>JAKWJL010000022.1:1200000-1800000 GCA_023383405.1 Chaetomium cochliodes | reverse complement strand
TGGGCCTTGGGCGTTATGTTCGGCGAGGCCCGTGGCTACTGGTGCTTCAGGGAGGCCGGCAGAAGCGCCCATTTCTGGAATAGCAAGCTTGCCGCCTATGGTTGCACCAACCTCGTCCATGAGGAGCCCCCGATGGCTCAGAGCAACACGGCCTGGCCACACCGGGTGCTTTCCTTCTCCCAAGGCGCCCTCATTCCCACCGCCCTCGCCCTCATGATGAGCAATTCCCCAACGCGGCGCCCATCAGCGGCACAGTTGACACGGACTCCTATCGCCGACTTCACCGAGTCGCCGCGAAGGAGCGCAGTAGAGCTACACCCGAGACTTCTAACGGGGTTAAACCTTCAAGCGGCCTCCGCGGTGCAAGCGTCAAGGCAGTTGGCAATGAAAGCCGTGGCTGGTCTCATGGACGCCCCCATACAGCAACACGCGCCCCAGTACAACCACCCGCACAATGCCCCTGTGCACCAGGCAAACGCTCCCATGCACATCCCACCGGCCCCCCAGCCCGCAGTTGAAGAATTTAAATCCCCCACCAGCTCCGAGATGGACAACATGCATCAACGACTACATCAACGATACGAAACCGCCACCGACTCCGAACTGTACAACATGTTCCTATTCCCCGCGTACCACCAATCGGACGGTCCCCAAGCAGCCCAAGGACAGCCGAACCACACGCCGCAGAACCGGCCTCCACCAGCCACAACAACCACAACAACCACAAACGCAAGGCTGCCCACCGCCGTCCCCCCGGCCGGACAACCAGCACCAAACGGGGGCATGCACCGGCAGTCGCCCCAGCACGCGCAGCACGCAGCCAACCCCAGAGCAGCGGCACCGGCGGCTCCTCGTCCGCGAATAGCAGCAGCACCACCACCACCAGCGGCAGCCCCTCCCCGGCCCAACCCCACCACCAACAACGACAACAACAACAACCGGTACACACACCAACGCCCACCTCTCCCCGGCCACGCTCCCGTTCCAACCCCCAGAGCAGCAGCAGCAGCGGCGGCATCCCCACTAGCCCCAACGGCCCGCCCTGCCCCTGCTCCTACCTCGCGTCCGGGTCTGGGGTCGGGGCCGGGACCGAACTACAGACCGACGGTGGAGAACACGCCGCGGTCGTTGCAAAAGCAACAACAGCAGCAGCGTGTCTCGAGGCCTACGAGAACGCCGGCGCCGGCGGCGTCGCGGGGGTTGTTTGGGAGTGGGGGCGGACGGCGGGGGCAGGAGGGGCTGGAGAGGCGGGGAGGTTGAGAGAATTTTGGGTTGAAGGGGGGGATGTTGGGGTTGGGGTTGGGGTTGGGGTTAGGAGGTTTTTTTTTTCGTTTGTGTTGTGGTTTGTCTTGTGGCGTTGGGGGGTTTGGGGGATTCGGGGGAATATGAAGGGGATTGTTTGGGTTGGACGCGGTTGATATAGGGACCTAATAGTGTGCTTTTCGAATTTGATAATTTACGGTACGTCGATTTCCGAGCATACGTAAAAGATCGTGCCTCTTGAGACTCGTTCGTAGTATTTCCAACTTCTGGGCTCTAAGCATTGTGAAGGTGTACACACACAGTCATATACTCTGGACTAGATACCAGCAAGGATTTACCCCTGAACTTGGTAGAGTGAGAGAGGAAGCGAGAGGGAAGGACACCCTAACACCTACGGCGCCAAAGTGGGCGCAAGTATAGCCGGTAGCAGACAGTGAGACGCCCGCCCTGAATATGCAAAGTGTCACGCTGTATTTAGAGAATTGCCTAATATTAGTAGTACATAGGTAGGTAGCTTCACACCCCATGCTGAGTAAAACAAACATTTCAGAACGAGCGCAGTCAAAAGGATTGAAGCTAAATCCCTACGGAACGCACCGCATCACAAGTCTCGTCAACCTTTTTCATGCTTCCCCATTTCCTTCGCCCAGCAAACGACATCACTATCATAATTTGGTAACGGTCAACACCAAACCCCCGTCTCCAGTTGTCTCCGCTCACGATCTCATCACCCCCCCTTTTGCTCTCCTCATAAACCCTCATCTCCATTCCCCCGCGCCATCCCCATACACCATAACTACGGTATTCGATGGCACAAGCTTCCATCTCGGCGTCACCCTCCCGTACACAATCTGCCGCCACTGTTCGTATGTACCCCCCACCGCGCAAACGGCTCATACAGCTCTCTACAAGCATGCGGTTTACATACCATCTGCTTCGTCATGGCTACTCATTGCCTACCTATTTACTCCTGGCAGAGCAGCGATGGAAACCCAAAGCCCCAATCCGACTAGAATAATCTAAGTTGCCGGCACACGCAGCTTTGCCAGCGTCTCGTCCACCATCCCATCCCTTGGAGAAACGCTGTGTAATCCCGTGGCCAAACTTCTCTAGATTTGACTGCCTCACCCCACCACTGAAACAAATCGGGGCCAACGTTGTGTTGTGGCTGCTGGCTGTTGATTATTGGAAAGGTGGCCCGTGAAACATGATTGCCGGTTCTAATAGAGTCATCCGATGTTCTTTTGTGGTTGGCCTTCATGTTACCCTTGTCTACGTACATGTATGCCTAATACTAGATCGATGGCCCAGCAATCAAGTCATTCCTCATCAAAGCGCAACACAGTCACGCATGCTGGCAAGTTTCCCACGCCACGTGCGCAGTACCACTGCCATTAACTGCCTCCCACCCGGTATTTATACTCTCGCCGTAAGCCCTCGGTTATTCTCTGCTTCAAATCTCAAACCACCGCGCCGGCATTGATTACGATATCCATCAATTTTACATCAATGGATTCCTCAAACCTGCAAGTAGTTCAGAAAGCCGGGTTCATCGACGCAGTACTAACCTCACAATTTGCCGCTAGGGAACGTATCCTCACTATTCGCTGGGGCGAGACCATCGAGCGATGCGAGAAACTGTTAGAACCTAACGACTTGGAACATGTAAAGCGAATCACGCTATGGGATTTAGTGCAGAACGAGATATTAGAAGCGGCGAGCGCTATTTCTGGCAGGTCGAAACCATATAAAATCGAGCCTGCCCTCGGCAACGTCTGCAAACTGGCCACCATAGTCGAGTCCCGGTTCGGAGTCTCGCCAAAGTTCTTCCGGGGCATTATTGGGTTGTTGGTCAAGGTGAGCTCTCATTTCCATGCACATCCTCTATGTCAGGACCATTCGCTCACACCCACCAGCTCACTGCACAAAATGTGCAAGCCTTATCAAAACTCCCATGGATGCTCACGGATTTGGGCTACAGGGCCGAGGCTATCTGCGGATACTGCGATGCTCCTCTGGAGGTCTTGGGCCCGGTGAAGGAAGCATGCTTCACTATTTAAACTCAACTGCTCGTGTTTTTTGTAACCGCCATCGGGGCTATACGTGATGCGGAGAAAGCAGAGGGGTCATCTCATGGTAGGTGTTGACAGAAGAGCATTCGTCATTATATTGCTAGACTAACAATTTACTGTTCAGGCAAGTCCGGGGAACAAGACTGCCCATGGGCGGAGCTCCAACGCCAGTTTACCTCCACAAATGAGAACCTCCTCGATATCTTACTCCGGGTTGAAGAGCTAGTTGCCTTGTACCGTTCTAGACCAGACCACAACGATCCTCTGCAGCGGCTTCGTTGCGCGATTATGCCACCCCAGAACACCCCCCACTTCTTCGACAGGATCGACGTTTTCAAGAAGATGGACCAGGCTTTGAAAGAACCATGTCCCAACACCACTTTCCAGGCCGTGGTCTTGTTTGGCCCGGGCGGCATTGGCAAGAGCTCCGTCGCCGCAAGATATCTCGAGACGAGGCTTGAGAGCGGGGCGTACGATTCCGCCTTCTGGGTTCACGGCGAGACGACGGCGTCTCTACGACAGGGCTTCACCGACATTGCTTTGCGGCTGAGATTAGATGGATCGCACCCCAATCTACACGATGATAACCTGGTACTCGTTGAGAGCTGGCTCCGGTCGACTGGTAAGCGAACATCGGGAAGCTTCTCATGGGTTTTCCACATTCGGGTACGCTAACCTATCATACGAAAAGAGACCAAATGGTTGATCGTGCACGACAATGTCGAGTCTGCCGAGCTACTGATGCCGTATTGGCCGGAGACGAGTCGCGGAAGCGTCATCATCACCACACGCGACCCCTCTTTAACGTCCGAGCCTGCAACATCGGGCTTGGAAATGACCGCTTGGGGCGGGGAGACCGGGTCTGAGTTTCTTCTATTCCTGCTAAACCGCAGCATCGGCAATGATATCCAAGCCGAAGGAGACACAGCAACCGAGCTCTCCAGGAAGCTGGATGGCCATGCTTTGACCATCTCATACCTGGCTGGTCTCATCTGCCATCGGTCTTGATCCATTGCTGACTTCATGCGGGTCTATTCGGAGATCCCAACGACAGCTCACCAGTCCGAACTGCAGGCCATCTGGGATCTCTCGTTCGCGGCCCTGGACAAAGACAGCCGGACATTCCTCGGAATTGTGGCTTTCCTAAGCCCAGAGACTATCCCACAATCTTTATTCGAACTTAGGCAGGATTTAAACACTCCACAACATCTCAGGTTTTGCACCAACGACCTCAGGTATGATCGATAGATAGCCTGGAGTGTTAAACATAAGGATCCTTCACTAACCTTTGAATGCAGATTTTCAAAGGCAGTAGAACCCCTCCTGGCCCTTAACTTGGTCAAACGGAACAAAGATCCTCGCACATTCTCTTGCCACAGAATGATACAATCGCAATTTCGATCCTTCCTCTCGCTTGAGGAACGCCAAAAAGCCTTTCAAGACGCTGTTGTGCTCGTACACCGTGCTTTCTCCAAACCGTCGGATGGCACCAACCAGAATCAACTGTATGGGTACTGGGATCAATGCGATAGGTGCATTCAACACGTCCTTGCCTTGAAGGATCATTTCAAGGAAGACCAGCGGCTTGGGAAGAACGCTAACGCAACGGTCTTCTGCAAGCTTCTGAAAAACTGTGTGAGGTAAGAGAATCCATTCCGTTGGCCATGGTGAGGTTGAATTGTAACCAAAATTTAGGTATCTTTACGAAACCCATTCACCTGAAGAGTTCGAGGACATGTGCAAGGTGAGTCTGTTGGCCATCAGCATACTGGGCGACACAGAAAAGGCCAACGACCTCACGGCTTGGACATGGTATATCCAAGCTCGCATGTACGAGAGTACAGGCAAGGTGCAAAGGGCAATCGAGCTCAACCTGAAAGGGTACGAACTTCGACTGAAAGAGGTCCCGTTGAAAAAGGATGATCTCGCCAGTTTTGAGCAGGACCTTGGTTACAACTACAACACTGCCAACGAGCATGCCAAGGCACTAACGTAGTTCGAGAAGTCGCGAAATACGTGGATTGCTTGGAACGTCAAGAACGGGAGAAAGGCTGACTGGCCTACCGTAACGAAAAAGAACATGGCCCGCTGTCTTGTGTACCTTGGCCAGTACGACAAGGCACAGGAATTGCTCGACATCTCCATCGCGGAGTTCAAACAAGAGAAGATTCCAAATTGGGGCATGCTTGCATAGTAAGTTCTCTTCTTTTCGACACATCGCAATGTTGAAGATGCTAAGGCCGTCGACAGCGCGTATTTTGTCCAGGGAACCCTCCATAGGCTAAGGGGCAACCCCGAAGCGGCAGAGGCAAGCTTCATAGAAGCGCAAAAGATGTGGATGGGGCCAGGTCTAATCCTGAGGATGCACCCATTCTATGCGGCTTGCATATACAAGACCGGAGTGATGTGTCTTGAGCAGGGCAAGGTGGAAGCGGCTATGTGAGTTGTCTCCTTTACGCAAGCTGGCCGTGGCCCCAAACTGATAAAGTCTTTCCCCTTTCCAGCAAACATCTTCGCTATTCCGTCAGTATCACTAAGTTCTTTGCCAAGACCATGCCGGTTGAGTATGGCCGTGGCTTACTGAAGCTGGCTGAGGCGTTGGTGCAGGGTTCATCTCACCACGCCGCCGAGGCGAAAGAGATGAGAGACTTTGCGGCGGGTTTCATTCTGGAGGGGGACCCGAAGTCGATCGCGTTGATTTCCGAAGCTGACATTGATAAGTTTGTGCCTATCTTTTGGCGGTGATGGGTGAAGGAGGAGTCTAGTTGTAGCTAGAGTTAAGGTTATGGCCGCGCAGTGCGTTTCCAATTCAAATGTCCCCAGCTCCTGACAGTCGTTTGTGAATTCAAGAGTCAAGGCACCCAACCCGACCTTGCCCCCGACGATGAACTCGCCCACCACAACCGGTCTTTGTTGGCACCTGCCGGACTCTGGCTGCATAAATCGGGAAATCATCCGGGATGCGCTAGCTGAACAAACGTGATCCGATCCAAAAACCCACTCTGGCTTGATCATTGTTCGGATCAGCGGCCAAAAGCCGGTCTGCTGCGCCGTACCGAGGCCATTCCCGGAGGCCCAAGGCGGCCCCGTAGGCAATTGTGGGGGTATGAAGAGCCGGCGATTCAGCTAAAATAGGGCCGCGGCCGTGGTAAGCGGCCCGTCAATCAAGCAAAGTGAAACTGTGAGCAGAAAGCCATTGATATCCGCTCAACCTCCACAAGGGCATGTTTAAATGCTCTACCCCAACCTCGTAATCCTCCGATTCATCAGACAACGACCGCTATTTTATACTTCCACATTAAAAGCATTATTGGTTACACTACCTTCTATAATTTTGACCTCTAATTTTACCCCTACATCAATCAATACGGTAGTCAGCAAGCCTGCTACCAACCTCCTCCGCGACAACAAAAGAAAGAACCTACGTAATCTACCTGCGAGCAGCATAATCCCCCACCAATAATGCCTCTCACCAACACTCTCCCCACCGGCTCCAAGCCCAGCACACCCGGCCTCGCTCCATTCCACATCACCCGCGCGACGCTCCGCAACGGCTACCGCGCCTACTACCCCGAGGACTTCTCCTCCCCCAACAAGGCCGCAGCGCCCCTCAAACAAAAGAAAACAGTCCGCTTCGTCAAAGGCCACACCACCATCCCCAACATCCCCTTCTCCCAGCTCGCCGCCCCCGCCGCCACCAACCACCGCCACCACCACACCCCCACCCCCATCATCACCACGCACTACACCACCCACGATTCACCCGATCTCGACTCAGACCCAGCGGAATATCTCCCCGAAGAAGAAGAAGACGCCACCCCGCCGCTCACGCCCGCCCTGGCGCGCAAACACCTGCGCGGGAAGGTCGAGCGCCTGCCCCGCGAGGACGGCACTGCCGCCGCCGCCGTCCCGTGGCGCAAGACGCCGCGCTTCCGCGGCAGCGGGTTTGTGCAGGTGCTGGATAACCCGGTGGCGGAGGGCTTGGCGCTGGCGGGGGAGAAGGGGTTGGGGCTGCCGAGTGATTCGTGGCGGGATGTGGTCAGGGCTGGGAGGGGGGTGGTTGTGGTGAGGGAGGGGGAAGGGGAGATGGGGATGGGGATGATAGAGGGGGCGTGGATGGGGGTGCGGAGTGAGAGTGGACGGGAGAGGGGGTTGGGGATGAGGGATGGGGATGTTGGTGGGTTGGGGGCGTGGGGGGGTGGGGAGGGGGGGTATGTGGTTCGGGTGGTGGCTGCGGGTGGGAGGAAGGCAAGGTGGGGGAAGGTGAAGATCCAGGGTGCTGGGGAGGCGAAGGAGGAGGGGGTGGAGGTGGATGATGAGAGCGGGACTTTGACGGAGGGGTCGGATTCGGAGGATGGGGATGAGTATGATTTCGTGCACGACTTCTCGCTCGAGGAGGCCGAGGGGTGGGTGCCGGTCATGGTGGCGGAGGAGGATCAGGGGGACGACTGGATGTCGTTGACGGGTTCGTGGATCAAAATGGGGGATGCGCCCGGCGATGTTAAGAGGAGAGAGGAGAAGGTGGTCGTTGGTTGACTGCTTGTCTGTGTTAGTTAATCGCAGGAGTTGAAGAGCTGAGCGTTTCAACCGCGGAATAAACAAATGGTTGGATGGATTATTTTGCTCAGTTGTCGGGGGTCTCAATTGGTAGTTGACAGAGTGCATGAACAGGTCCCAAAAATGGAAAGAATTTCACTGCTGTGAAAAAAGAATTAGCACAGTGACATCCCCAAGTGCTCGGATTATATGTAGAAGTTCTTTCCAGCAAGTATTCGGCGAGGACCACCGCCCAGCGGCAGTGGCTTAATTGGCACTGGCCGTGGTCCTCCCGCCCCGGGTTTCCGAGCTGCCCAACCGCGTCCCGAATTTATGCGGGAGGCCACAGGTTCGAGCCATATCTGGGGCTCTTTAAAAAGAGCTAAAGGGCCTGCCC
Organism: Chaetomium cochliodes; assembly: GCA_023383405.1. Classification (NCBI taxonomy): domain Eukaryota; kingdom Fungi; phylum Ascomycota; class Sordariomycetes; order Sordariales; family Chaetomiaceae; genus Chaetomium; species Chaetomium cochliodes. The sequence goes on along the minus strand of JAKWJL010000022.1, from coordinate 1,791,732 downwards.
CCTTTTTCTTCGGTGAAAACCTCAGCGGGGGTTCTGGGGCTGGCTAGCCCCCTGAAGGGAGGTGGCTGGTGAGCTTTTGTTCTTTCTTTTACAGCGCCATGCCATCTCGAAAGCATTTCCCCTTACCTAGTTAAGCGAGCCCTCGTAGGCTGGGAGGGGGGGCTGGGAGAGGTGGAAGGACTGTTATCCCACATTGTGACGGAGAATGCGCCCGGTGCCCAGGGTTAGGGTTGAATGCGCATTCCCGGTCATACACTGCAGTGGTCTGTGCGCACACCACACTTATTTCACAACCCATGCCTGTATTTTAATCTTTTCTCTCTCTTTTCCTTAGCTTTCGATTAATAGAATAGAGTGGTACTTGCAGTGCCGTTGAGCCTCGCGATTCCTATCGCTCATCTCTCACACACATTCAGTAACTAACTAACTCTCTTCAAAATATCAAAACCTTTCTTTCCTTGGAGACAACAGCGGCGGCATCTTCTAACGCCCAGGGGGTTTCCCTGTCAATTTAGCTCCTCGCCCCAGAAACAATAACCACCACAGTCCATCTTATGGCATCTTGGGGTTGCTGCAATTTGCCAAAGGGAATTAATCGAGTGCCAGTGACGGTCTCAACAACTCGAGTCAAAAGGCCAACGCCTCCTCGACTCTCCTTGGAGTTGAGCACTATGATGAGGGCTCACAACCTCGCAACAGACAGTCAACAATCTCGGAAATTCTCGATGAATCTATTTCTGGAACTTCTAAAATGAAGTTTTCAAGGTTGACCCGAACCACGACATGGTTTCTATCATCGACAAGTTGAGAACCCAAGTTGAGATCCCAGATCGTCAACAAACGATCAACCGATAAGCCGGGGATAGCACGGGCATGTTACCCTCCAGACGATCCAGAATGGGAAAGCCACGACGGTTGGAGAAAGCAATGCGAGCGAAAGCATCAAGCGCCAAAGCGGGCAGCGCGAAGCGGCTCTGCATCGTCAGACGGCATGACCTTCTCGAAGATGAGCGATGCTAATCTGGGACAGCCGATGCAAGCCACCAATCCGGGGGGCAAGAAGAGTGGTCCAGGTCTCGCACTTGGCCGAGACGGGGGGCGCTGGGGGCTGCAGGGGAAGACCGTCTCTGGGAATTTTAGGCGTGAAGGTGTCGGGCGAGTCCCAATTCCCCTGGCTCGTGCAGAAACAAAATAAGGGTGCCCCAGCAGAACCGAACAAAAATATCCCACGCACCAGTAAGCTGGGGAGTGAGTCGGGTTGACTTGGCCCGATTCCCTCCCAAGTCCCCACTTCACTCGGCAGACCGCAGGGCTGAACTGGACGGTCAAGGTCACCATCGTCTCAGCCCTGTTCGGATAAGCTCGCCAAGCGTGACGGCACGGTCTTCATCTCCACCGCCCCACAGCCATCGTGGCCCTGGCCAGTCATGGTGGAATTGCCCAACACCATGTCACGAACTGACGGGAAGGGCTGCCGCTTTGGCGATGGCCTGTCAAGCCATGGAAAGGAACCAAAGCGAGAGCCACATGGTGCAGAGGAGACGGGCGAGGGACTGGGAGAGTTCCTGATATAAAACAGGGTGGCGTCCCTCAGTCATCTCTCCTCTGTTCGTGCTCTCACCATTCCATCCATCCAACACCAGCTCTCCAGCAAACAACGCTTTCAAGTCACTCATTTATCCATTTTCCGTCTTCAGCAATCAACACATTGATACCCGGCCTTTGCCAACCCGCTTGATTTATTTCGCCCCTTAAACCAACTTTCCAACCACAACAATCAACACAATGGCCGCTCCTCAGCAACAACAGCCCGCCGCCGCCGCCGGCCCCATCAACAACGATGACATCGCCGACTGGACTGCCCGTCTGAACGATGTGCTGGCCCGCCCCGGCGAGTACGTCAACTCCAAGTCACCGGCCACCGCCCAGCCGTGGTACAACTCTTTCTTCGGCTGCTTCGCCCCGATCGACACCTGCCTGATGTCGTGGTGCTGCCCGTGCGTGGTCTTTGGCCGCACCCACCACCGCATGCGCAAGGGCGCCAACCTCGAGGGCTACGAGCCCATCAACACTTCTGTACGTTGCCATCCCTATCTCACTCTATCTCAGAAACCCTCAACTAACATCTCCCGTCTCAGTGCCTCCTCTTCTGCGCCTCGTCCTGCGTCGCCCTCCACTGGGTCCCGATGGCCATGCAGCGCGCCGACATGCGCACCAAGCACAACCTCGAGGGCAACTGCCTCTTCGACATGGCCACCGCCTGCTGCTGCGGCTGCTGCCAACTCGCCCAGGCCGACAAGGAGGCGGCCCACCGCGAGCCGCTGCTCGTCCAGCAGGGCTACCAGGCCCAGGCTGGTATGGCCTTCCCGGGAGCTAAGCAGTAGATTTGAGCGGGGGGTGTGGTCTGTTTTGATACCTCAGTATCTAAGGGAATGATAATGGGAAAAAGAGACGCAGACAGATAATGCGTGGTGGATGATGGTTGGTTGGCGGTGTTGCTCTCTTGGTCTCTTACCGGGTCATATTTTTCTACTGCTCAGCGCATATGATACCTTTTCTAGCCTCAATCAAAAGTGCTTTCAAGTCATTGGGTATTCAAGTTCGAAATATGGGTGTGAGAATCGTGACTTCCAGTTTCCTTCCTCTCAACACCAACCTGTCACGAAGCTGAAGAAACGAATGCGAACCATCTCAAAATTTGCCAACCAGTCACAGTGATCAGCACACCTTCAACCCCAGTCCTCCATGCCTTAGCTCCTCTTGGCAAACCTAGCGTTGATGGGCTGAACAACCCCTGTCCGGTAATTTAAATCCCGGCACTTGGACTTGTCTGGAAGCGGCATCCACCCCGACAAGTGCAAAATTCCAAACACGCCAAAATCAGAAAGTCAGACATTCTCCAAAACGGTCAACGGCTCGTCTGTTTATCTCCCCAGCTCGAGCTTCGGAGAGTGTCTGCGTGTCCGGGACCACCGAGACGTTGGGGGCGGCCTTGGCTTTTCAGCCCTCGTTCCTCTTGAGTTCTGTGGCAGAAATTGCCAGGAAACATACCGAAATAACGGGAAGTTCGAACAAGTTGGAAGTTTCTGATAATGGGCCTGCATGAGAGTCTATCCCAGGAGTAAGATCTTAACTATCGCTTGGAGGGTCGCCGAAAGAGGAGAATAATACCCAAACGGGTGTTTGTCGATGATTACGAGTACGAATAATTCGTGAATATTCTCAAATCAAGGGAACAACCTGAGGCCGGCAGTTCTTATAGTTGCCCCGAGTCAGTCCCCTGCCTCTCTCAGAAAACGGAAGTAGGTAAATAGTCGGGTGACCTGGGAGAAGAGTCGTTTCATCATGATACACCGCTGAACCCTCCAAGACTGCTAAAGTCAGCCCGGAAATGTCTTGAACTCTTCTCTCGTAGCCATCCGGCCCTAAAGTTGACACCACGAATTCTACTTTCCTTCTTCGGAACTGAGCAGTTGCAACCCCATCAATTCCATCGAATCTAGGTACTTGGTGTGCTTAGTGTGCCATGTCTCTTGTCATTCTCGATGCTACAGCAAGAGCCCTCCCTCAACATTTCCAAGGCTAATAACCTATTCGTCTGCAATCACACTATCTCCTCTCAGCCCCAAACCAATACAGCGTGTAGTTTTATCTCTTGACTCCCCATTATAGGCCAACTGCATGAAATCGTGAACAGGAGTGTGCGGTACTGCCTGCAAACTGCTAGACCAGTCACCAAGACACAGATCCGTAGACCTGTTAGATATGGGGAGGGACCACACGCTCTACGGACATCAAATGGAAAAGCCGACAATTGTCTCCCTCCAATCAGAGAAAGGCGCACGCACGCAGGCACTGCAGGCTCTCACAACTGCGCGGGCACATGGTTCGAAAAGGTAGTGATCATGATGTCTGATTGCTTGCCTGAGACCAAAACCGAGCCATCTCAGGGGCTCTTATTCACAACAAAATGCAACGCTGAAACGGAAAAACAAACAACTCTCTACCACTGACCAGGCTTAGGAAGACCCAGGTCCAATCGCCCAAGAAAGGAAAGAAAAAGCGACCGCAGAGACAAGTGGGAGGGATGCATAAAGCCTCCCAACCCCAGCATCCCAACCATGCATTGAAAGTAATGCTACCTAGAGAATCAAAGGCAAAGGTATGAAAATGAACGAGGTCGGATAAGGTAGGTAGGGTTAAACAGAGCTCTGAGAATGCGGTAGTGATAGCGGCTGCGGGCCACTGTCACTCACAACGGCGAGAGACGGCGATGGCAAATCGAGGTGGCACTGAGGAGCAAATTTGTTGGGTTCAAGGTCGTAGAGCGTCGCTGTGTCCATAAACATCCAGGAATGCAAGGTGTTCTCAGATGCCCCTACAGTTCCGATGCTCGTCGACCCCAGAGACTCTAGCGAAGGCGCCAAACTGAAATCAAACAGAGCGGACATGTCAGGATTTGAAGTTGGATCCTTGTTGCTTCCCGACGAACTGGGCGCCGAGTCGGAAGTCTTGTGTGTGACTGCGAGCCGGTCGATGAGGCGGCCCAGCGCGGTTGACATGAGACGCGGTAGATGTTCTTGCACGACACTGACTTCGGAGCGCCCCAAGCCGCTGATAACGTCGGAAACGATTTCCTGGTGGTGTTGGCCCCAGAAGACGCGCAGGACGTCGGCAACCTCCTCGATGATGTTGCCTTGGTGTGGCGAAGTCGGCTTCTCCGCGTCGCCAAAGAGGATATCCCAAATGCGGTACCAGTTCTCGGTGTCTGGTCCGCTCATGCGAGCTCGCAGCTTGTCCTCCTTGTCCGGCGAAATGTACGTGACGGATCCGGCGGCACCGCGATGTGTAGGTAAATCTGCGGCGCGGCACTTCCTCTCGATGATGTGGCTGTCGCGTTGGTTGGAGGTGGCGAATTCCCGTAAACATATCGGGCAATAGGGAGGCCGTGGTAGGTGTTTGCGCAAGAGATGCTGCTTGACGTCCTGCACGCGCTTGAGCGTGTAGGAAGAGCAAGCCACATTACGGGGAGGGTCGTACTTCCAGAATGGGCAGGCCCAGCGCGGCGGGGAGGAAACCTGGGGTACAAGTCGAGGAAACGACGAAGGTGGAGCGAGACAAAGGAAGACCTCCCCATCCCCGTCCTCATCCCCGTCCTCATCCCCGTCCCCGTCCTCATCGACCTCTTCCCCGTCCCAGTCACCGATCCGACGTTTTCGCGGCCTTGGCACCTCTTCGGCGAGGTGTCTCTTCCTCACCACAACCGAGGCCTGCTCAGTTCGAGAGCATAACCCCGCCTGTTGCTTGGGGCGAACATTGGCGAATATTTCCCTCTCGTACATTTATTTCAACTTTTCAGCCTTAGCTAGCTGAAGCTAAGGGATAATCTTTTTGCGACTACGTTCAGGGGCGGGATTCGAAAGGCTGATATTGGCAAGGTTTGGAAAACCGGAAGGCGAGGTACAGTCACCATAGGTAGGCTTGGTATGCTCTTGGCAGATAGGCATTTCGCGGACTCACGTGAGTTCGTTTCGCGGAATCACGTGAGCTCGTTTTGCGGAATCACGTGAGCTCATCTTTAAACCTTCATTCTTTTCCAACCCCCAAGTGGGTATTCCGTACATGTACTTTGTAATCTGTATTACAGATTACATACATTACCTCGGGCGACCTGGCAGCCACCCTGGGGGGTGTATGTAGGTATGTACATGTACCTATGCATGTTGCAAGGCAGTTTGTGTGGCCGGAACGTGTATTCTTGATTCTTAAACTTCTGTCATTGGTAAAAATATGACAGCCACAGTCCATGTTTCAATAGAATTACAAATGATCATCCGGAGCTCCTCCTAGCACTTCAAATACGTCCGCATGGCAACCATTCCGTTCGTCATTTCACCCCTCAATCTCCTCCTCACTTCGCCTTCGAGCTCTCTATCCTTTTGGCATCTTTATTTGAGTCTTCCGCAGCGCTCGTCCGCGGACGATCGGTACCCTCGGCAGAGTTTGGAGACATGGAATCAAAGTCATGGAGCCTCTCCTGGATTTCGAGCCCGTCATCCCGCAGCCAAGCCTCTAAGCGTGCCTGTTGAAGGCTGTTGCGTCGAGTCAGAAAGGGAACTTGAAGGAAAAGGCACAGGGGTGTTGGTTGGTTGTCGTTTACCTCTTTCGCTGGGATGGTTTCTGAGCCACGGTAGACATGTTGTGGGTTTGTGCGTCTGGGGCTAGATGTGAGCGTGGTGGCTTTAGCGTGCCTGTCGATGATGTTAACAAGCGGGAAGTTCAAAATGTCAAAACTCCGGCAGGACTCTTGTCATGAAGCCATTTAAGTAACACACTAAGGCATTCTCTACATATTCTACATATTTGTTACAACTTGCAGAGTCCCCTTCTCATTGGCCCGCCACAGACGTGCTACATATGTGCCAGCACATGTGTGTTGTGGCCACACAACACACACACATCGTCGCGCTTGGAAGACGAACTCCTAACCTTTGACATAGCCACAGCCTCGAAAATTCGCTTCACAGTATCACACCACCTGACTACCGAATCCCCACCACCCGCAAAGGCTGCCGTGTCCTGCTCGAAACTGAGGACTTAGACGACCCCCCCTACCACCCCCACCATGCACGTCGACAGGTACCGCCCGCCGGCTTGCCCCCTCTCCCCCTCACTGCGCGCTGCAGCACAACAAAAAAAACAACAACAACAGCAGCAGCAGCAGCAGCAGCAGCAGCAGCAGCAGCAGCACCCTGCGCTCCATCCCCGCCGTCATCCGACACCTAGCCAAACACCACCGACCACCGCTCTACTGCCCAGTCTGCGGCACCCTCTTCAATCTAGCCCTCGCGCGCGACGCCCACATCCACGCGCGCGCCTGCGCCCACCGCGAGTTTGAGGTTGCCCAGGGCGTGTCGCGCGCGCAGCTCAAGGCGCTGGTCCGCGGGGACGACCCGAGTCGGCCCGAGGAGGAGCGCTGGCGGCGCATATACGGGGTGCTGTTTCCTGGCGCGACGAAACCCCCTGGCGGGGCTGCGTATCTCTGGGAGGGCATGCCGTTGGCTGTGACGATCGCGAGGGACTATTGGGATTGTTGTGGGAGGGATGTCGTGGTGGAATATTTTGCTGATGGGGGGGTTGCGGGTGGAGCGGAGGTCACTGGGCGGGAGGTGTCGGTGCTCTGCGGCCTTGTTGGGAAGGCACTGGTTCAGAGGGTGATTGCTGGTGGTTTGGGAGACGAGATGCCAAAGGTTGTGGGAGATGTTGGCTCGCTGGATGAGACGGAATGGGAGAGCGTCAAGGCTGATGAAGGTTGAGCTCTTAATCCCCGGCCTCATCGTGGGTGGGGAGGATGGGGGGACGAGATCTCTATTGTGCTGCTAGGCATTGGCCCCCAAATTGTTTTCCCTTGTTTGTTTGTTTGTTTTGGTTTTCTCGGGCCTATCAACCATCTCTCTTTTCTCTGTTTCCGTCCTGTTTTTGTCTTTTCCTCTCCCTCTTTTATCCCTAGTTGGTAGGACATACATGCTTGAATCAGATATTTTTACCCCAGAAAGAAACAATACCTACCTAGAAAAGCTCCTTGACACGGACGTAGTACAGGATATCAACCTAAACCGCGATAAGGAGGGTGAACCCCGTATACTCAAATACAACTACGGACACATTGTCGAGTCTGTTTTGAGGCAACTTATAGGGTCGAAAGCCGAGGTTAGCTGCAACAGCTGCAGGCGGATAGCAGGCCCGTTTTTAGAGTGCATTGTTTCAGAGCTCTGTGGATCCGGCGCATATGCCAGTTGCCATTACAATTCAGAAGGCTACCGTTGCAACTACCGCACCGTCAAGGGCACCTCCCCCACCTCCCCTATGATTGAGCAATCCAGGAGGCCAGAGAAGGAGGGCGACAACTGGCGGCGGAGACGACTTGGTGTGCGTTTTGTGTTTGGCCTCCTCTCCTTAATGAATACCTAGGTAATAATCCACCTCTTTCCTTTTCCTTTTCCTTTTCCTTTTTAGTTATTCATTTATTCTACACGAACTTGGTTTCTGTTGGACTTCGCCTTTTTTCTCTTTTGGTCGGATCTGTTAAATGTTACCTAGGTTATAAACGGAACCAGGTCTTGAAAAACGATAGACATTCCTGGAGGTAATTATCAGATATGTCGAAACATGATTGGGATAAATTATGGCCACTATATTTTGATAACCAGCATCGAACGAACTATGGCCAACCGCACCCATGTCCCACATACAAACTCGAACGAGTGAATCTGCCCCGGAACCCGCCGAGGCCAACCTGCACCACAAGACCTGCTCATGGTACACACATCGATGCCATCAGACCTTCAGCACGGGATATGGCGCGGACCGTTGGGACCACATCCCGGGTAGTTGCATTGCATGAAGGGCCGGACACCGCAGTCGTAACCGGGGCATACGTAGGTTGAGACGTCGACATTGGTCTTGCAGTGCCAGCAGTTAAGCGGGTATCTTGTGGGCACGGGGCCGCCGCCGCCGCCGCCGCCGCCCGACCTTCTGGCCGTAGACGCGTGTGCAACGGGGGCCCTGGAGCTGGCAGAGGTCCTGGAACTGGAAGTCCGGGCGCTGGAGCCGGAGGTGGTGTGCCTGGAGGTGCCGGCTGTAGACCTTCTCATTTTGGCGGTAGATGGTAGAGTTGACGGTACTTAAACTGTGGTGTGGTTAAGAGACTATAGGGACAGTATGTCTAGAGATACGCCGAGTCAGCTTTCCGAGAGCTGTAGGTTTGGCTGGCGTGAATCAAAACCGGGTAGGTATGGTGGCCACTTACTGGAAACGTGCCGGACGTGTCCACAAAAGAATGGCTATCAAATCGAAGGACTGTTGGGAAATGAAGGAAATGATGATATTGTCCGAAAGGCATTGGATACTCGGGCGATTTGACAAGTTCTTATACTCGACGACAGCTTTCGATGCCTTTCTCAAATGGCCAACACTTCCTGTCACTGCACTGCCACTTACCAGTGCTTCTACCTCTCTTGTCTCAGCATTGCCCGGCCTTGACCTGGAATCAAACTCGGGAATCGGGCTACGCCGCCGGAGTTGGCGAACTGTCTAGGTCAACAGGCCACTATGTGGCAGGTATGAAACCCGGTCAACTTGGGGCAGAAGCCATGGGTTCGAGTAGCCAGTTACCTGGCCGTTCCGGCAAGTTGGCCCAGACTGCAAGTATCTTAATGCCAAGTACACTGCGAAAGCGCCGTCTCCGGACTTCTTCCGTAGCGAAACCTCAAACCAACGCCGGAGCCCGGGCCCGGGGGAGTGGTGGCCGACCGACATACACGAGCTGTATTTAGAACATGGAATTCAGGGTCACCGTTTCAAGACCCAGGTCCCAGGCCTGAGATGGCTGGCTCAAGATGTGATAACTGCACAAAGGCGACCGGAGTTAAGTTCAGTTAGACCGGTGGCTGTGGTCCGACTGTTGACCTAGCCGGTTGGGGGCCGAACAAGGGGTTGGCCAAACGGATTTCGGGGTGATTCAGTGGCTGGGGTGTTGAAATCCGAAGAAAGCGTCGCTATCAGGTCGTTGTGTAGTGCAATTACTAATTACCTAGGTACCTATTATTCCCCTTTCCAGTACAGAGATTCGGGCAGCGAAAACGGCATGCCCTAAGTTCGATGTTTAGCCTCTTCGTACTGGGTGCCTACCTACTAGGTACCTACCTACCTTTGTATGTCAGTTGTAAGCAATTCATATTGACCAGATGAACTAGGCAAGGTATCCGCCAGGGGCCCAAGGCATGCTTGTGTGACGGCCCCCAACGTGCGGCCCCCAATGTGCGGCCCCACATAGGACTCAACGTGTGTATACAAGTGAGATCTGAAACACGACTCGGAGGCTTTACCCCCTTGCCCCTGGGGGGCTGTGAGAAAGCCTGCGGCCGCCAACTGTATATATTTATATAACATACAGGTGCCGCATCCGGATTGCTGTTATATATACCCTCTTTCCCAACCGCCACGATCTTCCTTTTGTCGCACTTCTCCAACTTCGGCTCCTTCTCAAAATCAGCAACGCCCAAACTCCTCACTGTCAGCATTGCCTTTCATCATGGTTGTCTCGGGATACAAAGAAAAGGAGGGAGAGTCCCTCACCCCCTTCTACAATCTCACCACCACCAAATCCGCGCAGCTCAAACACAGCGTAAACCCCTGGCAAAAGACCGCCAACGGCCAGCTGAATTCAAGACTCTACAACAACGAGCGCATCCTCAACTACGCCGCCGCCCTCCAGCTCATCTCCAAACGCACCACCATCCCCGTCCCGCGGCTCATCAGCTTCGGCTCCAACGACGACGGCACCGCCTGGATCGAGACGGAGCGCGCCCACGGCGGCGTGTGGCTGGACGTCGTGCGCGACCAGTGCCGGATGCCGACCGGCAAGAAGCACGTGGAGGACGGCAACGAGTGTGACGAGTGCGACCGCATCGCCAGGGCCAACGCCCGCCGCTTCATCGCCGACGAGGTGCTCCCCCAGCTCAACTCGCTCACCTCGGACACGACCGGTCTGGATGGCGTCGTGATCCCGCCACTTTGGGTGACATTTCATGATAAGGACGCCTACTGGCCGGCCAAGAAGGCGGAGTCTGGGCGGGAGGAATATGTCTTTTGTCATGGCAACCTGCATGGACATAGCATTATGGTGCATGCCGAGACGTTGCATGTGATGAAGATTGTTGATTGGGAGGAGGCTGGATACTTTCCCCCTGAGTTCCAGGTCTGGTCGGTGAATAGGGCTGGTTATGAGGCTTTGTATGAGGATGCCGAACAGCGGAAGAAGCTGACAGCGCTTATGCTGTAAATGGGAGAGACTGGGACTTTGACTCCACGATTAGTCCAATAAGCATGGCTCAATTGGCGCGGAATATATTCTTATTGCACGTTAAAAGAACCAAAGGTACCCCTGTGGCTGAGCTCCTGATACATCGCTTGCTTAAGAGAGCATCTGCTCCTTATCCCCCAAACTCCTTTAAACAGCCAACGCAAGCGGCGCTGAACTCGGGCCTGCGATAGCGCCATCTCCTCTAGAACCGTCATCGTCAGGGGGCGGACTGTTGGGGCCGCCAACTTTGGCCCCCCTGATGCGAGCCTTCATCTTCAACACCAGGGCTAGCCAGGTAACAAGCCGATTTCCCCCTTTGGCCGCTCCCTTTCTGGTCTCCGTCGCCACCATCTCCTTTGTCTCCGTCACCTCCTCCTCGCCGGGTTCCGTGGCAGTTGCCTCCTCATCCAGCCACGAAGGCACAATGACATCGGCGTCCACCATCCACTCCGACCCGGGCGTCCGCTTCTTGCCGCTCAGCTCCCTCAGCCTAGCCCATTCGGCAACCTGCGCGCTCCTAACCACACAACCATGGCAGTCCTCGTCGACGTACCTCAAACACTTGCACACCCTACACAGCACCTGCCTGTGGAAGCGCGCGCGGGCCTCGACGTCGGCCAGCTGCGGGTGGTAGAACCTCCTCAGACACTCCCAGCAGCGCCGGCGCCAGTAGTCCCCCGTGTTGAACCTGCGCGACAGGCGGTTCTGCTGCGGCGAGAACTGCCCCTTCGCGCGCACACGAAAACACCCAAAACACGCCCTCGGCGCGTCGCGAGACCACAACGGGTGCCGCAGCCGAACCCTCTCCATCACAAACCCCCACATCGAATACACATCGCGACACTGCCTCACGGGATCAACCACCCTCCTAAAAGACCTACTGACCCTTTTCAGGCTCACCAAATCCTCATAATCCAACCACGCACACACCCGCTGCACCACCTCCCGCGGCAGCCTCTCCACCGCCGCCGACCTCGCCGGCCCGCTCACCGCCCTCGCATCATCGCGCCCCACCACGCAAGCACCCTCCCCACAGCGCTGACTGCCCAGCCTCGCCGTCAGGCACCGATGACACGGATACCAGCGCTGGCCGTTCCACCGCACGGGCTGCTGATGCGCGTACTTTTTCGTGCTGACGCCGCACTCGAAGCAGAAGCGCGCCTGCTGCCGGCGCTCGTCGCGGCCGTGCTTGCCCGCGCGGCCGCAGCGCTGCGACGCGCCGAAGGCGTCGCGCGGCAGGAAGCGGAAGCAGGTCAGGCAGGCGAGGCGGTTGGTGTGTTGGGCGTAGTGCCGGTCGGCGTGGTGGTAGAGGGCGCGTTTTTCGGAGAGGGGGCGGATGGTGTCGGGGTTGAGGGTGAGGTGTAGGGTTTTGCAGGTGGCCGGGAGGGTGAGGGCTAGGGTGGAGTAGGGGAGGTGGGAGGTTATGAGGAGGAGGATTTCGTAGGGGAGGGTGTGGAGGTTGGGTTTTGGGGTTGGGGCTGTGGAGGTTGGGGTTGTAAGGGTTATTGTGGTTGTTGTTTTAGATTCTGTTTCTGTTGTTGCCATCGCTATTGTTGCTGAGGTTGTTGCTGAGGTTGTTGTTGAAGTTGTTGTTGAAGTTGTTGGAGTTGTGGTAGTCTTCGCGTCGAAGCTGATGCTAGTGTTGATCCCGGGGTCGGTGACTCGGCAATCGACCTCCGACGCCATTGTGGTTGGTATTGTTGGGCCGGCGGGAGCCGTAATTGTGTGATTCTTTGGTGCGATGATGATAATGGGTGGTTGATAATGGGATGTTGGGAGTATAAATGTCATTTCGTGATGGAGGAAACCACTGATTCGTCGAGATGAAGCTGGGTGAACAACTTGAGATGGAAGTTGTGGAACTGTTTGTTCATCATTGTTCTTCATGACAAGGCAGCTAGCAAGACTACCTTAAAAACAAACGACAGTATTTCCACCCAGTCATGGAACATCCAATGACTGGATTCCTATCAGCACAATTCACCAATCGAATCCTGTTCGGAACACAACAAGCACGGTATGACTGACACGGATTCGAGTCATCGATGACATCTCGGACTCCATCCTGCATTGAGGACGGACGCCAAGAGCTGCAGCGCCTCAGGCCAGGGCAGGGGGATCTGGGACACCAGCCTCCCAATGCAGGCAACGACGCCAGTAAATGCGAGAAACGCTTGAATCAATCAATTATGGGTATCGTTCAAAGGCGAAAGGCAACCATTCCCTCGCGCTCAAAACATGTCCTTCAAATGCTGATAAACACTCGCATCCTTCTGCGCCGCCAACCCTTCGCCTCCCACCAAACTCCCCGCAATGCCAAGCCCCGGGCTGCCATAGCCCATATCCGCAGTCCCCGGCCCCGGCGCGCTGCCGCCAGCCACTGCCGTCCTGCCCGTGTACCCCTCATAGATGCGCAGCATCTCGCTCTGCAGCCGCTGCCCGTTGCTGAGGGGATCATCGAGCTGCATCGGCTGGGTGGTCCCCGGGGTAGGCGCAGGCGGGCTGGCCACGCTGGCAGTGCTGCGGCCTCTGCTCCCGGGGCGGCTGGGGTCGCCGCTGTGGAACAGCCCCGGCACGCTGGGGCTGTAGCCGGAGCTGCTGCTGCTGCTGCCGCCGGCGCCGGCGCCGCCGGTGTGCGCATACGGCGAGGCCGCGGCCGGGAAGCGGGCCGAGCTATCCCCGAGGCCCAGCTTGGGCGCGTACGCGCGTAGCGACCGGATGGTGCGCCACAGGCGGTGCGAGACCCAGGACCGTGAAGACATTTCTTTGACGAGGTCGAGTGCCATGTAGAACTCGTCGCGGCACATGGCGCTGAAGAGCAGGGGCGCGTGCGTGGAGGCGAGGAATAAGACCGCGATGGACGAGGTCAAGAACTGGTGGTAGAAGACTTGAATGCGGCGGTATAGATCGGTCTCATTGTTGAGCTGCGCGAGGAGGCGGATGGTCTGCTGGGCCAGGTCGACCACCTTGCGGGCGAGTGGCACGTTCTCGGAAATACTAGTTGCGCTGTGGAGAACGGGGGTATAGAGCCAGATTCGCACCTAGGACGGTCAGCGAGGGCAGGAGCATTTAGCAGATGGCGACATACTTGGTTCAGCCTCAGCCAGATCCAGACACGCACCCGCTGGGCGTTGTACGGCCCCGAAGGAACCGAAGGCTCGCCGTTTTCCAGTGGGCGGGTCTGCATCTCTTCGGGTACGCTCTGGTACCACTCCATGATCTCGCGGTCGAGCTCGTCAAAATCGTGGGGCTTCAGCTCCCGGATGACGGCGGGCTCAAAGTAGTCGACCAGCCTCCATATCTTGGCAGCGAGCCTGGAGTATCCGATCATGGCTATCAGGAACGGATGGCCCTCCTAGAGCATGTCAGCAATGCGACAAAAGGGCATTCTCAATATCACCTACCGGGTACGGCAAACCCGGATCGATCTTGTCGTCGTGGCACACAAACGGCAGGCCGGTGCTAAAGCTCCACCGGCGGTCCAGCACGTACGCGGACCAAAAGGTATGTAGCGCGTTGCGGCGAAGCTGCGGGTCGGCAATCTTCTGCAGGCCCTCCCGCCGGTGCAGGCCGAGCTCGAAGCACAGCCGGGCGACCTGGCCGATCAGACGCCAGGCGAGGACCTCATCGTTAGAGAGGTAGCGGTAGCCGGCACACAGAGCCAAAAAGGACAGCCGGGACACGTCGGCCGCCTCGCTCGTGAGCATCTTGTCTACGGTTGGCTGGACGCTGTCGTAGAGCCGCACGGCCCTGTCGCTGTTGCCGTGCTCGGCCACCACTAGAGCGCAGCACAGGAGGATCTTTAGGAGCAGGGTCTTGGGGTCCAGGATGATCTGTTCCAGGCCGGGCGAGGGGGCCGCACCGGCCCGTCTCGCCGTGTCGGTCCACGAGGCGACGTGCTTGATGTGCTCTTTGACGGCGTCGATGGATGTCACCGGGTACATGACGTCGATCTCCTCGCAAAAGACCTGCAGCAGCCGCCTCATTTCGGTCTCGTCGAACTCCCAGATGGGGTCGACGGAACCCTGTGCGGGGGCATCGGGGAACACGGGAGGCAGCGAAGGGGACGCGTGTGGCGTCGAGTCCGGCTGTGTCCCGCTGTCCTCGTTGCTGTCACCATTGCCGTCCGCCACGCCGGAATAGCCCATTTTATGCAGAGTATTCTTGGCGACGCCGACGGTAAAGGCGAGGCTGGTGGGCCCGTTGAAGTAGGAGGGGACCCGGAAGGGAAGGGCGGGCCGCTGGTAGGTGCCGGACGAGGCCGAGGGAGAGGGCGTGGCGGCGGCGGCGGGGAGCGGGAGCACACGCTCCTGCAAGGGGGCGAGGCGGGCTGTCTCCTGGCGCAGCGAGTTCATGGAATTGAAGAGGGTGTCGACATGGTCCTGCAGCTGTCTGATCTGATCGGCCATCTGCCTGAACTCATCCGAGTCCTTGAAGTTGGAACAGCAGTTGGGAGCATAGAGGCATTGCAGATTGAGGTGGCCGCATCGCTGGCACGGCGTCTGGCCGTTGCACTTGATCTTGCGGCGTTTGCACTCGTTACTGTGGAGGGGGTGGAAGAACAGGGTCAGGAATTCCAATCTCTGCTGTCTCTCGGGTTCGGAAGCGAGATGCGTGGGTTGGATGGGTGGATGCTTCTGCTGCCGCCGCTTGGTATGCACCAACATGCGGGTAACCGTCGCACCAGGGGGGAAGGGGGCAGGAACAGGAACAGAACAGGAACAGAACAGGAACGGGAACATCAAACACTTTTAAAAAAAAACTTACCATGCAATGGAGATGTACTACAGGGAGCAGAGCAGCGACAAAGTGCGATGGTCAGCCAAGTGAACAAACAGCAACGACAGCAACAACCATCACCACCACCACCATCCCACCATCACACCATCACAACAACAATCATCAGAATAATCAGAAACATGCTTACGCGATTCCTTTTGCTTCTCTGCTGGCGGGCTGGGCCATCGTCATCCTCTTCGGCCCTCCTCTTCGCACTGGCAGTGGCACTGGTGCCGGCGGCATGGGCATCGAGCGGTGACTGGGGGTGGTGGTGCTGAGGTGCGGAATTGTCTCCGGGGGCGGAAAAGGGCGAGTGGTGACTGTTGGAGCGATGTGGACCAACATCATGCGGCGACACGACCTGTTGGGCTGCTTCCGGACCCTGCGGAGCCGCTGTCGTGTCCAGGAAAGAGCGCAAATCGCTGACCTGGGTTTCGAGCTGATCCATTGACACAGACCGTCATACCCTTTTGGAGTGGTTTCAATTGTGCGCGATGTGCGCAAATGTGCCGCTCCTGTGAGTCCTGTCCCAGAATCGCCCGCTGCCAGGAGGTTCGGGTTTTCCGCACTTGCCGAGAACCGCGCGGGAGAGCGCGCCCATCAGCTCGCCAACTCGCCCACAAACCTGGCGCCTCGAGTGGAGAGACACGTGATGCCGCTGGTTTTGGTTTTGCCCTTTCATCTCCTGCTTGGCCCTTCAGCCATCGTGCACGGGTGCTCATCGTGCACTGGCTCAGACTGGCTCGACTGGGAAAAAGGAATCAACCCTGGCCGTTGACAATTCTTGGCACCAATTTTGAGATTGGCCCAGGACGGAAAGTTTCCATGAGCCGTCAGTGTCACAGAGTGGGCCAGCTGCAGCGAGTGCCATCCATTCCAATGTTTGCTTTTTAGAGTTATTGATTGTGTAACTTTCTGACATCAGACCCGGAAATGACCAGGCAATGGGGGTCAATTCTGCAAAGCGCTGTAAATCCGGCCCCGACATTCCCCAAACCCAACCCTGGCACCGTCCTCTCCACAAAACCCGCGTAGCGTAACGGTGTCCCCGTCCTTGAGAAACGTCCTGGCATCCATCCCAGCCAGCAGAACCTCCTTCTTGCCATTCTCCGTCATCTCCAGCAGGCTGCCGCGCTCGTCGAGGCCACCGGGCCCGCTGATGGTACCGGACCCGAGCAGATCGCCGGTGCGCATGGGGCAGCCGCCTAGCGTGTGATGCGCCAGCATCTGCGGGAACGACCAGATCAGGTTCTTGGAGCTGGTGCGCCCGATGGTGGTTGTATCGCCCTCGGCGGCTGGTGGAGGGGTGTTAGCCATCTCCAAACAACCTGCCATACCCATACCGAGCAAAAAAGAAAAAAAAAAAAAAAAAAAAAAAAAAGAAAAGAAAAACAGCAAACTCACTCGTCAAATCCACCTCCAGCCGCACATCAAACACCCCATCCTCCCTCCTCTCCCTCAAATACCCCTGCACCTCCGGCCTCCCCTCCACCTCTACCCCCCTCACCCGAAACCCCTCCAACGCATCCGCCAGCACCACCCACGGGCTGACCGTACTCGCAAAGTTCTTCCCATTGAACGGCCCCAGCGGGACATACTCCCACGTCTGCACATCCCTCGCACTCCAGTCATTCAGCAGCACATACCCAAAGATACACTCCTCCGCCTCATCCACCCCGATCCCCGCCCCATCTCATTCCCCCGCCCCACAAAACACCCCAACTCCAACTCAATATCCAACTTCCGCGACGGCCCCGTGACCGGCCGCTCGTCCCCCCCAGCGCCAAGCAAAATCTGCCCCGTCGGCCGGTAGATCGGCGTGCCCGACACGACGACGCTCGACGCGCGCCCGTGGTAGCCGACGGGCAGGTGCAGGTAGTTGGGCTGCAGGGCGCGGTCGGGGCCGCGGAACATGCTGCCCACGGCGTGCGCGTGGTGGTACCCCGCGTAGAAGTCGGTGTAGTCGCCGATGGCCATGGGCAGGTGCAGGCGGATGGCGGATTGCGGGAGGAGGGCGCGCGCGCGGAGGGCGGGGTTGTCGCGGAGGGGGGAGGGGTGCGGGGTGGCGATGGAGAGGAGGGATTGCAGGGTGCTGCGCACCTGGCGGTGGATGGGCCGGCCGAGGGAGGCGAAGGTGTTGAGGGTGGGTTGGGAGAAGGCGGCGGGGAGGTTGGGGATGTTGGGGAAGAGTTGGCTGGTGAGGTCTGGGTTGGCGGTTAGGACTTTGAGGTCGAGGGCGTAGGAGCCGATGGCCACGGCGGCGTGCGGCGCGGGGTCGTCCGGGGTTGAGATGATGCCGAAGGGGATGTTGGCGAGCGAGAAGTCGCTGGCCGGGTCGATATCTGGCACCCACGAGGTTGCCATTTTGAGGTAGGTTTGTGTGTTGGTGTTGGGTGTTGGGTGTTGGGTGCTGCCTATGATACCGCACCGTGATGTTCCGGTGATGGTTTGTTGACAGTGGTTTGTGTTATGTATGCTGATGCCGTTCGGTCCTCCGCGGGGCAGCCCGATGCAAGCCGACGCCCCACTTATCCCGTCCCGCACCGTTCCGCGCTGTCGGAGCCGAGTGGTGGGTTCTCGAGTCGTACCCACCATATGGTCTCGGGCGCTTAAGATGGGGACGGGAGAGCTAGTTTCGGGCGAGGTGTAGAGATATACAGCACTTCAAGTCCAACGTGACGCCTGCAAGCAGGTGTAAGAGCAGGTCAGAAAATCCTCCGTCAGAGATGGAGCCATTGAGTGATGATTATGGCATCAACTAGGTACTCTCCGCTTATACTTAAAAGTCTCCTTAACGAGCTTCATCCCCAGTATTAACTTTCTCGAACCCGTTATGGTATCATCAACAACGACGACGACGTCCACAATAGAAGGAACAAGCTCGCTACAGGGTCTTGGCGTGGGGTAGCGTGGGCAGTAGGCCTCACCACACCATTGGAACCAACCGGGTTTGTCCCTGCAGCGCCAAGGGAATCGAGATGGGCATCACCATTTCGGGAGCCGAACGAGATGAGCTGGGTACCAGTCCCTTTTCACTCCTTTGCCTCCTTTTCTTTCCCAATTCACCCTCCAAGTTTGCAATCAACACCTATCCCCCCCTAATCCCGTCACAATCACCACCCACCCACCATGGAAATAGACGACGTAGACACCCTCCCACTCCAGCGCACCCCGCGCCGCCCCGCACGCCGCCTCACCCGGCACGCCCGCATCCAACCCGCCACAATCTTCCACCCGCAAGACCCGTCCCTCTCCCCAGAAGTCCACTTCCCCCTGCAAACCGTCTCGGGCCCCGACCGCGCCCCCTTCCCGCGCTTCATCAACCGCTTCGACAGCCGCGAGATGCTGCTCGTCGTCGACGGCTCCTGCGTCAACAACGGCCGTCACGCCAACCGCCTCGCCGACCCCTCCGCCGGCTGGGCCTTCATCTTCAAGGGCGCCGGCCCGCCCGGGATATCATCATCCTCCTCCTCCTCCCTCTCCCTATCCTTAGCCCACCACCACCACAGGCAAAACCAACAAACCAACCCCCCCCACGATCATGATGCAGCGCCCCCAGCTCCGCCAGGCCGAATCGCGCTCCCGCTCGAGCGGCGCGGCCCGACGGGCGAGCGCGCCGACCACACCTCGAACCGGGCCAAGCTGCGGGCGGTGATCGGGGCGCTGCAGTTCCGGGAGTGGGGCGGCGAAGGCTGGCGCCGCGTCGTCGTGCTGACCGACCTCGAGTACGTGGTCTGGGGCGCCACGCGCTGGCTGCCGCGGTGGGTGGCACGCAGGTGGCGGAAGCCGCCTCGAGGAAACGGGCGGAGCCGGGTGTATGGGAATCGGGATTTGTGGGAGGTGTTGCAGGGGCGGGTGGAGGAGTTGAGGGCGGGGGGATGTGAGGTGGCGTTTTGGTTGGTTAGTGGCGGGGGTGAGGTCCAGGCCGGGCGGCCTGAGGGGGGGAGGGAGGAGGGGGGTATGATGGTGCAGGTGAAGGAGGCGGCGAGGAGGGCGGCCAGGGGGTTGGAGGGGAGGGAGCCGGAGAGGTTTACGGAGGTTTATGGGTTTATGGTGTGAGTGGTGGGTTTGGCGGTGGGGTTCTGGATTTAATAGGAGGAGGGGACGATTGTCTTTACCAACTGTTCTGAGTGGAATCAGCAAGTACTGAGATACCGCCACGGTTCTGTTTCCGATGGGCGGCCGGTTCCAGTAAGAGAAAGCTTTTTGTTATCTCAACAGTTTATTTGTTGTCAACGGCGCGACCGCTATTGAAGGAGGCGAGACGGATGCGTTGTCATTCTGCGGGATGTGTTTCTGTCCGCATCTGGATTTGAAGTCGTACATACTAAAGTGTAGTCAAAAAGTACCCCCGAGTTTCGTACCAGCACCTCGAGAGATCCTTCCCCCCTCCCCGTGTATTTGCCAGTTTGCAAGGTTTACAAAGTTCACCTCAGCAACGGGGCAGCGAGAAATCCCGAAAGCTGTGCCGCCCGGCAATTGGCCAATCATGATTCCCAGCAACAAATCAGCATCAAATCGGTCATCAAGGGCGGGGGGAAGGCTGCACTGTGGCAGTGTGGCTGGGCGAGCGAGAATCTCAATTCCATCCTCAAAAGCTCAAATCCAGGACCCCAAACGCCCCCCCGTGTGCCGGCATGATGCCCTCGCAAATCCGGCGCTGACTGCTTGATAACTTGACTGAAGGTGCCATGTTGCCGCAATCGACAACAAAATGACCAACAAAGACTGGAGCCGCCCAGTCTTCCGCCTGCGCAAAATCCCGAATGGCATCTCCGACTCCGCCGAGGCTGCGCAGCTTCTCAGTGACGCGTTGGCAATATCAGTCGACAGGATCATCGTCTTTTCACTCGCCGAGACCGCCGACAGATACGAAGTACCACCATCCAAGGTTGCAACCCTCCAGCTGACAAGCGTGCCGTCATGCGTCACCAACGCCCCCGATCGCGACGAGTGGGAGGTCCCCATCCCTGAGGGCTCCCATAGCGATGTCCTCCTCCTCGACACCCATTTCAGGGGGATGACGGCGCTTGGAGATGTCGACCCTGCAAAGCATCACGCAGAGTGCGTAAAGCCGTCTCCTAGTCTCCCCCCAGGTCGTCACGCTATCGCGCCATCGCGGTTCTGACCTCTCCAGTTGCATCGCCATTTCTGGTCTGGCAAGCCATCCCTTCGGGTCCTGGCAACCCCATGGTCCCGACAAGACTTTCATGTGGATCAGAGATATCATCCCAAAATCTGTCCCTGGTCTTCGAACTATCATCTACGGCTATGACTCCAGGCTGGTGGGGAGCAATTCGTTCCAGTCTATCAGCGACATGGCCCAAACACTGATCCTGCAACTCAAGGCCGCGGGATGGACCTCGCCATCCTCTAAGCCTACTATTTTTCTCGCGCATAGCCTTGGAGGTTTGGTGCTTAAAGAAGCCATCGTCCAAATGGCAGATCGCGAGAAGTCTGTCGCAGCCATCCTGGACAACGTTTTGGGCGCCATCATGTTCGGCGTTCCTAGTTTGGGCATGGAGCAATCCCATCTCCTGGCCATGGTGGAAGGGCAGCCGACCGAGACCCTAGTCCAAGACCTGTCCCGCGATGGTGATAGCAACTATCTGGCACGGCTCAACGAGCGGTTTGAAGGTCTAGCCTTCCTTAGAACAGCTCGAATCATGTGGGCGTACGAAACCGAGCGGACTCCAACTGTTGTTGTATGTATACTTGAGGAGATTTGTCTATCAGGTCCCTTGAGCTAACTTGTTCTAGCAGCTCGAAGATGGCTCCTGGTCTCGTAACGGTACGCCCGAGGTCTTGGTGAGCCGGGATTCGGCGACATGTCGGTACTATCGCAAGGACAGATCGGCGACCATCCCAATTAACCAGAATCATTCCAATATGGTCAAGTTCTCTCGGGGCGACGCCACCATGGGAGTGGTTATAAGCTTGATCAAAGAAATTTGTTCGGCTAGTCATGTTCTCCAGCATCCCGAGATGAATGCCGGGGTTTCTGTGGGGTTTGACCACAGCCTCCCGGGAGGCGAGGCGACTCTGGAGACTACTTCCGTGGATGTGGATATTGGATCCGAAGATCTGCCCTGTGAAGAACCGCTTAAGGCATTAGGCAAGCTACTTGATGACCTCGATAGTATGTTCAAGCCCCTTTTACCCAGGCTCTTTCCAATCGCATGTACATGTACATACATACTTTTGGAGTCAATACGGAGCATCTTGCCATCTTGATATACCGCCCGGTTCCCACTAACATTTTTATCGCCAGATTTGCACAACTCACTGCACTCCCCCGAACTAGACCTTCGCATCGATCAAGTCGACGACCCATTTACGGATACTTTTCAATGGGTCTTTGAGCTTGATGAATTCTCTCGTTGGCTGCAAACGGGTTCTGACCTATTTTGGATCCATGGGAAGCCAGGCTCTGGAAAATCAACATTGATGAAGTACATTTTCCACAGCAAGGAAACATGGGAGCTCCTTCATAATTGGCGAGCAGGTTCCCTTGAAGTCACAGCGGCCTTCTTCTTTCATTACCGCGGAAGTGCAATTCAGAAGTCTTTTGAGGGTGTCCTGAGGAGCCTCATAACCCAGATTCTCA
Organism: Chaetomium cochliodes; assembly: GCA_023383405.1. Classification (NCBI taxonomy): domain Eukaryota; kingdom Fungi; phylum Ascomycota; class Sordariomycetes; order Sordariales; family Chaetomiaceae; genus Chaetomium; species Chaetomium cochliodes. The sequence continues at coordinate 1,769,482 of JAKWJL010000022.1, read as the reverse complement.
GTCCGCACCGTCTCGCCTATGAGAGCCGACACAGGCCTACCTGGAGGAAGTACGAGTCTCTGAAAAAAGAACAAAGGACGATTGCATTGAACTATAAGCTGCGCCAGGAAGAACTATTCGGTACTACGGAGGAAATCTGTAGCTTGAGAGAGCATATCAGACTACACCAAGACCCCGAGTCAAAGTTTCGGTTGCGCCAGCTCGAGCAGCAAGAGCAAGGACTAAAAGCCCAGTTGGGCCAGATTGAACAACGCCGACAACGATCTGTAAACACCATCGTATCGCTTGCGGCAGATTTTGAACAACACACCTCGAGCCCAGCTACCATGTTTTTGGCGGCAATGGTTTCTGACATCTCCGAGGCTGAACACGGATCTATACCAAAGCTCGAAAGGCTTCTTCGTCGCTTGTTGGAGCAAAGCGTGACAAAAACGGACCTCATCCTCTTCTTTGATGCTTTAGACGAGTTTGACGGCAACCTGGATCTCATCAGCCGCTTCCTGAAAGACCTCGTCCGGCCCACAACAACCAAGTCTATGACGCGGGTAAAAGTCTTGTTCTCAAGTCGCCCCTGGAAACAACTCAAGGAGCACTTTTCTAAATACCCAGGCTTTTCTTTGCAAGACCACACGAAGTCCGACATTGAGAGGTATGCTGCCGGAAAGGTGGCAACCTCTGACGTTTCTGGCCACTCTCTTTCCCAAGTTCTTCCTTTCGTTATCGCCAAAGCAGACGGGGTGTTCGTTTGGGTCAGGCTTGCCCTGAACGTTTTGATTGAACAAGTTTCGTCCCACCACGGTCACATCCCGGTAGATACGCTCAAACAAAGGCTTCTGGCACTGCCAGCCGACCTTTTCGAGTTCTATGAGATAATCGTCGAACGCATCAGCAAATCCAGCCGAAGACAAACATATGCCCTTATCGAATTGCTCATCCGCCACAACGGTCCTCCACTCACTACAGTCCAGGTCAGAAACGCTGTTCTCGTCTCTGGATGCCCTACCTACGATGAGGCTATACAAATACTCGAAACTAGTTTGCCCCAAATCTCATCATCTGGGATGGAGAGCTATCTAGAGCGGGTGAACAGCGACGTTTACTCTTGGGGAGGGGGACTGGTTGAAATCAAGGAGCACGGTCCCAGCAAGGCAACAGGACATAGCGTCGTCTATCAGCCCCAGCTCATGCACCAGACTGTTCTCGAGTTCGCCACGGGGCTTTCGTTCAAGAAGGCTGTCCTTGGTGACTTGACCTGTCTCATCGGCGAGAATGGTCATTCCTTCCACCTGAAATACTGGTGCACTACAACAGAATGGGCTCAAAGCAACAAACACTCGACCATCTTGATGCTCCAAAATCTGCTCTGGAGACGATCGGTGGCACCCACTGCAAGAGCCTTGCAAGACGACTTGACCAAGGGGGCCCGGGAAGCCCTGGGATATTTGAACTACCACGCGAAGCAATCAGAGTTGACGACAGGACAAAGCCATTTTGAATTCCTATACAGCATGCCAATACCAACCAACGAGGGCGAGTATACCCGCCGGCGCAGTGTCAGGAGTCAAGCTTACGACAGTGAATTCGTGTTCCTCGTCGCTTCGTGCGGCTTGAGCCTCTGTCTCCGGGATTGGATCGCGAGCAATCCAGGGCAGTTGGAGAGGCTAGTGATACCAGAAATCACAGATGCCATCGGCTATGCTTCACTATCGACTTCCTATCCTCTTCTCAGCTCGCTTGTTTTTGCACCGACACAGGGAATATACGATGCCGGGAATCTGACCACAATCAGACTGCTGCTTGAAAACGGTTACACGCCAAGGAGAGAATCGGAATTTTTTCGGTGGCTAATGGAAGAAACATGGCGCGGAAAGTTTGAAGGCAACCCGGAATTAATACCCGACGAAAGCTTACATCAGATTATCCGACTTGCTCTCGATTATGGCGCAGATCCAGGGGGGTTGACTCTCGATATCCACGGGCGAGACACCAATGTTCCTTTCCTACACATCGCGCCGCCCCAACTCGCCGGGGACCTGATCAGCCACGGCGCGATGCCAAACGCGCTCGACGGCCAAGACCGCACGCCACTAGATTGGGCCATCCGCCTTCCCAGTGTGATATTCTTCAAGCCTCGGGATTGGGGCCTGAAGCGGAGATATGACACGTGCAACCTGTTGCTTCGCCACGGTGGCACCTGTAACCACACAGGAACGAGATCAACCTTACAAGAAGTGAACAACCTGCTGGAGGAATTCAAGGGAGAGGGATATGATGTCGAGTTTCTCACGGCACGCTTGTCAGAAATGCCCGGCCTCGAAGGCTTGCGAGAATATGGGATCCTAGGGGCGCAATTCGGGCAGGACGAGACACCTCCCGGAGCTGAGAACCCTGTAAGTCAGCTGAGTGATTGTATCTCAGAAAACGGTTCTAACACGGCCGTGTAGGTACCATTGACGTTGTTTCCTCCCCTTCCTCCTACCGGACCTCTCGAACCACGCCGAGTTTCCTGGAGCTCTGACACGCACGACCGCTCTACCCACCACGTGTACCAACGCCCCGCACAGGTTAGTGCGAAAGCACCCCTCGAAGGATCGCGAAATGGATTGGAATCGGGCTTTGACTATGAGACCGACGATGGGGTTCGAAGACCAGGTGGGACAAGGCAAAAGAAGTCTAGATGGAGTCGGATGAGGAAAGTGTTTCGGTTATGAAAGGACTGTCTTTCTTTCACATTGATCTGGTTATGTTTTGCGAGTAGTGTTGGATACCCATAGTTTAAGATTATTACTAGAGCTGTGGCTAGGCTAACATAGAAGTGGATATCGAGAGGAGAATCTTGGGGCATTGTGTGGGTAGCAACTTGTTTAATCGTTTCGTTGCATTGCATTTTGTAATGAGCTGACAGACAGGAGGCCTTACAACGAGCGACTACTGCTATATATCTACCAGGTACTCGGCATATTGCCCGCCCGCATGTTTTACCGGGCGAACAGTCCGCAGGCGAGGGACCTCTGCCAAAGCTCCGTTGAATCTGCCGGGCTCCTCGTGTATTGACAGGTACTTGTTTTAGCTGTAAGCACTGGAATAAAACTTAGTTATAATTTGAGGCGAGTCGTAGCTGTCATTCTGTAAGTGACGTTGGAAACGAGCATAGCCCACCAATCCTCAGGCAGGGTAGGTTGGGAGTGAGCAGCACAGAATGATCCTCGGGACATGCTATTACGGTCCTAGTATTCCATCGATGCGGCCACTGCAGTTGCACACATATCATAGGTCAGCCACAAGCACATCTCGTGGTTTCGTAGCATGACAAATTGACTTGTATCCAATTTCTAACCCTCACTACCTAAGTGCCCGTGACACCGTGCCTGTGCTGCCGTTGGGCCTTGGTAAGGTCCTCGTGTCCCCTTGGGTAAGCTTGTCGCCCGCGACGATCACTTGCAAGGAAAGGGGCGCTCAATCCCGTCGAGTAACCAACGGCGCCGGCGGCGTGCCTCTTCCTCATCCTGCATCCGGCGCTCCTGGCCGTAGTGGCACCAGCAGTACACCTTCCCGACTCCTCGGCCGTTGCAGGTCGCACACGAGTTTGCAATCATGCCGGCTGAGCAATATCCGCAAGGAACCGTGCGGGAAACTTGGCGCCTACCACGGCAAGCTCTGCAAGTTCGAACAATCGGAACCCGGCTAACCCGTGTCCCTTTCCCGCCCAGACCCTCCACAAGGTCCACAGGCTTGCATGCGGGTCCTGACTCCGACACCGTTGCAGTGGTTGCATCTCGTATTCCGAAATCCGAGTCCCGCGCAGTTCGAGCAATCCACCACCTGCTTTCCAAGATTGGTCGGTGCATAACATGTTGATTTTTCATCCACTATGCTGCTGCTGCTGCCAACGTTCGTCTTAGTAATAATACCACCAGACGCCCGGAACCCCATCTCTTTCTCGAACCTTCCAGGAAGGATCGGATTGGCGATGTAGGTAACTCTTCCATTCGTACCAAGCCCAGAGAAGCTCCGTGGGACCGAGCCTGAACCAGCCTCGAAATCCAGGAGGAGAAAATTGACTCTCGTCTCGGGTCATATACCCCGTATCCAGCATCCAAAGCCACGCTTTCTTACCCATACGCAGGTATTTGAGCCATTCTTCCCTATCCACTGCCGTCCTCAGCGGGGGCGTCTCATCGGGTAGTTCCTCAATCAGCGAACGCAAGCACTCCTCGTCAACCACAAGGACACTACGAAATCTCGGGTCGTTATGGCTCTCGTTGGGCTCAAGGGCGGGATCAAGATCTGGATCGTCGTCGTTGTCGTCATCGTTGTCGTCATCGTCATGATTCGGCGGAAGGTCTGGCTGTACGCCCACGCTAACCAACCACTCCCGGAAGTAGTCCCTGAGCTTGGCGAAACCCTCGGCGTCCGACTGAATCCCCGCAAGCCTGTCCTTGTCCTCTATCACGTCGCAATAGAACCTCTTTGCCAATTCCTCGTTGGGCTCCCCGTCGATCACGGCCTTGCTTTCATACGCCTGTCCGTATTTCGGAAACCTGCCCTGGTGGGGGCTATAGCGTGCCCACGCGTCCAGCCGTCGCATGGCGATGGGGAATAGAGCGTCCGATTCGGGCGTGTAGACTGTCCGCAGGATGGTAAATCCCCACAGGTGCTGGGCGTAGGTCGTGTGGCGGCTAGATCCAAGGGCCTCGAGGCGGAGGGCGGTTTCGTTGTCGCGCGTTTTGGGCTGGCGCGGATAGAAGAGCGACCTGGGAACCGGGGGAAAGGCTGGAGCCGCCATTTTTTGGGAGATGTTTGAATGTTTATATAGGGGATTTCGTCAGTCTTTTGATGCAAAGGTGCGTATGTACGACTCGAAGTTAGCAGTAGCTAGAAAATTGTATAAAAGGGGAGAGTTTCCCGGGAAGAGCGAGGAGGGGTTTGTAGAAAGAAGTACGTGATTTAATGGTAAGGAAATCGAGCTTTGGACTACCCACGCAGCAATTGGCTATAGGAAAATTCCATTCCCATATGGAAGTGGGCAACCTTCGGCGCTACTACAACAACGTGACCCTTAAGGTAGTGCGACTTATCACACCCTAGGCCCAATCCCAGCACCCTCGATGCCGCAAGGTGCGGCAATCTGTCTTTTTACACGTTCAATCGCATTCAACATCAGCCGATCAATGCGCATCATGTTCCGCCTAGCGAGAGTACCGTAATCCATAGGGTAGCAGCAGCCCTTAATCTGCCCTAGCTGGGAAGTTTAAAGAACAATTTCCCTATCCTCCTCCTTTGCGCGCCCGCTATCAGAATACCCCGGCTCTTAGCTAGTATAGAAACTCAAAACACGAGAAACTGAAGGGACCTCCAGGCTATGTGGAGAGCTCAGCTTCTCAGTTTTCCCGAGATATATAGCGGAGAACATGTAACAAGCCCGAAATACTACGTCGAAGCAAGTCCTATAGACTGATCGGATATAATACTTAGTGCACCTTGTGAGTATAACATATGGAAGAGATCTTTCAGTTTCACACTTAAAGATTCTTCTTCTTCCAGAATCTACCGTAGCTGTTCTTAACACGATTTGTGAAAAGGTAAAATTCATTGGGAAATATAGATATGGTGTTGAGGGTATGTGGTTATTGAAAAGGAAATTTACTAAAAAACAAATATTGTTTGAGTATCTACCAGTCTTCTTATATATATCTCAAGCCGTTAGGGTAATCTCCTTTTCATCTATATCCAAGAGTAGAAATTGAAAAGCGTGGCCGAGCTACACATCTTGCTGGCATCTCCGCTATAGGGCGTATCACATTGGCTGTCGTCGATAGGAGTGACCGCCGGTAATATGTCATACAGCTCGTACCGGTACTCTGACCCGTTCTGCATAGCGACGAGCTTGAACCCCCTGGACTTGCAAAAGTTGCCGCAGAGCTGGGGCGTTATAGCCGTGTCGCTGATTAAGGTCGCGCCCGTAAAGGAGTATCCGGTCGTCCCGATATTGGGACGACAGCCCACGTAGGTCAGGGCCCCGCTGGGCTGGTCTGTAGCGCCGACGGCGGGAGGGAGGGGGTCGAGACCCCACAGGCTGGTACTACTGCTCCCGCCGCATTTCTGCGCCGAGTCGCCCGGGCAGGAGACCGTGCACGTGGGGTAGGTCGGCTTGGTGCCCGAGCTGAGGTTGTTGCCGTAGAAGCAGGAGCTACCGTTCTCGAGGCCAAAGAGCGTGAAGCCCGCCTGCTGGCAGTGGTTGGCGCAGAAGGACGGCGTCATGAGGTTGTCGTCCTGGATATCGCTGTTCTGGACGCCGCCGGTCAGTGGGCTGGTCGCGGTGTGGGAAGCCGTACGAGACCGGGGTGGCGGTGGCTGATGGGGTGGTGGTAGCAGTCGAGGTTGAGCTTGGCGTGGGCACATCCCAGGCGTGGTGAGGGACGGCGCAGTACGCGTGGCCGGTCACCAGGAGACTGCTGCAGGCCGTCATGTCGGTTCCGAGGGACGGGTTGACCATCATGAAGATGAAGATGGTTGACCCGGGAGTGGAAGCCAGAATGGACATGCACGTGTCATCGGCCGCGGCAACGTGCCATTCGCCGCAGTTGAGAGTTGTGCCCGTGGCCACGGTGGCATTGGCCGGCGCGGCTGTCCAGTAGTCGCTGTAGCCGCTGGAGGGCTTTGGGATGGTAGTGTCCCCGGCGTTTGGCTGTCCAGAGTACAGGCCATTCTGCGGCGAGAGGCAAATCACATGGCCAAAGGCGGCGTCGCTGGCGCTGTGGAGATTGGTGCACCCGTAGTCCAGCCATGGGTTGTACTCCTTGACATCTCCGGGAGACAGAGTCACTACTGCTCTGATGGTCGCGTTTGTCTCGATGGAGCGACATGTCTCACCAGAGTGAAGACGATGGGTAATCTCGCACGATGGAGGAAGGCAGAGTTCTGTCCCGGCCGGTATGTCGTTGCAATTGGCGAGCGTGTCTGGGTTGCCGAGATACAGCGCCGCCGAAGAGACATTCTTGGCCAGGGCAATCGAGTCGCAGGTGTCGCCCGCAACCGTCGTGTATTTACCGGCGAAGCAAAGATTAGACGGCTCGGGAAGGCTGATGACGGGAGGGGGGATGGCGGTGGCATTGTTCTGGTTGCACCTCGAGTACGAGTACTCGAGCCGGGACTTCATGAATTCATCGTATCCAGAATACCTCGAACCTTGCTTGATGGAGAGATGCTTCAGCCAGCAGTCGGAGCAGATGTGGTTGGTAGCCATATCTATAATGTCTGATACGCTGGGGAACTCGTCGATGATATCTGTACACAAAGGCTAACTTTTATGTTACAAGTCTCGATTTTGCAGGCGCCAGGCCATCCGGGGTTCTCTTAACTCGTGTCAAAACACAAACTTACTGTGACAATAGTCTCCTGTCGCGACGTCTCTCAGACACGTCTCATTGTAACCTACCTAGATATTGGCACCACGAACCATGGGAACGGCATCGACGATGGTATAGTCGGCGCAGGCAATCGCAACACCGTCAAATCAGGCCTTGAGACTCTTCCCACAGCCGGCATCACATACAGAGGCTGTCACAGTTGCGTTGCCTGGGGCACCTCTCATACTGGGGCTTATAAAGTCCCTTGTCAGATCATCGCACTTGATCACCTCGGTGAGGGCGGAAACGCAGTTAGTCGAGAGGGGCTGGTTCAAGCTCTCCAAACTCTCGGCCGTCCAGACTTGGTATCCTTTAAAGGTCCGCTTACCACCAATATTGTTGGTACCCTGGAACCAGCCGAGGATAGAGGTCAGGAATCCATTCATATTATCTTGGGCATAGGTTGGCATACCTCCCAGAGGAGATATCATCTCGACGATAGCTTTGGTGCAGAGGTTGTAGATCCAGATATCTCCCGACTGCTCGACTTCGAAGCCTTGAGTCTGGCAGTCGTCGGTATCCACACAGGCTTGGCCATAGTTGTAGAACCAGCTGTACAGGCCTGCACCCAGCATATAGAATAGAGTCCGACGATAACGGCTGCTTCTTCTCGGCTGGACCTGACTTGCTAACATGAGACGTGTTAAATCCCACATGGTAGTTGTCGCTTGTGATCTTAGAGCTTTGCTGCTCTAGGTCGTCGAGCTTCTTGGCCAACTCTTTTTGTGCATCCTGAATGTTTCGAATGTGCATCCTCAATTCCTCAGTGAGGGCTGCGAAACGGAGTGTTCGATCCTCAATATGCTGTTGAGCCAGCGCCTTGTTTGCTTCATCCAACACCGTCGCTACCATCTTGGAGTACCTGGGAGGGGCGGCGAATCCAGATTTGAGGCACCATCCGGACGCGGCGGCGGGGTATCATCCTCAGGATCGCGTAGCGCGAGTTCCACGGTGGCCTTGAATGCGATGTCGGTGGGCCCGACAATATCGAATTGGGTGAGTCTTGGTATATGCATGCAGTAAGTCCTAGTGGGGTGTGCCGATTCCGGGGGGAAGATGCACTGGAAACTATAAAATGGGAGTGATAACCCAGCGGCTTTTATCCAAGGTGATTGATGTTGACAAAACGAAGCGGCAGTTAGTCTACACCAACGGGCGACTTCATCATCCAAGGCTCGCTTCACAAACCAGAAAGCTTCTTGAGGCATGCCAGGTGCGCCGAAGCGGCCAAATCAACCGCAGACGAAGAGACCGGGGATCCGAGTGGTTTGCCTATTCGAGCGCAGACCTTCAAGGGCGGGCAACACTGACGGGGCTTTAACGCACGCACACTATCAACCGTAATTTTTACTTTCATTTCAAAAAGGAGGGTTTCGTTTTTGTTCACCCGAAGCCCAACGATCCAGTTCAGAAGGGGAGTCTCGGAAGGCATAAGTACCTTGTGTAGGTAAGCTCGGTAACAACATTCGTCCGGTTTCCGCTTGTATGGATGACCATAGCATTGCTCGCGATCCTACGTACACAAAAACACCAGCAAACGGGGGCCGTCTCTATTTTTATGTACGAAATACAGAGGATACTTTGCGGCGGGCGGTCAGAAAACAACCCCCTTTCCTTCTTTCTCCTCTCAAGATCGGGTCGTTTCCGCGGGTGACACGCGACACTATGGCATCAACTCGGCTAATATTTGTCCAAGCCTTGCAGTAGCATCCCCCGCCCCTCTGATATCCAGGGCATTATGTTGTCGAACAGGTATATTCCGGGGGTAGGAGGATTCTGTTCCTGACGTCCTGATGTAAGCATGCCTTGGCGTGGAGCAATGTGTCGCCGACGTCCACCAAAGGTCTAGTTGTGATATCCCAAAAGAGTGCTCTTTGCGGCCTCACCTTGCCGTTTTTGTGTATAGAGCGGGGAAGGGCAAGATCGCTTGCCGAACCTCCTCACGGAGCCCACCCGTGGCCGGGCGGGGTGGATGCCTATAAGAAGCCTAAGAAACCGCAGCCTTCTCACCGGCCCAGCGCAACAAGCACACTCACATCCTCTACTTTCTCGTACGCCATTACCTTTCTTTCTCGCCGGCTTCTTCACATCCCCAAACTCGACCATGGCCCCTGAGAGAGAGTACCCCGCGTGGTTCGATCGCATCTACGCCAAAACCAACGACCCGAACGCCAAGGACTTCGACGAGGACATCTCAGAACTCGGAGATTCCGAGCCGCCAGAGTATGAATTCGACGGCGACACCACCGACGAGAAATACGACTACTACCACTCCTTCATCATCCAACGCGAAGCGCGCAAGGAGGAGCTGAGGCAGGTGAAGGAGGGCAAGGCGAGCCAGCTCGAGCTCGAGACGACCAGGAAGGCCAAGGTCCAGGCCGCGTACGAGGCCATGGCCCAGGCGGAGGCGGACGGCGAGGACCTGACCATCGACCCGGAGGTGTTCTACGCCAAGCTGTACAACCTCTACTCGCCGGAGTTTGTGCAGTGGACCTACGACCATTACGCGCTCGTCGGCGCAAACCCGGGGTTCCTGGAGCTGCGAATCCCGGACGAGGAGACCATGATCGTCAACGGCAACCTCTTCATCAACGAGTTCAACTTCAGCAGCCACGATGGCCATGAGGCGCAGAGCTCGGCTGGGACGACGGAGCATCGCATTGCACTCTCGCGGAATGAGGGGCAGCCGGCGGAGGAAGCGGGGTTCAACACGAGGGAGGACACTGGCGATTGGAGCTTTGGGTTGGTGATTATCGGCGAGAATAATGTCCTGGTGCGCGTGAGCCGGGACTTTGTCTTCAGGTCGCTCTCTTTTGAAGCCCCCGCTGATGCGCCGGAGGTGTTTGAGTTTTGGGGCATTAGCCAGGAGACGGATGGTTAAGCTGAGAGATAGATAGTAAAGCTGCCGCCGTTTCGTCGTGCCCTACGAATACTAGCTGCTTGTTACTAGTAAATTCACTGTGATTGTGTCGTATCTCCGCGTAACGATCTAAGCCCGATTGTCAATTGTCAGGGTGACCGTGGTTCTGAAGTTATGAAAATGATAATGTTGACTCAGTTAAGCCTGACAAGTTGAACCACAGACCTTCAGACCGTCATCAAGAACTGGTCCGAGGTAGACACTTCTGACTCTCGGTACGATGCCTCAACAAAGTGGTGGTTATTCATGGTTGTTTCGTGTTCCCTGAGTCGAGGACCTTGACGGCAGGGTAGGACGGTAGGCCGATAAATTTTCGAAGGCGATTTTAGCTGCGACTTGGCGCGCTCCTCCACTCCGTACACAAGGAAGTTAGCTGGAACTGTGGCTCGCTCGGCGGCCGTCGTATTCCGCCGGCAAGAAGGATGCAATGGAACCTGCAGAGAGGAAACACTGACCCACAGCCCCGCTGTCGGTCCCGGCTGTCACGCGCCGTCCAGAAATAAAAATCACACCATTTTTCGAGGTTCAACTTCCAACGGGTTATCAGATCTTTTTTTTTTGTGTAACCGCTGTTGGTTTTCGGGAGGGGTGGAGGGGTAGCCTTGCACCCCTCGGTAATGGAAGAAGCCCAAGCTTCCCTGGTGATTCGGCCCGTTTTGGAAAAGGACTGCTTATCAGATGGATCAGATTAGATCTATTGGTTTTGCGGCAAGGGGCGATGGAGCCTCGGCGCGGCGGCCATCGGACTCGGCCGCCCCATCTTGGGGTTTCCGCCGGCGGTGGTCGCACTTCAATTGGTGCAACCTTCCACAGGGAATCCCTCGTCCTGAAAATAATGCGACAATTAAAATTCTGCGTGGGCGAAGATGCCCGGATGGGACATTTCCCACGTGGGCGTCGCATGGGGGGCCTCCACTTCCCCGAGAACATAAATATTGTCTGTGGGAACTGCTGATCTTTTGCTGCAGACCCAGTTTCTGTTCGGTACCAGTACCGTGAGTGTCTCTCTCTGTGTCTCTGCGCGTGTGCTGCATCGACACCACCCCCACAACCGACCATGACTCGCAACGGCGACGACAACCCGCCCCTCGAGGCCACCGCTACGGCAGATAGCACACACTCCGACTTACCCGGCCGTGCCTCTTCGGTCTCGCCCTCCCCCGCCGATGAGAAATCCGCCGGTGTCCGCCGTGCTGAGGCCCTGGCTGCTGTCTTGACCACCACGGACCGCGTCTGCATCTTCCTAAGCCTCTTCCTCGTCGCCTTCGCCTACGGCCTCGACGGCACCGTTCGCTATGCCTACCAACCCAAGGCCACCGCCTCCTTTGAGGAGCACTCGCTGCTGGCGACCGTCAACGTGCTCCGGTCCGTCATCGCTGCCGCTGCTCAACCCACCTCGGCCAAGATCGCCGACATCTTCGGCCGCGCCGAGCTTGTCATGCTCTCCGTCTTCTTCTACGTCCTCGGCACCATCATCGAAACCGTCTCCACCAACATCCCGACCTTTTCCGCCGGTGCCATCATCTACCAAATCGGCTACACTATGATCATGCTCCTCGTCGAGGTCATCATCGCCGACATCACGTCGACCCGCGCCCGTCTCATCTTCAGCTACGTCCCGGCCATGCCCTTCCTCATCACCACCTGGGTCAGCGGCAACGTCTCGCAGGCCGTCCTCGACGTCACCGACTGGCACTGGGGCATTGGCATGTGGTGCATCATCTACCCTGTTTGCGCCACACCCTTGATCGTGAGCCTGGTCCTCGTCGGCCGTCGTGCCCGCAAGCAGGGCGTCATGGAGAAGTACAGCGAGGCCGTCAAGACCTTGCCCTGGGGCCCTTTCCTCGTCGACCTCTTCTGGCGCCTGGATGTGATCGGTGTGATCCTCCTCATCGCCGTCTTCGCCCTCATCCTCGTCCCCATGACCATTGCTGGCGGTTTCGAGGCCTCCTGGACGGCCCCGCAGGTGCTCGGCCCGCTCATCGTCGGCGTCTGCACCATTCCCATCTTCGTCTTCTGGCAGCTGCGCGCGCCGCACCCGCTCGTGCCCTTTTACCTGATCAAGGACCGCGCGGTGTGGGGCGCCCTCGGTATCGCCATGCTGCTCAACTGGGCCTGGTACATGCAGGGCGACTACCTGTTCACGGTCCTGCAGGTCGCCTTCGACTTTGACACAATGACGGCCACGCGCGTGTCGTCTTTCTACAGCTTCTTCAGCGTCGTTTCGGGCTGCATTCTCGGCCTCGTTGTCTACAAGGTCCGCCGCCTCAAAGTCTTCATCGTCGCCGGCACCTGCCTCTTCATGGTCGCCTTCGGCCTGCTGATCCGCTACCGCGGCGACGCCGACTCGTCCAGCCGGGCCGGCGTCATCGGCGCCCAGGTCGTCCTCGGCCTCGCCGGCGGCATGTTCCCCTACCCGGCGCAGGCGTCGCTGCAGGCCGCGCTCAAGCACGAGCACCTCGCCGTCATGACCGGCCTGTACCTGGCCACCTACAACCTCGGCTCGGCCTTTGGCGGCGCCGTCTCGGGCGCCATCTGGACCCAGGTCCTGCCGGGTCAGCTGGAGCAGCACCTCGCCAAGTTCGACAACGCCACCCTGCTCACTCTGGCCTACGCCAACCCCTTTGGCTTTGCCGGGGAGTATGCCGTTGGCACCGACCAGCGCGAGGCTGTCATCGAGGCGTACAAGTACGCCCAGCGGCTGCTGACCATCACGGGTATCTGCCTGTGCGTGCCGCTGATCGCGTTTGCCGCCGCGCTGAGGAACCCCAAGTTGAACGACGAGCAGACCCTGGCCCAGGACGCGCCCGCCGTGAGGGTTCCTGCCGCTGGGGAGGCGGAGAGGCGCGGGGATACCAAGGAGATGGCGTGATTGATGATACCCAAAAAGAATCTTGTTCTGTCCAGTTTGAATAGTGGTAGCTTAACTCTCGTTGGAAAGTAAATTAATGTTAATGAATAACCCCCCACGGGGCGAGGTGTGCCTCCGCAACGTCATCGCCGTCGCCATTGCGCTGGTAATAAAAAAAAAACCGTCCAATGTATGTATGTACATACCACCCCATCCGCCACTGCCCCGACGAGCTGGTCCACCGCTACCGAAGCCAGCGCAGCCGTGCCCGAAAGGAACCGGTGTCTTGCGTCTGGAACAGATGCAGAATTTTGCCCGTGCGTGTTACTAACCCATCACACCCGACACACCGCTCGCCTAATGCATGGTTTGCTAAACGCGATCCCCCGTTCTCAGACCGTCGCCACCTCCGTAACGAGCACAAACGGCGCCAGCGACCGGGGGAGGGGGGCCGGGGGGGCGGTTGGTCCAGCTTATAGAAAGAGGAGCAAGGGAGGTGTAGTGGTTGTTGTCTGATATCCCAGGTGGGCCTCGAGTGTGGAGCTACGGTGGTCACCTGTAGCCTACAGGCTGTAGGTGAGGCCTCTTTTGGTCATTCTGAGGTGGTTGTCCCGTACTTTAGTAGGTCAGAGTTGTGAAACGAGAGAAGGAGTTCCTTGTGAGGAAGGATCTAGGCTCAACAACAGCAACTGAGTGACAACAAGAGGCCTAAATTCAATAGCCTAACCGTCGATGGCCTTGATGTCCTGGGGATGTAGCTTCAACTCGATTTGGAAAGGCGATAATGCCACCACGGCCTTACGCCGGAGCCGGAGGCGCTTTTGGTAGTTGATTCGCTTCTTGTGTGGTTCCTCGCTCAGCTGTGACCGTGAAGAGGGCGTGGTCGCAGATGTCGTGCATCCAGACGCTCTCGCGGTTCCAGCCCGCCGCGTCGTCCTGGATGATACAGAGCGAGTCGATCCACCCCCAATTTACCTTCCAGCCTTTTAATCTATCCAAAGCCAAACCTACTTACATTATACATTGCCTATAATTCACAAGTCTGGCCCATTATTACGTCTTTCGCAGCCACCACTTACATCCTTCTAACGCTCCCGCTCCAAAACAGTCGCGGCGGCGAGATTACCCACACATAGAGCCGCCTGAAGCGGAGTCCCCAAGCGACCGCCGGGGATATTCACTTGGGCTCCAGCATGTAAAAGTGCTTTCAGCGTTCTCAAGTTCCCGGCCAAAGCTGCGGCATACAACGCTGTCCCGAACGTGCCCGCAGGGGCATCGACATTGACGGCTGGATATTGTAACATGATCCTCACCATCTGCTCCTCGTCCCGACGACACGCCCACTGCAAAGCCGTGGCCTTGATATGCTCGTCCGGCTTGTTGACGTCGGCGCCGTTTGCCACGAGCATCTCGACTAGCTCGGTGGCCCCGGAGGTAATCGCGACGTGTAGCGCTGTCCCCAGGATCCCTCCTCGAGCATTGACGTTGGCTCCGTGCTGAATCAGAATTTTGGCCGACTCCCACTGCCCAATCTGAATGGCTACCTGTAAAGCTGTTTTGGAATACGAATTCTGCAAGTCTGGTTCGTCAAGGTTAATCCCATTTGTGTGAACCACGACGCGGACCAGGCTGGGGAAGCCGTTGTGGACAAGTGTGTGAAGTACGTGTAATGGATATCCGCCGAAACTAGGTTTCAAACCGCGCCAGAGATATCTGCCGACACCAGGTTTTAAAACGTGGTTGATAAACTTGACTTGTGAGATTCCCTTCTGCTCTGCCGCTTCGGCGTGGTGGAAAACGTTTGACATTGCGTACTTTAGGGCTCGGCATGGGTCTCGTAGCGAACCGGGTAAGTCGATTGAATATGTCATGGAGCAACATTTTCGCAGCCGATCGTGGCTAAGCCCAATAAGGTTTGTCTGGAGGGTTGGATCGAGACGTTGAAGTCGCCCTTCTCGGACGAGGAAGTCGCTCACGCATGTGTGGATGAATTGCGCCGTTCCTTGTGATCCCACCTCGACAAGTCCTCTAGAGGAAGCAATGATGCGTCGTCGGATATCTTCGGTTGTCATTTTTGCTATAACTGTTCGCCTGAGCGTAGCGAACTGATCCGGAGGAATTATGCCGACCAATGCAAGAAGAAACAGTGTTTCGGGTTCCAGCGGCTCTCTAGAAAACAGAACCCATTGCAACATAATGACGGTTTCAGACTTGTTGGGGTTGTCTTTGTTGAGCAGTGTGTCAAACACCATCCCTAGGTCTCCTGGTATCTCGTCCAGCTTTTGGTGCATGGCCTCAAGGCGACCTTCGTCATAGGCTCGGTTCAGGATGGCCACCATCAGGACTACCCACAGAAAAATCCCAGAAGATTTTGTGACCAATTCTCTTTCGACGGCGTCGTCCCTGGCGATCAGGTTGCCGCCAACATACGTGGAAATATCGGTGACGTGATGGCGATTTTCCTCCACCACGATTTGCTCGCACTTTCCCATGGTAATGTGAGGATAATGCCGACTCGACAAGAGGACGTGAAGGGAGGTCCTCGAATCTGGAGAGCATGCCTTGATGCTCAACGCTCCAAGGAATGCGACGACTTCCCGTACCTCTGACTCGGCGCATTCGTCAAGGGCGTCGACGATGAGCAGCATTCGACGAGCCCTGGAATCGGGGATGCTGCCGAGAATAAACTCCTTCAGTTCATTCTCGCGCCACCTGACGACTTCCTCCGAGCGAAGCAAGGCGGCCTTCTTCCGGAAGCGAGCGATGAAGCGGTCGTAAAGCGATGAGTCTTCTTTGATGAGCTGGTATGTGATGGAGTGCAGCATACCGAGCGACGTTTTCTCAAAGTCGACTCCTCTCGCGTTGAAGAAGTGTGCCACAATGGTACAACCTCTAAATTGCTCGATAGATTGGCAATGGGCCAGGGCGTGCTTCATCAAGGTGGACTTCCCTGTTCCGGGCTTCCCTTTGATCCACAGAACCCCGTTGTGTTGGGACAGATTGCTTCGGTCGCGCCATGTCCGAAATCCCAGCGTCTCAAAGAGCCAGTTGCAGGTATGCGGGTGAGGATCGACAATATCCTGCCGTCGGGCGTCGTAGTCGCGGCCCATCGAGGCGTCGGTGAGGACAAGCGTTTGAAAGCAAGAGATCCGTTCCTTCTCCAACAATTCTTGCTCCCTCTCATATTTTTTCCGGGCTCGTTGCTCGTCTGACTCCTGAAGCGGCGCATCTGAGGGTTGACACCAGGCCGTGTTAGCCCCAAACTGTAAAAGCCGAGGTAGTCTCCGCGGAATGGAGTATCGTCCATGTCAGTGTACGGGTTGGATAAAAAACCAACCTGGAGTCCGCAGCCAATAATTGACCGCTGCGACGTTTACGTCGCCCTGCTGAAAGCTGGCATAGTCTCCGAATACCGTGTCCCTGGTGATGGCTGGCCGAGGGGGAGGGGGCGCCTTCCATCCCGCAGCAAAAGCTGGGGGAGGAGGGGAAGAGGGTGCCTCATCCATTAAACATGTTGCTCTACCACGCTCCACGAGTGCCCGCGAATATTCCGCCCAGCTGTGGAAAACTGCCGATATCGCGCTCAGAGGGTTGAAGCGCGCGCGGGGAGAACAACGGAGGGAATTCTGGTTTGGACCATCAAGCGCGCCATGAGGCTCTGGCGCATAAGAAATGCAAGCACAGGAAAGGGAATGGTGCGGCTCCGATGTTGGCCTGTTTGTCGCTTAGCGGCCATAGCCTCAGCTGTTTGTTGCTTGGCGGCCATGGAGATGGTCCGCGGCCCAAATCGGCCTCCCAGAGCCCTCGCTCCCAATCTTCAGCATCAGTTCTTCATCATCTTTTCATGTCAAGAACAAGTTGTTAGCGCTGCAGACAGTATTATTTTCGGTGACTATATGGACGTACCTAGACGTGGTACCTATATACCTTACCATGGTAGGTACGAGAGCAGACAACATGGAGTAGGGCGCTCGCTAATCTGGGCCGCCAGGAAACCGCCGTCGGCGTTCTGGCCCTTGTTCAGACGTCACTCTCTATCATCCAAGCGATCCGAAAAGCCCGAGAGACAGTCAAAGGGACTTCGGAAACGATGGCGCAAGTGACCAGCGACCTCATAACACTCGATCGAATTGTTAAACTTGTAGAGGCGGAGTCTTCCTTGCAGACGAGCGGGGTTGGGGAGGCCTTGCAGGAGTTGATCCGCGAAGGTGAAGTCCTCGAGGCATTCCTCAGCGCCTTGGCAGACCGCCAGAAAAAGCACACAGCAACCCAGTTCCTCTATGCCCTCAGGGATGGCGACAAGGACGACAAGAAACTCCAGTCAATCCGCAAGAACCTTAACGCTGCTCGGGGAAACCTGTCCCTCGTCATCGAGGTCGCGCATGTTGGTTTTACTAAAAAGCAAACCGACGGGTATCAGGTTGCGTATGATGTGTTGTCGAGGGTGGATGCAGATGTGACGGATGTGTTGGGTGTCGGGCTGAGAATTGCACGGGCCCTGGAGGAGCAAGGATTGGCGACGAGAGATGGTATGAATCCACCAAGACAGACACCCCCACCTCTGTTCGCAAGACTCGGAATCGCAGCACTGACCAGCCACTACAGGAAACGTCGTTGAACTGACAAATAGCGAGTTTTGCGAAATTGAACAAAGCCTTTCTTCGCACCTTCGAGCGCCAGCGGATGGCCCGAGATTTCAGACACGTAATGTCAAACTCCTGGATAACTCTACCATGTTCGAAGGAGACCTGGGATACGACAAGCCCGAGACAGGTGCTCAATCAGTCATGGACAGTGTACAATTCGGCAACAATGCTAGAGTACATAGAGGCAACGTATCTACGGCTTTAGGGAAGGATTTCCTTACCATGTTCTATGGTGGGCGAGGTGGAAATGTGAATTGAGTGAGCACGATTTACAGCAGTCAATGTTTTGTTTGATGCTATTTTTCTACATTATAAGCTTCCAGGAAGCCAGAACAGAAAATGGAGTTCGATGGGGTCCAGCGCTTGAGCGCATAAGCTTGGACAGGCGCCAATGCCAATACTCCTAGTGACGGGGGACCCAGGACGCCTGTATGCTACTGAGTCCCCTAGGAGTTTGATCCTTGTGGCGTCTTGACTGGGGGATCGCGCGAACATCCAGGTGCAGAGCGATATGGGAAGCATTTCATAAGTAAGATCAAGTAGTAGGAAGTTAGGGCAAGGCAGGCGCGAAGAAGAAGGACATGGAGCGATCTGAGCCAGTCATTCATACAGCGGGGACCTGGTCGAGCCGAGCTGACGATACCTAGTATATATGACAAGCACCGTCTATTGTAATGGGCGGGGGCTACTATATAAACTTGGCTATCACCGCAATGTTCGCTCTAACGTCTATTACTTATCCCCGGATCTCGCCAAATAACTTAAGAATCTTTAAGTAGTAGAATAATATCCCTCATACAGGCTAGGCCTAGGCAATCTAGTTGATGTAGAAATCTCACTCTCTGCTTTTAGAGTTAACTTTGTGATACGGTTATACTGAATCTGTACAGAATCAGCAATTTCAGCCTAAAATAAAAGAGTCAACTCACACACACAGGCTCGGGCTTTTGCCCTCTCTACAAGAGCGACAGCTTCCGGTCTTCGTTATTGCTCAAAGACTGCAGCTTCTTGTCCTCCGAGCGACCAGTGTCGGATCCTTCTTCTGAGCAGACAGACAACAGTTATGGGCAAAAGACTTGGTTCATCATGAGGTATCATACATACACATAATCGCTGTCTGTGTACCTAAACCTACTATATATCGCCACATGCTTTCTCTGCTGGGGAAGCTAACTCTAGTCGTGTTCTCGCGCTTCCTCAGATCTCGCCACAAACCCTAACGAGGCGCAGCCATTAGATAGCTTGGGGAATGGGCGCTTCGGCCAAGTCGGACAGCCCGGCTTCCTTCTCGATGGCCTCCTTGCTCGGGGACCACTTTTCTTGAAGCGCCCTGTCCAGAGTAAGCCCGTAAACTTCCTTGGGCCACCACTGACCCCAGCTAGTAAGGAGGATCTGCTCCGGGTCCGCGGGGAAGTCGTCGCGCGTGAAAGCTCGGAGGATGCTTTGTGCCCCTGTATTTGTTAGCTTAATCTCGGTAATATACTCGACTCCAAGCACCTACCTTCGGCAATGGACTGGGCACCAGGCATGTCCTCGCTAAACAACCCCGACTTCTTGACGAGGTTTGTCCCAGGGATAAAGCCCGGCGAGACAGCCACGACGGTGGCCTTGCCTGCCAACTCCCGCCGCCACCAGTGCGCGTTGGCCAGCTGGACGAACTTGGTCTGGCAGTACGTTGTGTACAGGTCAATGACCGTGTCCGCGCGGAGGTCATGCTCCAGGGATTCTGCCGTTGTCGTCAGTGTCACTTTCACCATCACGTTAGATACCAGGACCGAGACATACCTGTTTGAGGCACTAGCCTCACCGCCCCCGACGAGACGATGATGACCCTCGACTTGGACTCGACCAGCTTGTCGCGAAACAGATGCAGCAAGTAATGCTGTGCTACAACCGACAGCCCGTTAGCAAACTCATTACTCACCCCACTCAAACCCAGCCCCAACCAACCCTCACCAAACACCAGCCAACACCCCCCTCATCAGGCAACGCAGACAGACGACTCACAAAGATGATTAACCACAATCCCCTCCCCCCACCCCCACGGCCCGACCTTCCCCTTACTATTCGGCTCCCCCAGCGCCGCATTCAGCAACAAATAATCCACCTTCCCTGCACCCTCCCCAGCCACCCCCCCACTCAGCCGTGCGAGCGACTCCCGCGCGAAAGCGCGCGTATTCGCGAGGTCGAAGAGCTCCAGCGGGAGGACGGTGACGCTGTGGCGGGCGGTGTCGTAGCGCAGGGTGTCGAAGGCGGCGAGGGTGCGCGGGACGTCGCGGGCGCCCATGATGATGCGGTAGGGCTGGGCGGTCGGGGAGGGGTTGTGGGTGAGGAGGTGCGAGAGGAGTTCGAAGCCCTGTTTGCGATGTTAGTTGCATAGGTAGTTATTGTGTTCTTCAGAGAGGTGTGGAGGGTGGTGGTGGTGGTGGTGGTGGTGGTGATGGTGGGTTTGGTGGAGATGGGGGTGACATGACATGGGGATGAGATGGGCGTGAGATAGAGGCGAGTTGGAGATGAGATCGGGGAGGTGGGTGTCGAGGGCGCTCATAACGTACCATCCCGGAGGAGGCGCCGGTTGCGACGATGGTTTTGGCGAGCAGCATCTTGGAGCTGATTTTGGACGGTACTACTGAATTGCTGGTCACGGTGGGAATGTTGAAAATGAGTGAGAACGGCGAGAACGACGAGAACGGCAAACCATAATGAATGAGGTATTCGTATATGTATCTCTCAGTTCAGTCAACGTTAACTCCCTGATGTCATGTTCACCACCACGTCTAAGTCCGTAACGGGTGGGGCTGGGTTATCTCCGACCCTCGAATCGTGAAGCCAACGGTGATTATCAATCAATTTGGTTCCGGGGCTCAGCCGAGAATTGCTCCTTTGATCCTTTTCGGAAGTGTTGTGAGACGGGCCGGAACCAACGCCTGCCGCTGCTACATCCGTTAAGCGACCCGTCAGCGATGCAAGGAGCCCGAGACCGGAATCAAAACGGGCGACGCCGAGTTTGTTTGCTACAGTTTAAATCACGGCTGAGACATCCAGCAGGAGTCATCTCTCATCCACATTTACATCGTGTATCTATTTATGAACAGACCAAGGAAAGCCATCATTAGATCATCACTCATCGTTGCCATGCCACATCCGCTCATTGTGTTCCATCCCAAACAGCCCCAGGCCGGTCCAGCATCGTGTGCCAACATAACAATGCTCTGGAGCCTCCCAATATCGCTGAAGATAAAACCGTTCCTTAAACCCAAATCTCTCATGTCAAAGTAGCCAACATAGCCTTCATCAACCTCGGCGGAGGACCTATCAACACACGAAGAAATCAGCAAACAGTTCTCACACCCGGTGGCCCGGCGAAGACATATCCATACCCATGAGATAAAGAAAGAGAAAGGAAAAGAGAACGACCGATTAGTGTGTGGGGGCAGACGACGGAACAAAACCAAACAGCCACCGAACAGAGGTAAAAAGTACACCACCACACAACAAACACACAATCCCATAGACAAACAGACAAACCAAACCCACCATGACAAAACAACACCAAAACAACAACTACCGATACCTCGGCATGCTAATAGACAGCCTACCTCGCTTATCCTTCTCGATCCTCGGCCCCGCCCGCGTCGGCTCCTGGATCTGCTCGATCTCCTCCTCATAAAGAACTAGCTCGCCCGTGCTCAGACGCTCGGCGCGCACCAGGTCGCCGCGGCTCAGGCTGCGGTGCCGGCTATGGCTGTGGCGGTGTCGGCTGCGGCTGCCCTCGCGCCGCGCCAGCTGCTTCTCCAGGTGCCGGATCTCGGACCGCAGGTCGTCCGTCTCGTACCGGTCGCGGTGGCGCCGCTCGCCGGCGAGGGCGACGGGGCCGACGGGCACGTGGCCCGATACCTCACGCGAGCGAGAGTCGAGGACGACGGTGGGGGCGCTGCTGGTGTAGGTGTCGTAGGTGTCGTACGAGGAGGTAGTGTACCGGGCGGGCGAGACGTCGCGGACGACGGTGGTTTTGACGACGTCGACGGGCGGGTGGTGGTGGTGGTGCGGAGGGTTGGCATCGATGATGAGAGGACCGGAACCGCCATGTATGACTTGGGCGGCGATAGGGCGCGGCGAATCAGGCCTGGATTCATAAATCTCGGTTCGACGCTCGATGCGTTCCTCGATGATATCGTCGACGTTCGAGCGAGTAGTGACGAGTTCGAGTTCAGCTGTGGATGTTAGCCAGGGGGGATGTCAAGTCGGGGAAGAGAACAAACTCTTCTTGTAGTCATCGCTGAGCTTCAACAACTCGTCAATGTTGTGCTGGCCAAGTGCCTTCTGCACAATGACCACGTTGCCCTGGAACTGTCAGCATTCCCCGTCCGACCTTCCATCAGCGCGAGTGCAAACTCACCTCCTCCACATAGGGATACCCCAAGTCGATCAACGCGCGCTTCGACACCAGCCGGGCCGGGATGCGCGTCTTGCCCTTCTTGGGGTACTCGCTCCTAGTCGTGAGCGTGGTACCGCCGCTCTCACTCGACGAGCTGCTCGAGCTCGACCTCGACCTCCCACGACGCCTACTCGCGCCCCTCGAATCGCGGCTCCTCGCGCGGCGACGCGTCCTCACCACCTCCCTCTCCCGCACCTTCTCCGGATACGCATGAAAGTCCTCATCCCCATACCTATGCGGATCCGACACCTCGATCTGCTCAAACTTCTCCCTCTCGAACTCCTCCCTCTCCACCCACCCCCTCGGCGGCGGCAGCGCCTTGGTCCTCGGCAGCGGGATATCCACATAATGCGGCACGCGCTGCTCGCTCCTCCGCGCCGGCGGGCCATACTCCTCGCCCCTCTCCCGCTCCCAATACCGCTTCGCCGGCTTCCGATCAAACGTATCCAAACTCGACTGCCTGCGCAGCAACATGCCCGGCCTCGGCGGCGGCGGTCCCCTTCCTGGCCCGGGCGACGGGCTGCGATACCGTTCCTTCTCGATCACCACCCTGGACCTCTCCACCTCGCCCGGCGGCGATGGGCGCCGTCTCGGCGGCAGCGGCAGCGGCTCATCATCATACACGACCCTTCTCCGCTCGCGCGAGCGCTCCCTCTCCCGCACGACCGCCGACTCCACCTCGTCATCGTCATCACGAATCCCACGGAACCGGCGCTCGCGCTCGCGATCCCTCTCCAAAATAGGCGGCGGCGCGCCGACGGAGCTCTCGTCGCGCTCGCGGAACCCTTCGCGCACTTTGCGCACCTCCCGCTCCCAGTCGAGATCCCGCTCCCTGTTCCGCTCGCGATCCCGATCCCGGTCCCGGTCACGCTCCCGGTCAGGATGCTCGCGCTCCCAGGGTGGGGGTGGGGGGAGTCGTGCGGTGGCGGATAGGGGCGGCTCGCCGCGGCGGCGGGCGTAGACGTGGTCGTCGTCGTCTTCGAAGCGCTCGCGCATCTCGCTGAAGCGGTCGCGTTCTCGCTCTCGGTCGGCTGTTCGGTAGGCCATTTCTTTGTTTCTTTTTCGGTTCCTTTTTTGTTTCCCTTTTTGTTAGGGGGATGGGGGGTGGATGGCCGGTAGCCGGGGCCTCGTGGCAGTGGGGGGTTGAGTGTGTTGAGCAAAGGAGGGGTTTTGGTTTGGTGGGGCTGCGGTCGGCAGTTCGGTGCGGGGACTTGGACTTGGAAGGCTCCGTCCACGTCGCTGGAGATATCGATGTCGTCTGTCTAGGGCGATATCTTGATATGGGACGAGGATGGCAGTTTTGTGGGCAGGTGTTCGGATGGAATTTATTTTCTCGGTGCAGAAAAGGGGAGGGGTTGCAGGAGAAGTGCAGGGTTCCTCGGGCGGTCTCAAGTCCAAGATGTTGGTCCTATGACGACACAAAGTGACCGGGGACCGTGAGGGAGCCAAGGCTCTCCAGCTGGCACACGAGTGGTCCGTGTGCCGCCCCCTGCTCGTTTCACGGCAGTGCAAGGTGCGAGGAGCTTCGAGACCCACTCATTCTTGAGGAAAGCCTCCAAGTTCTCGGGTTCAACAAGGACTGCATTGCATACATTTGACTGATCGTCTAGGCCTAATGCTGGCCTAAGGCTGCTTCCGGATCTGTTGAGACCCGAGACCTCTCGTGGCAGGTTTACGTCCATTGAACAAGTTGGGGCATCAAATCGACAACAACAAAGTCTTAGACAGGCACCGGAACTTGCTCGTGCCGAGAAAGACTTACTTACGGTTTGGGTCACCGGTTAGGGAGATGTAAACGCTTCGTTGCATTCTT
This sequence comes from Chaetomium cochliodes, assembly GCA_023383405.1. NCBI lineage: Eukaryota > Fungi > Ascomycota > Sordariomycetes > Sordariales > Chaetomiaceae > Chaetomium > Chaetomium cochliodes. The sequence goes on along the minus strand of JAKWJL010000022.1, from coordinate 1,745,405 downwards.
GCTTTTAGGTAATATGTTTCTCTGCTAGTGTTTATCACCGTTGTATTGGGCTACGGCCATTTCCAAATGGAATCCCGGGCATCTCCGTCCCATCCATCTCGATACGAATAACTCTAGTCGATAACTCGACTCACCGCTGGGAGGGTCTCGGCTGTGCTCGCTGCATGCACGATGACGTCCTCGCTCAGCATTTCTTTCTCTCTCTCTCTCAAAACAAAAACCGTGGTTTCACAGACTTCATTTCACTTATGGGACGAAACAATCGGGGCACTGCGGTGAGACTGACAACCACGGTCTTTTAGGTAACCCCTATTTTGCCTCCTTAATACCATGCAGAACTTTTGGCGTCCCGGATCTGGTGCACTATGCGAAAATATATAGAACCAAGCGTCGCCTTTTTCCCAATCAACTCCGAAATGATGTGGCCAAAGTAAAAATGGAAACCCTCTCATACAACCCAAACCACTCCGCTAGCGGCCTATTGCACAACCTCGACCGGAACAGTGGTTGCTGGCTCGGCGGGGCGCTCGTGTAGCGTAAGATGGAAGCTACGGATAATCGAATCCGCATCGTCAATGGCAATCGGCCGCACATCCGCCATCGCCTTGATCTTGGCAGTGCTAGAAGAACGCTGTCAGTCCCATACTATCTTCCAACTCAACCGGGGGTCTACATACACCTCCTTGACTTGGTCATCAGTCATGACCAGGCCGAGCTGTCCGACTCTGGTCTTGACGGCGTTCCAGCCAGTCAGACGCGACGCAAAGTGGACGTAGCGGGTCAACCCAAAGTCGGCGGGGTTAAGAATCTCGTATGTGCTAGGGTTGTTGAGAATCGCCTTGGCGTGGATGCCGGCCTTGTGGGTGAAGGCGCAGAAACCGGTGATGGGGTTGTTGAAGGGGGTGTTGACTTCGACAGCCTCGGCAACCATATCCTCAATCTACGGGGGGTTAGGGTGGCTCAAGATCATAGTGTTGAGTGTGACTCACCTCCTTGAGCATCGTGAGCTTGTACTTGCTCTTGACGTAGTCAGGGGCGCTCACGACCATGCGAGCGAGGAGACCGCCGAGGGGCGTGATACCGTTGCGCTCACCGACTGTAGGTTGGTTAGAACATTCCACTAGACGGTACAAGTCATTGTGCACTTACTGCCGAGCACACTGGTGTCAATGTGGGTGGCACCAGCCTCGAGGGCGCAGAAACTAGGGAGGGTTAGGAATTAGACGCCAGATAGGGCAGGGAAACCACATACGCATTGGCGATACTGCAGCCGGTGTCGTCGTGGAAGTGTGTCTCAATGTCACAAGCTGGCGACCGTCAGTATCATCCTCCAAGTTAGGAGCGAATCAACATACAGACAACGCCCCTGAGGGTCCGGACGAGCTGTTGCGCCGAGTTAGCACTGAAGCTACTTTTAGTCAAGATACTAAATACTTACGTCGTAAACCTGTCTGGGGGAAGCACAGCCAACAGTGTCGGCGATACCAACCCGGTTCACACCAACCTTGTCGACCGCCCTGTATAGGGACAGGAGGTCGACGAGGTCAGACCGGAAGGAGTCCTCGCTGGAGACTAGTAGTTGTTAGAACACTAGGCATTCAAGCCGCCACGCGCCAACTGCTACGTTCGACAAGCGCTGGGTGTGGGAACCGGGCCTGACTCACAGCGCACTTCAAGGCCCTTAGACTTGATGTACTCGATCACCTCGATCGCCGTCTTCTCAATGTAGGCCATATCCTTGCCATGGCTGTGTTCCCGGAGGAAGCTGGACGTGCCAATGACGACGTCCAGGCCGTCAACACCGGTCTCGACCGCGAGCTTGGCATCGCGCATGTCGCAGCGGACATCTTTGTGGGGTTTGTTAGTTTAGCTGATGCGCGTGGTGGGGTGGACGGTCGCCGAAGTCGGTGACTCACGTGTCAGGATCTTGGCCTATTGCGCGCTGTTAGTCGGCAAATCCACGTATTCCGGGTAGATGAGGAGGATCGTACCTTCAGGCCGAGCTTGCAGATGGCTTCGCAGTCCCTGCGCGACTGCTCGGACGCGGCCGGCGAGGTCAGCTCGATGTAGTCGACGCCGAACTCATCGAGGGCTGCACACGGGTTGCGTGTTAGTGGACGGGCAAGTGGTCGGGCGGGGCAATTGTTGTTGTTGGAGTCATACCCTTGGCACTATTCACAAAACAAAGTCAGCAGGTGATTCCTGGAGGCTGTTCACCGGTAGGTACGCGGGAATACTGACATCTTGATCTTGGTCTCGGTGTCGAAGTAGGCGTTGGCGAACTGCTCGCCCTCTACTCAGGGGGTCAGCGGGGAAATCGAGGGGGCAATCGTTCGCCGGTTACGGACCACGTAGAGTCGACTCGATAATCTTGAACTTGTTGACATTGGACAGGAAGTCGCCCACGGGCTGGTACGGGCTTGACCGGAATGAGGCACCCTGTAGTCACAGGCATTAGCATCACGACGTCAACAGCTAACAAGGGGGTGGTGGTGGGTGGTAATTGTGTCGATAAGGTGATAAGGGAGCTGATGCAGTGCAGGGCAGGGGAAAGCATACCCCATTTTCGCCATTGGCGCTGCTTGAGCCGTTTGCTGCGTCTGTGCCGCACATTGTGACTGTTGTTCTTTCTGTCGAATTGGGGTCTTGGGGTCTGGGTATCTCGTTGCAGGAGCAAACGTAAAGTCTGGGGAAAGTAGAGGTCTAGAGATGCAAGGAAATGGGAAAGGAGCGGGCAGCTTCCCGATGTCGCTTGAAATAGTCGTCGATTTCCTGTGCCCCTCCCAGTGTGAGTGACTCAAGCAGAGATTTTTTTTCGTCGGCACCTGTAACCGCAGCAGCTGCCCCGCAGTGGCACTCAACGACGCCCTGGAGATCTCGAGACGGGCCCTAAACCGACTGACTTGATTGGACGGCTGTCTGGAAACGGCGATTTGCGTCACGCCACAGGCCGCGCCCTGCGGGCTTTACCCGTCCATGGATCTTTACAAGATCCAGGAAACCTCGGGATCAGCCCGTTGGTTGCATTGGCGCCCAGAACCTGGAACCAGGCTTGAGTCTGTGAGTCTGTCCACGCCGTCCCAGAGAGAAACTGCAAAGGAGAAATAAAAACAACAACCACCTGGTTGGACCCCGACAGCGGCGTTCCCGAATTGCTCGCTACTCAATCAGCTGGAGGCCGCAAAAAACGCGGGCCGGCAGAAATGCGAAATATCTGATCTGCAGCTGCTCGTGTGTGCTATTCTTCCTCCTATCGAAAAATGCCATCCCGCGCTGCTGTGCTTCTGGTGCGTGTGAATGACTCCCAACAAGGAAGGGGACCCCTCAGGTCCCGTCCCACACGGACTGTCCGATAGCCGCCCCGCACCGGCCGATGTTCCCCCCGAACCGGTTGTGGACCGTTGGTTTGTGGGGACGACGCAGTGGAATGGATATTTTGCGGGTTGTGTAACATGACCCTTGAAGGATGACACATCCTCGACAAAGCAACGACCACGGGCTGGACTCGGTGTTGCCGCCAGGCCCATCCCCTGGTAGTGGCACGGATCAGACCTGAATGATGTAGCAGCGATTGACAGCTAAGAGCAACGCCTAGAGGTACACTTGGTTTCTGTTTCTTTCCAGGACAAAGCCACCGTCTACACCGCCTCATCCAGGGGCCAGCTGTGCCAATCATCATACCAATCGGCCTGCGACATGCCCCGCGTCTCGGGCCAAATGCGCCGGAAGATGGGCATATATGCCATGTAGCGGTAGTATTCCGGCCCCCGAATCACCGCACACTCGCTCACCAACTCGAGACGGCGCCGCTTGTCGATTTCCCGCACGCGGACCACCTCCCGGGCATCGTCGCGCACGTCCCGCTCCAGCAGCCAGCGGCGGGCGAGAGCAGCCATGTACGGGCGCAAACCCCAAGTGGGCCTTGTGAGGCTCCGGTGCGGGAAGGACCGGCCCCCGTCGGGCTGGATCACGACGCGGTCGAGGGCGAGGGCTGCGCTGTCGCCGTAGAGGGTAGCTTTGGCGGCGCAGATGGTGTGGAAGATGGCCTGCGCGAGGGTCTCGTCGAGAGCCGTGTTGATGAAGACGTCACGCATGTGGCCTTTGCGGTATGGGTACAGGACGTCGGTTAGATACTGCTCCTCGATCTCGTCAAAGGACGGGTCGGTCGGGGTGTCGAAGGCCAGAGCCCTCATGTCGTACTCGTTTCGTTCGAGGGGGGGGGGCGCGGCTGGGAACCACGGCGGAGGTGAGGCGTCGAGGGTGAGGGTAAGACGGCGGAGGTTCGCGAAGCGGCCAATAGCTTTGTACAGAGCGACCTCGGTGGCGTTTCCTCGAGAACGGCGGATTTTGAGGGCCAACGTCTCGACGCGTGGGCAACGGACCGCTAGCTCAAGGATGGCTGCTTCATCCAGGCTCTGCCCCAGTACGTCCTGTGTCCGCAGCCACAGCTCCCGTAGACGGTGGGGTAATGCCGCCGCCAGAGGAATTTCGGGTGGCCATGCGATAATCTCCAGGCTGGTGAGTTGGGGTAGGCCGTGTATGAACTGTTTAACATCGTCGTAGTATGCATGTTCCTGTTCCTCGGCGCAAGCGAACAGCAACGTTGTCAAACACGGGAAGTTCTCGGCCCGTATGAGACTCCTAAGCGCTTCAGGCCTGACGAAGCGGCCTAGTCTCAGGGCACGCAGGGAGGACAGCTTATGTGCTGCCCACTTGTCCGCTACCTCGTCATTCAGGGCCCGCCGAGAACTAGAAGAAAGGTAGTCTAGCCCTAGTTCGAGAGATTGGAGCTGGGCGGGCATGTAGATCAACTCGGCCCCACCGTTGGTAAAGCCCTTCCATGGAGGGCAAGGCGGTAGCGGGTTGTCATCAACGTCGAAGGTAGACCCGGGTTCGTGAAGCAAATGTACTTCTTTTAGGTTTGGTGCCATACGCCGCACCATGGTATCAATGGCCTCGGCATGGTAAGCCGGCTCACCGTCGTCGTCTAAGCCATCCGTGTCGTAGTACCACATCCAGATGCTATAGAGGCACGGCGCTGTCATAAGAGCCAGCTCGTCAGGGTCAGTTTCCGAAAGATGTAGGCTGCGCAGCGTAAAAGTGAAGACGTGGAGCCGGCAGCGTGGCTGATATTGGAGGAGCGCTCGGAGAAGGCAGGGCGGCATCCGATCAGGGCTCGCGTACAAAACGTCATCCAGACCCTGCAATATCTGTACCAGGCGGGCCAACGGTTGCCAGGCCGTGTCCGTCAGGATGGTGTTATCCGAGGACAGGTCCGGGGGGAAAGCTGGGACGAGGGCAGAGTGGCGCTCGAGGCCTTGTAGCCTGTCCTTATCGCCGTCGACAATCTCGGATAAGCTCAGTGGGAGGCCAAAGGACCAAGATGGGTTGCCATCGGTGCGAACCAAGGGAAGCGCACCCGGGCCGTGGTACTCGTCCCAGCGGGCGCCCGTGACCACCACAATGCGGACATGGGAGAATGACGCGTTTCTCTCTAGAATACGGATACATTCGTCGACGTCCACTTCCAACTGGCGCTGGCTGTTGGGCGAGAACCGGATGGTGTGGAAGAATAACCTCTTGGCGATGGAATGGCAGCGTTTGTTGGCAAGTGCGAAGGATAGCAGGCTGGGGCGGTGCGAAAACTCGACATATTCGCAAATAAGAGCTAGAATCTCTACTGGAATATTCTCTAGAGATGGCGTAGGCATTATCATGGGATGGGAGGATAACAACCTACCTAGACGGTGGTGTGGAAGAAGGACCGAAGAATAAGGTAAGATGGGTCTGAAGCTGACGAGTCAGCTCCAAGTGCAGATTACAGTACCTTGCCTATTCCAGCCAGTCGTGCACCCCTGCCTCTCCATGTTCCACCATGCACCCGCACCCACCACACCCACCACTGCAGCTGCCCAGGGCCCCATGCTCCGGTACGCTCTTCCGTTGGCATTGACCAACGCAACACCCATCAAGATCCAGCCTCAACCAACCCTGACGTTCCATTGCAGCCCGATACCGGTTCGGCTACTTTAACCACCAGCTTGGTGTGCTGTCAGGTGATGTTTTATTGATGTATTGTCATGTCTAGACCGAGTCTAGCTTGACAACAGCGCATCTTGAATGGCAGTGGTCTGACTGCATCTGCGGCAAAACCCTCCGCCTATGAGGCGAGACCTGGTCGGATCCTGACTCCCGGGACCACTATAAATCCAGCACGGGATGCTGCCCCGATCCAAGTCGCCGGCCAGTGTCATCAGACGATCGACAGGTCCCTACACAGTACATTGTGTTCTGCCCAGCCGGTAACTTGGGAACTCCAATCATCCAGTCCTGGGAAACTATTATCCTCTCACTTACATCTGACATCTCCTAACGCATGCCACACCTTGCACAGTAGTGTTCAAACGCCTGCATATTCCTAAAACACACCTTCAAGTCACCCACCTATCAAACAAAACATGTGCATCGCTCTCTTTACAACGGCGCACCCCGATTATGCCTTGGTGGCGATCGACAACCGGGACGAGTACATCCTCCGGCCAACAAGCCGGCCGCACTGGTGGACAGCCCAAACCGACTCGCACGCCGCAAACGGGTCAGCAAACGGCGTCAACGGGTCGTCCACAACAACGCCACAAACAACAACGCCGGACAAGATCGAGGCCCTCTCCAGCGTTGACCTCCAAAGGCCCGAGCGCGGGACATGGATGGGCATCACCAAGGGCGGCAACTTCGCCGTACTAACCAACTACCGCGAAACGGACACCGGCAACGCCGACCACCCCGTCAGTGGCATGCGGAGCCGCGGCGGCATGGTGACGGCATGGCTGACGGCCGACCCGGCCGAGTCGACGGACCAGTTCGTGCACCGCATGTTGAGCGACGGCGGCGTGAAGGGCGTGGGCGGGTTCTCGCTGGTCTGCGGCAAGCTGCGCAGGGTGGCGGGCGAGAAGAACATCGACCCCCTGGCCATCATCTCCAACCGCTGCGACCACGCGGGGCAGGTCCCCTGGATCTGCGAGGAGCGGGGCTCCGTCTACGGGCTCAGCAACGCCATCTACCTCGACCCGGCCGACGAGGCCAAGGACACGCTCTGGCCCAAGATCCGCGACGGCCGGGAGCTGCTGAGCCGCGCCGTAGCCGCCACCAGCGGCAGCAGCCAGGAAGAACTCATCACCTCGCTCTTCCACATCCTCGACACGGACAACTTCCCCGCCGACCACACCACCGACCTGGAGGAGATCATCCCCCTCCTCAAGAACTCCATCTTCATCCCCGCCCTCGGCGGCAAGGGCCACCAGCAAGAGATGTGCGCGGCGCAGGAATCCGGCAGCCCCGCGATGAAGGGGCGCAACCTGTCCGCCGCCGAGACGGTCACGCTCGCGGCGCGGCCCGACGAGCAGCAGCCGAACGGGTTCCAGGCGGGGCTGTACGGCACCCAGCGGCAGACCGTTCTCCTGGTGGATTGGGAGGGGAATGTCACGTATGTTGAGCGCGCGCTGTGGGATTGTAATGGCAATGCGATACCGAGGGGGCAGGGGGACGAGACGTTCAAGTTTAGGATTGAGGGGTGGGAGCGCGAGGAGGATGGGTTGTGCAATTAGGCGTGGCGTTAGTGCCTGTTCAAGGTCACGGACGGCTGTTGATTCTACGACTTTTACGCGAACAAGATGGCATGTTTGGCTTAGAGGGTGCGGCGGCTCAGAACAGGTCGGGGATCGGGGTGTTTGTTCCAGGTGTTTTGGGGGTCACCGGTTGGGTTGAGTTTGGATGGAAGTTTTTGGTGTACCGTTAGTTGGTGGGGTTGGAAAAGGAGCATCTATTGATAATTATCATTATAGATCATGTTCCCCCTTCTGATTTGATGTTTCTAGTGAGAGTGTGGGTGGTTAGTTGTTGGCAAGGCAAGATATTGATCAACTGGAAAGGTCGTGCTGTCGCTTCCTGCAGTCGTTTCCTGCTGCCTTGTTACGGCCATCACCGAGCTTGTTTTTGGCAGCCAATTTCTTCGATCCCGGGCGTGGTAAACTCCTTCGCCCACTCTTTCCTGCCAGCCACTACTTTCTTTTGGTTGTTGACATCGCCTTCTCCCCACCACCACAGCAACCACGCCCTCGCAACTTCTCTACACCACATCCTTCCCCTCATGTTTTAGCGATCATTCAGCGTTACAATCAAGCGCTCTCTTTCTGTTATCTTAGGAAGGTACGTATTTATTCCATCTTGGACCGCAAACCTGGCCATCAGCAGAGTCGACTCGATTTCTAGCCTGTGCCTGTTGACCGATTTTAACCACAGCACCAAGTACTCGTCATTACCCTCCCCAAAGTCTGCTTCAGTCTTCATACCATTTTTTTACCTGTATATTAGGTTTCTTGCTGACTTACCATGACTAGAACAACCCGCTTAAACGCTCGGGGTTCTGAGAGGCACTCCCGGTCCGAGCTAAAGTCGAGTGATTCGTACTCTGATCGTGACATCCGGCATACCAAGTCCCGCTACCAAGGTGCCAGGAGTTCCATTGACTCGAAGTCCTCGGCAACAGCGCACAGCGTACGATTGCTTGGGGGCGGCATCAACCACGCTGCACCAAGCACATGCGTCGCTCGAGAGATAAACCCCTCTATTTCATTGCGCAGTATGTGTGCCCCTCCCTACCTAGATCTACCTTCTAGTGACCGCTTCTAACTCATGTACACAGGGCTGCTTACCCAGAGCTGCAGCACGGCTTCTGACGATACATCGACAAAGATTAGAGGGACCACAAGCCTCCCGAACTCACCATATATCGACCCGAAGCCCATTTCAGTACCTCTTTCCCAGCCACAGAAGACAGCTTTGGCTGCATAGCGTGCAGCGTGCAACCAAACCCAGCTGAACAAGGACAGACGGCACGCCGCCGCTTCCAAAATAGCTGTCACCGGCCCTCTCCGCAGTTTATCTTCTCTCTTCAGTCAGCTCTTGTGGAGCTCGTTCGGGCTTGTGAGAGTCGCTCTCATTTTGACATTGAGGGTTTTCCTGTGCTCGATCACCCTCAACTGGTTCATCTTCACCGAAATCTTCCAGACCTGGCACCCATTTGCCGGCGGGATCCCCAGAGTGGTCATTCTCAGTGGGGCCATTATCCTGCTCAAGGCTTTGTCCATCCTCAGCTGGGTCGTTGGGTTCTGCCCCCGCAAAGGATGGCTACTGTCACAGGGAAGCGAGCTGGCTGGGACCCGAGCCAGAAAAGCTCCTGGGCTCGAAGGCATGGCTCCGCCGGTGAGATCAAGTTTAGCGGGAGACCAGTGATGGTCAACCACAGGACCAAGAGCAACCAGCCCCGCCCCCTTTATCTCCATCGCCCCTCCAACTCTTCATCTTTTCTCAGCGATACTATCAACGGTGAGGAGCATACGATCGATGTAAACCCCAAGGGTATTACAATATTGCAACCCGGGGTAGGAATCCCAAAGTCTCGAACACTCAGCGTCATCTCCAACCTTACTCAGTCCTTTTCCCACGGCTCTATTGCCCGTCAGGAGACCAGCCGCAACGCCAGTGGGGAGTCTCGCAACCAGACTAGTAACCACCGGCTTGCTACTCAACATACTCCGAGCCCTAAAGTGCAAGACGTTTTGACTTACCAGGCACCCGCAACGCCAACCCTGCCTCCCGGCCAGTCCAACAACATTGAAGAAGTCTCAACCGCCATGCCACCACAGTACTGGGCCGGCCGCTTCATGGCATTACACGACCGCTTTCACAGCGAGTTACTGGAACCTCACCACCTCACCCGGCTTTGCGAAGCCCAAACAGCGCAGCCGCTCGCCGATTTTATGCGCCCAGCATCGGCCGCAACGCAGAACAACCCGTCAACATCTGTATTTTCCATTCCCCGATCCATCGCAAACCAGAGCAGTTCCTCGCGGAAACTAAACGGCAACCGCCTCCCCCAGTCCGCTACGAGCGGCGCCATTCTGCAGAGCACCTCCTACAACCTGCAGCCCGATCCACCGTCCACTCACGGCGTATCAACACTCTCATCAGCCCACAAACCCACCACCACCAACACATCTTCCTACCGCCGCCGAAACCAACAATATCACCTCCCAACAACGGACGAAAACTCCATCCCGGAGCACCCCTCCACCACTAACACCACCCCCCACTTCACAACTGCCACCACAACCGCCACCACAACAACCGCCACCGCCAACACGGGTGGTGCCCCATCCAAGCCATCATCCTCAACAACAACCGCATCAACAACAATAACAGCCCCCCAAAAGACAGGCCAACTAACAACGCACCTAGCAGACGACGAAGAGTCCCGCGTGCGGCGCGTGCTGCTGCGCCTGGAATACATGTGTGTGACAGACGCCGCCCAGCTCTCGCTGCGCCAGTGGCGCGTCGGGTATGCGCGCCGCTCGGGGAGGGCAGAGTTCTTGCCTGATGCGGTTCCGGATCTTATTTCTTGTTGTGTGGCTGGTTTTGGTTCTGGGGTTGGGGTTGGGGGTGTGGGTGGTGGTGTTGGGGGAGGTAGTGGCCGGGTTGCAAGCGGTGGTGTTGGCGGTGGTGGCCGTGGCGCTACTGCTGCTGCTCCTTTTGGCCGTGTGGGAACGGAGGGGAAGGTGACAAAGGGGGTGGTTTCATCAGCCTCGGAGATTAACATGACGTCGGGGATGTATGGCGGGGGCGGGACAGGGTTTTGTGGGAGTATGAGTGTGGGAAGAGGGGGCGATGGAAAGCTGGGGGAAGGGGGTGAGCGGAAAATGAGCGGAGGAGCGCCCCTTGGTACCAATGGGCTGAAGAGTCAAAAGGGAGAGGGCCGGCGGATGGCAAGTGAATATCTCATTGACCGGGCGGGTGGTGGCAGTCAGCATGATGGAGCGCGTGTTATTGTGGGCGAGGAGCATGGGAATGGGCATGCTCACACTCATACCCATGGCCACGGACACGAGTTTGGAAGGCGTGGGCGCGAGATGGTGAGACGACTGAAGCGCAGTCTCGTCGGCGGCGCGGATAAACTAAATGATGGAGGAGGGGAAACTGTCGGAACCGCGCACGGCAGCAGACCAAGCCGTGCAAATGGGGAGCCTGGAGAGGGATACATGGCCGACTTGGAGAGTTTGGCGATTGAGGAAAAGGAGAAGGGGAGAAAGGGCGGGAGGAAGTTCAGCTTCTTCTGATAGCGCTGGTTTGGGCCTCTGGTTGTCAGGGGTAAGAGTCAGGTTATTTGTTTGTTTAGCATGACGGATGGCATTGCTGAGTTCTGTCTTGGGGTTTCTTACAAGTCAGGAACAGTGCTCCTGAGAGTTAGGGCATGGTTAACTGGCACATTCTAGGGTTGCGAACCTGATGCATGATACCCAAAGCATGGGGTAGTTAGGCATGGCTAGCTGTGATCAAGCGGAATGGGATTGTGTTACATTAGTCGTGCTTGGCCTGTCACAAGTAGCTGGACCGACAGTAATATTAAACTGGCAACTCCCAGACAGCCGTTCACCAACTAATAATTCCCTAGAATATGTCACTAACGGCCAAAACAAACCACTTTTCAACGCCCACAACTCCATGTAATGCGGTACTCTCAACTTCCAAAATACCTCCCCACCCCTAGGTAACCCCCACCCCATCACTCCGCCTTCTTTCGACTCTTAAGGTAATCCCTCAGCTGCTCAATCTTGCTAGCATAAAACATCCTCTTCTTATCGCTCCGCCACACCAACACCCCAATCTCATCGGCATAGCTGCTCAGCGAGACATACTCCTCGAGCGAGTCAAAGTCCTTGAACAGGAAGCCCGCCGACGTGCGCATGCGCTCGTTCTCGAGCTGCCACAACCGGATCTGGTCCACCACGGTCGGCGGCAGCACGGGCCTACCGGTGGCCGCCGCCGCGCGCACCATCTGGTCGTGGGCGTGCGACGCCAGGTAGCTGATGATCTGGTCGGCGGTGATGCCGAAGCCGATGGCGCGGCGGATCGAGTCGCGCGTCAGGCGCCCCGTAGCCATACCGGCGAAGCGCATGTTAAGCTGCGTGAAGAGGGCCAGCACGGCGATTTGGAGGGGTGAGGACGTGTACGCGTAGAGGCGGTAGTTGGTCTCGATGATGATGGAACCCTTGCTGGCGGCCGACGTCTCGGGCGTTGTGCCCAGGCTGGAGGCGTCCCCCGGGTTGTTCGCTGCTGCTGCGCTGAAGCCGGACGAGACGGAGCGGAGGGATGAGGCGGAGCTTGTCAGGGTGGTGGCGAGGCGGGTGGGGAAGTACTGTCGCGTGTCTTCGCGCGGGATGAAAATCAAGCCAAAGTCGACGAGGGCGGGGAGCATGTTACGGCGGGTCTCGGTGAGAGCGTCCGTGTTATAGGCGCGCCCAAGCTCGAGAGACGCCAGCATGAAGAGGAAAGACAGCATGTCGATGCTATCGGTTTTCGCTGCTGCCCCTTTGGCGTCTCCCTTGGCGCGGTCGGCGGCTTCGAGCCAGAGGAGAAGCAGCGTCCAGACCTGAGCGTTCGCTTCCTGTAGCAGAAAGGTAAAACCGGCCTGCGTGATTCCTACGCCTGCCCTTGTGTCATGTCTGGGCTCGACCAGTCGCCCGATCAGCAGAAGCTCCTTCACACTAGTCTTGGGGCCTCCGCCAGAAACTCCGCCTCCTCCCTCTCCATGTACCGGCACACTGTTGACGACGTAGTGCAAGATATCCTCCCATTTCTTGCGGGCGTAATGATCGAGGTGGGCGATGTCGATTCGGGGGTCGACCGGCAAGGTACTCGGCACGCCGAAGCTGTTGTGGGAACCACCTCCCTCGAGGGCCAGCCGCAGGCTGTTTTTGAAGTTGGTCGTGAGTTGCATTTCCTGCGGCTTGTCCTTTCCGGGCGGGGTGATCTGGATGATATGCAGCGATCGAAGGATCGAGAGGGCGCGATCGCGCTGCATCTTGCCCTCGGCGCGTACCCAGACATCGAGTTCGGCGAGGAGTAGCGGCGACGGCATGTAGAGAAGAGCCTGGACGAAGACCTTGGCTAGAGGGGGCAGCATGCGTCGGAAGATGGCAAAGGCGGTCGACGGCTGCTGGTAGAGCTTGCGGAAGGTAGTCCCTGGCAGCTTCTCCAGGTACTCGGAGAGCTGATACGACTGCTGGCCGCCCGACATTTTGGCGATTGCTTGCGTGGCGCAGCAGGATCGGATAGGTACTATCGCATTATCGGTGTCGTCGTAGTATCCCGCGCTGCCGGGGTCGTGATACGGCAGCGCGATAATGGGATGACTGTCTTTGTTGAAGATGGAGGGTTGAAGTTGAAGTTTAGATGTCAGCCTCGCTGGAGCCTTGCTCAAATTCACGACGCCAGGCGGGTGGAGGGAGCCCTGCAGGGAAACATGGACCGCTGTTGACAGGGCCGGAGAGGGACCAATCGGGCAATTGAATGTCGGTTCAGGCAACGTCACAGTGGGGCTGCTCGGCTTGCTCAGGGACTCGGCTCAGATGAACCACTGAAGAACTGCTGATGAGCCGCTTCTTCCATTCAACCGTCAATCCCATGCTGAACAAGACGCAGTATCAAAATGGCAACAAGTGCAGCCACCAAACTAAAGCCCCTGAGATTCGTCAGGACAGTATGTATTATCATTAATCAGTCTTCACCTGCACCAGAAAAACAGGCAATATTGACTAAATCTGCAGGTCTTGAACTCGTTCATGGCCGACTCGGGGCTTGAGCCGCGGTAAACAAATACCCCTTAACCAGGAATACACACACAACCACAACCACAGCATAATCTGGGACTGACCAATACTCATAACTACAGACTGCTAGGGAAACAAGTAACCCACCCCATCCCATCCCAAACAAAACCCCACAAGCTCACCACACCCAGTTCCGCATCTCCAACGCCTCCGAGGGCATCGTAGACTTCGAACTAGACATTACCAAAGACCACACAGTATGTCCACCCCCCTCACCCCCCCTTACAACAAACCTCCCCATAACAACCCCCTTAACAATGTCTCTAGAACCGTCTTAAAATAATCCACGGCGGCACCATCGCCAGCCTAGTCGATCTCGGGGGGTCATTGGCAGTTGCGTCCAAGGGGTACTACGCAACCGGCGTCTCGACCGACCTGAACGGTGAGTCTACGCACATACCTACCCACCCACGTATCCCACCTATCCGCCCACCTACCCATGAAAGATGACAGCCCCCCCTCCCCCTCCCCCTCATAACCCTCACAACGTCACTAACACCTTCCCTCCTTCCTTTTAAGTCACATACATCAGCAGCGGCGGCAAGGTCGGCGACACCCTCCACGGAACCGCCGTCTGTGACAGGAGTAAGTGGGAAAAACCCCCCGCCCCCCATCCTTTCCCCTTTCCCTCCCCCGACGTGTCTCTGAGCCGCCCGCGGTCCGCACTAGTGCAGTGAAGTACCACTCAAACTAACACCCCCCGTCCGCGGTACCTGCTTAGTTGGCAAGACACTTGCCTACACCACCGTCACGTTCTGGGACAATAAGCGGAACATAGTCGCCCGGGGCAGCCACACAAAGTGAGTTATCTATTTTCCCGGTCCGAGTCGGAATGGGAAGCCGGAGCCAAACTCCCAAGTCCGAGATGGTTGTACGCCGGGTCCTCCGTTGCTAACTAACACTACCTACCCAAGGTTTGTTGCGCAAGCTGTCGCCGCCAGCACACCCTTTGTTGCGCCCGAGGGAGCACCGATTGATGGGCCTTGAGCGTTGTCCGTGTTGTCGGGACCACCGGACTGGCCAGTGCGAAGCGAACTTTGTACTCTAATCCAGGGAATTCACCGATGATAGGAGCCGACGGCACATAGAGAGCTACTCAGAAGAGCAGAAAAGGCAACTGCGAGTGAGCATCTGCAAAGCAGACAGCCTCGGTTCAAGAAACGGCCTGAGCCATCCCCACACTGCAGTGATATTGTCTTCTGCCTCTGCGGCGCCCTCAGCTCCATAACCCACGCCTAGGGGTGCTTACCCGCCTTATAACCGCAACTCATCGCGTCCCCGCCCAGCTTCTCGCACTCAATCACCGGCTCCCCGACGAGCCCCTCCTTGACCCCATCCATCTTGGCCCCCTCGACGCCACCCCCGATGCCCAAGTCGGTGGCGAACATGGCGCCGGTAAAGGCGACGCTGCCAAAGTCCACCAGGGGCACGCCGTCGGTGTCCCAGAAGTCCTCCACCACCCATTCGGCGCTGAAGCCGCACATCAGCGGCGCCTGGTCGTCCAGCCGGGCCGTGTCCGTCTGGCCCGTGTTGTGGTTGGTGATGCCGAACGTCGCCGACGTGAGCGAGGTCGCCGTGACGTTGAGCGTGACCGAGTCGCCCGCGCTGATGGAGAAGTCCGTCAGGTACGTCGAGCTGTTGGGATACCACTCGAACCTGTGCCAATCCATGTCCATGTATTAGCACCAGCCGGCGTGATTCTTTCTTTCTCGCGGAACAGAGTTGGGGGGGGGGGGGGGGGAGGGGGACGCAAGGAGGCTGCTTTACCACGCCCAGTACGCCGGGTCGCTGTGGTTCATGTACATGTCGACGCCGACCTGGAGGATGGCGTTGGGGCAGGCACGCTCGCCGTCGATGCCCACCCAGGCCGAGACGGCGTGGAGCTTGTCGCTTTGGGCGCCGATCGGGAGTCGGATGGAGGGGATGTGGATGGTCGCCGCCACGGACCGGTAGCCGGCGCCTACGAGGACGGCGCCCGCCCAGTTCTCGCTGTAGGTTACCCCGGGCAGATCGTCGGGGGAGGCCTGTGGGGAGTCTGAGGAGAGGCTGTTGAGTCGGTTGGTGAAACGCGAGCGGCGCAGGGCGGGGAGGGCGGGTTTGGTAGAGGGGCTGGTGAAAGGAAAGAAAGCGGTAGCTGAACTCAGCAGGGCGGCATGTAGGATTGCGGTGAACTTCATTATGAAGGGTGTTGTGGTTGTTGAGTTTGGAAGGGCTTGGTAGGGTCGGGGTGTCGGCAAAGAAAATGGTTGCACGCCTTCAACTAAATCTCTACCAATTTTCCCGATCTTCTTTTTCTTTTTCAGGAATCTGAATTTGGGATCTAAACGCAAGGTATTGGTAAAGCAGGTACGACTTGGGGTTAGGGCATAAACTCATACCCGAAGCAAGGCAAGAGCCCGTTCACTCTGTAATAGCGCAGCTTCCTCCATTTCGGTTGCAGTCCAACTTTCCTCTGAACTCGAAGGCGGCATAAGCGGAAACAGTTCAGGAAGTCCCGATACGAAAGCACGATTGGGGGAATGAGCTTCTTCAAGGGCAAAGACAAACTTCAAATCACATCGAACAAGCCGTTCTGTTGCGGGTAGAGTAGAGAATAAATCAAATATGGTGAGTCTATCAAGGTCTATGGTAGATGTGTACTCGGTTATTCTTCTTCCTCTGACAGCTGATAATACTGAACTCCCCCCTGCCTTTCTCTGTGCTGCATGAAGGAATACACAGAACCACACATGCTAATGATGGCCGTGATCCCTCCAATAACGATGGCAAGTATCTGGTCCAACTCCTGGGAAGAAACATTCGGGGCTGGTCCCAAAACAGTCTTTGGTGCAAAGATGGCTTGGAAAAGATACAGGAGCGTAAGGAAACAGCCGAGGACGGCGAGACTGGGCAACACGCTCGCAAGGAAAAGAACTATCAGATGCCCTATAATGACAAGCGTGGTGTAAATCACCTTCAGAAGCACAAAGTCGAATTGGCCAGCCGCCTGGAGTCGTTTGAAGAATGACGAGGGCGAGTCAGAATAGCCGTACGTGATGAAGGTAAAAAAACCGCCCAATAGTCCAAAGCAAGCCATAAAGAGTGTTTGAACAAGCCGGTACTCAGAGTATGAGTCACTGGGGTTGAGGGGCCAGGGGACCCAGAGGCCGCGGACGAAGTGCATCAACGCGCCGGGGTACTGTGACCCGTAGGTCAGGCCGAGGCGGCCGAACCTTCTGAGCCCGAAGGTTGACAGGGCCACGTCCAGCATAGAATTCGGCGTGCAGAATCCTTTGGTGTAGTCTGGGCAGATGCCCCGTTCCGCAGTCACCGCAATCCCGGCCACAGCCGTGACCAGCGTCGCCACAACCCGGAAATGCAGCCGTCGGGAGGACAGCGGCCACCAGTACCACCCGCGCGACGGCCGAGTCAGCCAGCTGGTGAAAATGATAAAAACGGCCAAGCTGATAAAGCTGTCTAGGACGCCCATTGCCGCCCGCACAGTCAAGAGATGGGTCGCGAGGATGGGATCGTAGCCCGGCGGCACGGCGTCGATGCGCGGCCGGACGAGGACGTCCATGGGCGACAGCTTCTCGCCCCGCAGCGAGATGTCGCCGATGGCGATCCACACGACGACGAGGGCCAGGATGAGCTCCGTGTCGGCGTGCCAGAGCCAGCGGACCTCGTGCGCTGCCCGTCTGTACACATGTGGTATCCAGGTGCACACATTTGCTGCCCATCTAGACACGCTGAACGGTTCCCAAGACGGCATCGCCTCGGTTGCTTTCGGGGGTTTGGAATACGGAATGTGTCTGAGCCCGGCGATTACGGCGGCGATGAGACCCAGATGCCAGGCAGCGAGGACTCCCCACCCGTAGTACCCCGAGACGGCGACCTCGGGATCCGGGAGGGGCTCGAAGTCTAGCGATATTGACTCAGTGAGGGTCAGGGGTTACCTCGGGGTATCAAATGATCTCACCGAAACCCTTCATCTCGTAGCCGCTATGGAAGTGCGCACCGGTCCAGTACTCATAAAGCGGCTTCTTCATATCTTCTGCGCAAAACTTCCCAAACTGGATAAAGGCAGCCTGGGCGATCTCATAGTTCTTGTGGTCTCTCGAGCCGGGTTCCTTCTTTGCGCATTGTGTCCACACACACTCCCAGACCTCGGGATAGTATGAACGCCATGGGTGTTGAGGAATAGGACAGCACGGGGTCGGGACAGTGGAGTTATACTGGTCTTTGGCGCAGTTGGAGCCTTGGTATGTCCAGGTGTAGTCGGGACACCCGAGGCACGGGCGGGCGCACTCGGGGTATGCGTCGTAGTGTGAGTCGATCTGTGCTGCGCCGTCGCACGGCATGGGCACGGGGGTCCAGGGGAAATCGTCTTCCATGCCGAGGTTTTGGAGGATGGGTAGGAATGTCAGTGAGAATGTCGATCTGTATCACGGAGTGCAATATTGAGAATTGGGCTGGGTGAAAGCCACGGGCAGGAGTGTGTATGTACATATGTAGTAGTATGTCGCAGCCTGCTGTAGCCGCCGCGGAGGGCTGCACTGCCACCACTGCCCCCTGTCCTACCTATCAGAAGCAGTATTTTATACCTCACACGCACAGGATGCATTTGGTCGTCGAAGATCGGGAAGTGCCATGGGATGCGCTATTCCGAGGATCAAAATCTGCGATCTCGAACCAGCGGAGCATAGCGAAGAGAAGCTTCAGTTGGGCCGGGGCTGGGGTTGCGAGTCGATGTGTTCCATAGTACGCAGGTCCAATGACGCCGTCCGGCCATCCTGCGAAGCTGTGGGTTCCGATTCTCCTCCCTCACGGGCCCCGGAGCGACGCCTCAAAACCCGGTGACCGGCCTTCCGACAAACAGGGGGAGCGCGGCCGGAGAGAGCGTCGTCGGGATCCCGAGTTGGATCCCCGGCTGGCAGCAGCAGCCAAGACCTCATCGGCGCCGTGCAAACGCCAAGCCTTGGGCTCAGGTGACTAAGAAGGATTTGGTTGCTCACACACTCATGCTACCCCATTACGGCTTGGTGTGAGGCGCAAGGTGGCTTGGCGGCAGTGCCACGATTGGTGCAAGTCGGTGATGAAAAGCGGGTCAATTCTGTGACTGCCGGGGTGCGATTTTAAACTGGGAAATTCCCACCCAATGCGAGGAAATCGGGGCGACTGGCGACTAGCGACTGACGACTGAAGAGAAGAGAGAAGAGGCCCGTTGTTGGATAACTGACATTATTTGTCTACAGTCACAAAGACAAATGCGCGGCTTCTATTTGTATGTACAGATTAATGTGCCTGTCTTCACTCATGTATTTAAGATACAAGTATGGCCTCGGTACCGTCCCACTCACACCCGACACAACGGAATGTGACCCAACCAGTCTATACTTGGGAGCGGCGTGACATTGCACCGCTTCTTACCCTCTTGAGACGCCCCCCCCAAGCTGAATATAACAAGTGCAGCTGCTCGAGGCAGAGCCGCAAAGAGCCCCTGCACGTCTCGCTCGTTTTGTCGCGTCTGGCGGCTCTGGCCTCGCTCTGCATTCTCTTTTTCATCGTCCAAGAACGACAACCCCTCGAGCAGCGACGTCAAACTTACTTTTTTACTGGTTAGAAGCGGAGACACTCAGGAATAATACCGTCTCCAAGCGACCATGTCTTCCCTTGACTTCAGGGGCTACCAGATCGGCTACACTGTCCTGGCTGGAATCTACATCACCCCATTGGCTGTGTTATGGTTCATCACCTTCTGCCTTGCGCGCAGGGAACAAGACCCCGCCCGCGTTGGTATCGCCTGGGTGAAGGTGGTGTTCCCCGTCTGGACTTTGTAAGTTGCCAGCACAACAACCCCCTGAGCTCTCCCGAGGACGACGCAACTAACAACCATGACCCCGCGCAAAGAGGGTCACTGCTCGTTTTCGCCGGTAGCGTCGTGTGGCTTTGGTTGCTGTTCGACGGCGACGTCTACATTGACACGACGGCCGTGCAGCGAGCCATCGAGCACGTTTATGCTACAGCCAACTTCCTACTGCAGCTTGCCGACATCTTCCTCTTCATCACCTTCTTCGAGCTCGCCGGCGGCTACATGCTCTGCCTGAAAAACCCCAGCGAGCCAAACCGGTCCCGTAAGTTTGGCCGCATCGGCATCCTGGTATGGAGTGGTGTCCTCTTTGCCATGGTCCTCACCACCTTCGCCCTCCGCCACTCGTTTGTCGTCAACTACCCTGATATATATTATGACGGCTACACAGAGGATAGTACAGACGCCCAGATCACCAACTTGCGAGTGGCAGGCGCCGTCGCAATCCTCTTGTGGCTCACCAGCATCCCCATGGTCGGTTTGGCATCGTTTACCGTCCACAAAGCCAAAGATCACCAGCTCCTCCGCAATGTATGCCCCCCTCCCCTTCCCACTCCTCTGGTCATGGCCGAGCAAATACTGACTATTTGCCACAGGGCTCTGTCCTCTTCCTCGTGACCACCATCCTCGATTTCATTCGCCTCACCATCAGCATGGCCATCTATGTCCAAGGCTACCTTAGCCAACCAGCCCGGGCCCTTCGTCACCCCGGTGTCGAACCAGCCGTCACCTCAATTGTCGAGCCCTTCTTCAACTTCACCCTTATGTTCGTCATACTCACCATGCTCTTCGCCCTGGCCATCCGCAAGGCCAAGGGCCTGTGGTCGAAACCGCGCCCGGAGTGGGCCTACCCGGGGGTGACCTTCGTCCAGACCACGCACTACCCCCCGGGGCAAGTGCCCGTGGGCATGATGCCGGGGCAGCCACAGTATATGCAGCCACAGTATATGCAGCAGCAGCCGATGCAGCAGCAGCCAATGCAGGGCGTGCCGGCGTATTTGCAGGTTGCGCAACAGCAGCAGCAGGCGCAGGGGCAGCAGGGATATTATTACTATCCCCAACAACAGCAACCTCAACAAATGCAACAGCCGCATCAGCAGCAGCAGCAACCTCAACCGCCTCAGCCGGTATACCAGCAACAACAAACTCAGGAGCAACCGAAGACAACTGAGAATCCTTAAGGCCACGCAGTATCACAACGACGATTGGTGGGTTTAGGCGGAGCAAGGTCGACAATGAACAGGGAAAGGAAGGGATGGATATGTGTATACGGATCATGAGATGGACATGAGCATTTGCTTCGCGGGGACTGGGGTTTTCTTACATCTACCTGAGATACCAACAAATTGTTTTTGCTTTTTACCAGAACTGGTCAGATTCTCGCCCGGACGGACGCTCTATTCCACCCTAACCCAGTGCGTTCACCCTCCGAACCCAGAGCTCTTCATACCTAGACATCCATTCAACCAACCAAGTTTTCGAAGCTAAACCTGGGGTTACCAGGCGCAGCACCCGCCGCAGCGGGGGGCAGCTCGGGCACCACCGCCCCCGAATCAACCACCGTCCCAGTCCGCCTCTCGTTCCCCTCCACCCTGACGATCTTGACCGCCCTGCAGCGCGGCAGCACCTGCCGCAGGCCCGGCACCATCTGCCCGAACACGGCGCGCTCGTCGAACGGCAGCTCCGCCGCGAGGACCTCGTCCCGCGACAGGCCGGCGTCGAGCTGTTTCTTGAGCGCCGTCACGAAGGGCATGGCCTGCTTCGCGGCCGCTCTGTCCATCGTCTTGCTGAGGGCCTGGACGTCGATGAGGCCCCGCTCCGCCAGCATGGCGCGCACCGTCTTGACGCACCCATCTTGCCAGGCGGGCGGCGAGTCGGCGTAGAAGATGGTCAGCTGGTAATCTTTCTTGGGGTCGAACGAGGCGCCCCGCCGCCCCTTGGCGAGTCGCTTGTTCTGGGCGCCTTCGGCCGAGGTTACGCTGGACGTTGTTGAGCGGATGCACTTGAGGGTTGCTGCCGTTTGGGGATTCACTGGCGCTGCGGCGGGGAATTGGGCGGCCTGTACCGTCTCGGGCTTGTTGAGCACCTCGAGCCAGATGTATTCTGCCCAGTGCGGGGCGATGGGCGCCAGGAGGAGAGCTCGCCGTTCGGCGTAGCGACGGATGAAATTGTGGTGCATGCCGATCCCCGCCGACTTCGTCGCCTCGCGGTAGAAGTCGCGGGCCGTGGTCAGGTCGTAGAAGCCGCTGCGAAGCGCCCTTTTGAATAAATAACTGTTGGGTCGCGATTGTCAGCCTGTTCAATACCCGGCGGGAAGAATATTTCTCGCTTACCCATCGTAAGCCGCATCAGTCTCTATGGTGAGGCCGTCGAGCTCGCTCTCGAACAGTTTGTCCCAGAATTCCATCTCGCCAGTCCGTTGAACGGCGTCCAAGTTTTTCGCACCGTTGTCCCGGGCCTTGACGTACTCTTCTGCCGAATCCACCAAGACGGCGTCCCGAATCATGTCCTCGAGCCACTTCCTTAGTTCGTACAGTTTCAGGATCGTCTTGTTGGTGACAGTCTCCTTGAAGTTCGCGTCTTCGATGGCGTCCCCGGCGTCGGCGATTGCAACGCGCGCCGCGTCGGCCCCAAACTTTTCCACCGTCTGTTTCAAGGTGAGGAAGTTGCCCGTGCTCTTACTCATCTTCTCTCCGTTGAGAAGAAGATGGCCGTTCGGGCGTATGCCTTGCGGCCAGTACTCCTGTGGCCACATGGCAATATGTAATCCCAGACGACGTCGGTCATTTGCTCAGCCGCGACATTTCCGATTCCTTTTTCTTTGCCGTAAATGTCCCCGTGGAGGTAATGCGCCACCGTGTAGTAGGCTGGGTAGATGGTGCTGTCGCTAAGCGACTCAACGAGGAATTCGTGGTCCCACGGCAGCTTGGAGCCGAGACAGTACGATCTTGCACAGGCCCATTGGTCTAGCCAGCTCAAGGCGCTAGCAAACTGATGCTTCGCCTTTGGGGAGAATGTGTTCAGCTCTCCGCTGTTGAGGTGCTTGAGTACCTGGTCACACCACTCTCCGTCGCCGCCGTTCTCGGCAGTTTTGTAGTTTAGGTACCACTGGTCCAAGAGGGCGGTGACGCACACGTCCTTGGACCGGCTGATGACGTGACCGTCGGGCACGGCATAGTCGAATGCCAGACCCTCGTCCTTGAGCTGCTTCTTGACGAGACCTTTGACCTCCTGCACGGGCATGCCCTTGAAGTCTCTGTATATCATCTTGCCGTGGTAGAATCCTTCCTTGTAGGCGATTTCCTTCGCCTCCGGGAGCTTGGGGTCTTTTGAGGAGGTAATCTTCATTTTCTCGACCAAAGCCGGCGCTATTAAATTGCCGTAGCCGGGCGTCTCGATGATGGGAATGATTTTCAGCTCCGCCCACTCCTTCTTTATACCGTAGTATTCGGTCTTCTTGGCCAGGTCGGTGACTGTAGCATAATCGTCGGGGCTGTCGGACGGAACCGACGTGACAACGCCTGTACCCTTAGCTTCCTTAACCGTCTCCATCGGCAAAACGCGAACCCCGTTTGAAGGAGTAGAGAGGGGCGCGTCGACAAGGGTGCCGACGATATCTTCGCCGGTCAGCTCAAGGGCTTTGGTATACGAACCCCATTCCGGAAAGATGCCTTGGAAAGCCATGTTTCGTGCGGCTCGGTTCGAGATAAATAGGTACTCCTTCTCTGATACCGGGAAAACGCCGTAGGTAATGCTCCTGCCGACGAAACAACAGGTCTGGCCGTACATAGTCTCCGGCCTTAGGGTAGCGGGAACCAAGTAGACGGCGGCATCCGCCGGCAGAACAGCCTTAACAAGAGGGTCTGCCCGCTCAGACCACTGGAGGACCTTCATCTTGATTGCTGTGTACTCCTAGACGCCTACGCCCTCGCCCTCGCTCCGGTCGTGGTCCAGGCAGGGCTGGCCATCCTTGGGCGAGTACACGGTGTACCTCTTGCCAAACTTGATCTTTCCAAGCTCCTTGAGGCGGTTCATCTGCCAGCCGACGAACGAGTCGTAGTAGGGGTTCGCGTCGGTGGTGACGAAGGAGCGGCGCCAGTCTATCCGCAAGCCGAAATTGGAGACGTCCTGCATGCCGGCCGCGGGGAAGACATGGACCCAGTGGTAGGGATCGGCGAAGCGGTGGATGTCCTCTCGGGGAATGCCCTGGGCTAGCATGATCTGGAACTAGTGCTTGGCCTTGACCGACTTTGCCGACGTCTTGCTCTTTTTGGACCGGAACTTGGTCACATCCCCGGCCCTGGTCTTCTTGGACTCCTCGACCACCTCCTCCTCCTCTTCTTCGTCCTGGTAGCGCTCAAAGTTCTGGCCAAAGTCCTCGATCTCGCGCACCAGCTTGTCGGCACAGGCCTTGATAGCCATGCCGGTGCAGTGGAAGCCAAGCGTGAAGAGGGCACGCTTGCCCTTCATTCAAAGGTCTTATTGTCGGCCCAAACCTTCTGGTACTTTTTCTCGATCGCAACCAGCGTGTCGCGTTTCTCAGTCTACAAATAGATATGGTTAGCAGGCCAGGAATGTGGGTGATGCGGGGCTGAAACAGCAATCAAAGAGTAGAATCACATTTTCAATTTTGAGAATGCCGGCATCTTGACGGGCGGCCATCTTGGAATCTGCTCCGAACGGGCTGCCTTGGTTTGGCGGATTCCTTTGCCGGCGATTCCACTGCTGCCCACAGACACTCTGGTTCTGTGCGGGAGAAGAAGTTGGTAGATGGCGGGGTCGAAAAGGCCTGAGCATGTGTGTATGTACGCACTGTGCCTAATGTATGTATATGTAGTTGGACGAGAACAGGTTAAAATGGACAAGGGACGTAAGCCGCTTAGGGACAAAACTAGATGCTCAGAGTGTTTGCCATTTCCGAATTCATTTGGCTTATCCCTGTCTACGCGAAGTCTAAATATTTCCTTATCCACTGACAGCTGTCAGTTGTCAGTTATTTTGGGGTGTGAGCTTACAGATTCAAACCACCTACTACTCAAAGGTCGACCGCAAATCTCCATCTCAGCTCGGTCCAGGAAGCCTTGACTGTTCTATTATTGATATATTGTTCATCCTAGGCTGATTCCTACCGGTACCCACTCTAGCTGGGCAAAATCAGCAACTCAGGATCGCGCTCACGAGTCAAGCAATGGCTGCAATGCCATATAGGTATGCACATACCTTAATCTACCAAAGGCAGCGACAACTACTGGGAGTCGTCGGAGCGCAAGAAGATCCACGACATCGATATTGGGCAGCGTCATATATCCAAGAATTGCGGGCAGCTTTCAATGAGCTGAAAACCGCGATATCTTCCAATCCCCCGAGCCATCCTTCGCCCCATTCGCATACCTATGTCATAAGATTTTTTAATAGTCTTTAATCCACGATAAACCCGAGAAATTTCTATGGCGATATTCATTATTACCCGATCGACCCTCCGTAGTCCGTGCAAACTCTGATGCAAGCGTGCCGACATGTTGCTTTGCGATCGTTCTTAGCCTGCCCTGTGGTGGTGGCAGGCAGCTGCAGGAAACTTCGGAGGAAATCCGGACTCCTGAACATTCATCGACCGGCTTTGCTTTGCATCATGCGAGGTAGACCGAGAAGAGAGGAACATGGTTCCGATTAAAGCCCAGATAGAGGATTGAGATGGGTGATCTAACGCCTGTAGCCTCGCAACTAATGAAACTGACGTGCCCCGCGCTCCCAGGACTCCTGGATTAGCCATACTTTCAACTGTTTCCCCCCTGTTCTTGATCTTGATCTCGATCATCACACGCGTTGGAACTTGCGGTAATCAGAGGAATCCTCATTTCAAGATCCTCAGACCCGACGCTGTTCGCGGTCGTGAGCTTCCGGAGAAGTCGGCGATGCCACGAGAACTTCCACGTTGCAATAGCTAACGCAAAGATGATAGCAGCGACGCAAATGAGAGTGATGCCGAAGGATAGGGGAGTCTTTGGAAAAGGCAGAACCTCGTCTTCAACGCTGAACAGCGCGATAACAATCGCTAACGGGGTTAGTATTGCCTAAGAAAACACGTTAGTTAGCCTCGGAGATGGAAAATACGAATGTCAAGAATAAACAATACGGACCGCAGTAATGGTTCCTAAGAGCACCGCCCATTCGTTCGTATGCTGTGAGTTTATGGCAACAATTATGTTATCGTGCTGGAGATCTGCCAAGAGCTGATATGTGGCAACGCATTAGGGTCATAACTCTAGGCGGGGGGCTCATGCGGACTTGCTTGCTGTTCCAGGTCTTTCAACCACCCCTTTCGAGACATCATCTTCTGACACAGGATTTCAAGCTCTGTGAACTTGATGTCGACACTGCCAAAAAGCATAGCAAGGGATGGCCCCTCTGGCCCGGATTCGATTGCGGGGCCGACGAAGTGTTTCGTATTTTGTGCCTTGAACGCACCCCAGATTTCGATAGTTTCGGACATCCGGTTAGTAACTTTGTTGATCAAGTTGACAGTCTTCCCCAAAGAGTTGTTGATGTGCCTGGATATATTGGTCCTGTCAGGGTCGTCTGGAATTGCATTGGCCGAGAAGTAGGGATTGCGGGTGACAAGGATTTCGGACTTTACGGTTGTCTCAGCTGTTCGCCGCCATAGAGTGGGCTGTACAGATGTATAACTCACGTAAAAGCTTGTTTCGTCCCAAATGCATTGCACAACATCCTCCCATTCGTCCAAGACCTGTTCAAAACGGTACCCTAGGACTCTGAGGAAGTATCGCCTTGGCTCCCAAATCGGAGCCTTGTGACTGAGCCTCCCCAGGGCAATCGGGTCTAAGGTGACCTTTGACGTCTCATGATTGTCTGCCACAGCGCATGATTTCATTGGTTGACCATTGCCAATTGTTGTTGTTGCTTGTCGTGCAAATTGATCGACGCGCTCTGCATTGTCTTCCTCACGGAAGTAGGTATCGACGAATGCCAACCCGACCCATGACCTCTCATCACAGCCTGTGACTTCAACAGACACTTGGGATTCATAGAAGCAGTACTTCCCATCTCGCCCAGCTTGATGCCTAGCTTCTTGGAGTAACTGAAAATCATGGGACCAGGATTTCCGTAAGGGCATGCCATTTCCTCTCCGGCGTGTATCTTTGATTGGCTTAGAAGATCGTTTCACCGCAAAAAAGGGCAAGTGGAACTCGAGAGCGTATGTTTTAAGGCCACGGGCCAACTGAGAATCAAAAAGGTCAACCATTCAGTCGGCAGGAGAGCGAGTTGAGCGAGAGCAAGCTCACGTTGATATGAGCCCCAAAAAAGGCACCATGACTTAGATGACGAAGAATAAAGTCTCTCAAGTAATGGCTGTGTGAACGAGACGCAGTGGCAACGATGGCCAAGGCTGCCCGGCTGTCTACATCGGTGATATACCTGTGGATGTCGATTAAGATTGATCAGCCGAGAACTTCCCTCGCTGAAACCCGACAAGAAAACTTACAAAAGACGTCTTTCCGCGTCGGGTTCGTGTCTATCGGTCTCGGGAACGGGAAGTTTTTTGAACCGCTGTTATCCAAGTGAACCGTCAGTTCATCTCTGGGCGGACGTTGCAAAAAGGCGGGGATTCCGAAGATTAATCTCACCCCCTTTTCCAGTTCCCGATAGAGCTGTCGAGCTGTCAGAGCTCCCTTGGATGTTCGAGCGTTTCCAGTTGCCGGGCCTTGATCGTCGTGCTTACGATCATCTAGAAGCGCGACGGGTCTTTCGTCAGGGTGAGTTTTGGTTGTGTCGTTCAATTCTGCGAGGGAAGCCTGCTTCAGAAAGCCCTTGATCACATCTTGCGATAGACTCGGCTTTTGCCCGGGGTTGCGCCGAGTTAATAGCGCGTCAATGACATGGTCCGTATTGGGTGTGATATTATGGCCAGGCACCTCCCAAAATCGCACGTCCTCTTGCTTATACGATTGTGTTTTGGGTTCCGAGAAGGAAGTCCACGGATCGGAGGCACGGCCATACTCCCCGTTCCTGCGATTCACGCGTTCCATGGCCGCAACAAAAAATCTAATTAGAATGCACCTTGACCCGCTCAACGGCACAGTAGGGACACCGCCGGTGGTCACAATTGACACAGGCTGGGGTGTGGTCGGAGTTCGGGGTACCACACTGATCCTAAGGCACTGGTTAGGTAAAGGACAGGACTAAGAACCTGAGCTAGACTCATGATACTTACGCAGCACCAAATCACCACAACTGTTCCAGGCGGAGGCTGCGTGTGTGTCAACTCAGAACCAAAACGATAGGAAGGGTGCCGGCGCTAGAACCCACCATGGTTTATGGCCTCAAGAACTCGTGAAATGGAAAGAAAGAGACAAAGGGCAGCCTGGTCGAGCTTTTCAAGTGAGCGAACTGGTCAGGCGAAAGGCTCTGTTCTGGGAGTGAGCAGTGCGATCGAGCAGGGGTGCAGATGCAGGTATCTGACAGAATGTACAGGGGAATATGCTTGGTCGATGTTTCGTGGACAGTTCACGGTGCAGCAAGTCGCATTCTGTGGAGGAGCGGGTATGCACTCAGGTTGCCCGACGGATGAGGGGTTTGGCTGCCTGCCTTACCGATCACGTGAATAAATGTGTTTTCATTGGGAGTTCCTACCGTGTGCCTTATGAGAAGCCTTGAACGGGAGACACTTGGAACCAATAGATCCATCTAAGGCACTCACCGGCATCAAATGCAGGTGTCAAAACTCGGTGCTGACAGAATGCCGGGCGTGACGGCCGGGCCGTTGTGGGGATAAACCAATACTGTACCAGACTCGGAGCGCAATAGGAGCAGCACACAGTATCAATTTCCAGGGCAATGGTCTATCCATGCAACCCATCGGACGTCTCCCCTAGCCGCAATCGAGAGAGAAAGGCGGATGTTGCCGAAAGTAAACAGCTCTGACGAACATTCTTCCGCCCAGGCCGAGGATAAGCATTCTGCCGGCCTCTTACCACGTCCAGAAGCCAGTCCAACAGTGGCAACGATCCGGCAAACGATAACCACCAACCATCATGTTAGATCGAGGGATGGCAGAGGGACGGCAAAACGAAGCTGCGTTGTTAGCCTGTAGACATCACGGATGCTATCAATAAGGCTGATGGGACATGGTGTCCCATATCACGGCACGGCCGTTGAACCGCAACGCCACCCTACAATAGGGGCGCGCCACGGCGCACACCATGCCGCGGGGCACCGTTCAGAAAGGGCTTGCGCCAAAGACACAACAACGACAATAGCACAGATCACGAAAGTAAAGGCTCTGCCACGCCCCAGCTCTAGATACACATATCGTAAACATTGCATATACACCGCTCAAGTTCAGTAACCTAGGTATCCAAACAACCCCCCTAAACTAGTTATCCAAACCCGAACCCAGCCACCCCTTAACAAAACACGAATCTCCCCCTCTCCCTTTCCCGCCCACATCCCATAAACAAACCATCCCATCCCATCCCACCCACACACCCCTCTCTCCCAACCAGCCAACCAGCCAACCAACCAACCAACCAACCAAACCCCCCACCCCCCAGCGAGCACTCAAGGCCGCCACCGAAACCCCGGATGTTTCCAATCGAGATCCTGCACCTCCAGCCTTGACAGCCCCGCCAGCTCCTCCTCAGCGGCGGCGCCTCGTGCCTCGCGCCGCTTGTTGTCCCACTGCATCCAGAACAGGGTGGCCGTGGCCAGCAGCAGCACGGTGCAGCAGGCGGCCAGGTTCAGGCCGTTGCCGATCGGGTAGTTGGGCGTGTCCCAGGGCAGGTAGGACCAGGTGGCGATTAGGCCGCCGATGTTGCCCATCATTACTGTTGTAGATCCTTCTATTAGTATGGGTGGTTTTGTGGGGGAAGGGACGGAGGGAAACTGGGGGTGTGGGAGGGGCGGAGGAGAGGGGAAGGGAAATAGGGAGAAAGGGGGTGGCAAAGAAGGCAATGTAAAGGGGGGGAGGGCAAAGGAAAGGGTCGAGGTAAAAAGAAAAGGGGCTTACCATTCAAGCCGATGGCGCTGGTGCGAGCAGTGTCGGAGACAACGTTGGCGCTGACTTGGGAGTTGGCCAGCGGGCCCATGGCGAACAGCGAGCTGGACAGGAGGAAGGTGGCGGCGTAGCGAGCGGATGAGTTGGTGGTCCCCAGAAACATGCTGTACCCGACAATAACCAGCGGGGTGGTTAGGATCATGATGATCTGGCGCTTATCCAGGTACCAGCTGAGCAGCGGCAGGGCGAGCGTGAAAAAGCCGCCGACGACGTACGGGGGACGGTGAACAGCTGCTGCATGACGGTGGACTTGTCCGGGTAGATGGTGCGCACGATGGTGGGCGCGAAGAAGGCCAGCCCCTGGACGGTGATGTTGTTGAGCAGGAAGAGGAACGAGGTCGATAGCGTGACGGGGCTGAGGATGCCCTGCATCAGCTTCTTGCTGTCCATGCGGTCGAGCACCTCGGTCGTGGCCACGCGCTCTGACCTGACGCGCGCGATGGCCAGCTCCTTCTCCTCTGCGGACAGCCACCGCGCAGTTTCGGGCCGGTCGGTGAGGGTCAAGAAGCTGGGGTTGTGGGTATCAGCTTGCGACTCGGGGAGGGGTTGTCAGGGGTAAATTCTGGCTGGACTCACCTGATGACGGAAAGGCCAATGGTGATGATACCCTCGACGACAAAAATCATGCGCCAACCGGTAACACCGCCGACGTGGTCAAGGGTCAGAATTCCGGAGGCCAAGAGGCCACCAAAAGCGCCGGCCATGGGGGCCATGACGATGTAGAGCGACAGGCGGAAAGTGAGCTCGGAACGGCGGTACCAGCGAGAGAGGTAATAGGCAATACCAGGCATCATACCGGCCTCAAAGACGCCGAGCAAGAATCGGACACCGGCAGCCTGGGCGAAGTTGTGCACGAAAGCCGTAGCCAGGGAGATGACACCAAACATGAGCGAGATGGCCGGGATGAACCAGCCTGGGCCAACCCATTTGCACATGATGTTGGAGGGGATCTCGAACACGATGTACGATATGTAGAAGATGGAGAGGAGCGCATTGTAGTCGTAGCCTTTCAGGTCCAGATCGGCTTCGAGACCAGCAATTTTGGCGTTTCCTGTAACATGGAGCCGTCAGGAACAAGGCGGGGCTCGAGTGTCAAGTCTGTCTGCGTTGTCATCTTACCGATATTTGCTCTGTCAATAAAGCAGAACAGATAGAGCAGGGAGACGGTCGGCACAAGATACAAGTCTAGCTTTCTGCGCAGTCTGGCCTCGGCCTTGGGATCGAACTGGGGTACGGGCTGGCCATTGCTGGGTCGATTAGTCAGTTCAGCCTCGATGTCAGACCTAAGCGGTCAGGTATGAACCCGTATGGGGGTTTCTCACGGGTCCGTGGCGATGGGCTGCACGCCGCCGGGTGCCTCGGTATGGTGGGCTCCGGCCTTGGAGGAGCCCGATAAGGAATCCCTCTTCTCGTCGGCCATAACGGGGGCGTTTGCGGAAAGAAGAAAGCACCGAGTCTTGGGGCGGCGTCGGTCTGGCAAGGTGGGCGTAACTCAACTCTGGCCTGCTTGTCGGGTAGGCTGCGTGAGAAGAGCGGACAGAGAGAGAGAGCGAGGCCCTTGATGACGGATGAGCAGCTGGGACTCCTTTTTATTGGTTTGAGCTCGATGCCCTTTTACCTGGCTTCCATGGTACCTTGCCATGTGGGCAAACCCTAGCTATCTCCGCTGATCCAATACCTGCTCCATCACTCCATAACGAAAGCCCATTGCTGACGAGGTACTCCATCGAATACCCCATGGGGGATTGCACTTTTGCCCCATACTCCAAGCCGAGTGGAATCCCGGGGTAGGTATCGGTGATGGGTGTCGATTTGGTCGATGGTGTGGGAGGACGGCAGTCGACTTCGGCAAGGCTTTGCGTCGGAAACGGGCTGGGAATGGAGCCTACCATATTTCTGAACGGGACCCGCCACGGCCATGGTTGCTGATTTGCGGTTAGTCTGGCGCGACTTCGGGCTGCCACAGAACATGCCGTGCGTGCCACATTCTAAACCCAGGTGGGGCCCCACTAACGGTGAACCCCGCAGCCCCCGATCCTTGGCGCCCTACCCCGACCTCCCAACTGTTCGGACCCACTGTTCTAGCCCGAAAAGAGCCGAGCAAATCCCGGGTTGTGGGAGGCCATGGATGCCAAGCCTTCTGCAACCTCCATCGTTTTCAATGGTGAGCTTCTGGATGGACAACCTCGAGGCAACATCCACCCTGGACCACCCAGAACCCCATTCAGAACCCCATCCACGTTCCAGACCCCGCGTTGAAGATGGGGTCGTGGTTCTCAGCTCTCCAATTTTTTTCCTAAATTTCAGGTTCCGCAAGGGTCCACCGCCGACGTCGCGTCTTGGCATCAATTCCGGAAATCTGGCCCGCCCGGCCCCAACTGCCCGTTCATCGCTGTCTCGCAGCAACCTCCCTGACCATGCCTGCCGCCAAGTTCGACGGCGCAAAAACGCTTCTTGATATTGGCCTCCCGTTGGTTAGTAGTTCGTCATGTTTTTGGGCTGGCCACCATGAACACCTCCACCCTGCATCCGACTCATCTGCCGTCCGTGTCCCGGTGGTGTTCCTACTCTGCAAATAGACTCCTAGTGGATTGTGTACGTTGATATTATTGCCTGCTTGTTGGTGAGTATGTCGTTACTGGGTTCATCACCTTGTGGACCGCATCAATGACTGATGAGC
This sequence comes from Chaetomium cochliodes, assembly GCA_023383405.1. Classification (NCBI taxonomy): domain Eukaryota; kingdom Fungi; phylum Ascomycota; class Sordariomycetes; order Sordariales; family Chaetomiaceae; genus Chaetomium; species Chaetomium cochliodes. Next base: position 1,713,081 of record JAKWJL010000022.1, on the reverse strand, counting down.
TGTGGTGGGTCAAGGTGGTCTAGTAAAGGGGCTGCACCGAGTTCTTCTCTCATTCCTGGTGGAGGTCACAAATCTCAATCGGTCTTGCACACTGAATTTCAAATCACTTTGTCAGGGGAACATTTCCAAGGTACCCAGAATTACATCGGGTGCGATATAACGCCGCGTCTCATGTCTATCTCTAATAATAGTAGTGTACACAGAATTGAATTTTGAATTTTCCGACCCTAATATTAGAAAAGCTTGACAGAATCGGGACTGTCTCGATATCCATAATCCGCCCATCCTCTCCTCCGTTCAGCCGCTTTTCCTAACATACATAGCCAGGTCGCCTTGAAAGTACTCGTCGTTGAGCGGGAACGGGAGCTCGACATATTCTTCCTCCAACATTTGGGAAACACGCGACGACGTGGGGTCGGTCCTATCACTACTAGTTAGTTGGATCATAACCATGGTTAGGGAAAAGACAAGAGCTTACCAGCTGACGGTTTCGTCTCGTTTCTTGAGGTCGTTCCAAATGATCAGAGCAGGCCGGGCAATATCCGCCACGATTTGCCGGACTGGGATGTTCGGGAAGGCGGAAATGACGACACTTGCGTCGTCGACTTCGAGGAATGCCCCCGGATCGTCGACCACGGTAATGCCATGTTCGTGTAGAACCTGCTTATCGACTGGCGTATAAACTGGGTCCTGGGCAAAGCATTTGATTTCGGCACCGCTTTTACCAGGCGTTGTTCCCTTTGTGTCGCCTTTGGCCAAGAAATCCCGTATCGTCAACGCTAAAGTATGCTGGGTCATGCTGTTCTCGGTGGGGTAGGCGTCCTCCCCCCGGCACATCGTGGAGCATGCAAGCGCGACAATCTTGTTGATGCCGGGAGGTAGTGAAGCTGAGGCAAGGACGGCCTTGAACTGGGCAAAGTGCTCGTTCCCTTCCAAGGATTGCTTTGTCCGCCGGAAGAGCCGATTTACGGTAGCACAGTCAGAGGTCGGCGGCGCAAAATTGCTTACAAGCTCGTCGGTATGTACGTTCCGAGTCTCGTTCGCATAATGGAGCTCGACGGGCAAATACGCACGTTTGAATACGCACCGCTCCGGATCGCGGGCTCGCAGTAAGTCCTCGATTCTACGGTAGCTGATCATTGGTTTCGTCCTAGGGAACACATGTTAGAGAGCTAGAACAGGCTTGAGTGAATCAGGAAGAGCTGTGGGGGGTTAATTGTATCCATTCATACCTGATAGTATAGTAGTCTGGTCCATGGAAATAATGTCTGCGTCTGCAGTCGTCTGCAGTCTTGAGAGGAATTTGGACTGCGACCCCGTCCAAGCCAGTTACAGAAACTACCTTACTGCTGCTGTCTCCCAGCTGTCGGGAAATATCACGCAGCAAATCCTTGGTAAAAAAAGGTACCCCAGCGTCGTACTTCTCTCGGATCAGCCGGTGTGCTTCTATCTGTGCCTCGCGCCTTTCGTCAAGGCTCATGGGCGGATCTATCAGCCTTATAGGGGAAACAAAGTCGAAGGTCATCCTGGTGGCCTTATCACCACCACCGGACTCAGATGACGAAGACATGACCTAGAGTAGGGTACGGGGGTAGATGATCGGATCAGAGTTTGGCGTGCGAGTACCGGCTCGGTGAGCGGATGTTGGTAAGAAGAGGGAGCTCGGGGTGGGATGAGAACCAACGTTTTATAGCAGCACTTGTGAACAAGGGGGAACATTGGGCCTGTGTGACCAAACAAAAGAAAGGTGTTTGATTGGCCCAAACTGGGGTTTCACCTAAAGAATCTCCAAACTGAAAAGCTATGCTGGGAAAACAGAGCAAAGTTAAAGGGTAGGAGCGTCGAGTGTTATAGATATGAGAGGTAGATTTCCTAGCGACCCCCTTCGTTCCCGGTAGTTCTTGATATTCAACAGCGGCTTACAACCCTTGATTCTAAACTTAGCCCGGTTGAAGGAATGCCTTCAAAGAATAAGGAGTTTCGCAGTCCAATACAAAGGGGCGGACAAAAGACAACCAACAGTGGGGGCTGTTAAAGTTAAGCTGTAATTACAAGACGGCAACATTGTGATCTATGGGTATTGTACACCTCTGCGCACCAGGCGGCTCAGACTTGATTTTGGATAGAGGTCGTTTCTGACAAATGGATGAGTTATGTTGTATGGGTAAGGTACATACCTGGTAGGCAGTGAAGATGGAGCTCATGGAAGTCGCTGAGATGCTTCAAGTTGACTGGCATCCAGGCAGCCCAAACCCCACATTTGGTCCGTCCCCGCTTGGACAACTTTGCACCACACCGCTTCGCAAGTCGTCTCCGCCTAAGCAACCTCAGCAGACAAGCTCTCTCCTAGCTACGATAATTCGTCCAGAGATGGGGTATACTGAGGATAGCATGCAAAAGGCTTTACAAAAGTTCAACCAAGGGGGCCACTCCTTGCGGGGGGTCGCCCACGAGTTTGGGATCCCGCGATCCACTCTCCGCAACCGACTGGACGGCCACCGGCACCGCTCAGTGGCCTTTGAACGGCTTCAGATCCTCTCCCGGTCGCAGGAAGTCCGCCTTAGCCAGTGGGTATCAGCCCAAGTGGACTTGGGCGTCCCGCCCACGCAGGTCCAGATCCAAGAGTTTGCCTGCCGCATCTTGAAAGCGCAGGGTGACTCCCGGGTTGTTGGGAAGAACTGGATTAACAGGTTTATGGCGAGGCACTCTATCGTGTTATCGGCGAAGGCCGGAAAGAAAGATGAGGTAGATGAGGTAGATGCGGGCGAAGACAAAGAACCTGCTGCTGAGGAGGACGAGCCGGAAGCGCCAGGTTCAGATACTTCCTGTCTTGTCGTTCGATCAAATCGATCAAAGCGGAGGTGATACAAAGTGGCCCGAATGTGGGCAGCCGACTTCGCCAACCACAGGAGGGGGCTTTCAAGACACTCTGTTTTATTCTGTTGTGAAGGTCTGAGGAAGCCACGTTGGGGTGCTGGTGGACGCGTCATGGTGTCGCCAGGCAGCATCCAAGCATGAAATACTCAGCGAGACACCGGGGTAAAGGATAGAAACTGAGCTAATATATGCCGCCGTCTGTTTACTTTTGCCGCGCCCGAATTCAGGATGTAGCTAACGAGAATTGAGGTTACTTTCCCTTGTGGCAGTTGAGCTCCAATGCCCCGCATTACGTCGATGACTGTGGGGTGTCAGTGGGGTGCTCCATAGCGGGGCAGCACTGGGCAGCTCCAAGCATTTGGGTCGTCACGCAAAACATCCTGGTGGATGTTCAACGAGGGACGAAACAACAGTCACAAAAGTTGCAATGCTTGAGGAAAACTAGACTGAACGGAACCTTAAAGATTTGAGCGCAAAAAAGATGCTTTTTGGCCCACCAGAAGAAGCCTGAAATTGTTGTTCACACCCAACCTCCCGCATCCATGCCCTGTTGTTGGGTGTTGCTGGGTGGGGCACACCGCATCCGGCCCCTGTATTGGGCTTCCGTCAGCTGGCTTGCTCCCGTGCCGCACTTCGCCTGCGTTTGTCCCGTCGCTCCGTTGCCAGAATTCCAGGTCCAACCCCAGGCTTTCGGCACGCCGCGGCTTTTTGTCGTTGTTCAACCTTACACTCTCCTCTTGCTACCTACTCACGGCGATACAATACTCGATAGATACCTACTTACCCGCTAGATTGACAACCTCCATCGCGCCGCCGCGACGGAGCCGACACCATGTTCGACATCTTCGCCAAGTTGCTTTCGTACGTCATCACAGCCCCCCAAACAAACGCATGCGCGATGCCTGGACTGACCTCCATTTGCACAGCTCGATCGCGTCCTTCCTCTTCCCGCTGTTCGCCAGCTACAAGGCCCTCAAGACATCCGACCCAGCCCAACTGACGCCATGGCTAATGTACTGGGTCGTCCTCGCCTGCGGCCTCCTCGTTGAATCGTGGATCGACTGGTTCCTGGTCTGGTACGCCCCCCCTCCTCCTCCCCCCGCTCACCAACCACCCCGCCATCCTAACCACCCCCCCTCTAGGATCCCCTTCTACGCCTACATCCGCCTCCTCTTCCTCCTCTACCTCGTCCTCCCCCAAACCCAAGGCGCCCGCCTCATCTACGAAGAATACATCCACCCGCGCCTCGAAGAGAACGAGACCGCCATCGAAGAATTCATCGCCTCCGCCCACGAGCGCCTGCGCAGCACAGGAATCGCCTACCTCAACCGCGCCATCGAGCTGCTCAAGACCAACGTCCTCGGCATGGCGCCCTCCCCGCCATCTGCCTCAGCCGCCTCCACCGCAGCCGCCACCTCGGGCCCACAAACCGCCCAGTCCTACACCCAGTCCCTCCTCGCCCGCTTCACCACCCCCTCCCCGCGCTGGAACACCACCCCCGCTCCACCCGCACCCGCACCCGCGACGGGAGGCGGCCTCGCAACCGATCTATTCGCCCTCCTCAGCTCCGTCACCGCCGCCGCTACCACCCCCACCCCCACTACCACCCCCTCCACCTCCACCAGCCGAGACCTCCCCCCTTCCTCCGGACCGGGCAGCAGCATCATCCCCGACGCGATCCGCGCGGCGGGCACCGCGGCGCGCATGTCCTTTGTGCGGGCGCAGCGCGAGCGGCTGCGGTTTGTGCTGTCGGCGCTGGACTGCGAGGAGGCGGATGCCGCGGCCCAGGCGCAGGCGCAAGCACACGCACAGGGTGCGGGGGGTGGAAACAATGGTGGTGGTGGGGTGTGGGATAAGCGGGAGTCGGTCAGTGAGCACAGTGTGGGGAGCGGGCTGAGCAAGAGTAGGTCGGAGGGGGATTTTGAGAAGTTGGATGCGCCTAGTGGCGGGGAGGAGGAGAGTGATGGGGGTGGTGTGAGGAGGAGGGGTGCGGAGGGTGGCGGGTGGATGCCGTGGGGTTGGGGGGCTGGTGGTGCTGGTGGTGAGGCTGGGCGGAGTTCGGGGATGGAGAAGTAGGCTTTTGCTGGTTTTATTGTTTTGTAATGTAAAGGGGTTTGTGGTCATGGATGGTTTGCATGCCGCCCTCGTGTGTGGCGGCGGGTATGGTAAGGGTAAGGGGGTTACACTTTGGAGGCAACTACATTATGCATATGGAATGGGATCGGGGTCGGGGATGGCGTTTTCTCTTCTGGGGGGTTACCGCATTACACACGGCCCGGTTCGGATCAAGGCCGTGGATAGACCTAGGTAGTCACATGGCACCGGTTGATATTCTTCTATCCCCTAACGCGGGTGTACTCTCGCAGTGGCATTTCATGGATGAGATTTTATGTATCATACAATAATGTACAGGCTATCAAGAAGCCGGTAGCTGTGTAGCTGTTTATCATCCGCCTTTACATGCCCCCCCTCTATGCGAACCCCAGACATGACGACATGACGAACCAAAAGCACCATCCCATTTTAATCCTCCCCCCAAACTCTGCCGCGCTCACCCCCGCCCCGCGGCCTTGTACGGGTAGGCGGGCTCGCCGTCCTTGCGCGTCCAGATCTGGCGGCGCTTCTTGTTGACCACGTGCTCGACCCACAGCTCCTGGCAGTGCTCCTTCTTGAAGTCGCGGATGAAGCGCGGGTCCCACAGCTCCGACGCGATCCCCAGGTCCTTGCAGCACCGCAGCAGCGCGTTCGACTTGCACCCCTCGCCCGCCGTCGGGATCGTCTCTTCGGAGAAGTACTGGCATTCGCCCCGCGCTTGCGCGATGAAGCTGTGAAGGGTGGGTTAGTATTGCGTCAGTAACAAAAAAAGAGAGTGGCGGGGGGGCGGGGGACATACCGGCCGTGCACCACCAGGGCGTACTCGCGCGTGACGACCTTCTCGCCGACGACGAGCTCGCCGCGCGGCGCCAGGCCCCAGCCGCCGGGACCGAACGCCTTGTTTAGGATGCGGCGGTACTTGATCTCGGGCAGGTAGATGATGCCGTCGGGCTTGACCTCGATGTCGTACTGGTCCAGCGGCTGCATCAGCACGGCGGCCGTCTCCGGGCTGAAGGGCGTCGTCGACAGGCCGTGGAACGACGACGACCAGTCGATGTTGCCGCCGTTGCCGTGCGGGCCCCCGGTCAGCGCCGCCGTGAAGGCTGCCGAGGGCGCTTTGGTGCCCGGCGACGACAACGACTCCGGCGTGGGGATCTCGGCGGCTAGCTGGGGGTCGACGTCCTCGATGGTTGCCGGCGGTGGCATGGCGGCTTGCGGGTCGAGGACGGGGTTGGTAGGGGCGGCAGGGGCGGCCGCGGCCGCGGCGGCAGGCGCTGGCGTGGAGGGTTTGACTGCTGATGTGGTGGGTTTTGCTGCTGGTGTGGCGCGGGCGCGGAACGGGGGGGTCGTGGATGATGCGGTTCGGGGTCGGGGAGTGTACGACGACGAGGAGGCGGCGCGGGCTAATTGCTTGGGGATGGGTGACCGTCGCACAGGTGATCGGAGGTATTGTGTCGGTATCATGCTGGGCGATGCCGCCCGCACGGGGCCAATCGCTTGGAGGACGTGGGGCCGCATATTTTCTGGGTTTGCGATTTGTGGTGTTGGAGGTTGAATTCTTGAAATTCTCCTGCTGCAAGTCATCAAGGTTGCGGCGAAGGCTTGGCGGCAGGGGGGTGTAACAAGTTATTGAGCCAACCACTGAGTGTAAATGCTCGTTGTGGCGAAACAGTGAATTCTTTCACTCGAGAGATGCCGCCTGAGAATTGGTATTTGCAAAGTAGAATGGAATTTAGTGTTATGGTCCTTGGTTTATGTCCCCAGACCCAATTTGATATTCCTACACGGTTGATGATACAGAACAGAACAGTCAAGGTTACGCATCTTTTGTGCTGGTGCGTTTGTCGTTTCCCTGCGCCTTCCAGCACTCTCTGAACCTCTCCATCTAACCCCACAGTCAGTCGCGTCAGTGCCTATCACGCCAATCTTGTCTTCAAACTGAACAGTAGACCTTTGCATACCTCGTTCTTGCATGCCCTCCAGTCCTTCGTCTCGTAGTAGCAGTCGGTCATTTTTGCATTTTCATCTGTGTGCACATCCGTCAACCGCGGGCCGTGGTTGTTGACATGTTGGGAAACAGCATCCCCGGCAATCTCCGGGTCTCTGTCCCAGATCTCACCGGGGCACCTCAACAATCGGCACGAGGTCGTTGAGAGTCCGGATATGCACGGCCTAGGGATTTCTTTACATACCGGCGCAGCCAGTGCTGAATATCCGCTTGTCCCTGTGTGATTGTGGCGTTGAATGAGAAACAAATTCAGATTCAAGAGGCATTTAAAGCGGCAAGAAGCCACTCATCACACTCCAGCCACCAAACGGCCAAAACGGCCAAACGGGGCAACATCGACTCACCACTCATCCGGTTCATCATCCTCCTCTTCGGCGACAGGCACTTGTTGTTCTGCCTTTTCCGGCGTGACCTCTTTTGACGTTGATGTCCCCATTGGCGATCCCATTGAGCTGAAGAGCCAGCTCAGTTTGTGGGGAAAGCTTTCGTTGTGTTGTTTTGGGGATTCTGAGAAGATTGAGTTGAGTGGTGTGCCGAATCGGAGCTCACATTTCACGCATTTTCCACTCATTTTCCCGCATCCATCTCAAGTCAACAACCGCCTACCGGATCGGGCAACCATTCGAGATGGCACCACAGAAACTCAATGTTCTGGTGTACACTGGTTAGTCGTGACGCTTCCTTATTTTATTTCCTACTAACTTAACTGCATTTAGGCACCGGATCAACCCTCGAATCTGTCCGCCACTGCATCTACTCCCTGCGTCGCTTACTCGGCCCCAACTACGCCGTGAACCCCATCGCCGAGTCGGCACTTCTCAAAGAACCCTGGGCTCCCACTTGCTCCCTCCTTGTCTTCCCTGGTGGTGCCGACCTCGGCTACTGCCGTGCCCTGAACGGCCCCGGCAACCGCAGCATCACCCAGTTTGTCCGTCTCGGAGGCGCTTTCCTGGGTTTCTGCGCCGGTGGCTACTATGGGTCCCGTCGTTGTGAGTTCGAGGTTGGGAACCCTGAGTTGGAAGTCGTAGGGAGCCGGGAACTCGCCTTCTTCCCCGGCACATGCCGTGGTGGCGCCTTTAAGGGGTTCGAGTACCACAGCGAGCGTGGCGCCAGAGCTGCCAAGGTCACTGTATCGAAGGAGGCCTTCCCTGAGCCAGTATCGCTCCCCGACGAGTTCAAGTGCTACTACAACGGTGGCGGGGTGTACGTGGACGCCGACAAGCTCAGGGACGGCTCCAGCAAAGTTCAGATTCTCGCCGAGTATGCCGAGGACCTTGCAGTTGAGTCTGGCGAGGCCAAAGCCGCAATAGTGTACTGCAAAGTAGGCGAAGGCTCCGCTATCCTCACCGGACCGCACCCAGAGTAAGTACTATATTCCGTGGTTAATTTGTGCCCCCTCTAACACGTATAGGTTCGATGCAGTCAACCTCTGCCAGCAGTCCGATGTCCCAGGCTATGAAGATCTCATCGAGGCCCTGAAAGCAGATGAGGAAGCAAGGACTTCTTTCCTGAGGGCTTGCCTCACAAAACTCGGTCTCGAAGTCAACCAGGGGGCATCGCTCGTACCTAGCCTGTCCAAAATCCACCTCTCTGCCCTAAAACACACCGACGTCAGCGAGACTCTGTCCTCGTTTGAGGAGATTATCACTCGAGATGGCGGCGAAGAGTACATAAAAGGGGGTAATGATCTGTTCCATCTGGAAAAGCCAGATTCCCGGTGGTCTTTGGCCTCTCTAAGTGAAGCCTTACTGAGTGAAATCGACGAGCCGAAGAAGAAGACCGGTCGGACCTCTCCAGACCCCACAGCTGACTACAGCCACGTCCCTAAACGCATCGTTTCTCATGAAGATGCCTGGCCGGAACCGAAAGAAACACCGTACTTCAACCACTCGGCCTTCTACTCTAGTCTTCGGGAATTTAGGGCGAAGGAAGCCGAAGCCGAAACGTGGGGTGATGTGCTGATGTACGGCGAGGTCGTTACCAGCACCAACACGCTGCTCGAGAAGTGAGTTGTCGGCCAGCCTTGGCAGCCCAGCGATCTAACAAGATCTAGAAACCATCACCTACTCTCCAAACTACCCACCGGATTCACCCTTGCCGCAACAACTCAAGTAGCCGGCCGCGGCCGGGGTGCCAACGTCTGGGTGGCGCCCCCCGGCTCCTTGATCATGTCCACCGTGATCAACCACCCCGCCCACTACGCAGCTACCCGACCCATCGTCTTCCTCCAATACCTCGCCGCCATCGCCACCGTCGAGGCCGTCAAATCCTACGACGACGGCTACGCCGACGTGCCCATCAAGATAAAATGGCCCAACGACGTCTACGTGCGCGACCCCAAAAAGCCCAACGAAGTCGCCTACGTCAAGATCGCCGGCATCCTCGCCAACTGCGCCTACTCGTCCGGCCACTACCAAGTCGTGCTCGGCATCGGCATCAACACCAACAACGCCCGCCCCACTACCAGCCTCGACGCCCTCCTCCCCCTCCTCGAAAACACCACTAACCAAAACAACAAAAAGCTCGAGCCCTTCCGCATCGAGCGCCTGCTCGCCCGCATCCTGACCCGCCTCGAGGCCCTGTACGCCCAGTTCTGCCGCGACGGCTTCTCGCGCGACCTCGAGCGGAAGTACTACCATCACTGGCTGCACGCCAACCAGATCGTCACGCTCGAGGCCGAGGGCGGCGGGGCGACGGCGCGTGTGGTGGGCATTACGAGGGATTGGGGCATGCTCAGGGCCGAGGAGGTGGTGGCCGATGGCATCAATGGCGCGCTGAGGGCCACGGGGAGGGTGTGGGCGCTGCAGAGCGATGAGAATAGTTTTGATTTCTGGAAGGGGTTGGTGAAGAGGAGGATTTGAGGGGAGGGGACTGGGGTTGAGCACGGGCGTTGTTTAGGGGGGTGCTTGGTGGAGGGGAGGCAGGTAAGGGGAGGGGAGGAGGGTGGGTTGGGGTTTCGAGCTCGGGCGTCGCTACCGAACGGCGTGCCGTGTGCGCGTTCGTTCTGACTGTCTGGGTGGTGGGTTGTGGTTCTGTGCGTTCCCACCATCGAAGCTGGGACGTCGGATCGAGAGTTTGTGACTGGATTAGACAGGAACTCGGCCAAAAAGAGAAGAGAGCTCTGACCCTTCTTCCCCGCAATGGGCCGGGAAGTGGTTGCATGGAACGGTTGCATCGCGGGGAGACGGGAGAGTCGGCCCATGTTCACATCCCGATCTGGCCGTCCCACGGTCTCAGGCATTCACATAAATCGTTTGACATGACTTCACGACTTGGGTTGGATGGAGGTTCCAGATACGGCTGAGCTACAACGGCGTCGATGAGTCAACTACCATCTGGCACTCACGATACGGGCAACGACAATTACTTTGTTCTGCCACTATCTGAGGTGTCCACGACGGACGGTACATACATCCACCAACTGCTGGTAACTAAGACGCCGGCGGGGCACGGCTGCGGCCCTCCCGCCCATGTGCCGAGCGCTTGGATTCCGGGGGCCGCTGCTGCATCCCAGACCGTCTGTCCCCGTCATCCAAACGTGGTTGAACACATCGGCGCCCGTGCATGTGCGCACTCCTTGCGTCCGTCCACATCCAACGAGGGATTCCTCACGAGGCCAAGATGGGAGAAAGTGATAGCTCTTGCGTTCTTGGTTAGCATGGGGAAGACCAGCTCTTTGCCCAACCTTTCGTAACATTTTCTGACGAGGTCTGACAAGCAAGGCCAAGACACGGCGAAATCGGCCCGCTTCAGGCTTAATATCGCCGTGTAATGGGAAAGCTGTCGGGAATGACCTGCTCATAATACAGTCCCAATCAAGCAATGATGCAGCTCTGTCCTGCTCCCCAAAAGAAAGCAGACCTCTCCGCCCCGGCATTGACCTGTATAGTTCCCTCGCACAGTGGCACCTCGCCAGTCCCCGTCCCCGCATGCTGAATTCTTCCGTTATCCCGCTGCACCCCATATCGGATGCCGCCTCGGGAACCAATCATGTCTCGCTGCTTTGGGCGCGAGGTGTTTCTCGTTCCGTGTCTCGAGGTATGCAGGACTTGCAGGTTTCCTGTCACTGCTGTTCCGTGCCCTGCCGGGAGTGGAATGGTCCGGGTTGAGCGTGTGGATGGGCAATCTACGGATGACTTAGTTGGCGTGGGTATGGTGGGAGGTCAAATATAATGCGGTCACCGTGTTGGCTTCACGGGTCCTGTCATCCCTTGTCGGCCACCGAGATCACAACCCCTGAGCCGCAAGCCGAGATATACAGAAAGCGAAGAACCGGCTTTAGTTCGTACAACAACTGACTGGATCAACTGGAGGACCAGTTGATGAATACGAGACATCATAATTTGGAACTCCGGGTCGAGATCTCCATGAACTTCACGCGCCGTTCGGTGCCGCAGTCAGGATGTCTCCCCAGATGATCACGGACATGGGTTATACCAAGTTCAACCTCTCCTACCCGCTGGAGACGGGCAATGCCACATCTGTGGCCGATCTCATGAGAGAATACGAGGTAAACGACACTTAAACCGCTAGACTGGTTCCAGTATTAACGCCACCAGACAATTCCCAACGCTCTCGTCGGCATCTTGGTCCCGCACATAGTCTGCACCCTATTCATTGTAGCCAGGATCTACTCCCGCCTCTTTCTCCTCCGCAAGTGGTTCCTCGACGACACGCTTATCCTCCTAGCCTGGGCGTTCGCCACAGCAGTCTGCCTCATCTACAGCATCGCCGCGCAACCCCAGTCCCAGCAGCCCCCCTACGGCAACCTCAACCTTCTTACCACCACCGCCACCACAACCACAACCACAGCCCCCACGACCACCCGCGCCTACATCTCCCTCACCCTCTACCAACTCACCCTCCTCCTAACCAAACTCTCCATCCTCTCCTTCTACCACCGCATCTTCTCTCCTTCCCCCCACAACCAACACCAACACCACCACCACCACCACCACCACCACCAACCCCCCTCGAAAAAAGAAAAAGCCCTCACCCACCTCACCACCCTCCTCCTCGCCCTGCTCACCCTCCCCCTGCTAACCCTCTCCCTCCTCCAATGCCACCCCCACAGCAGCAGCAGCGGCCACTGCGTCCCCCTCCGCCCGCTGCTACTCACCTCCACCACCCTGCACGCCGCCCTCGACCTCTGGCTGGTCGCGCTCATCATCCCTGTGTGGTGCGCCTGCGGGAGGTGGCGGTTCGGCGGCGGGTGGTGTTGGGCGGGGTGCTGGGGTTGGGAGGGGTATTGGGGGTTGTGGTGGGGGTGTTAGGTTGGGTGTGGGGTTGCAGGGTGCGGGTTCTTTCTCTTCTGGTGGGATCCGGGGTGGGGATGGGTTGGGGGTGGTGTTTTTGGTGGTGACGGTGTTGGAGCTGGACGTGGCGGTTGTTTGTGCGAGTGCGCCGACGCTGAGGCCGGTGTTGGCGAGGGTGTGGCCGCGGTTGGGGGGGTTGGTGGAGTTGGGGAGAGGGGGCAGGGGTGGTGGTGGGAGGGAGGGGAGTGTGGATTTGACGAGTGTGGTGAGCTATCATGGGTATCCGTGGACGAGGGAGGCGTCGAGAGCGGGGAGTAAGAGGGCGAGTGTGGTGGGTGGAGATGGGCGGACGGGGGGTGGGGTGGCTGTCATTCCTCCTGTCCCGCCGACGCCGCCGGCGATGGCCATGCACCGTACACCGACGACATTGAGTTTGAGGAGCTTTGTGAGCGGCATCGCGCCGAGAAGCCGGGGGCGATTGGAGGGAGAGGACCGCACGGGATTGTTGGGGGAGGGGAACCAGGGAGATGATGGGACAGCTTCGAGGAGGAGGAGCTCGGTTGGGTTTGAGGCGTATTACGAGCAGTTTGCTGGGTACGACGATGCGGAAAGAAGAAGGAGCCGTTACACAATAAGGGCCGAGACCGAGGCACGACGCAGTCGGGGGAGTCAGTGTTACAGCGGGGGATGGGTGGATAGCCAGGAAAGCTTTGTCCTTGGGATGAATGACCCGCAGAGTCCTAAGCGGTTGAGCCCAGTATCAGGGTTGAGCGAGCCTGCAAAGGCAAACTTAAGGCGGGTTGGGAGTCATTATGAGAAAGATACACTGGGGTGAGAGGCCGGGCTTTTAGATACATGATAAAAACACTTGTTTCATTACACCTTGCCCAATATCGCTTCAGCCGGGTCACCTAGAATAACGACATGATAATGTGTCATCCCACTGCCATGGGAGGATATTTACCTCCGAGTAAATGCTGGAATGGTCGACTTACACTCGGCTGGGTGGAAGCCAGGGGGGCTTGGCAAAAAGGGGTAATCGGCAGCCGGGGCACGTCGATCACAGCTGTCACCAGATGTATGTAGGCATGAACCACGAGTTCGGGCCGCTCTGGGTTTACGCAAAGGCCATAGATCCGTCCGAGGACAGACCTCCATGACTTCATTTCTCGTACCCCGGAAGGATCCGGCAAGTTGACCGTCCGAACCGAGGGTCAGGCCTCCGAGGATTTGGCCCCGAAGCTTTGCTGTGAGGTGGTGGTGTTGTATTTGGGTTGGCAAGCGTCGGCGGTAATACTGTATTTGATCTCTACTAGGCAGTGCCTCCAACCGTGTAACAGCAGAGCCTCAAGTTAAGAGATCCAATGACAGACTCTTAGCAGCGTCATGTGCTACCACAAGATCTAATTCCAAGGACGGCTTCGTCCCGATCTTCCGTCACCAGCGCTTCCCCTTCCAGCACCACTTGTCATGCCCTTCATTGGGTCTGACCTAGCGGGAAAGCGGCTACATCCCGTCTAATCGTCCCGCTTTCTGGAAGCTTATCAGAGAACACCCGGATGCCGGTCACATCTTTATGAGCACACCTAATCTTTGTCGATCCGTTATGGAGGTTGACAGCCGACCCACCGTCACCTGTTTTCTCCTTATGCCTTAGATCCTACGAAAGATGGCCTCGCACATTGCACCTGGCGTCATTCTGGTCTTAGGCTCCGACCTTCCTCCGACTCCGTCATGGGATTGGCTTGAAGACCTTCATCACATACGGCTTTATGCTTGACCCCTGCGCTTCCCGCCCTCCATCGGCGGTCATAAAACCTTTGCCTATGGTTATGACCTAGATTATCTCTTGCAGCCTTTTATCCCGTCCCGAAACCAGGGAAATACTTGACATTTATATGCTTGGATATATCCGGGTCATCAACAACTCCCCGCCCCTGCTCTTCTCTTATTTACTATGACAGGAACACCTTATTCCTGCCACACACGGCGCCTTGCCTCCACGATGAGCTCATAGAAAATGTTAGTTGTGCAAGGCCTGAGAACCATTCTCTTGGGAGGTTTTGTTACCGCTTTCAGTGGCATTTTGGCGTCGCAAGGACATATCCGGCCGCTTTTTGATGGAGGCAGCCAAAAACAACCTACTCCAAGGACGCAGCAAGAGACGAAACCATCATCAGTCCCGAGGTTGCAGGGAGCAGGCTATGGAGGCAGTACCAACTGGGTGCAAGGGAGTTGGAGCAGGAAAAGGGATGGCACGCCATGTCAGGAAGACGATTGCCCTCTCTCATCTTCCATGTTAGTTGTGTCAGCCAGGTCACCATTTCAACCTGCTAACATTGAGACACAGGGATGCTACGTCAGCACTGCCAGACTCAACGACTGTCAGGACATGGACTGTTACCTCTACAGTTACGTCGTTCTCGGGAGCAGCACAAACAAGAGTTGTTGTTGCTACCGAGGTTGAGGTGGTCACCATTATCGACCCCCTCCAACAAACGCAAACATCCCTTACCACAGCCACGTCTTTTTCCAAGGGGAGACGGGCGCCTGAGACTCCCTATCAGACTTCGCCGTTGTCAGTACCATCCCTTCTTTGCCGGGCCACAACACCAAGCCCTGTCACAGAAATCGCAATTCAAGAAAGCGACAGCTGGCCGGGTGAGAACATTAGGGGCAACGGGAAACGAGCTGAGGTTACCGTCACCACCACCGTCACCGTGACGACAACAATCTTCCGCTCGAGAGTTGTTACCGCAACAGTTACTACAACCGTGTTCTCGACCACGTTCGTTGCCCCCAATGCTGAGACCACGATTACTGTCATAACGACCGTGGTTTTGCCATTCCCGTCAACTACGGACATAACAACATCATTATCTCGGCAACCAACGGTTTCCCGAGCCCCCAGCAACTCAATTACACCCTCCACGACTTCGTTTGTTAAGGGAACCCGATCCTTTTCCTCCAGCTCGCCGTCCTCAGTCCAATCGCCTCCTTCCTCTTCATCGCCGACTACTCCTCTCAACCCCCTTTTTCCACCACCACCAGGACCAACGCCGTCCCCTCTAACAACCGCCCAAATAGCAGGCATCACAACCGGCGCCGTGTTAGCTCTTCTCCTACTCCTAGCACTAACCGCCCTCCTACTCCGCCGGCGCACACAGAAACTCCGCCGTGCCCGAGCACAAGCCAGCATCAGACAACAGCTCACAGCAACTCCACCCCAACCCCCACCGTTACCACCACCACCACCGCCACCGCCAGCGGCAGCAACATATTCCGAAGCGGCGGCGCCCTCTCCCACAGTCCGCACCGGCCCGGGCCCCAGCCCCAGCCCCGGCCCCGATTTCAGCCCCAACGCAGGAGGACGCATCCCCCCTCCCCCTCCGCCCCCTCCCCCAACCGCCGCCGCCGCCGTCCCCCAGGCTAGCTCAGACTCAACAACCACCACCACCACCGCCGCCGCCTCCTCGCAGGGCAGCCACTCGGGCCACTCGGGCCTGACAGGCGCAGGCGAAGTGCGCATCGTGATCCGCGCGGCGCCGCGGGCACAGGCATATAGACAACGGGCTGGCCGGGCGGTGGTGCCGGGGTCGGGGTTGGGGTCGGGGTTGGGGTCGGGGGGTGGGGCTGGAGGGGGTGGGAGGGACGGGTATAGCATGGAGGCGCTGAGCCCGACGGGGCGGGCGACGGCAGCGTCGTCGTCGAGTTTGGAGGGGAGGGGGGATGACGGTGGGGGGTGGAGTGTGGCGAGTGAGAGGGGGAGTGAGATTGGTTTTGATTTTGATTTGGGGGTTGGTGGTGGCGGTGGTGAGATGGGGAGGGGTGGGGGTGGGGGGGAGAAGGCTTGGTGGCGGGCTTAGTTTAGTGGCGGTGGTGGTGGTGGTGATGGGGTTGGTGTGGAAAGGGGTAGGGGGTGGTGTGGGATTTGTTCGGGTGGAGTTCAGGGGTTGATTTCGCGCGTACATATTGGAGATGGTGGAGGGAAGCATTTCCGGGTAGTGTGGATGGAGTTGTTTTTGTTGTACGAAATAAATATTCTCCATTGTAAATATCATAATATGTGGCGAGAGTAGACTGGATTTATCTGGCGACTTCCTTAGCCCCCCGTCTATCGTACAATCGGCATGGCGCTGCTTGGAGATGGTTTGAACCACAGACTAATGGCTGGCGTAAATGATTTGGAATTCATCAGTGGCGGCCTGAAGCAACCAGCGACATCATATATCCGAGACTCGTTGCATGATCACCGCCAAGTCCACATCGTGGTTCGTGGCGTTGACAGGTTGTGTGATCGCCGTGAGGATCAGACTGGGTCCCCGGTTCCCGGGTGCCGTCCGGAACGTAACATCTCTTACCAGAGGCCCCGTGGGTAACTCGCGGAAGTAAACAGGGGATGGGTGTGGCAGAGCGGAGGGGCGCTGCTCTAACAACACACGCCAGAGCAGCCAGCTCTAGGCCTGCTTCCTTGGAGAATAATCGTTTTTTCCATTCCCATCTCCGCCAGATCAGCCCCAACTCCTGCCTCCATCTGTCTAGATGCACCGTTCCGTTCGTAGGTGGTGGCCACTCCTCGCCTAGCTTACACCGATATATGATACATCTATGGAAACAAACGGTGAATAGTGGGCGATGCATGGCAGTCTAACCCAATGCGCTCCCAACGTCCACCACCATAAATCCCAACCGCAACGCCAGGCCTGCCCAAAGTCGAGTGAAGATGTGTACATGGGAGCCGCAGGGTTGTTGCCCTGGCTCCCCAGGGTGCGCCGCCGAGCACCGTTTCCCGTCGCTCGTTCGCGGGCAGATATCGTCGTCCCGTGCGGTCGCACCCCTCTTGGTTTTCTGCCCGCCTTGCCCACCGTCTCGAGCCTAGCATTCATGCTTTGCTGGGGCGAGGAGGCGGGCATGGCGGTAAAGGCGAACCGACTACCTGTCCTTGTAGATTTTCGGGTTCCATCCCTCTTTCGTTTCTGCTTCTTGTGCGGCCTTTTCTATCGCGGGTTTCACCTCGGCCTCGATCCGCTCTCGCGCACGCAGAATCTTGCTCTGTAGGTAGAAGGAGCCGCCCTTCTTGGGCTCGTTGTTGTCGAACAGACGCTTGAAGCGCTCCATGACCTCCTCCATGTCGGCCTTGCCGCCCTGGGGTTGCTTTACGTTGAGGATCTTGCAGGCCTCCTCGAGGGTCATGCCGCTGCTAAGGCTAGCGCGCCCCGATACGCCGTTGCCTGACTTGGCCTGGGCGCGCTGGTACTGGCTCGAGGCCGATGCTTGCTTGTAGGCTTCGGCGAAGGCGCGGCCGACCACGCGCGTGCCGACTATGACGACTTGGGTTATGAGACGGTAAGCCTGGGAGGAGCATAGGGTTAGCAGGTGGTGGCGGGGAAGCGGGGTGTGGGATGAAAGGTTGCGATTGCGATGACAATGAGGGCGGCGTTGGCGACAGCGGCGGGGTTTCGTTGGAGATGTGTTGCGGGGTTTCATGCGCACTCACCATTGTGTATTAATAGCAAGCGTCGGCCGCTGTGCTAGCCGTACTGTCTATAAGAGAGAGAGTCCGTGGGGCCTTGGGGGATGCGGCCGTGGTGGTGGTGCCGCGATGTTTTTTCGAAAGCCGTGGAACTGCAAATGGGCAAATGGCATGACGGAGCCTCTCGCCTTGGCTCAAAAAATTGTCGGGCAAAAAGAGACCCCTGCCGCCGATTGCCGGGGTCTTTTCCGCCGGCTGGCTCCTGGCTGGGTGGGGTGTGGTGGACTGATTGACAGCTGCCAGTGACCGTTTGACACCCTCTGACAGCCTTTGACAGCCAAGCCTTCAGCTGCCACGTTCTGGCCCAGGGTCGAAGGGAGCTTGTGCTGCTGAACTGGACTGAACTGGAAGCATGCGTACCTCTTCTGGAGAAGCAAGATCGCAACATCCATCATACACGTCTAGAACAACGAAGCTGTCAGCCCTGCCGACCACAATTGCTACCGCCAACACCACCACGCTCCTTAATCCACGTTTCCTTACTGCAACGATTCCCAACTCATAGACCACCAATTAACGGGATAACCCACTGGTTGAACCCAAACAACTTCCCTTTCTGCCACCCTCGCCACAATGTCACAATACTACGGCGCACCGCCGAACCAGGGGTACACTCCGACCGGTGCTCAGAACCTCCAGTTTTACTCGTCCAACTATGCACAACCAGTCTCGGGCCATGCGACGCCATCACAAGCATCCTACGGCTACGGGGCGCCCTCGTCAGGGGCATACGGCGCATCCGCCTCCTTCAATTCCGGCTTCGGGGATCCAGCAGACGTGTCCGGGCGCATGGGCGAGCAGGGCGGTCTCCGGACGGGCTGGCTCGCTGCTTTCTCAACAGAGGGCTACCCGACCGAGCCACCGCTGCTAGAAGAGCTGGGCGTGAACGTGGGACACATCGGGACAAAAGTATGCGCACCCTCTCCCACCCCTATCACCCCCTCCAGCCAGCAGAAGCCCCCACGATCCTCCCTCCCGTTCCCCCTACTAACCACCCCTCCCTTAACCAGACCCTCGCCGTGCTCAACCCCTTCAGCCGCATCGACCAGCACCTCATGGACGACAGCGACCTTGCCGGCCCGCTCTTCTTCTTCCTCCTCTACGGCACCTTCCTCCTGCTCTCCGGGCGCGTGCACTTCGGCTACATCTACGGCCTGGCCGTGCTGGGCTCCGTCCTACTCCACGGCATCCTCTCCCTGATGGCGCCCACCCAACAACAACACCACCACACGATCGACCCCGCCACCGGCGCCCCCACCCCCTCCTCCTACGCCGACCACCCCATCAGCTCCAACCCCTCCACCACCCCCCACAACAGCAGCAGCAGCAGCACCCACAACAGCGGCGGCGGCGGCAGCAACCTCACCTTCGCGCGCTCGGCCTCGGTCCTAGGCTACTGCCTCCTGCCCCTCGTAACGACCAGCCTGGCGGGCATCTTCCTGCCGATGGACAAGCCCGCGGGGATCACGCTGACCAGCGCGGCCATCATGTGGTGCACGTGGAGCGCGAGCGGCATCTTCTGCGCGGTGGGCGGCATGCGCGGCATGCGCGCGCTGGTTGCGTACCCGCTGGCGCTGTTCTACGTCGGGTTTGGGATCATTGCCGTGTTTAGTAGTCGGGGGAGTGGCTCGTTTGGGAAGGTGGCTGTTGCGGGAGGGGTTGGGGGTGGTGGTGTCGGAGGGGTTTAGGTTGGGCTTGTGTTTGTTTTGGGGCTGGGCTGGGCTGGGGTTTTGGGGGGGGACGGGTTTGGTGGGGGGGGGTTGAGGGTGGTGTGGTGTGGTGTGGGTTGATAGACGGGGGGTTGGAACTGTAAGGCTTGTTGTACGTTATGGTTACGGGTAGGGAAGGGGGTGTGGTGGCGATAGTTTATATCCGGACAATGATCAGAAGAATACCGTCTCGTCGGCTGCTTCATCTCTTCGCCCTACCATGTATGTTAGGATAGAGAAAAAAAAGCAAGGGGTCGGTCTTGGGGTTCATTGGTAGTAGGGACAAGCTTTTAGAGGTGAACACAGCAGATGAAAAACTCATGTCAATCACTCCAACCCAAGCCCGTGTCGCAGGTTACCAACAAACACCATCGCCACAGCTTCCCCCCCAACAAGCATATCACACACCAAGCACACCACAGCACCATAATCGTAGTGAACCGAATTCCATTGATCTTTGAACACCAGCCAATGCCGTCCCATGCGCCTAGCAAAGCAAAGTAGCCTATTCCCCCGGCGAAAAGCCGCAGCAGGGCGAAGGCAAGAAACTCGGAGACAGGCTAGATAAATAATGCCATATAAAGCGCGCGCGCGCCTGTCCCAAATTCGAGGTGAAAAAACAACCGGTCCCCAATCATCATAAAAAACCAGGCCAGATGTGATGAAACCCCCAAAGCAAAAAAGAGGTAGCAAAAGCAAGAGAGAAAATACAAGGCCCCCATTAGCCAGCCCCGGTCCCAGAGCAGAGTAGAGACAACAACAAAAACACCCCTCTCTCGCCGACTCATCAAGTCGGGGCGGGGCTACGATCCCCAAACCATCATTTCGACCATGTGTGCCCATATACGCATGCATCTGCGCATGCCAATCGTCGCGTCACCCGATTCCATCGGGGAAAGTGACAGGACGAGACCCGCGTTCGGCGCGTCCTTCGCGCCAGTGGCAGATCCCAACGTCAAACACTCATCCAAGCAAGCATCTTCCTTCCCAAAGACAGCGAGCCTGCCTAAGCAAGGCTCTCCTGATATCCATTCGATTCGATTGCATCATCTCGCTTTTTCGAGTCTAATTCTCCTTCGCCAACGCGCCGACAATGCCGTACTGCCCGCCGGCGCCAGCAAAGACGATCTTCCTGTCGCGGATGGCGGTGTTGTCGATGACGGTGGGCTCCTTGATGTCGTCGGTGGTGCCCTGGCCGGTCTGGTAGTTGCTGGAGAAGCCCCACGAGTAGACCTTGCCGTCCTTGGTAATGGCGAAGGAGTGATCGGTGCCTGCGGCGACGTGGACCACGTCCTTGATGTCCGGCACGACGGTGGGGACGACTAGGATGCGGGGCTGGTTGCGTTCGTCCCAGATGACGTTGCTCTCGGAGAAGGACCCGGACGGCTGGCCGACTTGGTGGCCGTCGATGCGGCCCCATGTGAGGAGCTCGCCCTCCTTGGTGCAGGCCAGCGAGTGGTGCTCGCCGCCGGCGACGCAGGTTACCTCGTACGGCGAGAGCGCCGTGATCAGCTGCGGGCGCATGATGAAGCCACCGTCCTGGCCAGCCTCGTCCTCGATGCCGAGCTCGGCGTAGTTGTTCAGGCCCCAGCCCACGACGCGTCCCTTGGTGTCGATGACGAAGGAGTGATATGAACCACAGGCGAGCTTGTCGGCCTTGGCACGACCGGGGAGCGCACCGATGCCGGTGGGATAGAGGGCGGCGCTATCATCGCGCTCGAGGAGGCGGCGGGCGAGCTGAGCTTGCTGGCCGGCGCCCCAGGCGTAGATCTTGTTCTTCTCGTCAAGAGCAAGCACGTGGTTCAGGCCGGCGGCGAGCTGCTTGACCTTGGAGACCTCGGGGACAAGGGCCGGAGTGCGCTGGACCAAGACGTTCTTGCTGAAGCCGAGAATACCTTCGTTGCTCTGGTAGATACTTGTTAGAATGCGACAATCAAAACATGTTGGGTTTCGACTTACTCGGAATGTGCCCCATCCGTAGACCTGGCCAGTCGTGGTCAACGCAAAAGTCGCGCTGTCGCTGGCGACGACTTGCACCCACTTGACATCCTCGGGAACGTCGGTCATGTCAACCTCTGCAGGTGTGCTCTCCTTGGGGTTCATGCCGGTGTCGTCCTCATCATCAGAATCTTCATCTTCGTCTTCGACATTCCTCAGACCGCCATCCCAGGTGGTGTCGCGGCCGAGCGCGCACTGGTCGTTGACGCCCCAGGTGAGAATCTTGTTATCCTTGGTCAGAGCGGCAACGTGCATCCCGCCGCAAGCGACCTGCACGACGTTCTTGAGGTTGGTGTTGAGACGAGGGCGCTTGACGTCAATGGGCTTCTTGCCGTCGACGCGAACACTGCCGAGGCCGAGCTCGCCAGCGGTGCCCTCACCGAACACGAAAATGTCCATCACCTGGGTAGGAGGCTCGTTGATCGCCTTGAGCACGCGCGCGACGCGCTTGGGAGCTGCCTTGGCAACGGCCGCCTTCTTCTTCGCCGGGGCAGCGGCCGCCTCGGTCTTCTTCGCGCGCTTGGTGCCAGCGCCATTGGTCTGGGCATCGTCGGCGACGCCATCTTCAGCCTCGCTGGCCTCCTCGTCGTCGCGCTTGCGCTTCACGCCATTGGTCTTGGGCGCCTCGGCGTCGTTCTCCTTGTCGGATTCTTCGGAGGCTCTGGCCGCCTTCTTAGCCGCGGCAGCTTTCTTAGGAGTAGTAGCCTTTTTGGGCGCAGCAGCCTTCCTAGGAGCGGGCTTGGCCGCGGCGGCCGTCTTGGGGGCAGCAGCCTTTTTTGTGGCGGCGGTAGCAGTCTTTTTTGACGCGGCAGCCTTCTTGGCCGGCTCGGCCTTGGGCTCTTCGGCTACCTTCTTGACTGTGGTGGTTCTAGTTCTCTTGGGGATTGTGGCGACCTCGGTCGCCGCAGCGGCAGCTCTTTTAGGAGCCATGGTTGAAAGTGGTTCGATGCGCGGAATGTACGAGATGGTACGATGCAATAAATTGCAAATAAAGAAGGGTAGACTCGAGCGAAAAAAAACGCGCTGTAGAAGTCGATTTGATAGATCAAGTCAACAATGCAACAACTTCTTGCTTAGTGCAGTTTGTTGACAGAAGAGTTCGTTGTGCGAGAGAGAGGGAGGGAGTTGAGCGAAGAACAGTTGAGGAATTTTGAGTTGCAAGGCGCGACCATTTTTTTGGGCCCCAACCCGAGTTTTGTTTTGGCTCCCGGGGCATCAGCGCAGCGCCTCGATAGGGAACGTGGGGTTCCACAATAACCTCCATTCCGCATCCGGCGATTGTCTTTCGGACTGAATGGTACTTGCCGCTGTTCAAAATCGGAACAATAAGATTGATTTTCTCTGCACTTCACATCTCGGACTATCCAATTGATGGGATTTATTCCTTAATTGGCCCCGATCTCGAATCTCATCTGGTCCCAACTTGACAACCCGATTTTCGATGAGCTCATAGGTTCCGTGCGCCGCAGGTACCCGGGTACCCCAGCTGTCTCCAAATTTTGGAGAATACTGCCAGGCGGTGACGGAGCTCCCCTGCTCTCTCCAATGGATCTCTGCTTTGGCGAGTTGGGATTTCTGCGAGCGCCTGGCCTGAGCTTCCTGAGACAGTGACCCACTTTGGGCCTCGTCGCGCCGCCAAACGGATCGACAGATGGTTGCCAACGCGTCGTGCCTCTTGGAATGTTTGGCATGCGCCAACACCTCGAGTCCTTCGCCGCATGGTATTGGGGCCAGGTAAACACACATGTTGGCAGCAAGACCATTTATCAAGTCACCAGTCTTTGATGCATCATCCTCGAAAATCCCGCTTGTGATTACGCTGTGGCTAATAAAAAGAAAAGAAATACCCGTATCGTCTATCGTCTATTCCGCATGTGACCGAGCTGGTGGCTGATTCTTTGCGCACTATTGCGCGGCTTTTTGACCCGGCCGATAACACCCCATGGTTTCCCTCGACCTCTGTCGAGCAAGTGTTGGACATCCAGTTCCGACTGCTTTTCCTCCTGAAGAGTCGTGGTGACGAAAAAGCGGTCCACTGGGGGTGTCGCAAAGTCGAGCATGGCGGCCGTTCTCTCGTCCAGGTCCGGCTCGTCTATAAAATGAGTGCGCATTCCAATGATGCGTCGAAAATGCACATAAACCCCTCGGGAATCGCCCCGCCAGGCACACTCTACCAACGCAACAGACTCCTCAAACACCCCTACGCCCCGGACCGGCACCAAATCCCAATCCATCGCGAATCAACAACCGGGCACCAATGAACTCCGTGTCAGATGCAAACCAAGATTTACTTCTTGGTCGTGAAGTCCGTCTCGTGCTCCGACGGGTCGAATGCACCGTCCTCCGAGCTGGAGCAGTCGCAAGAGCCGTCACAGGGGCCTGGCACATCTCCGCATTAGCCACTGAGCGGCGACGACAACCACCAAGCATCAGACAAGATATAAAAAAAGAAAACTCACCAGAAGCACGGCAGCCGCAGTTGCAGTCCTGGCCGCACGACGCCACGTCCTCCTTCTCGTTCTCAGCCTCGGCGCGCGCGCAGTTGCACTGGCCGGCAGGGCGGGCACTGCACGAGCAGCGGGAGCCTTCGACGGCGTTCTCGGTGGCGGCCGACGCGCAGTTGCACTGGAGAGCCGGTTGCTTGCCGCACGAGCAGGTGGCTTGCTGGGCTGTTGTTCGCGGAGAGAAAGGGGGTAATTGATTAGCGGCGGGCGGTTGAGAGGAAGGTGGGGGGTGGGATTCTAGGTGTCGTGATAGGAGATGCTTTGCTTCGCTTCCGCTGACGGTGGTGACCCAGGACCAGGAGGAGGGTGGTGGAGAGAAGGGAAAAGAGGAGGAGAGAGGATTGTGTGGGAGGGGGGTTGGGATGTAGACTTACCACAGATGCACTCGGCGCTCTTGCCGCAGCAGGTGGAGGGCTTGGACGCCATTGCTGTGGTTGTTGTGGTTGTTGTTTTGGACTGTTGTTGGGAAGGTGAGAGTGGAAGTTGAGGTAAACGTTATACAACGTTTAACAAGTGGAAGGATTGAGTTGTGTTGAGTTAAGCTGGGGAAGAGAAGTCGGCAAGTTGATAACCACAAATGTGTAAGATGGGAGTTGATTGATGTGAGATGTCAAGACTTGTTGTGCATAGAGGATGCGCAACAGACTTCAACTTATACTCTCATTTCTCTTCTAGTCGTCTTTATGTTACACCTGGCTGTTGGCGGCGAGGCGGCAAGCTGAAACTGTGGACCACAGCGCCGCTTCGGGGCCAGGCGCAACCAGATCGGGTCATCGTTGACTTTCTGATTGGCTGAGCCGTAGAATTCTAACCAATGAGGGAAGAGGTATTTGACATCTTGCCAATTCCCACCCAACTTCCAAGGGTGCCATTGGCCGGAATCACACCTGCAACGGGCGCGGCGGGACGACGGGAGACTTCGATATCCATCCAGCCTCTGCCAGAATCATCACTGCTGAATCCGACTCTCTAGGCAAGGAACAGGAAGCAATTCCCACCGCGTTGCCAGGGGGTGGCTGCCTGACTCTGCACGACCTAAGAAGGAGTGGAGGAAACTCGCTCGTCTGTCGGGGCACTGCAGTCGCATGTGCCGCTGAGCAAGTTGTCGCGAGTATTTTGGCAACGTTTACGGCTCGCGCCGTTCGGGAGGTGAGAAAGCCAACAACATGGAGGGATAAGCATTCGGCGCAGAGATGGATGTTTGAATCTGTGGCGCCCGATCCTTCCTCGTACACCCGCCGGGAAAAGCCAACCCCAACTCACTTAGGGCTATGCGCGCTTGATATCTACGCCACAGTTGTGCGTATTCTCAATCAACTCGGCCGGTTTTGAGGCACCATGGACCTCCCGGCTTTTGATCTCCGCATTCGTCGTCTCACTTCACTGTCGCTCATCTCGCTCATCTCGCTCATCCCAGGGGGTGCCATTCAACAGCCACCTTTTCCAAATAGGTAAACTTCCACACTCTGTCCTTCACCATCGAGTACAGGCAGCGGCAGCACCGTCTGTTCCCGAATAGCCCATCCGTCTTCGGTCATCAGGTTGAAGAAGACCCTTTCCGACGAGTGTCTAGTTTTGGTGGCAACGAGCACTTCGGTTGTGGCGGGCAACTCAGCGGTTGACGGGTGCTGCGCAGAGTGGCTGTGGAGCGCAGAGAGGGTCTTGACGAGGGGCGGCAGGGTGTCGGTGTTGTAGGTGCAATCGCACAGGACGACGAGGTCCCATGGGCGAGAAGCGGTCTTTTCGCCAAAGACACCGTTCTTCCCGTCTTCCCAGTCCAAGGCTTCAAATTCGAGATTGGCCGGCACGTCCTCAAGCTTGCCCGCTTGACGGGCCATGTTCGCTCGTGCCTTCTCCTCTGCCTCGGGAAGGTCCGTGATGAGAATATGCGGTGCATCGCCTGCCCGATTTAATGACATAATGCGCGCCAACCCGATACCCATGACTCCGACGCCACATCCAAGCTCCAGAATCCTTAACGGATGGCTTGGTGTTTGGAGGATGCTGCGGAAAAGTGGCAGCGGCTTTTCTTTGGCACTCGCCGTGCTATCCAAGCACATATCGGCAAGAAGAGACACCATGACGATCCCCGAATCCCAAATATGGCGCGCAATGCTCTCGCCGAGATCCTCTTCAATCTGCAGCGGTTGAACAGCAATCCCTGCAGCGGCCGTATCCCCAGTGGATAGTCGTAGGCTCCGGAAACATACTGAAGGCGCACGTCCATCGCCGGGCCGCGGCATGTCGGCATAAACCGGCATGATCAGGCCTTGATTCCCGGGAAGAACATCGCCTGTCCCCATAGCCGTGAGCTGCCGATCTAAGGGCCGTATCTGGATGGTTTCGATGGGTTGCGGCGGCAGCGGCAGGTCCAGCTTGAGCACTCTCATCCCGGCCCGCCATGAGGGTGCGTTTCCCTGCGTCAGGACGACTGGAACAAGCTGGTCCTTCCCATCCTTGTGCTCGGTGTATGCACCAATAACAACGAGCTGAACGGGGTTGCGTGGAGAGAGAAAGGCATCGCTCAGGTCGGTGGTGATAGCAAGTACGATCTTGACCGTGGCATGGGGCCTGCCTGCCTGGACCTCGGGCGGCCGACAAAATCTTATGTAATGCATTTTGGAAGGCCCAGATCAGTCTTTGCGTTTGTTATCGCGAGCTGAGTCGATTTATCGAAGTTGACCTAATGACTTAATGAACGGAATCCGACGAAATCTCTGCTGGATACTCGACCAGTCGCCAGTCAGATTCTGAGCGGGGGTTAGGGTTTATTCTCCTCTCTTTCCGCAACAGCCACCACCACTTCCCCCGATAAGAATGGATGCTCCCATTCCGGCCCCCACGTTTTCACGTTTTCCAACCTTCTAGGCAAGGCCGGGAATCGCAGGTTCCCCTCCAACTCCTGAGAGACCCAACTCATCCCCACCACCACAATGCGGGCCCCGCCGAAGTTCTCGGCCGGTGCCGGGTCGTCATGGATTGACGATACCATGAGCAACAACAAATAAATAAATAAAGCAATCGGTCTCGCCCATCTTGGTCGAGGCCTCAGCCTCTAGCCTCTGGCGCAGGTAAACATTAACCATCCAACCACTCCGCCTACACTCGCACTGTTCGTTTCCAACACCTCCAATATGCCATCAGCAAGCGAACTCGTATCCGTCATCCTCGACATCACCGAAGATCGGATCGTGCCACTAACCCGCGCCGGAGTCTCGTCTGGTAGCAAAGTCTTTGGTGCTGCCATACTGTCTCGGTCAGATCTCACTCCAGTAACGGTCTCGACCAACAACGAACGGGTGTCACCACTTTTACATGGCGAGATCAACTGCATCCAAGAGTTCTTCGCTTCCCCACCCGAGGGCCGTCCAGCCACCAAAGACTGCATCTTCTTTTCCACCCACGAACCTTGCTCACTCTGCCTGAGCGGCATCACATGGGCCGGCTTCAATGAGTTTTACTACCTGTTCACCTACGAGGATAGCCGGGATCTGTTCTCCATCCCCTACGATATCGACATCTTGGAGCAGGTCTTTCGGGTTCCCAGCCCATCAGATACTCCCGAGGCCCTGGCTGCCCGTCCGCTCTACAACCGCAAGAACAAGTTCTTTGCTGCGAAGAGCGTAGCGGATCTCCTCCAGGGCATATCGGATGATGACGATCGGAAGCGTCTGGCCGGCGAGGTGGCCAGGGTTAAGGAACTTTACAAGTCGCTTGACGCAACCTACCAGGCTGAGAAGAGGTCCGGAACCGAGAGCGCAAGTGTTTGGAAATGATGGTTGCCCGGACTACACCAGCGTTTGTTCGGATGGCACAGTATGATGTGATGCCTGCGAGGATATGACGACAGCAAGTCCGTACGTAGGTTGTATAAATACCAGCCACCATACTTAATCTGCTGAGGCCGACTTTCCTCTCTCATCGTTTTACCTGATCTCGTTCATTCCCACAAATTCAGCTGCCATCCACCCGCCCTTTCTCTTACAACCCCAGTGCTTTCCTCCTCTGAACTAAAAACCACACCCATAACCGGACCTTCCTCGTTTTATTCAAAACAGGCAACAACAATGGCTCGATCGAACTCGTTATTGGAAAGATCCGAGGCTCTTGACGCCTCAGAACGCAATACCTGGCCGCAGTTAGGACCTATAGGAGGCCCAGTCCTTCGTCCCCAGTGAGTGCTTACTTTCCTTTCCTCCTTTTCTTACTATTCTGTGATTTGCCTTGCCCGGGCACTACCCAACACCATCTTGGGCCTATCCCTAGTTACCAGCGAACATTCGTCACATATTTGGAGAGTATCCTTTCTCACACATCGCTCTAGGGGTGTCGATAAGCCTCCATCAGGCGCCGATAAGCCTTCATCGGATGCCGACAAGCCTTCCTCGGGTGTTGACAAGGCTGCATAAGGCGCCGATAAGCCTTCATCGGATGCCGAAAAGCCTTCACCGGGTGCCGACAAGCCTTCACCGGGTGTCGACAAGGCTTCATCGGGTGCCGGTAAGCCTCCATCACCGAGCCCCAAGGAAGACGGAAAACAGCCGGCCATGGACCCCAAGGACAACCATGCCATGAACTAGAATCCTCCGGCAGCGCAGTTCTAGAGGGAAGAGGCCGAGTACTCCGATGTTCATCCAACGTACTCGCGATCGGCTACCAGCTCCAGACCGCCACAGAACCCATACCAGCCGTCCGCCCCCGCAATTGTATACAACGATGACACCCCCAGGTTCCGTAACGACTGGCAACCTACGAGGTTGTCCCAGTTGACGCCTATCGAATTCACCCGGCTTCTGACCGCCGCCGGCCTCCGCGTCTGGGAAGATCCAGAAGGCGCCGTGGTCCTCTGCGAGACGAACGGGAGAACGCGGGCGGAGTTGCCACGCCCTAGTTCCACAGGCAGCCGTGAACCAGCCCCTCGATCCACGTACTTTGAGGGCCGCTGGAGACGGGTCAGCTTAGAAACTGCGTCTCGCACAGAACTGGTGGAGCTTCTCGTCGCAGCGCGCCTTGGTGCCGAGGAGAACTCGGCTGGTGACTTGCGACTAGTTGAATGGGGTGGGGCTGCACGAGCAATACTTCCGAGGCGAAATAGGCGTCCTCAAGAGGCATCCGTCGCCTAGGATAGCACGCATGATGCGCCTGCGAGCCGACATGCCGGGAGGCGTGCTCCGGATCAATCATTACCATGGAGACCTAGGCAACCCGGCCCTGCGATGTTTCCAACACATGGTTCACGCCGCGAGAATAGTGAACCCATTCATGGTTCAGTGCTGTTGAGCCCCCCAGCCGCCTTTCAGCGAAACGCTAATCCGGGTCTTTCCCCAGCCTCAAATACACACTTTCTCACCACACCCATCGCAACAACCTCGACCCAAGTCTTCAGCCCGGAGCCACCAATACAGTCCTCATCCACTTCACCGCAAATAAGCACCACTCCACACGCTTCAGAGCTGAGCGGGGTGATCCACCCAGCATACTCTCACAACAATGCTTCGGACAAGGCATCCGCTGGGGATTCATCACCTTCGTCGGAAGGGGGCAATATCCGACGTTCCTCGAAACTCAACCCGGCTTCCCAGCCATCAATGTCTGGTGGTCAAATATTGAGGCCGCCCGAAGGTCACCAGCGGCACGATTCAGCATCACGACGAGGTTTGCCCCCGCGGCCGCGGTTCACCAGGCTTGCAGAGATCTTCCGCAACTTCTCGGAAATGCAATCACTCGTTACCTATGTGGAAGCATGGAGGCAGACATCATCTCCGCAGCCAGCAACTACTGGAGCCTCGGGATCTGTGGAGTCAACTTCTCCTGCCGCTGGATCTCGGATTTCGGACAGGTCACATCACCAGGATACACGATTGGATCGACTAGAAGCGACTACCCAAGCACCACCTGTCCACACAAAGATTTTGTGCCGGTCACACCGTCGAGCTTCGAAACCCAGAGGGACGGCCATGTTCCCAAAACAAACACTAGAAAGCCGATATGTTGTCGATTACGTCGATGCGTCCATCCAGACATCGCCACTCCCGTCTCGTAGCTCTACGCTTTCACTTCAACACTATGGTCGCAATCCAACGACTGGAAAACCTCCGACACCCAGCGGTAACGCTGTAGCGCGTCAGGCTTCGCCGGGTTCTCAGCCTCCCTCTCCACAACAGCTTTTGCGGCTGCTCTCGGAGCCGGAGCCACGGTTTGACAGCCTCTCTACTGGCGCAGGACCCAGTACATCCGAGAAGCTGAGATACTTCCAAACCCGACGGCCTCATTTCGAAGAAGTAGAACGTAGAGTAGCGCTCATGGCTTTTGAACAGGCACCGCCAGACGACCTACAACCCGCTGCAGCCCCCGGTTCAGGAGAGGTTCCGGGAAATGGCCCGGCTACAAGGCTCGATCTGGCAGGGGATGGCCCGCCTCGTTCGCCTTTGATAGAAGCACCTGAAAACGAAAATTCACACTCTCTTGCTAGACGCATACAATGTCCGCTTCCGTCTAATGACCACGGCAACACTTCAAATGAACAGTCCCTCCACGAGCCACGACCGCTACGAAGCTTTGATAATCCCATTGGGACGTTAGAGAGGATGTCGAGCGAGGATTACCAGGACAACCTGGATGCCAGTCATGGTGAAGCTATCAACAGATTATCGGGACCGGAGCCCACGGCCTGGTGCAACCCAACCGATGCTGAACCAGCCGAACGCCTCAGCCCCCCACAGGAGGGGCAGGTCACAGATCCTGGAGAAGCAGTGAACTCAACCAACTCCCACGCGGCAGCCAGCTGGCAGGGTGAACCTTACTGGACTCTCCTGCGCCCGACGGGCGCCATTCAACGACCGTTCTTCATACCCCCCATGTCGCTAGGCACCTGGCGAAGGGAAATGGCATCGAGGCGGGCGAGGTCTTCGCCGGCTGATGCCAACTCTCAGGAAGAAGCACCCTGGCCTACCCTACGCCCGATCAATACCATCAACCAATCGTGCTTCATACCGCCCATGTCGCCGGATACCTGGCGTAGGGAAGTGACATCCAGACGGAGGAAGCCCAAACCCCCCCGACCAAAGAAGACGTTCTTTTGCCAGCGACTGGACGCTTCACCTTGGGCAGCCCACCATTATACCCGTATTCCGCGGGCCTGGCGCATCGAGAGGCCTGTCATTGAGGAAGAGGCCATGCCAGTGACAAATGCCATCCCAGCACCAGCCCCTGTCTCCGCCACCGTCCCACAAATCGAAAGATACGACTACTCAAGGCCGGCCCCCCCACCGCATGCCGTGCCCAGCGAGAGGTTTGTGATTCTCATGTCGAGCTCGGAATCGGACCCGGAGCCTGTTGCGGCGCCTGCTCCTGCTGCAACGGCCCCGAGAAACCCACCTGCCGCACCGAAAAAGAAGGTGGAACAGGGGAAGTTGGATCCGCAGCGATACTCTTCGGGGTCAAAGCATCGCGGCGGTGGCGGGCGACAACAGCAGAGGGGCCGGGGTGAACAGAGGGGTCGGGGTGAACGGAGGGGCCAGGGTGAACAGAGGGGCCAGGGTCAACAGAAGGGCCAGGGTCAACAGAAGGGCCAGGGTGAACAGAAGGGCCAAGGTGAACAGAAGCGCCAGGGTGAACATAAGGGCCAGGGTGAACAGAGGGGCCAGGGTGAACAGAAGGGTCGGGGTGGTGCAGGCAAGTCATCGGGGAGTTGGAAGTCGAAGGGAAGTTGGAAGTCAAAGGGGAATTGGAAGTCGAAGGGGAGGCGTGATCACGCTATGGATAAGTGGCTGGAGGAGAGGCATAAGGAGATGGAGCGCTGGATGGACTCGTGGCGTGTGGATGATAACCTTGAATCGGGGTCGGAGCAGCATAGCCAGTCGGAGTGGTATGTTGGCCAGCCACCGCCCTTTGACCCCCGGAGGGATGCAGAATTCCAGAAGTATTGGGGGTCTGAGCAGCAGCAACTGGACCAGCACGCACAACCGGAGGAGTGCCCGGAACCGGAGTGGTTGCCGGACTCGTCGTACTTTGCGGAGCCGGAGCCGTGGAAGCACGCACAGTGGGAGCATTATGCACAGCTGAATCATTACGCGCAGCTGGGGCATTACACAGCGCCGGGATACTACGCGGGGCCGGAGCTACACGCAGAGCCAGAACAGTACCCGGAGCCAGAGGACTACGCTAAGCCTGAGCCAGAGCCCAAGCATTACGCAGAGCCGGAACACTACGCGGCGCCGAATCCAGAGCAGCACCCGGAGTCAGAGCATTACGCAGAACCGGAGTACTACGCTGGGACCAAGCCAGAGCACCACGCACAGTCGGAGCAGCACCCAGAGCCGGAAAGCGCCATCGATCCAGAGCACTTGGAGGTGGCATCTCACATGCCCCCGGAGCTACCAACGGAGGCAAGTGAAGATCGGAGTCAGATTAATGGAGTCAAAGAGCTGGCCGAGGACGTTACGCTAGATCTATCCAGCAAGGTGACCGAACAACCCCCACCATTGAAACAAGAGGGTGTTTCCTCGATTGGTGTGCCTGGAATCGCTAACGAAATCCAGGACTCACAGCCACCTCCGCAGCCCGACCTAAAAAGCGGGATCGACTGGGCCGAATCCGAAGACGAAGACCCTGAGACTGGGTTCTCCGAATAGAAAGCGAGGAATCTGCCCCAGAACCAACCCCCGGCCCAGAACTTGGCGCCAAAGACACCCGTGGCACCATGGAAATCCGTAGCGCTCAGGAGACCCGTAGCGCCAGCGCAGGATACGGGAACACAGGCGAAACCGAAAGTTCCTTTGATGAAACTAAAGCCACACCAACCAGCTTCGGGTTCAACTCCAGATCCAGCTCCGGAGTCAGCTCCGGCCCCGGCTCCCACCCTGGCTCCGGCTCCAGCCCCACCTTCGCCCCCAGCTCCGACTCAAGCTTCTTTCGGAACGAAACTGTAGAGCCATATCGTTCGAGCAGGAGCAAAGGCAGAAGAAGCCCCGGAACGAAAACAGGGCGGTCTAGCAGCCCTCCCCGAGCAGCCAAAGACTGCATGGGGGCAGGGGCCTCAGCGTCCGGGCCGGGCCGCTCGATCTTCCGTTCTCCGGGAGGACGATTTCCCAGCATCCCTATCTGAGAAGGCAAAGGGGAAGCGGCCGGATTACTCGGATCAAAAGAAACCCCAGGCGCCAGAGCCACCCAAGATACTGATGTTGACGAAGAGGCCGGATTACTCAGATCAGAAGAGAGCTCAGGCGCCAGAGCCACCCCAGAAACTGTCGTTGGCGAAGAGGAAACAGACAGTTGCGCAGAATACGTTTGACGCCCTGGAGGAGCTTGTCGAGCAGCCCAAGGATGACCCGGAAAGCCCGGAATTGTCCCGGGATGGGAAATTGGGGGGCAATTGGAGGGTGCAGAAGACGGGCCGGGCCGGCGGTTGGTCGAAGGGTGCTGCCTGGGGGACTGGGAAGTTACGGCAGGGCGGCGAGGGTACGAGCTTGCAAAAGAAGGCGCCAACGGAAGAGCCCACGGAGACAGCCAAGCACGATGGTGATGGCAGTTTGAAGATGGAATCGGTCCAGGAGTCTCGGGAATCCGAGAAGAAGCTCGCAAAGCATGATGAGAGCGACAGCTCTACAACGGTCCCGGTTGAAGAATCCGAGAAGCCTACAGAGAACGACGAGGGCGACACGTCGACTCAAGAGTCCGAGGGGGAGCCCGCAAAGCATGACGAGGAGCAGCTTGCGAAGCTTGACGAAGGCGATAACTCTACACAAGCCCCGGTTCTAGAATCTGAGAAGCCCGCAAAGAATGATCAGGGCAATAAGCCAAACCAGGAACCCGAGAAGCAACCCACGAAGCATGATGAGGGCGGCAATCCAACCGAAGCAGTTCCAGACCTTGACACAACACAACAGCGCGGTGAGAACGACAACTCCGCAAGAGCCTCGGTCCAAGACATGGTTCCGACAGAGCAGTGCAGTAAGGGCGAGAACGCTGAGAAGACGGCACCAGCCATTGCCCCAGTGAACCAAACCAGTAAAACGAACCGCCGCACCCACAGCAAGAGAGCTGCCAGGAAGAAGAATAAAGCCGAAAAGAAAAAGGCGGCCGTGGAAGACCTGGCACACCTTACAACGCCCGTCTCCCCCTGCCCATCCAGCGTGACACTCGACTGCGAAAGCCCGGTGATCTTCACCCCCGAGGAAACTCCACCGGACACCGTTATCATCACCATGACCGACCAACTGCCCCACGTCCCGGAAGACATACCGCTTCTCCCTCCCCTACCGGAGTCATCTCCCTCCTCACCCGCACGGTCATCGCTATCATTGCTCCCCCTACTACCAGAGTCCTCGCCATCGTCACCAACCCGCTCATCACTACCATTGCTCCCCCCACTACCAGAATCCTCACCATCGTCACCAACCCGCTCGTCATCGCCTCTACCCCCCAGAAAAAAAAGAAAACAACCCGCGAAGCAACCAGCCCAAACCGCGAAACAACCAACCCAACCCGCCACGCCCCCCGCACCACCACCACAACCACCGCCACCCGCATGCCGCGTCCGCCTCTCCAAAAGCAACCTCAACACCATCGCCGGCCGCGGCAGCCTCATGCGCGACGTCGTGCGCATCGGCCCGCACGCGCGCCTGGCACCGCCACCGCCACCGCCGCCGTCACCGCCGCCTGCACCGAAAGCCCAGGGCAAGGGCAGGAAAGGGCGGGGCGGTGGTGGTGATGGGGATGGGGATAGCGGGGTGGTGGTCTGGCGGTGGACGGCGCCGCGGCATCTGAGGTTTGAGCAGCTGGAGCGGGTGCTGGCGGGGGATGGGGTGGTTGCGGAGGCGAGGATTGATTTTGCGGGGTATGCGAGTGTGGGGGAGGATGGGGGGGTGGTGTTGGAGGGGAGGGGGGATGGGGATGGGAATGGGGGTGTGGGTGTGGGTGGGGATATGGAGTCGAGTGGGAGTTCGGGTTCGGCGGAGGAGGAAGAGACTACGGATGGGGAGGGGGATACGGATGGGGATGATGATGGTGGTGGTCAGGATGGGGGTGGAAATCAAGATAGGGATGGTGGTCAAGATGGGGGTGGCGGTCAAGATAGGGATGGTAGTCGGACTGATGATCAGGGCGTTGGTGGGGAAAAGAAGAAAGGAGGGGCGAAAGGTGGAAAGAAGGAGGCTACCAGAAAAGGGGAAGAGGCCAGCGAGACGCAGACGGTGAGTGTTTCTTTTCTGGCCCGCGTCAGGGGGCAGACGGAGGCACTCGTCGAGCGGTTTGCCCCGGCGGGGATGGGGTTGACGCGCGAAGAGTGGAGGGGAAGGGTCAGAGAAGCGTGGTTTACGATGCTGGAGATGGAGGATGGTGGGAGTAAAGGATTATTAGGATGATCATACATAGATTCCACGTTGTTTGTTTGTTTGTCAGCAGGTTAATCCATAGCGGAGCTAGACTTACAGATATCACATTCAGGGGTTTGTTTACTTTGGGGTTGCTTACACATGCTACGGTGAGTGAGCTGTTGAACGAGACGAGGGTCCCCGACTGTTGGTAAACTCAAGCCATGGCATGGCATGCATGTGGATGTATGTATGCACACATGTAAGTATGTTCACATCTCTTTTATTCACACCCTCTCAAGCCTGGACTTGCCCATCCCGAAGTAGTCATACACCAGTCCGTCCTCCTCTCGACACCCCTGCTAGTGTTGAGAGGTCATCCATCGTGCACACCCCTGCCCGTGACCGATGACGTCGCGGGGTAACATGCACGACATTCAGGAAGAAACGCGGGGTTGTGGGGTATTCGACATTTGCTTCCCCTCAGCTGGCTTTGCTTGACAAGCGAGACAAGGCAAGCCCTAAGAATGCAGAGCGAAAACAAGCGATTACGTCAAACCAACCACTGTCTGCCTCTCAAGACACATTACGGCAAGAATATCCAAAAGCAGCAATCCGGTCCTGCCAGGTTATTCCTAGGAGGGAGACAGGGCGGAGGGAGGGGGAGAGCGAGGAACCAACCCAAACCAACCCAAACTGAAGGACCTACTGTGCAGGAGGAGAAGGGCGGGCCGGAGCTGGCCGCTTCTGCCATACCCCGCCCGACCGACCGTTCAGCCGAGAGCGAGAGCCTTGAGTTTTCTTGCTGGGTTGGACCCCGCGCTTCCCGCCAGAACCTATACTAGGCTGGGCCTGAACTGGACGAACTGGGGAAACCCCGCTTCACGCTTCACCCGCCCGCGCAGATGGATGGGGTTGGTTCTCCCATTGCTATACTAGCCCAGTCTGCACTGCACTGCACTGCACTAAGGTCTGGGGGGGCGTGGAGGTTGGGGATCGACGCTGCACAGCTGGGTGCAGATGGACTGGCTATACTAGGTAGGCAAGGTAAGGTAGTTCGTTGGGTATGGAGTTAGTTGACGCTCGCTTACCCCCGGGACTCAAGGTCGGCGCTTGTTGGGTATGGTCTGGGTGTTAAATCGTGGTGAGCAGGCCAGGTGAGGCGAGTGTGTGCATAATTTCTCTTAACAGATCTCCCAGCTGACACGATCGATCTCTGTTGCAGCCGATGTGGGGATGCGAGACAGGGTCCGATTCCGGTTCTGCTGCCCCGCCCGAGACATCCGCGCATACTTTATTAAAGAAAGGTCATGGTCGGGTTGGGAGGTTCCATGTCCAGACGCGCATAACTGCAACTGACTGTAACGGTCGCGGCCGGTGAAGGTTGGTGACGGGGTTGAGGTGTTGAGGGGGGCGGGCACTGTGTGAGGGATACGGTACGGCGCTGACGAGAGAAGGTTCGGAATCGAAGGTTCGGAGGAGACCGGTGTTCGGTTCGGAGGGTTTGGCGTCGCAGTTCTGGCTCGAATCCGTTAGCTGGGTCGCGCTAGAACCATGCGATGGGGGCTACTGTGGGGTGTTCACTGTGTTCACTTTGGGTAGGGGAGTGGGTTTAGGGAAGCGATGGGATGCGATGCGACTCTAGTTTGGACTCGGGGTGGAAACAGCCACACACCATCTCAACTCCCAACCCACCTAACGTGCTGCTGCGCCCGACGGCCGGTGGGCGCAGAGGAGCGAGAGGAGTGAGATCAAGCTCGCCAAGTGGTTTGCGCACCACCGAGATTCGCCAGAGAGGGGGGGACGCCACACCGTCATAACTAAAAATAATTGGACGCAAGCAATGGGATGCTTGCAACCCGCGTGGTATCGAGGTGGCATTCTGGGAGCCTGATCGTTGGCTTGCAGGCGCTCGTTAGCTTTGGGCTGCGTTGTATTTCTCTCCCTTCTGGAAAGATGAGCTGAGAGAGGCCCACGAGGGGGCAGGTGAACGGTCCTAAAGCGGCAAAAGGTGTGAACACCAGCATGCCCGGTGCCGAGACCTCATCACTGTGACACAGGGTCTAGCACAGCACCCTGATTGGACCCTGGTTTTCACTGCTGCACGCAATTGCAGATAGCCGCCCGCTCGACTGTCCACCGAGGCACACCAACCCTCCTTGCAAAGGACGTGTATCCATATCCAGACATAAGCCATCGATGGTGCGCTAATATATTCCAGTTGGGTGGCTGACCACTTGAGCAGGAGGACAGTTTTGCGGGAATTCACCTACCCATGTTGGTAACGTTGATGTTGAGCAGTATGGAGATGGATAAAGATACATGGATCATGGTTGGTTAAGAAAGAAACGAAATGCTCCAGATGAATAAAAGGTCAATTCTCTAGAGGCTATCGCTATGGAGGTACCTACTTATCTGACTACACTTTGGGAACAACTCCCACATTTTACAGTTCGGTATCTAATGTTAGAACTAATAAGCGTTGAACCCTTACCTTTTCCTCCTCTTTTAACTTTGGAACTTTCGACGACAAACCCGGCCACTAAAAGGAATCGACCTCCTCCAAGACAGTTAGCAAGTCGTTTTCGGAGGACTCACCTTGGAACCCATCCACCATAACAAAACCATCCTCGGTAAGATCAGACCCCCGGAACCCCAACAACCCCCACGCCTCATCCTTGATCGGTTCCGGCATCCTCGTACATCCCGGACACGAGAAGAATTCCTCCATCCAGATATCATTCTCGAACGACAGATGCATGCTCGCCACCGTGAAGATGGAGGCAGCCAGCGGCCACTGGGCCGCCAGCACCTCTATCCACAGCAGGCAGTTGGCTACCGCTTCCGAGGGGATGTTAACTGGTGACTTGGAAAAGTTAGGGTCGCAAACCTCCAGGATGCGCCAGTAGGACGCATCGTCGACCGTGTGGAGGTACCCCGTTAGGAGGTTCAGCTTGTGCCGGGGGCAGACGGCCGCGGTGGCGATCACCCGGCCCACGAGGTAGAAGTCGCGGACCGAGGGGGGGAGGTCGTCGAGGCCGTAGTGGGGGATCGTCGAGATCATCATTGTCCAGTCGATGGTGATGCACTCACCATTGTTGCACATCCTGTGGGAGCCCATCGTGTCGGCGCCCTGTTGCTGTCAGCGAGTGAGTGCGTGCTGGCCTACCTGTGTCGTAGGAAGTCAGTGACTTCAAACCGGCTATTCGTTGGTGTGATCCGAGCAGTAGGCATATATATGCCGAGTTGGTTGTCCAAGTTAGCAGAGTATTCCGTCAATCATTCCTTAAGAACAAAGCGATTGTCACCATGTCCCACGAATATCAAGACAACTCCGAGTGGACCCCTGAATAGCACAAAGAAGCATCTCGGGGCCGTTCCACCCACCACCCAAGAGTACAAACAAGACACGCCCCCGAAGCCGTCCATTGTCATGTGACAACAAAGACCCTACTTGTTTCAAACGGACGGCATTGTCCTGAGTGTCCAAGAACCGGGTTGACTCCGCCCAGCCCTGCCAGGGGTGAGTAACAACAAGGTTTGATACACCCTCTGCAGACAGAGATCAGACGAAACGTGAAACAATGTCTGGGAACGAAAATCCCACAAGGCTGAAGCAAGCAAACAATCCCGCCACCACAGTCCTCACAGACCCAAACCGCGAGCCGGGATCGACACTGGCCGGCACGCCGCACACATACACACACACATACACACCCACCACTACCCACCGCCCACCCAGCCTCCCGCCTCAACCCCGCGTAAGGGGGGTCGGTCGGTGGGCGGCACAGCATTCCAATAGCTGAGTGAGCCCGCATGTGAAGAAACATCGTACACACACCACCTCGAACAGAAACAATACAAACGGTGCATGCGTGCGTGCGGGCGGGCGGCTGCTTGCACATTTTGACCAAGCCCGGCCGTCTTTTACCCGGTTGATGACCCAGCCGAGCAAGCAAGCAAGCAAGGCAAGGCAGCGGCAGATCCGCGTCTTCCTTCCGGAGTGCAGTGCAGTGCACACATTCCGCTATGTGAACAAACACACACACACACACACACACACACACACACACACACACACACACACACACACACGGGCACGCGGCCGGCTGGAGATGCAGAATTTTGTTGTGTGAAGAGGCACGGAGCCGAAGGGGAGGGGGCAGGGGGAGGGGGTGTGTGCTTAAGCCACGCGACACAACCTGGGACTAGCGATATTGTGTCGTGGATCACAGTGACACGAAAGTGTAGAGAGCCGGGGGAGGGGGGGGGATAATCTGCGGTAATGTCATGCCATGTTCTTTCTCAAAAGCGCGCACAGCATGGCTTGATGCGGTATGGCCGATGCCCCTCGGTAGGTAGGAGGAGATAGCCGAGTGAAAGAGAGAAAGAGAGAGAGAGAAACGGCCCCAATCCTTCGGGCCCGGCTCCGAGCCCAGGCGGCTGATGGCAAACAAAGACTGCGTCGGTGGCTCGGTGCCGATGCGAGGCTGCGCCGTTTCGATTTTTTTTTTAAGGTTATGAGAAGAGGAGACGGACGGACGAGAAACTGACTGACCTGCAAAATCAGGTGGCCAATGATGTCCAACCCGCCCCCTCCTTCACAAGCTCACAACCTAAGTCAACCCCCCCAAAATAGGCCGCGAAAACGGGCCCGGGGCGCGCAACTGCCGCCCGCGCGGCTTCCATGCGCCGCGCTAGAACTTGGAAGGGATGGAGCGCAACCCGTGCTGCTCCCCTCCGCGCCGCAGACAGGCAGGCAACGGACGAAGAGAATTTTGTTGTGTGAGACTATGTGAGTCAAACGGCGACAGAAACATAGCCGCGCTCAAGGAGGGTTTGGGAGCCGTTGGGGTCGGACAGAAACACCACGCAGTACGCATCTCGACGGTAGTTTCCAGTACCTAAGTACTGTACCATTTACAGGTCCAACCCTAACCCACTTACACCCGCCCGCCCGAGGCGAGCATCGCGAAGTCGTGGATCGCCGCGACGAATGCCTCTCGTATGACGTCGCTCGCTGCCTACCCGAAAGGATGACGCATGACCCAGCAAGCCGGAACTGCCTCGGTTCCTTCGTCGTTATCAAGCACACCGCCGCGCGGGCGTTTGGCGCTTCGTCTTGCCATCACACCGGGAGCGCGCCTAAAGGGGATCGCACAGTGGCTGCGATTGGGGCTTCTGTTTCAAGGCTTTGGCGCTAGCGAGCGCGATCTCCACGGGCAGGGTCCACCTGTAGGGCTGGGTTCGGTGTGATGGCGGTGTTGTGCTGGGTTGGCGGAGTCGGTTGGGTTGGGACGAACATCCCTAGTACTTCGTACAGAGAAGGGGTGTCGATGGATGAATGGATGGGCATTCCACATAGGTAGTCCTTCTCAAAAGAGAAACAACTTAGACGAGGTCGATATTTTGGGGGCCGCACGCAGGTTGGGGGCAGAAAAAAAACACAAACACCAACCACCACCACCACCACCACCACCAAAAAAGGCAGGCGAAAAGACCGACCCCAAAAAAAACGCGACATCATCTCCGTATCGGCCGCTGTAATCGAACCGTGCGACCCAGCACAAACCAACGGGCGAGGACAGCCCAGCAAACCCACCCAAGCCCACCGTATTCCATCGCACACGCGCGCGCAGCCTCGCAGCTCGCAGCTCGCAACCTTCCTTCCCGGGAACGAGCGACAAATGAACGAACGGGCTGGGAACGGCCGCGTCGCACACACACACACACAGCCGAGAAGGAGAAGAAAGGACTCGGGGTGCACCTCCATACCTACATAGGTAGGTACATGTAAGCAAAGACGAAGAAAGCCCGGTCGGGGGGGCCTCGAGGAAAGATAGGATGCGAGGTCTCTTGTGTAGCCCTGGCTGGCCCCGCACACAAAAATACATACAAAAATATGCACAAGGGAATCAATCTCCAGGAGCGGGGGAGGAGGGGGATAATATCCAGGCCAACCCCGCCCGGCCGCTTCCATCCCTACCTATCTAGGGAGCGAACAGCCGGGCTGTTGTTGTGGTTCGTCGTTCCCCGGCGAGGCGAGCAGGTCGGTCGGCTGGCTGCATACGCGGGTGGTTCGGTGGTAGGTGGTGGGGATGGTGGATGGTGTTGTACTGCAGGCCAGGGCCGGGTCAGGGTTCAGTTTGGTTGTGCTGCACCGTTCAAAGGGAAAAAAAAGGCGGAGAAGGGGGCCATCCCGGGCCGTTCATCCCATCCCATCCCATCTTCCATCTGCTGTATTCCGTCTGTATGTATGTACTGTACATACAGATTACTGAGGGCACGGCCATCCGCCTGGCCTGTCGTGTCTGGGGCTGCTGCCCTGTGCAACGCCAGGAACAGACATACAAGGTATCGTGCAGAGAGGGTGATCCATCCCTTGCAAAATTGGGGACTTCGCGTCGGATGATGACATTTTCTGACGTGCATGTCATTGTCCGCTCGCTCAGTTCTCGTTTTAGTATCAAACCCCCCTATCCATCCGCCACTTGCCACCCGCTCGCAACGGGAGAAAAGGGGGATGATGGGCTTGGTAGGTGGTGTGTATGCAACAGCCAACAGACGGAAAATGACGATTTGACACCCTAGAAGAAAAAGCCAGAGGAGGAGGAGAGTGTTTCCTTCCTGTTTGGCTTGGCAAAGTCTCGACGGAGGCGGGTGTCTGTCCGTGCACGGAAGGAAACCAGCCGAAAGGTGGTCTCCAGGGAGCGAGAACCAGAAAACCCTAGC
The DNA here is from genome assembly GCA_023383405.1 of Chaetomium cochliodes. NCBI lineage: Eukaryota > Fungi > Ascomycota > Sordariomycetes > Sordariales > Chaetomiaceae > Chaetomium > Chaetomium cochliodes. The sequence continues at coordinate 1,671,059 of JAKWJL010000022.1, read as the reverse complement.
AAAGAAGACACGTTTGGGGTGGGAGCCCCTGGCCATGACCGAGCTCCGAGGTCAGGGTCTGGGCAGGTCACGTCATGGACACTGTGATGAATACGCAGTAATCTGTAATTCCCCGAACAAGAAAATACGGAACATGGATGGAGAGCTGGATGCGACGGATGGGATGCGACGGATGGGATGCGACGGGCACAATCCTCCATGATGTAACTCCCTTTAACATCCAGGCAGACAGCCTACATACCAAGTAAATGGAATCCACGAACTTGGTTCGACTCATGGGAGGGGGGTGCACGATGGTTTCATCTGAACCTTCCCGCCCCCGGTTTGGGGCGCAGGGGGAGGGAAAAATCTGATGGCGCCAGGCACGAAAAAAGCATCCCGTCAGATGTTTGGGAGGCGGTGCACCAGCCGTACGAACAAGATCAAGACACTGATTGCGAGGCGCGCCTAAAAGATCATCGGATAATAGCAGGGCACCGGGAAGACGGCGCACCCGGCTTTTATTAGGGCTGAGATCTAGGGTTACGCTGCTGAAAACGGGCAAGGGAAAGACACGAAAACGAGACACAATCACGGAGCCCGTCTTATTGTAAGTATTTTGACATTTTCTGCACGGTTGCCTTGATTTTCGTGGTCGCGTCTGCAGTGGGAGGAATGTGGTGTGATCACCTTATCACAAACAGGCGCGAAGCCACATTGGTTGGGCACACACAAATTCCAGCTGCTGCCTGAACATGCACACCAAAATATGACAAGAAATTTGAAGATTGCAAAACCCAGATATCCGTCTAATTGCTACCAATAACTAGTCTATGATCCGATAAAATAGCATAACTCGAAAAGGGGGTATATCCATCCTGTGAAACCCAGGAGAAAAACAGAACAGAAACTGACGGCTCGCTGTAATTGTCGGAGCACGTCGCGGGACACAATGTAAAATGAGACGAGGCTCTCGTAAAGCCAGCGAGACCTTGCGAGTAAACAAAAACCAGATCGCAACAAAAACAAATCCTTCTTTCCGAGGCCCGAGCAAAAGTCGCCATTAAATCTTCGAGTGCGTGCCACCCTTCATCGCTGAAGTCCTCACTCTGACCATTCCATGATCAATCGATCCATCCGAACAAAAACAGAAAACGCGCTCGAAATCAAAACAAAGGGAAGAAAAAACACCGGTAACTTTTTGAGTTCCTTGTACACCCATAATAGGCAGAAGAGTGGGCAACCTTCTCAGTGGCTGCGATGACGTGATCGTGTGATCCGTTGCATCCATCACATCCTTGCTTCGTGAAGCAGGGCATGCTGTAATAGTGTGTGTGTGTGTGTGTGTGTCGCGTTGGGTATCTCTGAAAGACCGAAACAAAAAAGACGGCCACCGTGATGTGCGGGACTGCTCCCGACGGGAAGTGTATCGAGTTGAGGGCGAAAAAACCGCCGTCCGCGACTTGAAGACGAAATGAGACTCCGTCTGTATAATAAAACAAAAACCCCGCTGACCAAACGACCCCGAAAGAGACCTAATCGTACAGACTGGCTTGTGGGTATCTTGATTGTGTTTTGTGGCTTTTTTTTTGTTGTGTTTGGGACCATGTGTGTGTGTGTTTGTGTGTCGTATGGAGAAGCCGACCGAGGAAGAGGGTCCCATGGGAGATAATGGTGGTATTACATGGTCGGCTTCTTGAGGATCTCCTCGCAGTTGGTGTCAAACCGGAGGTTCCAGAGACGGACGGACGTCATGAAGCGATCCGTCTTGTCCTTCTCGCGGTCGTGACCGAACAAGGTCTCGACAAACTCGACGCCGGCGCTCTTGCCCAGCTGGCCTTCCTTCTTGGGCTTCGCGCTGGACCGGAGCATGGGCGCCTCGCAGGCCTTGAGCAGCTTCCGGAGCTTGTCGGTGATCCGGTCACCAGCCTCGATGAACTCCTCGATCATTTCCCGGTTGTCCTTGGTCCTGATCCTGGGAACGGTTTCCTCGGCACGCTTGATCTTTCCGGAAAGCTGGATGAGAAGGAGCCAGAGCTCGCCGGCCTGCTCACTGATGGCATGCCCGGCGCCGTGGTGGTAGACGGTCCAGTCGTAGATCCACTTTCCGAGGGAGTTCGCGTCGAAGACGCTGCCGAGCAACATGATGGGCTCCTCGGTGGGGTCCCAGTTCTTCATCGAGTACCCAGCGGGAATCCTGTGCCGCTTGGCATCGGCCTCCGTGGCCTGGCGAGACGCGGGGACCGGTGGTGGCTTCTTGTGCATGCTGGCGGAGGGCCGGGCGGTCTGGGGCCGTTGAGGCACCGAGGTGGAGTTGCGGCGAGCGTGGCCAGCGGGCGGCGGCGGCCTGCGGTCAGGCTCGAACCGCGCCGACGACGCGAACCCAGCCTCTCTGTCGAAGATTGGACCGCCCTGTGCATAGTAGCCGTAATCAGTTCCATGCCCACCAGCGTTGACTGTGAAGTGATCCTTGTACGGTCTCGGTCGCGACCGTCCCGGCAGCACGAAGGTTTGGCCGCCGAGATCGATGAACTCGTCCTCGTCGGATTCCCCGTGGGAGACCGAGGCTGGATGGTAGGAAAAGGAGGAGCGTCGCTCGCGCGAGGGGCGCGGCGGACCCGAAAAACTTGGCTTGCGTGGCCGCGAGACACTCACATTGACAGTGGCGTACTGGCCGTCGCTCGTGTACCGTGGTGAGAAGGACGGACCACGAGGGCTAGCGTAGCCGGTGTTGCTGTTGTTGATGCCACTGGTGCTTCCGCCGCGGAAGTGAGCTCGCGTCGCGGGTCGTTGCGGCGTCGCGCCGTAGTAGTAGCTCGGTCCCCGAGGTGATGGGGTCGGGGACGGGCTGGGAAACTTCTTCTCGTCGTAGAGGTACTCCTGGGCGGGAGTAGACCCATAGGGGGAGTAGGCGCCGGCCATGATATCTGGCTCTTGCGATGACCTCCGAGACATCCAAACTCTTTTTTTTCTCAAACTCCAATAAATTTCTGTGGTAAACCCCCCTGACTCTGCGAGGGGTGGATGTTGTCGATCTTGCTCAGTTCAAAATCCCTAATGGTTCGCGCCTGTGTCGTTGCGCGGGAGAAAGTGACACCCGTCACCTTGGTCTGTGGTCGGTTGGAAGAGGAGAGGAAAACCGTCTTCTGATTGCAAACATGTCAAGGATATGGTGTTCTTATCTCCAGCTGGAGAACGGGGAGGGCACCAAAGCCGGGGAACGACTTTGATGGCTGGCTGCTTCTGGAAGGATCTGGACTCGTCGATGGTCCAGGCTTCAGGTTCGGTGGGGAGCAGTCGTCGGGATCGAGCAGTGCTTGGAGTTTATGAAGTGCATTGGCAGAAAGCCAAAGTTGACGGAAAACGGGAATTTGGGAGGTTGGCGCTGCTTTATGAAGGTGTGCGCCGGTGCAATCAGGGTGGGAGGGGCTTCAGAGAACGGCAGGGGGGCGGGAACATGAGAAAATGGCTTGGATACATCCCTGTCTGTGAAATTTTGATGGAGGGGGGGTGTATGTAACAGTTTTTTCTGATCCCTGCTGGCTGGTGTGGGATTAGTCACTCCTTCCAGACCTTGTCAGCAAGCACCAAGGAAACTCGAAGTCACCACACCCCTCGACCCAGTTCCAGCCGCTTCTGCTGGCACTGTGCTTGGGCGGGCCGTTTTTCGGCCAATGAATTCCGGTGCGTTTCGGTCGCGCGCCTACACGCCGTTTGTGATTCCTCTCGTTCTGCAATTCTGATTCTGTCATTCTGGCACGGGACAGCGACGAGCCACACCAGAGTGAGTCTTACGAGTCCCCGTATGGTCTGGCGATGATCTTGTTTCAATGATTCACTCAACAATCCTCTCCCCTGGCACCTCTGCCTGGTCCAGTTGCGCCGTGCAATCTTGCAAACGGGAACTGCTCCCGGATTTGCGGTGGACAAAAAGCCTCTGACGGGCTAAGCGAAATTTGGTTCAGGTCAGGACTGGGAAGTTCCAGCTTTCGGGCAGGGGATCTCTTCAAAAACCAACGGCCCGTGAAAAATTTTCTCATCGTTCATGGGCAAGCGACCGGGGCTTGGAACTTGGCGGCGATCAAAGCGAGGGCCGGTGAGCGGCTTGTTGATATCTTGCGGCAAGAGCCCAACGCCCCAGTCTGACCGTCCGACCATCCGACCTGGCAATGACTCCATCGTCTTGAAAGAGAGGAAGGGCGATGAGTCGAGCGACGGGGAGCGACTCGTTTTCCCAATGTCGCCGAGCCAGGCCAACGTCGCGGAAGTCTCGGGAAGCAGCTTGCTCTCGGCTGTACACAGAGAACTCGTCAATGTTTCCGTCAAAAGAACCCGTGGTCCGAGTCAAACTGATGTTCTGCATAGCAATCTGTCCTCGGGTGGCATGGATGACTTGACTTGAATGCGCCGAGGCAGCTCGCAACCGGGGTGCAACAACCGCCCGTCATTGGACCCGCTGATTGGTGTGCAAAAGGCGATAACCACACTGGCTGAACGGATAGGGCAGATGAGCAAGTCGCCAGCTCGAGGTTGAACTACCTCGTGTAAAGACTCGAGAGTTCCGCCATTGAGCGTGAGAGACACAGTGATGGTGAGGATGAAATCCACAGCGTCCTGAAGAACGTGCAGGGGGTGTCGTTCACGGATCACCCGGATAGCGGAGGCGGGAATGGGGACGGACTTTTAAGGTGAGCGAAGGCGACAGCGAGCTGACGTTTGCGCCGCCCAACCTATCCCCTGCAATGTTCGCAAGTGAGCGCCTGTTAGTCTTGTGAAATCTCGAAACCTGGAAGCTTTTTTGCCTCTTCGAGCCTTTTTCCAAGAAGGGAAGGCGCCCCTACCAAATCGCCGATCGGGATGCGGGGTGGTGGACTGCAACTTGCCGCCCACGCACCCAGAGATGTAGCTATTCTCCAAAAAAAAAACTGTCATGCGGCCGTGGGATGCCACAGTTCTAGACTCTCCATCAACTTTTTCTGGTATAGCAAAATCCGGGGTTGCCAAGCTCTTTGCGCATCCACTGCGATATCCGTCCTGTTGGCCGCTGGCTCTGATCTCAGCTGCAGCGTCGTTGCGGATCCTCGGTTCACATCAATATGCGAAGCGGTTCGCGCTCGCGTGTCCCGGATGCACGAGCTTGCAGGCCGTCCAGGCGGGGGTTACAGCAGCACTTGCATACCACCTCCTGAACCAATGATAACAGAAGACATCTCGACCATTTCGTCACTCTCGTCCCGCTTCCCGATACGGTTGACACTTGAAGAAAGAAGAGGCATTTACTTTCATGAGAGCATAAACTACTCGCGTAAATTGTAATTGACGCAGTTCCACCTTTTTGCTAACGACGCAGTTAACAATCTTCGACCAACACTCACTCGCTTGATTGAGCCTTCCGAATCCCCGGTTTTAAAAGAAACTGGGTTTCGTTCTTTCTTCCCCCCGCTAGTCCCTCTCGAGTCGGATCCTTCTGTTCCCTCGATCAACCGTCAACAACGCCTTCGTCTTCTACCAGCGCCAAAATCTCGCAGGCGCAACGCGCTTTCTGAAGGTCGCAGAATAGCCCAACTACCGACCAGCCGACTTACCCACCCGGTTTTTCGTCACATTTTCCGGTTGCTGACTGTGCATCCTCGTCTTCATTCAACCCCATTGCGCTCAACACTCTCGTCTCGTTCTGACCTCGTGTCGGATCTCCCAGATGGAGGGAGTTCCCCTCGCTTACACCTTCGCGCGACGGCTGGGCCCATGATATCCAGCTCTCCCGCCGCCTTTCACCGTGTGTTCGGCTGAACCGACCGTCGGTGTGGGCTTCTCCATACAGTATTGCGACACCGTCAACCGAGTCGGCCCGTGGTGAGCGACGGCCACATTACGCCCACTGCCGCGGGTCAATCCATCAAACGACTTTTGCTGAAAGAGGCATCGACCGTCATGCAGGAGGAAGGGAACAATCACACACGGGCTGGTCCCCCGGGCCTTCTAGTGGGGCACACACCTTTTTTCACCTCTCAACTCGGACATTGGCTGGCTTGGCACCTCTCTCTCCCTTGATCAAGCCCGGGTGTGGTTTGATTTTTTCTAGAACGCCCACCCCTACCTCGCTGGCCCGTCCCGGTCGTTTTTAGGCTTTGCTTTCCCCCCGGCCACCTTTCCGCTTTGATCATTTCTCCCTTTTCGGCTCACCGTAACGAAAAATTTTCCCGTTGCCAATGCGATTCTCATTTCGTTCAGGGAGGCAGAAGAAATGTTGAGGACGACGGTCGCCCTCTGGCTTTGAAAACCGTGAGTCACACAAACGGGCGAGTGTCATGTATGGCGCATGCTTTGGTGCCCTAATGGCTCGCCTGGGCCGGTCGTCTGCTGCGTTGATGTCCAATATGAGCAGGCTGTTTTCATCCTGACCACTGGATGGCCAATGGGCGGAGGCCGACAGGCTCTGGATGCAGCGTTCTCGGCCCCCGATTGGAGTGGCCGGACGGTTGTCTGGCGGGGACGCACCAATGCCGCTCTCCTCCTCCTCCTCTGGGGCCCACATGCTCCAAGGTGAAGCCGTGCTCCCCTGCAACCCCCCTCATGGGCGTCAAAAATAGGCAACTTCCAAGCGGATATGGGACAAATTCAACCGACCTTTCTCCCGGTTGACCTTCACCGACACTCTCCTCAGCCTTGAGAGGGCGCCAGACGTGCATAGGTTGGTGCAGATGTTCATGCCGGGGAGGGGGGTGGGAAGAGGTGCGCGGCAGCATCCCATACGTCGGGCAAGTCCTGACCCCGGACAGGGCCTCTGACGTCGCCGCATTGCGCACAAAATTTTCGACAAAATGCGAAATTGACGATATCTCTGTCCAATACCAGGCACGGTGGAGAGCGGCTGCAGAAGATGAGGGAAGAAGGAGGAAAGGTGACCTCACCGGAAACCGGGGGGAGGATGCGATCGTGCTCCGCGGGTGCGCCCATATCCAACGTCCGAGAGATACGACTTGACGGCCGCCTCGACAGGCCGGCCACCCCCTCGTACCGGAAAGAGGGGTAGCCAAAACAAAACAACAATCACTCCAACAAAACACGTGAAACGACACCTCTTCTGAGGTCGGCCGAGGCCGCCGCTCGTGGAAATGGAGGATGTTGAGGCACGACAAACGGTCTCACCGTGTGGAATGGTTGTCCTAAGGGCCTCCCGAACCAGTCAAAAGGAGTGAGTGCGCTCAACTCCCCGCTGCGATGTGCGCTCCCGGTCAGATGGCCCGGCATCACCGCCCAATACCAGGTCGCAAAAGACCCAGTTGGCGCCCTCAACTCCAAGCCGGAACCAATGAAAACAAATCGCAAACGGGACTGCAAACGAAACGGCAAAGGATTCGTCAGCGGTGAAGGATGGAGGCGACATTTGGCCCTCTTCCGAAAGCACATGTCAGGGAACGAGGAGTGTACAGTGAGCTTCCGGGTCTTCCTACAGGATGTTGAGCCCAATGAAGCGAGGGGGCCGCCAAGCCCGCTGTAAACTCCGGTGGACGGATGCGGTGCAGCTGAGCAAGGAGAAGAAAGCGGGATTTGAGGTCTCAAATCTCAATTGCCTCTCGAGCCGTCAACCACTTACACGGCTCGAGTCGCACTTTGCATTACGCCTTTTCGGTTTCCCCTTTTTCCCATGCGCGCACTAGCGCATCACCGAGGCCGCTCGGTGTCACGCAGGAGAGTGCATCGCAGCGCAGAGGGCCCAATGCACGACGAAGCATCAACTGTGAGTGGCAAGCTGCCAAGAGCTGACTTCTCTGGTCGAGACGAACCAGGGGCGGCCATTGACCATTTTGACCTTACTCCAAGTGGGCCCCTTGGCGAGGGTTCGGGGAATTTAGCCATCCAGCTGAAGATGGCCTGCAAGACGCCTCATTGATCAGGCTCAACTTGGACAAGCCCCGATCCCGAGCGTCTGGGTCCCATATTCTTCTGGGCGAGCCACATGGTGGCTCGAGCGATGAGCGACGTCACTCCTCGATCCCCCTGTCGCTCTGTTTTCCACGCGCCACAAGGATCTGGGAATCTCCACATGCCGACCCCGGCAGCATCCCTGATTCGACAACGGGTTCGTCCGGCCTCTCCAACGACCGAGGCACGCGAGGCAAGCCAGCTGTGGTGATATGGTGAGCCACACGGACCGTTGGGGCTGTGCTTCCCGAGCAAAAGAACTTGGTTACCACGCACGGTCCACCATGTTTCTTCTGACCTCGACTTTGGATTAGGCGCGCTTTTGGGTTTTGTTGCCCAACCTTCGAGAAACAAACGACGGCACCCCTTTGACGGACGGTTTCCGCCAAACTGAGGGAATTATTTGCCGCTCAAACGAAAGATGCATCACCCGGTTCCATTCATCCGTTTTTTTACAGTTTTAGCGACACCCCCGAGTCCCCGAGTCCAACAAGTCCAACGCATGTGGTGTGTCCGCTCGGAGACAGAGTTCGGGGCTCGGGGTCTCTGAAGCGCGCGTTAGGCCGCAATAGGTTTACTTGCCCTGTGGCTGGGGCCGGGGCCTTCTCTCTTTCACCTCCCCATTGCCATGACTACCGTTGACTCACCGTCTCAGTTCTTGCCGCCAGTGTGGTCACGGGGTCTGAGATGCCTCGGCTCTAGTCTGGTCTTGATTGAAGCCGCCGTCGTGCTTTTCGCCATCACGGAGGCAACTCGCGATGATCATTCACCATGACGACTCCCAAGCCGTCGGCCACCGAACAACACCCACTCATCAAGCCTTCGCAACCATCCCGGCAGTCCGTCCCAGCCTCACGGCACCCCCACCACCACCATGGCCGTTGACCCGACCGCCCCCAGCCCTATCGTGACTCACACGCCTCCCGTGCGTCCTGCGAGCCAGGGCCGACATCCCGCACACGACACCGCCTCGTCCGCCGATTCTCTTTTTGAGTCTGGGCCTCTCGGCGGTGTGCGCATGTGTGTGTGCCTGCGTGCCTGTAGTGTGTAGTGTGTGCGTTGCGTTGTTCACCTCACCTTATCCCGCGCCTGCCATTCGCCGCGCGCTTCTCTTTTCCCTCTTTCCCGTCGCCCGTTGCCCGTTTGCGTTGGGACACACGGCTGCCACTGCACTCGCGCGATACCACCACCTATACCCCATACCCCATGCCACCACCCCCCTCCCTCCCCTCCTCCTCCTCCTCCGGCCCTCGCCACTTCGCCGTGGGTTGTCATTGACGCCCCCTGCTGTCTGTCTGTCCGCCCGGATGCATGAGCTGGGCTGTGCCGGCGCCGGGTTACGTTGCCGATTCTCCTTGCGTCCACTCGCCGGAGGTTGGGAGCGAAAGGGGGGGGGGGGGGATGTCCCGGCATTGAGCCGAACTGGCTTGGTGTCTGGCTGGTGATGGGGTGTGTGGTTGTGGTGGTGATGGCGATGGGGCCATGGCCATGGGGGTGGGCCAGGCAACAGCAGAGCAATGGTAGAGGGAGCAGGAGGGGCATGGGGCTTTGGGGGGGGGGGGGGGGGGGGGGGGCATGAAAAAGGGCGTCCATCCATCCATCCGACCTGGCCTGGCCTGGCCTGTCTTTGGTTGTCTGCTCCGATGCCTTGCGACCCAACGATGACGGAGCCCGCTCGTTCCTGCAGAACGTGTTGCAGCAGTGTTAGCGCCTAGCCCTTTTTTTTTTTTTTTTTTCTTGTCTTCGGTGCGTTCCTTTTGAGTACTGATCAGCATGACGGCAAGTGTCGGTGTGGTGCCGAGAGGCCCTGCTGCGGGCGGCGGCTTGGGCAGGCCGTCCCCCCCCCTCCCCCAAGGTCAGCCACTCGCCTGACGACATCGTCGTCGCTGTGGTGGTGGTCTGCCTATCGTCGGGGTGTTCTCTCTCACCTGATTTGAGAACTTTGGGACTGGACTGGACTGGACGGCTCCATGTCATGCCTGGCGAGAGACGCCATCCAGTCGCGGGCGAGTTGCCTCACTTTTGCTGGGAAAGTCAGTCATCTCTTCAACGGACCGCCTGGCCCTGCCTGCCCTCCAGTGGGTGGATGTGCCGGGGGTGGCTTGGTTTTTTGTCTTTTCCCCGGGCACTGCAGGGTCGGCGCAGCATGATGGCTGTGACTGAACAACGCCCTTCCTTTCCTCCCCCTCTCCCGACGTGATATCCTCACGCCCTTTGGGGAAGGTTGGACGCGTCTGGCTTGACGGTGGTTCTTGTTGGGTCTGGAGGTCACTGAGGGTTGGCCCAGCACCGTGTCGAGGCACTGTGGGCTTCCATCTGCCTTCTCTCGAAGGTCTGTGTTTGGACCGTCGTCCGGCCCGTGTGGTGATAGGCCGGCCTTGTTTCACCAACTGCAGAGGCAACCTGTCACGGGACGAGGATGAGGACGCATGTCATTGTCCTGGAGGTCGAATTAAACTTGGGTAGTGGGATACAGGGTCAGTCATCCTGGGAGCTTTTGTGCAAGGTTGGGAGGGATTGGGGTTACCGCGGGGCTGGAGCCGGGGAAACGGGGAAACGATGCGTCAGACGGTTATTGCCTTGCCTTGTCTGTGGCGATGTTTTCAGGTCAGCTCTCAGGGGAAGGGGGGTTTTGGCGTGATACGTCCGTGACGGCGTTGTTGACCTTTGCCGACTGCCGGTTGGGGATGGCGACAAAAGCTGTGCTTATCCCATTTGCCCGCCGCGATGACTCACCTTGTATATTGCTCCCAGTCATAATGGAATTCTCGACCTTGGCTGCCTCGCGTTTTTGTGCTCAATTGTTCCTTCTCCTCAAATGGAGGGAGGCCTCCTCTCCTTTTCCCCATTGTCCAATATCTCGACCGATATCGCCCCAGACAAGGACAAGGCGCGCGTCCTTTGCCCAAGATCCTGACCCCTATCGCCTCACACATAGTGCGCGGCCTCTACACTGGCGCCTAGCCGATTGAGGCGACATCCTCGACGTCCTCGAGGGACGGACGGCAGACGGCGACCGACATGCGCCGACACGACTCGGTTGAGCAGTTTCGGCTTGATGCCTTGACGCACTTTGTAAGCCCTGTTTCGGAGGTATGGGGTTTGGTCATTGGCTTTGTGCTACCTCACATGTGCGTAAGACAGGTGGGGTACTGGTTGGCGCCCTGCCGGCAGCCTAGTCTAATCGCTACCTTTTTTTTTTTTTTCCTGGGGTTTGACGCAGTCGATGGCATGTGCTTTGAGCGTCGAGCCTTGTCGGGCCGTGTTGGCCCTTGTTGGTTGGAGGTCTTGTAGGTTGTGTGTGGGTAGGTCGCTGTTGCATAAGTGGGTTTGTCCTTGGGAGGTCTGGTGAGGAAGAGCCGCATGATTGTTTGCAAGGGGGGTGGGGGTGTAGCGTGCGTTTGGAGGTCGTGGTGGTCGAGTCTCGAGCTCGGTGAAGCCTTGGGCTCGCGGCTTTTTTGGCTTTTTGGTGGTTATCGGGCTGAGGATGGGCAAGTAGCTAGTCGTGAGGAATACGCCTGCGATACGTACACACTTCCAAAGTGGTTGTGGCGACATCTATCTCGACCTACAAGGCTCTCTTTACCATCCTCGACAATAGTCATCAGGACTCAGAAACTGTCGCCGTCGTTAGCTCCAGTCGGTACTTGCGTAACTTCCACGTCACACATACCTAATCTTTTCATAGTGGCATTACACATGGCTGGTATCCCCGAGGTCACAGTTGTTAAGACACCCCCATAGCCGTGATGGAACCGTTGTCCTCCTCATCATCTTTGCTTCTTGAATGTCGGAGGTCTTGGATATTACCTAAGGGCTAAGCTATTTCTTAATCAGTAATATCAGGAGGCAAAATAAGGTTAGGAAAGAGTATGGAGGGCTTGGAGGGTGTCTTGCACATAGTCTATAAGAACAAACCGAAACGAAAGACAACAAAACAAAGCAAACAAAACAATAAAATAAAAAGAAACAAGATAGAAAACAGCAAAAGAAAGACAGTAAAAGGAAAAGGATAGTAAAAGAAAAGAGAGTAGGAGAAAAGATAGTAAAACGGCAAAGGGAAGGAGAGTAAGATAGCTAAAGAAAAGATAGCAAAGATAAAACAATAAAGTAGAAGAGAAATAAACAGTAATAGAGAACTACCCGAAATGTCCTTTTTCTCTCCTATATCCCATCCCGGGAAAGACTGCCGGTTACGTGGTCAAGATGACTATTCAGCCACCACGCAAAGGCATCTTAGTGACCTTGAGGATGTTGCCGTTGTGGTTAACAAAGTGGGTCCTATGTTTGTCTCGCTCAATGAGGAACGTTTGGTGATCCGGAGTCACCTCCTAGTTCCCCTCCCTATTATGGTTAGCCAGATACGGCTTGCCGTTGATGATGCAGTAGGGCTCGGGGAGCGAAGCCGGGGCCTGCGACGGCCCGGGCTTAGCGGGAGCTGTCGAGGGAGCCCCCCTCCCGTCCTTCGTCACCCTACCAGTGGGTTTATTGGCTGGTGGCACGGAGGGTTGAGCCGGTGCGGCAGTTGGCGCCGGACCACCCAGGCTTAAGTCTCCCATCTCCCGTGGGAGAGAGCCGATGCAACCAGAAGTTGATGTGGGGGGTGGAGTGGGCGCTCTCAGAGAGACTGGGAGGAAGTCTCTGGTGAGACTGCTGCCAGATTTCTCGTCGAGACAAACAAAACGGGTGTCGAGCTTCTTCCATTCACACTCTGGGATGCGGCGCTTTGAGATGACGTTCTTATACAGTTGGCTTTTCGCGTTGTATTCCCACCAAGTAAGCTTCGCCATGGACGTGAGCTTACTATTCCTTTGTAGGGAAGACGACTCCATTTCGCGGTGGGCATCGTTCATTCCCATGCCCCCGAGAGCCCCGATGGCCAAGTTATGGTGAGTCCAGTTGAGGCGTCCCAGGGGATAGAAACATACTCGACACATGCATGAAGAACAGTCTGGCTTGGCTGTCTCAGGAAGCGCCGAACTCGAAGTGCCACTGACTCGGTCTGCGTTATAAGAAAAGCATACCGAGTTTGAGCATACCGGCAGTATGTGGTAATCTGGGGTAACGGAAGGAGCCGCTCTTCCGACACATTGCTGGTTCTTAATCGGGTTGAGCCGAACGGTATGTCTATAACCACATCCAGATCGTTATCCGCTAGGGCGAGCCACTGCGACTTCCACTTCTGCTTGAGCTTACTATCGCTAACGGCTAAAGCGAGCTCTTTCTCGGATTCCCCGGTATTATCTTCCCGGTAGCGTACATTGGTTTGGGGGTCAAGGATTAACTACGAGGCGAGAAATTATATTAGGAAAAAGTAGGGAGAGAGAAGAGAAGAAGAGAAGGAAAATAGGGGTAAAAAGGAGAGGAAATAAGATGGGAATAAGGTAATAGATTACTTACCTAGTCAGGAGTGAGTCCCATAACCTACTTTACTTTGTTTACTTTGTATGTACATGCCGAAGTATATACAAGTACACTCACGACCTGTGCGGAACCAACCCGCTCACCTCGACCCAAACCAAACCAAAGACAAGAGTGTCAACCAGTTTACGGCATCGAAATCCGAGCGCAACACCCGATTTCTTTCAAACAACTACCGCTACCCTAAATACATCATGTAAGGTCTAGATTAGTTCCCATCCACTGATTCGCCATGTCACAGTACTCACGGCGCACTCGCGGGTCCATACCCTCCAAGCCTCTCCCTCGGGTGCCGAGACCAAAGCTTGCGCCCTTTACTCCAAACGCGCGCGCAGACATCCAGTTCATCAAGGAGCTGGGTGACCCAGGCAGTGGTAAAGATGGGCGTGTCTGGGAGGTTCGGATCAACCGGTCTGGACCACACTACGCCCTGAAAATGGTACACTCACATGCCAAGTTGAACCCTGTTTTACCACCGGTCGTGCTGATAAGTATGCCAGTTCTACTTCACAACGGCCGCATATATCTCAAGAGACTTCTGCTGGCAAAATCAGCCACGACCTTGCAACAACTCAGCTCTATTTCGACTACTTCGATGCCTTCAGCTGCGAGTGCCGTGTCTATGGTCGGTTGAAGGAAGAAAACCGCCAAGATCTGGCTATCCCGGCCCATGGCTACCTTCTTCTTACCCCGAAGCAGGAGGCCAGAATCACGAAAAAGATTGCCAGGCCAAACCCCACCGAGTCCGACCTAGACGGTAGCCTATGGTGCCGCAGCGAAGAGACACGCCATCTCCCCATCCGGGCCATCGTAAAAAAGCTCGCGACCGACCCCGACCACTTCCGCCCCTCACACGTCCCCAGTATGTGGAGTGACCTGCAAGACCTCCACAAGTTAGGGATCCTGGTCCGCGACATCACAGTTTTCAACTACATGGGCGGCAAACTCATCGACCTAAGCCGATCTTGGGCCTGGCCGCACCCGGCGCTTACCTATTCCGAGGAGGCAGAGATAGCGAGGGAGAGGAGGCGGGACCCGCACTACCTCCGCATGATAATCATTGAGTTCGGCTGCGGGGAGCTATGGGATTGGGACGCTGTTGAGATCCCTGACGAGCTGACAAAGTGTGCTTCGGGGAAGAGTAAGGTTGATAAATATGGTGCTGACCCGAGGAAATATGACTGGCTCAAGTTGGAGGAAAACCCTGCCGAGGCAAACGCATTCCTCGCGGATAACTCCTCACGAAGGAGCATAGCGATATCGAGGTGGCCAGGGGAAAAGGGAGAAACAGTCCGGCAACTGACTCAGAGATGATGACCGTTGGTGATTGGCTTCCTTTACCTGTAGAATCATGTTGAGTACCCAGAGTGGCAGAGATAGGAAATCAAATAACATTCTCCCATCTAAGTGTATATATGTATGTGACCGTAATGTCCAACAACGGCATCGCATTAGAGCACATTGGCCCAAACTCACACCGGCCGTTCTGAAAAACAACCTCTCCGTTGCCTTTCGACATCCCAATGAGAGGCGGGATACCTTCCGACGGCAGTTTCGGAAAGAGGGTCTGGATTAATCGAAACTACAGTGGGTGAGACAAACAAGTACCTTGCTCTGGCCGGAAAAATAGGCTTTGGGCGGCTTTGATTTCAGTGTTTTTGTGGCGCTGTGGGTTGTTTTCCCCTTGCCCCGTGTTTCATAAGCGCACTCCAACATCTGAGCACTTTTCGTGACACTAGATGTATCCAGGCATATAGGAACATTGCCCTTGGCACTCGAATTCCGCTAGCTTAATTACGTGTTTGGTTCTCTTCATCGCGGACATATTTGTCACACTCTGTTTCAACTGCTTTCCTGGTCTCCGGATATGTGTTTCCTGTCAGCTCCTTGCTTGTCGTTAGATCATTATAATCGTAGGAGTCGAACTAGACAACGTCGAGCCAGTTCATGGGGGGTTGAAAATGTAACTAACAAACCAAAACCTAGACACTGTTAGCTCTGGACAGCAGAAAAGTTGGCGAACCACACAAAACACAAAACACAAATTCGAGTCATTGGCTCCTCAGCTAGCAACCTCGAGTGCTTGGAAGATGACCCCCACTCAACCAAGCTGGACGAGGTAGGGCACCCAGAAGAGTGGCCAGTGGCCACTCGTCGAGAAGTCTCTTGTGCGCCGTGGTGTGAAGGTTGACCCAGTCACGCCTTCACTAGCTACACGCGAGTGTGTTGCGTATCATCACAGGAGCCGTACCTTGTTGATGGGCATGGAAGAAAGGGACCTCTCAAAGGGGACTGTGTCAAAAAAGCCACCTATGCCGGGGTTGCCGGGCCGAACGCAGGCAAAAAGAAAGAGAAAACGGAAAAAGAAGGAAACTGGCTCCTCAGTAAGTCCTGGCTTCGTTCCTGGAGTCGACCCCGACCCCGGAAGCCGCCAGTTCCCGCCAAGCCTCTCGGCCGTTAAGGAACCGCTGTACGACGCACGGGGTTGACCCTGACCTCTTGCAGGAGCCGTACAAGGACTGATTCATCATTGGAGTTGGGTGGTCAAGACAGTAAGAAAGAGGGAAGGAAGGAAGGGAGGGAGAAAAGGTATGCAAAAACAATTAAACAAAAAAGCAACAGCTGGGTCTAGATCACGCTCCTTCTCCAGCTGCGCTGACTGACTGTATGAAAAGGGGGGGGGGGGGAAGGAAGGAAGGGAGTGGAATGGCAGGGCCAGTTTCTCCTCAGAATATCTGCAGCCTCTGAGGCCGGGGTTAGTGGTCTCGAGAGACTGAGAATATCTCGTCATTGGCACCATCGGGTGCCTTAGAGAGTGCGTGGGCCTTCGCGATGGAGTGACCCCATGCTCCTCGCTACTTGTGGCCGCACGGTTGGGTTCATCACTGGAGCTGTGCCATGAAGTAGAGTACTCTGATCAAGAGGGTGGAGAGGTTTCCGAAGGGCAAGAAAGGTGGGAGAGGGAGGTGGGAGTGCCCTAAGTTTTAATGGAAGAGTGTCGTGCGCAAGGAGTGTTGGTCATCGGTGGTTTGCTTTGTGGCAAGCCTGATTGCAGGGCTCGTGTGGATTGAGCAACGAGCGAGGGATAGTAGAGTGCTGGGTTCCTTGTCCGTGAGACGCAGTGCGCACCGCGATCCCATCTGTGTGCGATCTGATGTTGGCAGACCCAGTTGGCTGGATTGACCGGGGCGCCCCGGTCAATGTTGAGAATGTTGGACCCGCGTCTCAGGGATTTAGGGCGAACCTTATATGGACGATGGCCTTGCCAGTTGACGACGTCCCTTAGATAGTATGAGGTCGGTATGGAGTAGGGGATGGATAGGAGATGAATGGTGATGTAGAATGGTTCCTGTGAACATGAAAATCATTAGCTGCTGCTTTCATACACAAACAAGACACGAAAGGAAGTGTTGCAAAGGATGGTTTCGAAAGCGCCACTTACTCATGGTGGATGTGGTTGAGACACAGAATAAGAGCCGGTCAAGCAATCCTGTACATGTAAATAAAGACAGCCCGGTTAGTAAAAAGCATTGTTGGCGTGAAAGAGGGATTTCAGAAAGGAAGGGAAGAGGGTCAGAAAAACATTGAAATGTAATCATTTGCCATAGGGCTCAGTTCAAGCCGATGGAATAAAGTATCTCATCATGTTGTGTGTGTGTGAAGAGGGGGGGCGAGAAGATATGAGGGGACTTACCATTGATGTGTATCTGTAAGACAGAGTGAGTGCTAGACTGCAGAGTTCTGTAGATAATCAGTAGCGATCTTGGTGTTGCGGTGACTCTCGAAGAAAAGGAGGGAGAATAGAAGAGGAAGTAATTGAAGCAGGAGGATGATGTCTGTGTTGATCGCGGTCAGGGTCGCGTCGCGTCACGTCACCAGCGCTGGTCCTGGCCACTGCCAGGCCACTGCCAGGATAATAACGGGGAATATGGGGAACAAAGGGCCGCTGTAGCAGAAAACAAAACGACGATTGAACGGGAAAATGAAGGAGCCAGTGATGATGTGTGTTAGTGATAAGAAAATACAGGGAAGATGGAGGGGAAGAAGAAGATGGAGGGCGCGGGGGGAGATATGTGGGAAGAAGAAAATGGAGGGGAAGCAGAAGATGGAGGAAGAAGAAGTGATCGTCTATTTATAGGGAAAGTTTTCCAATTTGATGAACAGTAAAAGAAACGATGATATTTGAGGGAAGAATAAGTGAATGAACAATGGTAAGAGATACGAGAATAAGATGTGGGAAGTAGAGAATATGGGAGGATGTAAGACGATGGAGGAGGAAGAACGAGAATAAATAGGTAGACGTGGGGGGATGTAGGAAATGGCGGAAGCAGCCTGGCTGAGGCTGGAAGAGATCCGAGGAAAAGAGTGGAGGAGGGGAGGAAGAGTGGGAGGAAGAGCTGGGTGAAAATTTGTATTTAGCTGTGCCCGCCGCCTTGCCTGGGAAACAAAGCGTTTGAAGTATTAGGGTAAGGGCTTGGGAAGTTCATAGGCTCGAAGACGGGAAAGAAGGGAGAGGACCACCAAGCTGAAAAAGCTGGCAGCATGTGGTTGCCTGGGGTCACCTACCTGGCAGATGTCGGCCGTGGGTAGGTAGTGATTCTGCCGGCGACCTGGTGCTCCTGGCCCAGCTCACCGTCAGTACCAGCTGGTCTGGGTGAGGCAAGTGTCTGTACTGATCGGTCCGGAGATGTCTTGCTGGTGTGATAGTTGGTCGGTGTTCCCCGTCTTGGTTGTGACCAAGAGCAAGTGAAGCCGTAATGGACAACGGCTGCTTAATAGCAATGGTCAAAATAGAGAAAGACGCGGAAAAGACGAAGGATGGTGTAATAGAGTAAACAGCTACATGCTACAGAGGCATGTGAATAACATCGTGTTGTCTGCTTTCCACGTCGTAAGTGTACTCGCCACGGACACGTGTAATTCAAGCATTTGAGCCCTAGCTCAGGCTCAAAACTTGCTATTCAAGTGAAGCGTAGTTGGAGGCATCGGGATTCATATCCGCCACTAAAACAACAAATAGTGTGGAGTTTCCCAAGAACGTAGTTTGTTGTTCTGGCAGTTAATGGCCAACCTTTTTCCTTGATTCCAAAAGCGGAGAAGAACAGTGTTGTGTCTCTTCTAGACGCGTGTTCTCGTCATTATCGTGGGCCTCGAAAACCTACCGAGACAGGCAAGGTTTAGGTATGTTGGTCAACGTTGCAGTCCTCAGCAGGGGGACACTCTTGTTGCAGAAATTAGTCGACCAACTAACTAATTATTTAGTATCTAGTAGCAGGTGCCACCGCTATTCCCTATTATGCCTTGAATTGGACTGGCTGAGGCGCGATCGATTTATTACGCGAGTAACGACGAAGTCAACAACGCAAAGGACGCGAGTTCTCACAATCATTGACCGAGGGAGAAACATCCAGGTTGGCCATGGCATACCTCGAAGAGATTATTGGACTCTTCGCTTACTCACTTTGGGCAAGAATAGCACAACAGGCACATTCAAGGGTCCATACTGCAAGTCACCGGGAGCCGCACTGCAATCGAATAGATACAAGGAGGGAGGCAGCGACTGGATTTTATATCAATGAAGCCCCAGACGTACTACGCTTGTACACAGATCAGAAACAATAAGTGGAGTGAGAGGGAGTTTCTTTGGAATGGGGACAAAGAGCATATTGAACGGCGATAGGGTTGGTAGGTCTTCCTGACAAGATTGCCCAAAAGACAACAGCATTGTGTCAGTAAACTAACCACATTGTTCACCGGATAGGGATTCAGGGCTATATAACACTGCCTTAAAGCTGCCACATTCTCTCGACAACCGAATCATCCTCGCAACAATCAACCGGCACTCCTGTCGCGTCTACCAAACTTATCCACTACTTCCGAAACAAGCATCATGGCCGCCACGATCTCCGACAACAACCTGCGACCACGGCGCCCACATGGCGGCCCGAAAGCAACAGAAGCGCTTCCTGGACAAGTTGGGCCTGGACTCGATCGCGGCCGAGTACCAGGCGGAAGAGAGGGTGGAGAGCGAGGCGGAAAAGGCTAGGCGGAGCCTGTGGCACATCTTGTGGTATCTGGGCGGAGTGCCGCCGGTGTTGGGCGAGGCGGCGGCTTATATTGGGAAGTGTCCACGTTGCGATGGGTGGGAGTGGCTGCAGGGTGATGGGGAGTGGGATGGTTACGAGATGGAGGAGGAGGAGGAGGAGGATGCTGATGTCATTGACGAGAAGATGGCGAGTTGGGTGGGCGCGACTATTGAAACTTTGTCGTTGGTTGAGAATAAGCTGTCTGAAATCAAAACGTGGAGGGAGGAGACGATGGTGTTTACTCCTGAGATGGTGTCTGACGCGGAAAAGAAGCCGCGGGAGATGAAACCGTTTCGTTGAGAAATTAGATTGTTCTCGAGTAGGAAGACTCCTATGAGAGCAACATCGTAATAGAAAGTTGATATTGATTCTGGCTGGTGCAAAGCGAGTGTAATGTGGTTGGCGGTGCTTCGCTGTTGGTTGCTGCTTTGTGTTAGAACATTATGTGCGTGCTAAAAGCATGCCATATTGACGTTCATCTACACTGAAACTGATTGCCTGATCATGGCATAGTCGCGAAGGCCCCAAAAAAAGGGTAGAGATCGAGAGGCTGTGTGGACTATGTAGTTGTCACAGAGTTGGTATAGCAGCTCTATCGGCTGATGCTCAGTCGTGGCCGAGGGGCAGCAGTTGACGGAATACAATGCAACCAAATGTAAAACGCAGGACTAACAAAAATAAGAGTATAAATAATTCGGCGGACCCGTTGCCCTTGTTTTCATTCCCACTCCAGCAGCACCGAATCATTACCGCAGCCAAAGACCAACAACACCACACCCACGCCTCTCTTCAGACATTAATCTCGCCGCTTCCCGAGAACCATCTTTGCCAGCATGGCTAACACAAATCCCAACCGCCCCCAGCCTCAGGGCAAGCCCACCAACCCGCTGGAGGTCCTCGCAGAGGTTGCCAGTCAGCAGAAGCGTCTCCCAGTCCCCGAGAAGGACCGCGCCAACCTGAACCTCCTAAGAAAAGCCGCAACCAAGGTGCTCAACCGAGACAAACCGAGCAAGGGCGTTGGCGATAAGACCAACAAGCGTGTCCACGCCATCAAGAGCGACACTGGCAATACCCAGATCATCCACCCTAGCAATCTCCCCGACGACGACGATGCTACCATCGTGGAATTCCCGCTGGAATCGGAGTAGGCCAAGACCTCGAACCTCCCCGTCCGCTCAACGACATTGCTGGACTCGAACCCGAAGAAGGACGCCCTGGAAAGGGCAAAGCAGACGGAGATGATGAATCTGGCTAGGGAGGTTCGGGGAGGTTGGAAGCGGAAGATTGGACCAGGGCATAAGCTATTCTTCAAGGACGGGGTTGTTTGCGGGATCATTCTGGACTGGGTTGGCTTCTGCTCTGCATCGGTTTGCATGGGTCATGGATAGATGGGGTATGGCGAGGAGACGGTCATCATAGCAAGCAATTGATTGATGGACGGGAGCGATACCAGTGAATACTACACCGTCACAAGCGCAGACCTGACCACGACTGGAGTTGTAAATAATTCCGTACCTCGGTGCTAAGTAACACACGATGTGTAAATGGCAGTGTACAGACCCCCACGGCCTCCCTGTTCGACCAACCATTTCCCATCAGGCGCCGTTCCCCGCTCCCAACACCCAACAATCCCTCAACACCAAAGAAGGTTCTTTTGTACCGGCCTTGGAAAATTTACTTTTTAATCACCAGATAAATATCTCATCGACTCGCACAGTGACCAATCTCACAATGGATGAGCGCGCCAAAATACCCGTGTCCCTCCCGTGCGCCAACCCGACCGTCAGCTACTGGCAAGACCCGCCGGATGACCTCGCCGACCACCGCAGCACACCCGACCTCCCGGAGTTTGTGGATACAGTTATCATCGGTAGCGGCATCACTGGGGCTGCGGTAGCATGGGGGCTGTTACAGGGCCCGAACCCGGGGAGCATCCTCATGCTCGAGGCCCGACAAGCTTGCTCTGGCGCGACGGGGCGGAACGGTGAGTACATACTTTACGCTCATCCCCGTAACTCCTACCCGACCTCTCATTCTCACCTACCTCGTTCACCTACCTCGTTCACCTACCTCGTTCACCTACCTCCTCCACCCACCTCCCCGCTCCCCTTCCCTCTAACCCTCATACAACCCATCACGCTAACACCCTCAAAAAAACACAGGCGGCCACACCAAACACGCAACCTACCGCACCTTCCCACACCACTCCCAGACCCACGGCCAGCCCACCGCCAAACAGATCGCCCGCCTCGAGCTGCGCAACATCCGCGCCGTGCACGCCTTCGCGCGCACACACAACCTGCCCTGCGACCTGCGCCCGTGCGAGACAGTCGACGTGGTGTATGACGAGGGGGAGTGGGTGCGGGCGCGGGAGGGGGTGGCGGGGCTGCGGGCGGCTTTTCATGGGGCTGGTGAGGGCGACGGTTCTTCTGCTTCTCCTGCTCCTGATGAGGGGGGGTTGGGGTCGGGGTCTGGCGCTGGGGGTGAAGCGGGCGACGAAGGAAAGGGAAGGGATACGGAAGACGGCGGGGAAGACGGCGGGGAAGGGCGGTACACGCTGTACTCGCGCGAGGAGGTGCTGCGGCTGTTCCCCGTGCACGACGGTGTGTTTGAGGGGAGGGAGGAGGAGCGCGTGCAGGGCGGCGTGGGCTACTTTGCGGGGTCGCTGTCGGCGTACAAGTTTGGGGTTGGGGTGCTGAGGCTGTGCGTTGAGAGGGGGCTGAATCTGCAGACGGGCACGCCGGTGACGGGGCTCGGTCGTGTTTCTGCCTCTGCTGCTGCTGCTGCTGCTGCTGCTGCTGTCGTGAACGGGAGATGGGAGGTGCGGACGGAGCGGGGGGTGGTTAGTGCTAGGCGGGTGGTGCTCGCCACGAACGGGTATACGGCCGCTGTATGGCCCAGGTTTCAGGGCGTTGTTGTCCCGCTACGAGGACAGATCACGGCGCAGAGGCCCGGGCGGGGGATGCCGGCGGGTGGGTGCTTGGACAGGACGTACAGCTTCATCTATGAGAGGGGGTATGAATACATGATCTCGCAACCGGAGGGATCGAGGTTTCCGGGGGATATCATCATGGGAGGTGGCCTGGCTAGGGCGCAGGAGGAAGGGCTGATGGAGTTTGGGACGACGGATGACGGCGCGGTGAACGAGGAGATCAGCGACTATCTACGAGAGACAACGGGGCGGTATTTTGGGTCCGACTGGGGGGACGATCACCCAGAGGGACGCGTGAGGAGCGAGTGGACTGGCATCATGGGATTCAGTCCGGATGGATCCCCGTTTGTTGGGGAAGTGCCTGGCGAGAGCGGGCTGTGGGCCAGTTGCGGGTTTCAGGGGCATGGCATGGTCCTGTGTTGGGAGTGCGCGAGAGCCCTGGTGGAGATGATGGAGGGCCGGGATGGCGAGGAGCTAAGAGATTGGTTCCCTGACATCTTTCGTATTACCGAGGAGAGGATGGCCCAGAGGTTTCGGGGGCGCTTGGACGCGATTCCGAAGGCTGATAAGAAGTAAGGCGACTAACCAAGAGTTTTGGGGAATAGATCGTCGTGAAAAATGATAATCACATTTAGTGTAGGCAGTTACTTGTTTTCTACTCTGATGTACGAAACACGGGGTACGCCCATACTTTTTTGTCGGCATAATTACATAGTTACCACACGGCACTTGGATTCCTGGCGGGCCTCTTACTGTTCTTGCGTAGACGATGTTCCCGATCCGCTGTCCCGGGAAAATCAAACGGGTCTGCGTCGACTTCACAGGCCAAATGGCGCCCAGACGGCTGATTTATTAACCATGGTAGCAACCGCAACAACCAAGCGGACGGGAACCTCTGTGAGTGGCCGTAGGACTGCGGACACTGGCCCGAGACCGCCCATTGGACCGGTGGGAGGTCGGGTTCGGCGGGTTGAGCTCTGCCGCGTCTTGCCGTGCTGAATATGGGCCACGGTGTGACTTTCCATGGCCTGAATGGATGGCGTCGGCCGCGGATGCGACGCTGGCGTTCCTAGCTGCAGAGCTTGCTGACTGCCCGCACGGAAGCAGCCGTCTGGTATTTGAGGAGACAGGCAGGAGACAGGCAGGAGACAGGCAGGAGAAGTCGTTAGCGCATCTTTGGAGGTTCGGTTCTGGCCATTCGCTGACGAGTTGTCGCGCTCACCGATGACTTTCGGGCTGTCTGTGTTGTGTGCAGTCGTGCAGTCACTGCAGTGTTCGACAAGGTGCCAGGGTGATGGCAATTGGGGAACGCGGTTTGAAGTTGTGAAGTGTGTGATAGCCTGCATCACTCGAGAGTTAGTTAACTGATGAGTATTCTGTCCGAATATTCTCAACTCCCTCCAAATAATTCCGGGTTCAGATGCCGAGAGGTCGGCCAACAAGACGAAAACGGCCAGATAATTCCCTTTCCATTTTTCATTTCCGTCTTACAAATACACAAATACACAAATCCTCCGCCGGCAGGAGCAGGTGGAGAGAACAGATTCTGGCTTTTGCCGTTTTCTTTCGCGATTGGCTTCTGCAACGGCGACCGAGAACCGGACTGGCAAGTGCGTCGGGGCCCCATCAATGCCCCCGGGACTGAGTGGAGACCGTGGAGTTTCACTGTCGCCCCACCTGGGCCCAGCCAACTGGGACGCGGTTTCCCTGCCTTGTGCCTGCCATCTCAATTTCGGCATGCCATGGGCGCCACATGCGACACTCCGATCAGGTCCTGCTCTTTCCTTCCCTTGCTTCCGTCCCACCCGGGCCGCCTGGGGTGCTTGCCCTGAGTGGTTCGAGAGTGGCCCTGTATTTTTTGCCCTGGATTTGCCCTGGATTTGCCCTGGATTTGCCCTGTATCCTCTTCTCTGACACCACCCCAGACGGACGGGAGAGTGGTGCGAGGTGCGAGGTGCAACCTGACCTGCATTCCCTGTTGCGTGCTCCTGCTGCTCGGGATTGCCGCAAACTTCCGACAGGCATTCTGCCTTTCTCATCTCGGCACTCGATTTACGACTCCAGATTAGTTACAGATTACAACCCACTTCAATTGGAAGCCCCCGAAGCGAAAAGAACATTTGGAACAATTTACCCACGCTGCCACGTCCCAAACACCCGACCGTCAGTCCGTCACACAGCGAACAGACAACAAGACGACCCACCCATCCTAATTCATCCCAGTCTGTCCCAGTCCGTCCCGGCGGTACCCCCTCGCCAAGGCATGCAACCAGACTGTTGGGACTTCCAGCTTTTTTCTTCACCGCCATCTGTGGCCAACCAGGGGGCATCCCGACCGTGCCCACGAACCGTCTCCGAGCTGGCGGGACGCCTTTTGCTTCTTCCGGCAGTCTGTCGCTTGTTGCTCACCTCTCGCTTTTGAGGGGGCATGATGCATCACCATGATTGCGTCTTTGGCTCCATAATGGGTGTGATGCGCATACAGCTGCACAACAGGACAGCGCTAGTCAGTGTGATGATCACCTCCCAGCTCCCCCGGCAGCCCGGACATTGGCAAAGCAAAGCAATGGCCCTGTCAGTTTGTAGTGACAGTTGCATACCGAAGGTCGTTACTTGGCACTTGGTACTTGATACGGATTACAGATCAGTTACATCCTTCGTAGTTACAGTAGTTATTGCGCACGCAAGAAACATACCCTGCCAACGGAACGGGGAGGGGTCCACCCGTGATCCCAGCACCCGCTTTCCCCTCCCCTCCCGTGCTGCAAGGCCCGATGTTGTTTCGCTCTCGGACTGAGGAAGCCGTCGGAACGGAACCAAACCAGTGGGTCAAGGTGGGAGCCGTCCTTCGCCAATAACCAGGCCGCCCCTCCCCTCCCTCGCTTCCAATGACAATTCCTGATCTTTTCCCGGGCCACACGTTACCAGACTCTCGGGATCCAGGGTCGTTCAGCTCAGCCAGCCCTCTGACCTTCCACAACCAGTCATCAACCTCCCGTCTCGCTTCGCCCTCTCTGTCTGGGGCAAACCTGTACCACTCACACTCACTCACACTCCGCGTAACCAGTCACCCGCGACCCGACAGCAGCCGGGCCAAGAAAAGGTCCAAAGCTTGACTCTTTCCATTCGTCCTTTCTCTTGCCGTCACTACGGACACAGCCCCTTCACACCACCCCCTTCGGAGTTTAGACCCACCCCAGGCTGCCCAAACAATGTCCACCATGGAGCCGGACGACAACTCCCCCAACCCATCCCCCGAGGCTGTCTCGTCTCCGCGTCCCTCCTCCAGCTCGACTCACATCGCCGTCGACATGCACGGAACCCCGGAAGAGGAGCTCTACGCCACGGCCGAAGCCATGCGGGAGGCCATGTTGAGACTCACCGGGAGCCTGAGCAAAGCAACCGGCAAGGCGGGCACCACCGCCACCCCCACTACCGACGGCTCACTTCCCCCCTTCGCGCCAACCTCCGCCACCACCGGCCAACCCGCAGCAACCGCCAGCAATCCCACCCCTAGTGACGGCGAGTACTACGAACAACAGCAACAAGAAGAAGACGACGACGACCTCAACCCCCTGCCCGGCCCCAGCACCACCACCACCACCACCGACGCAACCGAAGCCGAAGCCGACCAAACCGACCTGGACACCTTCGACCTCAGCACCGCCTTCGCCTTCGACCGCGACATGTCGCGCTACCCGGCCTCCATGACCAGCTCGGTGCGCGACCACGTGTACGAAGGCGGCCTGCGCTACCACGCCTACCGCGCGGGGCGCTACGCCTTCCCCAATGACGAGACCGAGCAGAACCGCGATGACATGAAGCACACCATGACCCTGATGCTGTGCAGGGGGGCGTACTTTTATGCGCCCGTTGAGGGGGTGCTGGAGGAGGGCGGGGAGGTGCTTGATTTGGGTAGGTGTTTTTCTTTTTTTTTTTTTTTCTTTCTGAAGTGTTGGGGTTGCTTTGGGGAGGGAAATGGAGGGGGGGTATGGGTTTGGTAAGGGGAGGGATGGAGGGATGGATGGAGTTGTCGTTGAAGTTGGCGCAAAGGGGAAGGAAAGGCGTGGTTGCTGGGGTTCGAAAAAGTCTCGGATCGGGGTTTTTGGGTCTTCATGTTCCACCCACAAGAGACAGAGGCTGACTTGACTGCGCACAACAGGCACTGGAACGGGAATCTGGGCTATGGAACGTAAGTGGCTTGGCTTTCCTTTTTTTCCCGAGTGTCCGAGCACAACCGTTAGACGGTGCGGTGCACCCGTTGCACCTGTCTCATATGCTGTGCCTACCCAGAGCCCACAGCCTGACGCGTTTGGGCCTCGCTCCACTGGCGCGGAGGGCCGGTGAAACTTGACACGAGCTGAGTCTGCGGCTGGGGGTCTGGTTATTGTCAAGCCCTCGGACGCAGACGCGGTCTTGTCGAGCATCACTAGTCTGCAACCCTGGACCACCCGGACCGACCATGCTAACACAAACAAACACTCAGTCGGCGACAAATACCCCAACTCCACCATAACCGGCATCGACCTCTCGCCCATCCAGCCCAACTACGTGCCCGAAAACGTCCACTTCTTCGTTGACGACTTCGAGGAAGAATGGCTCGACCCCGAAAACAAGTACGACTTCATTCACATCCGCCACACCCTGCACTCGGTCCAAGACCTCGACACCCTCCTGCAGCGAGCACTACGGTACGCCCCCCCTCTACCTCTCTCACCCCAACCTACCCCCCCATCCCATCCAGCATCCAGCATCCAGCACCCACCCATACTAACCCCCTCCCCCGCAACCAGCCACCTCAAACCCGGCGGCTATTTCGAGGCCCAAGAACTAGCCACGGACCCCGTGGCCGACGACGACACCCTCACCCCGTCCACGCCCTACGCCCTGCGCGACTACATCCACTACCTGGCGGCGGGCATGGCGGTGATGGGCTCGCAGGCGCACGCGATCCTGACGCTCCCCGAGAAGATGCGCGCTGCGGGCTTCGCCGACGTGCGCCGCACCACGCACAAGTGCCCCGTGGGCGTGTGGGCGCGGGACAAGCGCATGCGGTTTTGTGGGCTGTTTCTGCGGACCGCGTTGATGGATGGGTTGAGGGGGCTGAGTAGGAGGCCGTTGACGGCGCTGGGGTGGACGCCGGTGCAGATTGAGATCTTTTTGGTGGAGGTGCGGAGGGCGTTGATGGAGCAGGGCGTGCATTCGTATTTTACGCTGAATGTGGTGAGGGGGAGGAAGCCGGTTGAGTGAAGGGGGGGGGGTGGGGAGTTGGTTGATTGAGGGCTGGTGGGTCGCGGTCGGGGTTACTTTTTCTTGGGCGCATGCACGGCAAAGGTTGTGAGAGGGGGGGGAGCGTACACCGTTTGCAGGCCAAACTTATGGACGGCACGGCGGTGGTTGGCCGGGTTATTCAGGGGTTGAGTGCTTGTTGAGAGGGCAGGCCCCCACGGCAGTGCTGCTGTTCTGCGATGGTGGCATGGCGTTGCTGGCGTGCTTCTCTCGGTGGGAGGTTGCTATCCAGGATCGAGGATACCATACCAGAGGGATGGGCCCTCGCCGGGCGACTGCCGGAGTTCGGCAGCACTGGCTGCATAGCTGGTTCCCTCTGTCTTGGTTGGACACAATACATGGCCAACCCCCTTCCCCGGTTGGGAGAGGGGGGGCATTGCAGCTACGGCATGGCACCGCCGCATTAACGACGCAGTCACAATGTGACAAGCACGACTTTCGGTATTCTTCAGGAGCTTAGAGGTTGCGCCGCAAGGGGTCGTTTGGATGATACCAGGGATACACATGGTGGGCATAAGGGGTAGGGCAAGGAGGTGGAGCATACGGAGCATTGTTTGAAGCACACTAGCGTCGGCGTCCTCACATTTGTGTTGAGCATACTACATGACAGAAAGGCTGGTTGTGGTGGTTGTAGGCTGGGCCATGCTGGGCCTGATAATACGGATTTGGGACACACATTGGAGCGGTTGCAAAATATGCGCATGGCGGTTGAGCCGTGGAGTAATTACAATAATGTTGAACCAAACAACTATGCTGTTGTTAAAAGGCTGTTGCTGACAGTCATGCCATTACAGGAGAGTTCGACGCCGCCCGGCACATCACCGCTGAACATGAGCGCCATAGATTCACAGACAGATGGAGTAACTTGACGCGTGTAGAGCTACTAATAACCCCCCGACTAACTCACGGCACCCAGCCCGTCCCGATCACGCACCCCCATCCCTCCCCTTCCAGTGCACCTTGACCCCACCCCAGCTATGGTCCGAATACTCGGCCTGCACCTTCTGGCACGTCTTCAGCCCCCAGTCCGACACGCCCATCATCAAACAACTCTCAAACATGAACGCACAGCTCCCCTCACCAACCTTGGCCGGCTTCAGCTCAGCGTTACGAGCACCCTCGTAGCTCTCCGCATCCGGCCCGTGGCCACTCATGACATTGTGCAGGCTTGCTCCGCCCGGCACAAACCCTCCACGCCCGCCCTTCTTGGCATCATACCCGCCCCGGATCAAACCCATGAACTCGCTCATGGTGTTGCGGTGGTACCAGGGTGGGCGGAAGGTATCCTCGCCGACCAGCCAGCGGGGCGGGAAGATGACAAAGTCAGCCACGGACGTGCCCAGCTTGTCCGACGGCGCCGACAGCACTGTGAAAATGCTCGGGTCCGGGTGGTCGAACGAGATAGACCCGATGGTGTTGAAGCGGCCGAGGTCGTACTTGTACGGGTAGTAGTTCCCATGCCAGGCAACAACATCAAACGGCGTGTGCCGCTGCGTCGTGCGATACAACGCATTATTGAACTTTGCCGTCACCACAAACTCATCCCGCCCATCCGCCGCCGTCGCCCCCAACCCCTCATCATCAAAGCTCGCCACAGGCGCCTGAAAATCCCTCGCGTTCGCCAGCCCATTACTCCCGATCGGCCCCAGCTCGGGCAGCACGAACCTACCCTGGAACAACTCCAGCACGTACCCCCTCGCCGCCACCCCGTCCACCAACCTCACCTGATACCTCACCCCCCTCGGAATAACACAAATCTCCATCGGCCTGACCAACAACCAGCCCATCTCCGTCCTCACATCCAGCACCCCCTCCTGCGGCACCACCAGCACCTCCCCATCCGCCGAGTAGAAAACCTCCCTCTCCCCCATCGACCTGCCCGCCGCATACACATACACCGCACAGCCCTGCTTCAGCGCCGGGTCGCCCGCCCCCGCCAGCAGATGCAGACCCGCCACAAAATCAGCGTCCCCATCGCCATGATCAAAGGGGTCCCAGCGCAGCTGGTTGGGGATGTAGTGCATGTTGCGGAAGGGCGCGCCGCCGAGGCCGAGGGATTCGTTGGCGGGCGGGGAGGGGGTGAAGGGCGGGTGGGCGCAGGCGGGCAGGATGCGGTAGAGCCAGGATTGTTTGTTGTCGTGGCGCGGGGCGGTGAAGGCGGTGCCGGAGAGCTTTTCGGCGTAGAGGCCTAGGGGGGGCTTTTGCGGGGAGTTTTGGGCGGTGGGGAGGGCGTTGGGGACGGCTTCGGTTCTGGGACGGGCAGGGGGTGGTTAGTTGGTGTTGTTTGGTTTGTGGATTTGGGGTGGTGGATGGTGGATGGTGGGGGTGGGAGGGGCATACTCGAAGTAGGAATCGAAACCATTTTGGTATTGGTATTTCTCTTCCAGGTCAAACTTGGTAACGGGCATTATGGCGGTAGCTCCGAGCTGGAGGAAGACAGGCAACGGTCGTGGTGGTGGTTGTTGCTGTTGTTGTTGTTGTTGTTGTTTGTGTTTGTGATGCTGAGGTGGTTTCGCTTGGTTTGCTGTTGTTCGGTGGTGGTTGAACCGCTCGGCGTCAAGTTATAGAGTCACGGAAGCAATCGGAAACCCAAAGCCAGAGAAGGGAGTATACTAATAAAGGATCCATCCTGCCAGTCCGGTTACACCTCCGATTGCATGTGCCGTCATGCCTTCGGTTTTGCAACTGAGCTTCCCAATTCCGCACCTTGACGGGAGGGGAGGCTGCTGGAAAGGCCGAAGATAGCCGGTTATATGCGCCGCAGATCCCCTGGGGTCGTTGAACCGCCCAGCCCCACCAACAACTCGGCTTGTCAAGTTCAAGTCACGAGGATGGTGTGTTTGAACTTTGGTACATCTTGTGTAGCGATATCCCCGGACACCAGCATCAGATGCCAATTTCTCCAATACTACTTGACCAACTACAAGACGCAGCGCAAGAAAACATGAATGAAGGCAACACTAAATCCCAACTCAGGCAGACGGCTAAGAAAACCAGACTAAACCACACTGCAAAAAAACTTCCTCATCCCATCATTACCCAACCCCCAACTAACCCGCCTAGTGAATGGTCTCGGGATTTCCCGTCCCCGACGGCGCCACCGGCTTCTGCGCGTTCTCCGTCGCAACCGCATCCGCCGGCGCGCCACCCGGAACCTCCTTCTTCTCCGACCCCTCCGCCGCGCCAGCAGCAGCAGGAGCAGCACCCGCCCCCTCCGCACCACCCTGCTGCTGGAACCTACCCAGCACCTTGTCCAGCCCCAGCCCCTTATACAGACTCCCGCCCGTCTCCTCCTTCTTCAACTCAGCCAGCCGCCTCGCCTCAGTATGAATATCCTGCACCTGGCGCTGGCCGGTGGTATAAAAATCCACAATACGCTTGCCCGTCGGCGTGTTGGACGCCTTCTCGAAGTAGGAGCCCAGGCCCGTGAGCAGCGAGTTGGCCGGAGGGATGACGTAGTTGCCGTAGCTGGCGTAGGCGGCCTGGGCGCGGTCGGTCGCACGCGTGCGCTCGTCCAGCTGCCGCAGCGTGCCCACGAAGCGCGACGTGATGTTGTGCTGCTCGTCCAGCGCGATCGCCTTCTGCAGGCCCTGGTCGGCGACGAGATAGCCGTGCGCGAGCACCTCGGCCAGGATCCGGCTGCGCGGCTTTTCTTCTTGCGTCAGGATCGAGTCGCGGTCGGTTTCGCTGGCGTCGCCGCCGCCGACAGTTTCGTGTGGCGGGGTGGAGATGTTGTCGCCCGTGACGGTGATCTCGTTGCCGCCGAGCTGGGTGTGGTTGAGGAGGAGGGCGGTGCGGGCGGCTGTCTCCTTCTCGAAGGTGACGGTGGCGGACTTTAAGCTGCCCTCGGTGGTGATGTCGATGGAGGAGATCTTGCCGCTGTGCGGGGTTAGTGGATTGTGTGTGACGCGACGGGGGTAACTTCGCGACGAGAAGACAACTCACCAGAAGCTGAAGAAGTCCTTAATCTCCTTGTCGTCAGTCTGGCTGCCGACATTCTTGACGTAAACGGTAGTCGCCATGTTGATAGCTGCGACTGGCAATGCTTGCTGATATGTGGTGGTGATGTATTGAGTTGGAGGGAATGCCCAGGTGGTTGTTTGGGTGCTGTAAGAATTGGTCGCAATTTGGGTTGCGCAAAAAGGACAATCGTATGATGTTTCTGGAAGGAAGTATTGGATGCGCAAGAGGCTTCGGTACTTTTCTAGTCGGTTGGGAGTTCGGACGCGCGTGTTCATTGCCAAGGAGGGAGCTCGAGGGGAGGGGCGACATGTCGTCATCCCCTCACTGCGGGGCACTGCCCGCTCTGTAAACTGTGGCTGAGCTGCGCGTCCTCGCTTCACGCATGTGATTGTGGATGAGAGAGAGGGTCTGCCACAGCAGATGACGATTGTCCCAAGGCAGGAAAATTCGATACTGGGGACGTGTTCATTACGAGTCATGGCTAATTTTGTCGAACAATATTTTGCACAGTGTTTTCTTTTCTAGACGGTGTTCGATTGAGACATGCTGACTATGGACAAATTCAGGGTTGGCTGTCAACCCAGCGCTAACTAACAGCTAACAGAACAAACTTCAAACGTGGCTACCACAAGACCACCACCACTCATTTACTTGGGTGGAATCCCTTCTCAAACTTCCTCTCAACCTCGTCCTCCATGGGTCCCCTGGGGTTGGACGTCAAATGCTGCTCGGAGTTAGCGGAGTGGCCAGCACTTTAGCCCGAGGGAATGCCAACCTCGAGAGTCTGCTTGTTAACGTCCTCCTTGTTGGTGGCGTCGTCGACTCCCTTGCCAGACGCAGGCGCATCATGCATTTGCTTGCCCGTCGACCGCTCAGGGGGAGGTGATTGACCGCGCTCAGGCATTTTGATTTGTTGCGAGGATTTGCAGCAAGGCAAATCAATTACTTCGTAGATGGTATTGCGCAGTCTGTCTTGCACAGAAGCTGGGGTTGGGAACTGTTAGAACAAGCTGCCAAGAAACAGAGTCCTCAATCTCTGTCGCCTCACTTACATGGGATTTTGAGTTTTGTTTGCAAAGATAGGCTTAAACGTGCAATTGTTGTTGAGCAATGGACTGAACTCAGAGCTGCAGCTAAAGATGTTCGACTTTTATACGCGACCAACCTGCCCCTTGACATCACAGCTCCTCTTCATCCGTCATTCAACATTCCATCAATGCATTACATCATGACCTTCGGCAGTACCTTGCTGGCTGCCGCTGGCCTTCAAGTGGTCCCATCTTTCTTGGCATGCAAATGCAATCCTTGCTGGTGCTGGTGGGGTCTTCTGTTTCGTGTAACCGTTGGGTGGGGTGGGGTTCTCTGCCGTTCTCCTCCGCCTTTCTCCAAACCACCACCACCACAGGCCGCATAACCGGCCATAGTACAGTACCATGCCGTTCGTTGACTAGCTTAGCTGGTCTCTTTTGTTTTGGCCGCCAGCTGGTGAAACACTCCTTCTCGCTCGCACTCGAGATCAGAATCTGGGTCTCCCCCTGCGACACCGCAACTCGCAACTCATTCCCTACTCGGGCTAGAGGTAGACCGACAGTACAAAGCAGCTGCTTTCCCATTGAACAACGTGTTTTCCACCGCCGCCAACGTCGCCATCAAGCCACGGCCTCGCAATGCCCGATCTCAACTCCGTTCCACCCTCACCACACGCACTCGCAGCATTGTCGCGCCGTGCATCTTCCCAACAAATGCCGCCCCCGCCCGCGCCGGGCTCACCTTCGCTCAACATCCTCCCTTCGAACCAGAGCACCGTTGGCGCCTCCACGTCGTCGAGCCTGCCATCTCCGGGCTTCCAGCCGTCGACCTCCCTTCCAGGCCCTACAATGAACGATAATACTGGTGTCGGGCCTGGGCCCGGCCCCCTGCGGCATCCGCGCCCCTTGACGGCAGCAGATCTCCACCTCGAGCTCGAGAAGGAACAGGAGGCAGTGGTAGGTAAAACCTGGAGATCAAAACCCTCCCCCACAGCATCTACGGAGCAGCTGACACCTTACTACCAAGGTCAATCGTCTCACCCGCGAACTCTCAATTCTCCGCGCCGCGCAGAACGCTTCGGTCGTCTCCAACGCCTCCTCCACCTCCGCCAGCGCGTCGGGTACCGAGCCTGGCCAGTGGGGTGACATCCCCCAACCCAGCCTCGGCACGAGCCACTACCAACCCGTCCGCCACCAGCGCACCTCGTCGAGCGCCAGCGCCCGCAGCCTCACCGCCAACGCCGGCTCCGTATCCACCACCTCGCTCGCAGGCATATCCTCCCCGGTACCCGTCCGCCCCACCGCCCAAACCCCGATCGCCATCGGCGGCATCGCCCTCAGCAGACAGAACAGCAGCGCCTCCCGCCGCAGCCGCACCGGCTCCCCTCCCCAGCAGCCCACAGAAGCAGCAGCAGCAGCCACCCCTACCACCACCACACCCCCGGCAGCGAGGCCGGTTCACTCCCAGGCTACTTCACCTCGCGCATGCCTATGCCGATCCCCATGCGCTCCTCGCAACCCGGCACAGGCACAGGCACAGGAACAGGCACGGGCACGACACCCACCTCGGCCGCCGCCACCCCGACCACGGCCGCCAGCGAGCTGTCCCCGGGCATCCTGCCCGCCACGTCGCGGTACGAGGAGACGGCGCTGCGCCGCGCCGAGCTGGAGGAGTACAAGCGCGAAAACGAGGCCCTGCGCCGGAGGGTGCGTGAGCTGGAGAGGCTGGTGCGGGATGCGAGTGCGGTGAAGGAGGAAGGGGGGGTTGGTGGTGGTGGTGGTGGTGGTGGTGGTTCTGGTGAGGGTGGGGGGCCAGCGGACCAGCAGCAACAGCAGTCGCACCAGTCGCAACAGTCGCAACAGCAGCCTCTGTGGCAGTCGCAGTCGCAGTCGCAGCCGCAGCCTGTATCGCAACAGCAGCAGGCAGCGCGGCAGCGGGCCGTGAGCGCGGCGAGCGCGGCGGGGAGCGCGGTGGGTGTGGGCGTGCCGGAGGAGGAGGTTGGCGTGGGGGAGAGCGCTGCTAGCGGGGGTGCTGGGAGGGGAAGGGGGCGTGGGAGGGCCGGGAGGGCGGAGTGAGTTGTGCTGGGTTGAGATGGACTGGACTAGCTGCCTGGTTATTGCGTGCTTTACGCTGCGTTGGCTTTTCTGCTTGCTCTGTCTGGGTTTTGGTCTTCCTTCTCTCCCCGGCAATCTCTCTTTCTTCCCTGGGTTGGGCTCACCACATTTCCTACCCAAGAGGCTGCTGCATCTTGTCTTGCTCGTCTCTTTTTCTCTTAGTGGCCCGCGGGGCCCCGGCTATCCGGCATTATTGTCTTTGCTGCTACATGTGGTGTGTGGCTTGGGATTGCAGCCTTCTTCTGTTTGGCGTCTGTGCGTTGGGAAAAGACTGGGGGTGTCTGGAATTTTCGCTTTTTCTTCTTTTTTTTTTTTTTTGCCCGTTGCCCCCGGGCCAAATGAGCTCGCTCGTATCTCTACTCTGCTCTTTGCTGCTTGCTGCTTGGATGAGATGGAGCTGCTAAGGATACTGGCCCTGGGAAAGGAAATGGTCTGATGGATATGCCAGCCTTCTTTTAGTTTTTTTGCGCTTGGGTTTTGTGCTATGGTATGCGAGGTGTTGCCTTGTATCCCGTCGTGGCGTGCTTGAGGCACCTAGGTAGTAAGAGTATTTATTTGCAAGGGAGCGCTGACGGTGATATGGGTCTGCTGGGGGTACTATTGGGCGAGTGCGAGCAGCGATTGCGTAGTACGGAGTGCGATTGCCGCGAACAGGTCAAGCTGCTGCCGCGTATATTTCCTTCTATTTAGTCAGATACTTCGGTAGGCGAAGCCGGGTTAGTATGACCTCGTTACAAAATCAGTATTCGAGTTTCTATTGCGGAACGCGCAGAAACTTTGCACGAAATGTTAACTCGTGTTTTCTCCGGCTTGAATATCGAGTTATGCAGAGTGACGGGAATAATACTGAATCGCGCTCCCCCTGTAATTACAATTCCCGAAGCTGGCATAGTTCCCTGCCTCCTGCAGTATCTCGAACGACCTGGAACCAACAGCCCAACACGGAGGCGCTTAGCAGGGGTTCAGTCCTCGGGGCCTCCGACGAGAGAAAGCCTTGCCCCCTCTCGGGCATTCTCCCACCAAAATTGCTCCGATTCTCAATTTTCTCTCTCAGTAAAGAAAAGTCAAATAGCTCTCAGAGCTTGATTGCCAGAAATGTTCCAAACACACGCAAAAGTACTTGCTACCATCTAGTCGAGAATGACAGGACTTACAGTATAGCTAGCGAGCTGTAGGGACCCTTAGTTATACGAATCGGTAAGCAAGCTGCAAGACTTTCCGCATTCTGTTGGGGATCTTCCTTGAGGCGCTTCCCACACTGCCTCAACGGTGCTAGCAGGCGGATGAACACTGTGCGGCTGTGTATGAAGGAAGGTAGATTCTAGCACGAAGTGACACAGTGTTAGTTTCAAAATTGCCGCTCTGCGGCCACGAGAGGCCTACTATCAGGGGGGTGATCGCTATCGGGGCGGTGAAAACATTTCCAGCTAGGTCCGGAAGTACTCCTTTAGCTCAAACCGAACGTTGAACACTGCAGGCAATAGGGGAAATAGGGAGTAGACGGGCAAGACCAAAGCACTAGGGATACCAGCAGCACTATCGTAGGATTGCGTCTTTGCCAACGAAGTTTCCGCTGCCTTCTCCCAAGCATTATCTACTGGTTCCCTGAGCCCACGGTCTGAAACCTAGGTTAACCGGCAGCGTCGCGAGTGGTCAATACCACCCACCTTGTCGCTTGGCTGCTGTGCCACACCAGATAGCCTTGCCTAGTGCATTCAGCTTCACGCCGAGTCTGCCTCTGAAGTTGGAACGATGCTGTTGCCTTTCCAAGGCCCTGTTTTTCTTGTCCTCGCTGCTAGTATTGCCATATGCTCCCGCCCCTGCGACCACTTTTATGGCCGTCTATATAAGAAACAGCATGCTGCCTCAACCGCTGGCGGTTGTGCTCTAGTTCTTCAGTCACTTTTCCTTCAGTCCTTGGTGCTTTAAGCCAAACACTTGAGCTTTCAAGTCCAAGTGTGAACGTCTCCCTACCATGGCCCGACTCCCGGACGACGATCCCGACACATTTACCAAAACCGTCCACCACTTCTTTCAACACGGGAATGAAAAGCTGTGCCGCGAATTCTCAGATGGGGCAATTGCTCATGTGAAGAAAGAATTTCTCCACAAATTTATTGAAGACTTCAATACGGCCATGAAAACCTACAATTCCAAAATGGAGGGGATGTCCGTGTATATGCGGACCAACCTAGACGAAGCCGAAGCCGAAAGGCTCTGCCGAACCACAGTGCTTGACAGACAAGCCCTCGGCCAAGCAATTCTAGATCCTCTTCTCAGCCATTGCTGCAAGAAGGAGGGATTCATGATCTCGCCTACCCTGAGCCGTTATATGCCTGAGCCGATTACTCTCGACTCCGACTCAGACGACACCGAAGACAGCGATACGTCAGATGATGACACCGCCGTACAACCAGGCCGCCATTTACCAACTCGCAACGACCTTCGGGCAAGTCATCGCAGGATCCCCTTCCTATTATCTCAGGCTTATGAGAAGACGCTAACTTGTTGTCGAACGCCCCAGAGAGGACGAACCCTCAACGGCGGACCCAACTCTCCCGAGTCTCAGTCACGAAGCGTACAGCGAGCTTACGAAGAGCCCCCGGATGTTTATGAGGTTCCCTCACCCGAGGCCGCCTCGGACACGGTGGTAGTCGTTCGTTTTATCCCCAGGACCCCTACGCCACGCCCCAACGATGAGCCCTCATATGCTAACAGCGTCCGTGGCCAACAGAGAGGCACCGATAATGGCACGATACAGTCGTTTACGGTTGAGGGGGAGGACTTCATCTTTCCATATCCCGCGGTAGGGCCTGGCTACTACATCGTTCGGTGCGACCGCGCCGTCCATATGCATCAGTTTGACGAAGACCCGTTCAGGCTGTGGGGGGGCACAAACGCCCTGGTCAAGCACTTCGCCAGAAAAGTCCCTAAGCCAACGTGTCATAGGAGGAAGGATGCAAGAATATACACCACGGACCAGATAATCACGAAATTTGGGTATCGAGGTGAGTTGCATCACGGTGCTGGCCGTTCCTTGATCCCTTGATCAAGCACTTACATCAGCACGCACCAACAGTTGTCGACGACGAAGGCGCGGACGTCACGGCCCAGTGGGTCAAAAGGAGCAACGAGCGTGTAGTCTCAAACAGGGCCCGGGAGAGCGCCCCGAAGGGGAGGCAGGTCAAAGGGAAGGGGAAGGCTACAGCTGGACGACCGGTTTACGGGCCTTCGTCGCGGGGAGGGTTTATGTCACGGAGAGGGCCTGCGTCACGGCGACGGTCCCGGCGAGAGAAGGTCCCTGCTAGGTCGAGTGGGTCTGGTGCCGGCGCCTCGGCCGCCGGATTCGAGGCCGCTGGTCCTTCCGAGCGCCGAGGGCCTGTGCCTGTGGCTGAAATGATGGACATTGCTGGGTTATATTCCGACTGGAACCAGCTCGGAGAGGGTGGGGATATGCCTCCGGTATGGTTAACCTCTTCTCCTCTCATCACCGGTTGATGCCTGTTCACACCAGACATTGTTTTGATCTCCATACTTTCCCTACCCCCTATGCCCGGACGCCTGGACACTAACCTTTTACCAGGCCCGAGTCGAGAGCGACCTCAACCCCACCGAGTGAGGACATCGATGCGCAGGCCGAGCCCTGCCACGCTGCTGCGGCATTACCACCAGTAGTATAGCACGCACGCTTCCACCCCGGCCCTCTACCACGTTAGAGATGGTCGGGGCTCAAGAACCGAAGAGCCAATGCACAAGAAAGAACGAAAAGAAAAAAAAAAGGAAGCAAAGGGGATAAGGAAGAGGGAAGGAAGTCCCCCAGAAGTTGGAAGCAAACAAAACTGGTGTCTGAGAGAGAGAAAAAGGAGCCCTGTGGACTCATCTTGTCCTTTATACTTTCCTAATTCTTCGGAAACAGATGATTAACCCTCTGCTGCATACTAATTACCATCTACTTCTTGCCACATGGCCCAGCCAAACCAGAACCCAGGCCATGAACATGGCTCGGGCTCGGGGAACACGATGGCTCCTGACCTATTCCATTTAACTCCCCTTGTCTACATAAGATCCAAGAAAAGTGGGGTTTATTCTGCATCAAGAAGATGGCAACCGATGCTGGCTACAGTACCAGCACGCCGAAGGAACTCTCAAGCGCCGGCTTCCTCGTGGCTGCCAAGGAATACCGGGCATCCGACGGGGGTTTGAGCAATACACCAGCCCCCCCTTTCTGCTATCAAGACTTTTTAACCGTCTCAAGACTTCTCAACAGTCAACAACCAAATAATACGAGAGAAGAGCAAAGCCACTACTCCTAACGACGTTCATGATCACCCAAAGTGGAAAATCCAACCCTTCCAATACGACCTCCACACGGGTACCCAGCCCGGCCCATCTCCATCTTTCGCCGTTCACCAACCCAACACTCCCTTGAGGGACAATATCCTCATAAAAACATCTCAATTTCTACAGGACTCAGCCACAGTAGTAAGTACGACGTACGACAACGTCAGCGTCCCGAGGGGAGTTTTCCCGTCCCTGGTCCGCCCACCCATTCAGGCCCCCCAGCAACCCAGAACTCCGACTCCATCCCTAGGGTAAGTACCTACCTACCCAATACCCCGTTACCGACCAGTAACCAGACCCGCCCACCAGCCAAGCCAAGCCAGTCCAACTATACCCAAGGTACACACACATCCGGACACGGCCGATATCCCAGCCGAGTACATCTCCGAGCTGCCCCGTCATCAATATACCCCCCAGCCCCCTTTTATTAAAATAGCCAAAAAGATTCACCCATAACCCATCATCACCTTTCCATTCCCATCCCCATCTCATCACCCACCATCACCCACCGATATCCATCACCCATCCCCATCCCATCACCCACCGCCACCCATCACCCACCCCCATCACCCACCCCCATCCATCTCACCGCACCACCTCGCCGCACCACCTCACCGAAGCGCCCTCAACCCCACCTCCCCACTCCCGCTCCCCCCCTCTCTCACCTCAAAAACCCCAATCCCCCCCTCCGCATCCCCCACAAACAAGAACCCGCCATCCGCCGAGAAGCACATCTCCGTGACCAGACTCAAATCGCCCAGCGCAGCCCTGACCCCATCATCCTGCGCAGCATCCAACAACCCCGCCTCCGGATCCGGCCAGCACCACAGCTGGCGGCCGGTCATAGCATCGACGACGGCCAGACACCCCCGCGCCCCGCTCTCGACGCCGCGGGCGTCGCAGTAGGCGACGAAGCGGCAGTCCGGGGAGACGCAGGAGGTTGCGTTGGGGATGCGGAAGGTCTTTGTGGAGGAGGCGGCGAAGTCCCAGACGAGGACGTAGCGGTAGTGGACGGCGGCGGGCACCAGGTTGAAGCCGCCGCGGCCGGCGATGGGGGCGGCTTTGTAGGAGGCCGGGATCCAGATGGAGACGGCGACCGAGCCGTAGGTGGCCAGGCCCGAGGGCAGGGCCGTGTCGAGCTCGGTGTGCTGCCAGGGGGCGACGACCTTGTAGGGGGTGTTGGAGGTGGGCGCGCCGTCGTGGATCTCCCAGGCGGTGAGGAGGGTTTCGCGCTCCGGGGGCGGGTGGTTTAGTCGTGGCGGGCGCGGGCCCGAGGCGGTGACGAGGAGGGGCCCCGTGGCGGAGAAGGCGAGTTCGGGGAACTTGGGGAGGAGGGGGAGGCCGGCGACTTGGCTGAAGTCGATGGAGCGGGATTTCTTGAAGGGCTTTTTGGGGTTGTGGGTGGCCGAGTACAGGTCCAGCGTGTCCGTGTTGCTGTTGTAGGTCACGAGCGGGCACCAGCCGGACTCCATCACATTGGAGCGCACGGCGGCCCAGCGGTTGGCGTTGTCGATTGTTTGGAGGCGCTTCTTCTTGCTCCAGTCCCAGATCTCGAGCGTGTCGCCGAAGCCGGTGGCGATGGCGATCAGGTTTGAGGTTTCTGAGAGGATGGCGTGGCTGCGGACGAAATATTCGCGGGAGCGGGGCTGGGCGTTGGTGTAACACGTTATCTTTATGTTATTTTGCACCTCTCCGCTGCCGACGGACCATATCCTGATGATGTTGTTGCCATGTTTGCTAGCGAGCGTCGCGGACGAGGTGGAGATGTCGAAGAAATAAACGGTGGGCTCTTTGAGCTGCTTGTCCTTGACGGCGACCAGCTGTTTCCACGGTACCAGGTGGATGGGCGAGGATCCGTGCTGCGGTTGCATCGGCTGCAC
This sequence comes from Chaetomium cochliodes, assembly GCA_023383405.1. Lineage (NCBI taxonomy): Eukaryota > Fungi > Ascomycota > Sordariomycetes > Sordariales > Chaetomiaceae > Chaetomium > Chaetomium cochliodes. The sequence continues at coordinate 1,630,099 of JAKWJL010000022.1, read as the reverse complement.
CGGCTGCACTGGCTGCATCAGCTGCGGCCGTGCACGGTACTCAGGCATGGCGGGGGACGGCCCCAAAGCGGCGGGAGGCGACGCGGCACTGCCGGATGAGGACACCCGCTCCAGCGTGCTCCCCCTTGACGACTGCGAATATCGGGATGTGTCACCAGATCCCATGTCGGACCCGTCTAGCGACGGTTGTGATGAAGCCCGCTGCGAGCTCTGGCGGTTCAAGACGGGGAGCGGCGGCAATGGCTTGGCCACGGGCGGCGGTTTGGAGGCTGCGGGGTACAAGCTGTAGCCGGCCGACGAACCCCTGGACGGTCGTCGTTCTGAAGCGTACGAATCTTTCCGGTGAAACTGTGGTGCCCTGGGTGTTCCGGGAGGTTGCATGGAAGCCGGGTTCGCGGGTCGCTGGCCCATCTCGTAGGTCGGCATGCGATATATGTCGTCCTGGCCGAGGTAGCGCGGCGAGTCAGGTGTGCGTGGCACGGGCATGCCGCCGGAGGGAACACGTCGGCGGCCGTCATACCGGTCGTCTATTGATGATGCCATTGACGGCGCGTGACGTGACGAGCTGGAGTCTCTCGAGCTCAGACGGCCCAGCTTGTTCCTGCATTGGCATCATGTTAGCTGTCGTGCTGCACGGTTTCCTGCTGCGCAACCTTGACGGCGCTCTCCCGAGTTGGACGCTTACACCATGTCGTCCATCTCGTCCGCCGTGTGGGCGTATGGGTCCATCTTTGCGTCGGCTCTGTGCGGTGTGTGTGTATTTCGCAGAAAATTTGGAGTCAGCAAGCAATCGGCTGGATTCGGTTGTCGCAGTACTAGCTCGAGTCTAAGATCGGCATGCGGCACGCGACGGCGGCGGATCAGCGGGAAGGTTCCGTTGACTGAGGCTGACTCTGATCGCCCCTCCACTCGACTTGTTTGAGGAGTTTGTCAGTCGACGAAGCAAGGGAGCAACGAAGTCACCTCAGTTATTTCCGACCGAGACAAAGGCGCTCGGGAAACCACGAGGACGGGACGGCGCAGGGCACACGAGGATGGGTATGGGTATGGAAGGAAGGGAACCAAGAACTCATGAAAGATGCGCCAAGGGCCCAAGGGTGTGCGGGTGTGCGGCTGGCTCTCGCGTGGCAATGAGGGGGGTCCGGGAGGGGGATGGAGAGAGAGGCACAGCACAAGAGTTAATTCCGAATCGCAGGCACACCATGATTCCCACGGCTCGAAGCTCAACTTGTAGTGTCGCTACTCGTTGCTGTTGGTCACTGCCCCTCCCCTCATTTGACGGCTTTCAGGCTAGACATGGCCCGCAGCCAGTGGGAACCAATAATTGCTGGCGGGGAGCGAAGTCACCCCCCGGGCCCCTCTTGGTTGGCCCTTGCCTCCGCATCCAGTCAGGGGGCCTGTGCAGGCGACCCCTGCCTGAGCTGGTCCCTGTAGCCGCTTGGCGGACACTCCAAACCCGGTACCCCAACACCCCCCGGGCTCCAGGCCGGTGCCACTGCTGGGAGTTCCTGGGGGGAGTGGTGGGGCCTGGGCTCGATAGCCTGTCTGGCCCGTGTCTCCCCGGCTTTTTTTTGCATCTGACTGCAGATGCCCGAGGAGCTGCAATGAGCTTTCCACTGATGGAACCTGGAACCTCGATGGAAAGTGAAAGACCGATTCAAACACCACCCAAACACCGATTTCATGCCCGACACCAGACGGTGCCCTGCTTGCATCGTCCTGCCCTGCTCTTTGCTGTCCTTCTGTTCTTCATTTCCCTCTTTGGAAAATACCTCATTTGCTCCATCACCCTGTTGGGCGGTTGCACTTGCATTTCCTTGCCTTCCTTGCTCGCATCATTGTTTGTGTGTTTTGTGTTTTTCGCCTCGACAGTCTGGGCCCTGCTGTCGGTAAGGTGGGGCGGAGAACAGACCTGGATGCGGTCAGCATCCGACAAATTCCCCTTCCCTTGTTGGGCTGACGCAGTTCCATACCTGGCTGAGCCTGGTCGAGCCTGGCTCTTCAAGCAGTCACCAGCGCGGAGTCTGTGGTTGCCGGTTTCCCCCCTCGCTTGTTGCGTGTGTCGTCGTGTAAAATGTGTACTATCTGGCCAAGATGTGTGTGGAAGATGTCGCATTTCTTCAAAAGATGAAACACACACGCACTTTCGCTGCAGACCCTAGAAAAACGGCCCGAAGCATGCAACCTGTTCTCCTGCTTTCTGCCCGTGCTGCCCTGGCGCGTCACTGGCCGTCCAACTTCGGCTACTCCCAGCGGTGCTAACCTCAAAACAGCTTCAGCCTTGCAGATGCTCGACGGTTGCCAGCCACGTTTTGCTGCACGCCATGCAGCCACCGTCCGTTTTCCCTCTTTCGCCATGTCGATCCTGCAACAAGCCGCAGGGCCTGGCTCCGGAACCACGTCGGTGGCTCTCTTGATGTGCCTTCTCAGAAGTCAGAACCCCGCTCGCCGGCCCCCGATCGGTGCTGTGCACACAGTCACTAATTGATAAAATCCACACTCTGGGGGATCGCCAGCTGGTCGATAAAGTGGGGATCGTAAGGCGTTGGATGATGAAATGACGGCCGAGGAACAACGTCCCGATGGAAACGGAGCATTCACTGCACCTAGCACCTGGGGCTGCTGGGATTTTGGAATTTTTTATTTTTCCCGTCGTGCACTCCCAGTTCCCACCATACCACCACACCACACCACACCATACCACGCCAATGTCGAACTAGCAGCCCACCAACCCACCCCGTCCAAGGCTAAATTACCCCAAGAGTCCACTTCGATCCCAAGCCAGCGGGAATGCCACGCTACCCCGCCGCTCGGGGGCTCTAACCAAGCCTGGCAGCCGCCGAAGCGATCTTGTCTTTTCGTCTTTTGCATGTGCTCCCAGTGCGAAGTCGAGAACTCGAGGCCAGTGCGCTGGGTTCGTTGAGCCGGAAGTTGACCGGTCGGTCGTTGTTTTTGGCAATTTTACGAACCGATGCCTGTTGGTTCTGACGCTATCAGAGTTAATATCCGTTGGTTCGGCCGCCGTGAACTCCAAACGTATTTTTATCCCTCACGGCGGACCACAAAATTCCAAATGGGCATTCAATGGCACCCTCCACATGGAGATATTGGAGAGGGACGGGTGTCAGCGATATCGCCCGGGCGCACCATCGTCCAATCGCTCTGCTCCTGAGCCGTTGCACGACAGAAAAACCCGTTCTCTGCGTTAGTAGTGAGAACGGTGATCAACTGGGTTCCGCGTCCCCCAGGCCGCAGCAACATGAAGACACGGGCAAGAACCGGTTCGGTCCATGGGTCTGTCTGTTATGCAGTGATCTAGCAGCAATCACACAATCCTCCACTCCGCCCCCGCGAATGAGGTTTCACCACAGATTGTCTGCAATTTATTCCGCCCCTTGCCGGTTGCCGGGCCGGCATCACTCCACAACATGTCAAGTGTGCTTGCACCCGGTTCGGCATATGAGCAACCGTTGCGTACTGGAGGCCCTCGATCGAAGGCACGGCATTGCAGTCAAGACTGTGTAGAGCTTCGAGCTTCAATACCGCTTCCAATCCAAGACGACGGCAGCGAGTTGTGCATATAGTCGGCTGCTTCTCCCTCCACCATGTCCGGTATGGTCAGCTCAGGATGACGGGCACAGGCGGGAGTCAAAAAGTCTTGCACACTTACAAGCGGTCTCGTAAATCTCAATGCTGAGTCTGTGGTAATGACCCGAAGAGAACAATAGCTGGAAGCACCAGCCCGTAATAATGTCAACATCGCCAGGTTCAGATGTCCAGCATATGATATATTGTAGCTCCCAGGGCGAAACGACACTAGACAGCACGACGCCATACACAGTAGATCGAAGGAGGGCCCCCGACATGACTAAGCTCAGGGAATGTATTGGCATATTAATTAGGTATGGACTTATTAGGCAGTCATGACAGAGAATGTATGGGCAAGTATCTCATACATACCCTGACCATGTGACTTTGCGTTGCTAACATGAAAACTAGATAACTACACGCAATAGCCATAGCTTTCATTGTCCGCGGATGGGTCGAGTAGCCGCCGACTCCGTCAGCGGCGGCCTGAGGCAGTGGGAAATAAGCATTCCTCACCACGTCAACATCAACACCGGATGCCATCTCCGGTTGGTTCGAGACTTGTCATGGCTCGAACGTTCTCATGGCATTTCCGGTTGAGTCCAGGCCCAGCGAGACGAGCTGCTACATCAGGGGCCCAAAATCGACGTCAACACCTCCAGTTCAGAGGCTCGTAGACGATGTCCAGCCCCAACCATAGACTGTCTTGCCGTCATCGTGTCGGCCACCATGTCCATACGAAGGAAAACACGTCCGAAAGCTCCAAACCAGCATCGCCACCGCCCACTTTCCGGGACTATAAGAAGCGGCCCTCTCTCCAGCGAGGCATGAGTCCTCTTCCATCCACACAACATCGTCTTCCTGCTATCTGGTCCACCACACCAGATACACAGCAGCACCCCGTCTCTTTTTTAAAAGATCAAAAAAATAAAAAATAATTTTAAAAAAGCAACCATGCCCTCCACCACCAACCAGGAGGAGGAGCGCACCCCCATCGCGGCCGCCCGCACGGCGCCGCCTTCCCCCCCTCGCCCACCAGCACCACCAGCACCACCACCCCCGCCCCTGCTACCGCCGCCTCTGCTGCTGCTCCCGCCGTGGCCGTGGCCGTGGACCCCCTCCTGGAGCGCACGCGCCAGGAGCTGGACGAGCTGTGCGCGGGGGCCGACCGCGCCATCCGCGCCGCCTGGGTGCGGAACCGCTGCGTGTGGCCCGTGGTGTGGGCGTCGCCGATCCGGCGCGCGCAGCGCGCGCTGTGGCAGGCCGGGCGGGAGATCTTTGCGGATGAGGTGCATGCGGAGATGATCCGGTTTCGGGAAAGGTTGTGGTTGATTCGTGAGTTTTTTTTTTTTTTTTCTTCCTTTCTTTCTTTCCCTTTTGTCGGGGTTGGTTTTGGTTTTGTACGTGGCGGGCTGGTTCTCGGACTCTCCCCGCCCCCCTCCCACCCAACCCACGCGCGGCTCTCTCTTTGATAATTTTATTGGGGTTGGTTTCTTGGTGGTGGTTGCGTTGCTGGGCTGTTTTTGTTTGCTTTGGTCCGGTGAAAGAAGCGGTGGCTGACTTTTCTTGGGTGTAGGTGCGGATATGGTTCTGGAGCATGGGATTGAGCGGACAGATGAGGTGTGGGGGACCCTGCGTGCCGGCGAGTACCTACCAGCGAATTACCGGAAGTTCCGCGACGGCGACACTTATCGCCTGTGTGACGTCCTTGCCGCTTTTGGGAGTATCCTGATCGAGGGCGTGGAAGACGAGGGTGTGGAGGGCGAGGTCGTGGAGGATGCGGAGGACGCGGAGGACGAGGATGGACTCGACATCGACTGGGACGGGGATACCAAAGTCGGCTCGGATCTCGGGGACGCCGAAGCCGACTGGGACGCGGTAACCGAAGTCGGCTCGGAGAGGGAATGGTAGTGCACCTGGCAGCAGGGGATCGTCGTAGCAAACATTATCTATATTCTTTATGACTGTTAGAACATACAATACCACGGGTCCTCGGGGTAATCTACAAGGATCGCTCTACAGAGAGTTTCGGGTCTAACCTCGGAATGCTGTCTCGCGTCGCACCCTCCTACTGTGACCCTGAGAGTAGCGGAGTAGGGAACGATGATCTTGAACAATCTCCTGGATCTAGGGTAGACCTAGAAAACCACATCAGGAACTGTAAAACCTTAAACGCGCGAGAGATACCCGAACATATCGACTTGACCACTTATAGCTCATTCACAAATTACTCATACAACCCACTCACTCACAACAGTCAGTTTACTCACTCACTTGAAACTCAGGCACTCACTTACAACGGTCACTTATATCTCACTAATCTGCAAGTTATGGATACACTTACAACAGCCACTTATAACTCACTCATGTATGTAGAACCCTGACAGACTCACTCAGAACAGTCACTCGCAACTCACTCACGTGCAGCCTTTTCACTTATAAATATAAATTACTGACTTACAGCTCCCTCATTCCGTCACAAATCACACCCACAGCTCGAGCATACCCATCACAGTCACTCGCAATTCACTCACTCCCAACGTAAGCACTCACTTATCCCAGTCACTTACCACTGACTTTCCAAGCCCTTGCCTTGCGCAAAGTGCGTATCGCCGTTTGTATCACTCATGAACAGGAGAGCATCAAGGATCGCTGCCCCAACCAAAAGAATCCCATCCCCGAGCTAGCGTGCAGCTCATCACCCGGTAAACAAAAGCAGAGAAACGTACCTAAGCGATTAACCGATTATCGTATATGTGTGTACAGCGGATGTTAAGGGTGTACAAGGGCGAGGAGGTACACTCCTGGATAGGGTGGCGAGAAATGAGCCGGGACCGTTTCTACACACCGGGGTAAAATAGCCCATGGAGCATACCAGCTAGTGCTTGAATGTAACCACGGCTAGGCAGAGGATGGACGTGGATTGTTCCCCTGGTGCCTTTTGATTTCCACCCCAGATTTACTTCACTCTTGACGGAATGTACGAGATCACACAGGCGGAAGAGAAGCTCAGAGAACACCATTTCATGCCTACCGAGGTGGGTAGGTAGACCAGACAGCTATCATTTCTCAACCTTTTCCATGCCTCATAAACCATCTCTCATAGCCAACCATCATCATCATCATCATGACCATGCCCCAGGACGCCCCAAAATGCACCGACAAAGATAAACCCAAAAACACGGACACAAAAGAGAAACCAGGACCATAAACCAAAAGCAATGCAACGCAATGCACCAACCGCACCTCTCCCCCCAGAGCGAAAAAAAAAAAAGAAAAAAAAAAAGACACCAGCCCCTCACTCCCGCACCCAATACCCCTCCCCATCATAATACTCGCCGCCCACCACCACACCCATACCAACACCAGCCGCATCCGCATCCGCACCCCTCAAACCCTTCAAGTTCGACTGCCGCCTCCCCACGGCGGCGGCGCCCGCAAACAACCGTGACGACGCCACCGCGCGCAGCGCCACGCCCAGCACCATCAGCGCCTCGACGCCGAGCAGGCCCATCCAGATGTGGTTCAGCAGCTGGTCCTCATCCTGGGCGGAGAGGCGGGCGGCGAGGTTGATGTCGAGGATCATGGTTTTGGGCCTTTGGCGGGTTGGGTTGGAGGTAGGTTGATATGGGGGGGTTGGGGTGATTTTGGGGGGGCTTGAGGTCGGGGATTCGGGGGGATGTTGGAGGGGTGTTGGTGTGAGTATCGATGGTTGTGGCTTTTGCTCGCGCTCCGGGACAGTCGGAGACGGTGGTGGGTGAGGGTGAGGGCGGCGGGGCGGTGAGGGCTCGAATCGTGGAGCAGGGGTGGGGGATGCCGCTACGCTAGACTCGGGCTAGGCGCTCGTACGGCTTCGTCGTTTGTTTAAGGGCAGCAATCTAATGGCACTGACGGTTTTCCGTTAGCCAAATGATGAGTATTGAACTTTAGCTCGGGTGTGATCTTCCTCACCAGAGTGTCCGGGACGTTGTGCAAGAGGTAGGGAGGTAGGATGCCAGTTGGCGCCGGGGTGGCCGGGGGTTAGTAACTAACCCCTGCGCAAAACGCACAACTCTTTATGCGGTGAGGCCTAAGAGTGGAGGGCAGGATGTCCACACACCGCCATTAGGGCGATAGAGTGAATGTGTAAACTCCTTGGTGATTGATCGATGGGCGACAGTAGAATTGAAAATCACGGTGATAGCAGCCCCTTAATTCTATGGAGCTTGCTTTTAGAGTCAGATCTCAACCCGGTGTCCTAGTAACATTTGTGAAATCTGGACTTGCCCAGGGGAGGCCTGGTTTATGTCAACCTACGCAGGTCTTGCCTCTGTGCTGGTCCGGTTGAGGCCAACATGGCCATTTACCCGATTTGGGTTGAACAGTTAATATACGTGTTACCCGTGACGAACCTCGGACGCCAGAGCCACCTTTGGAGCCGGAAAAGTTGGGCTTGGCACAAAAGCCGACGGTATTGATGAATTATCTTTTGAGTTCACTTTGTGGACCTCGCTAATCCCTTAGAACATCCAACGATACCCGTGGTCTTTGGCGGAAACCCGCAATTATGGCCACGAGGAGGCCCACGGCGCTTTTCTAATCTCGCGATGATGGTATTAGGTACCTATGTACTGGCCATATGTTCATTTGAATGAATTAGAGATCACACTTTGAAACCGGGAACCAACATTACCTCGTGGCGCGCGAGGAAGCCTCCCATTCCGCATTCCTCATACCTCATATATCTTGAAAATACCTAATTATGTACCTCTCAGAATCCCGGCCTGACATACCACAAAAGGAAACCTGATGATAAGCTTGCAACTAATTGCGATTACCTTGGCTTCAAGTCATCCGCCATCGAGTAAGTACTAAATTGTAGGGTACGGTTTCTATTAACTGAGAAGCCTCCTCCGCCGTATTGGATCAAACTGTTCCCACTCATCACCATCGTGGTGATGTCTTGGGGCTCCTGGCTCGGGGAGATTCTCTTTGAAAACTTCACAAAGGCAAGTACAAAAATGGCTGCAATCTGTTACTCATAGCCCCTCCCCCGTCGGCGCAATTGTTTCCGTTCAGTTCCTTTTTCTTTGTTCTGCCCAGAGATGAAAGACCAGTCCCTGAGCTACCCCTCCTGTTTTAAGGTCTCGATACCCTTTTTAATTATTTCCTTGTATGATCTCGAGTCTTGGAAGTGCCGACAACTATTACTCCTTTTGACACAATCTCTCAACCCCAACATTCTGGCTTCGCGTCATTCGGTGCCTGCCTTGCCCCAAGACCAACATCGCCATGTCGACCAACCCATCGGCCGATCGCCAGAGGGATACTCGAATGGAGGAGGAACGGATCTTCAGGACCGCCTTCGTCCTGAATATGGCCATGTCGTTGTTGATATGGCTCGAGTTTATCCGGCTACTGCTAGTTGCTGCCTTGGCTCCGGCGCTGGCCGCGCTCTACCCCATCTTGTCCCTTCTGGGGGTCTTGTATCTCACTTTGAGACTGATCTACACCGTGTACCAGGACTTCTCGAGGATGTTGAGGATAAGCCCGATCTCACTTGCTAGGCTGCTCCTAGGCTTGTACCTGTTTCGGTTGTGGATTCTATTGCTCGGATATTTGGGCATGGGATATCTTTTGAGATACCTCTTTCTCCGCTTTCGTTATATCTTTGGATCGATGTTCAGTACCACCTATCAGCGTCTTCCAACATCCGTCAGGGCCGTGTTCCAGACTCTCTCGCGCTGGTTCTTGGGATTGCCTGGCTTCCTCTATCCGCTCTTCTGTTCACTCTCAAGGTCATTAAAGCGCTTCGGTCGGGTCTATCAATGGCTTTTGGTCGCCTACGCCGCATGGCTGGGTTTCACCTATACCGCCTCGTTCATCCTTTACCACCACCAAGACGCACTGTCAACCGTGGTCTGCGCTACGCCTTACGTTCCCTCCCAGCTCGTGCTATGCCAACCGCCGGGGCCGTCTACACCCGATCTTCTGGTTGGGATAACGCTTCCCCGAGGGGGGCTTGCTGATGCCATGAGGCGCGTCGGCCAGGGCCACAGCCCTGCACATCAAATATCGGATCGTCAAATCTCAAAAGCCCTCGTGGCTCTCAGTGCTCACGTTGAAACTAGCCAACTATCAGGAAAGGATAAAGTTGAACTTGGCAAGGGGTTTAGGCCCCTGATAGAGGAGTCGGATACCGCAGCCCAGTACGTCACAAGCTATCATCCCATCTGCACTTATTAACCAATTCCGCTAACAGCTTATATTCCAGGCTATTTGCAGACTTCACGACTTCGATTAATGATACTGTCGGTGCCATAATGATGCGGGACAGATCTACCATCGCTGTGCTCGATAGCGTTCAAGTTGTGCGAGATATTGAAGCCCAATCGGAACCACAAGAGACGGCGGCAGTTCTAGATCGTGTGCTTGCGGCTATACATCCACTCGCGGGACTGATACCCGATAACTCGCACGGGCGAGAAGTGCAGTCGTTGATCAAGAGTACTGAGGGGGATTTTGCGGAACGAATCGACCGGCTGCTCTATAAAGCGGATGCTCTCTTGATCGTACTCCACAACATACATACTCATCTCGGCCAGATCGAAAATTCAACCATTTCTATGAAGGAGCTCGGCAATACCTCTACTCGCGCCGTTCTCCGAGACCTGTGGGTCTCCGTTGTGGGGAAAAGGAAGATCAAGACGGAGGCGAAGGGGTATAAGAAGCTCCTGGGAGAAATCCCTCTTTTCTACGACATGGCCAATGCTGTGGTGCAAGACGTCAATATCTCGCTCCTTAAAGCCAAAGCCGACATGAAATCGCTCCATTTACTAGCACGCATAAGGGTAAAAATTCTCCTTGAGGTATACCCGCCTCACCTCATTGCAACCGCACTCCGGAGGTCTGCGGAGACGCTGGAGGAAAGCACGCAAAAGGTCAAAGGCAGGCGCATTAGAATCGCCCAAGTTATTGCAAAGGGGAAGAAGAGAGCCGCTTAGGAAAGTTTCAAGTTCTTGGACCCGGAATGTCCCCTCAGCTGAGGAAGGGAAGGGGGCAAAGGGGAAAACGGGTAGTTCGAGGTCCGACTTTCTTTTTATTTCTTTTTTTCTTTTCTTTTTTTAGGGCACCCGGTAAATCTTTGGGTTGGTGCATAGACAGGGAAGCAAGTTGTATTCAGCGCGAGAAATACCTGGTTCGAGGCTCCGTTCGCCGCCCACCTCGTCATTCTTGTTGGCTGTATGTGCAGATAGAGGTAGATAGGTAGCCATGTGTGGACGGCTCGGCCGCAGAAGATGCCCAACCCATCAAAGCATTTACGCAGTAAGCGGACTGTGACTGACCCTCCAATCTGGTTGGTAGTCACGCGACATCCACAAAAGGGGACAAAATACCTCTAGGTTTCATGTGACTACCGATAATTATACAATGTCTTCAAGTCACTGGCCGTCGTGTAAGTCCCAAAAACGCGCTCCGTTGTATTTGGTCGACCAAGTGCCCCCTATCAGGTGGGATTAATCACTGTTTTCAGGATCCAAGTTCGGGAATATTTTTGTCGAGAATCCCACAACCGCACGTACAAAGTAAATATAATTAAAAGCGCCCAAGCAAATCCTTTTCTTTGTTTGTTCTGTCCGGAAACGGCATATGCCCCGATGTGTCTCCGATATACCTTCTCCGATCTCTTCCCCTATAAACTCCCACAAACTTTGAAAGCACTGGCGCGCTTCATTCATTAGAAAATTTTTTAATACGCCAGCTTCGGTTCACGATGGCAACCAATTCGTCGCGGCGGCTCCGGACATCTTCTCCCCCTTCACCAATCTCACCAAAGCGCGAGCTAAAAGGCACTATTGGGGTGTATAGGGAAAACGCCGGCCCGGCTTCTATGAACGAGCGGTCTGCGAACGAGCAACTTACAGATAAAGGGCCCACGGACGAGTGGTCTGCGGACGAAGATACCATCAACGATCAGACTGACAACGAGCTACGCCCCGACGAACAGTCCATTGACGAGGGGCTTGCAGACGAGCACGTTAACGATAACGCTAGTCATAATGGGATTAAGAGCCAGGCCGTAACTGACGGCATGGGGACAAACCCGCCCACTATAAATACATCCACCACAAACACTAAAGTCGATGATTCTCGTGACATCGTGCCGAGCAACCTCGCCAAGTTCTTCGCCTGGACTTTGAACTGTTATCTTTCTTATCGTCTGTCCTACGACTACCGGACTTTATCTCATCCGCCGTGCGACTTTTGAAGGCGTCCCTTCTCAGGCTGGAGTTTATCGGCACCCTCTCACCCATAATCGGCAATATTCGGCGCGTTTTTCTGGGACTGAGGCTGTTCCATGCCTTGTCTTACGACCTGATGGCCGTGTTGATTATTCTACGCCCGGCTCTAGAGCTGCTCAAAACCCCCTACCAATATCTTTTGGCACTTCCGAGGGCCATGTTTCGGGATGTTGTGACGCCTCTGGAGCCTCTCAGCCCCATATTGACAAAGTCCAACGCCATCTACCAGCGTCTCGTGGCAGCCCTGGCTCTCCACAAGCGAGTGTGGAAATGGATCCTGGTTGCCTGCACCCTATTGCTGAGTGGCACTTACACCGTCAGGTTCGCTCTCGACCACAACCCGGAATTTCTGTCGGAGGTGATCTGCCCCATTCCCATTGTTCGCCTCTATCTGCCGCTTTGCCAATCGCCGCCCTAGAAGGATATCTGGTCTTCGAAGGTGATCTCGCCTCAGGAGGTATTTGCCATGGTCATGGGGCGCCTCGGACAAGACCACATGCTTGCGACGGAGTTGGTCGACCATCACTTTGCAGTCCGCGACCTGAACATCCGTGTCGAAGGCAGCACACTGGAACGGAAAATCGAAATTGCTAAAGCGCTGCAATCCTTGAAACGACACACCTGGCAGACAGGCCGGTAGGTTTTAATGAGAGCAATACCCGTTGTGTGGATAGCCTCACTGACGCTTGACTCAAATGTGCCAGGTCCCTTTCCCAGTTCACGACTAGGTTCACCGGCGTCGTCGATACCCTCCATAGTTTGGACGAATACGCGCTCCGTCCCATCGAGGACCGGATAAAATCCGACAAGCGCAGCACAATGAGGATGTTTAAAAGGCGTATCCTGGAGGCGATATACCCTCTCACCGGCCACGAAGCCCACCGTCCTACCGAGGAGATCATTAAGGAGGCGTTCCGACTCACCACGGGCTACATGTCGGGGGAAATCAAAACGCTAGTCGAGGACGTCTACACGCTCTCACAAGAGGCCGACGCCATCGACAAGTTTCTCAAAATCGTCTGGAAGAACGTTCATGGGGATATCAGGCTGCTCCCGCCCCGCGACCTCCTTGAAGCGCTGTGGGACCGCCTGGCGCCAGCGGACGACTACAAGCCGGTGTACATGACTACGGACACACGGAAGTTACTGGTGGAGCTTCCAAACCTCTACGAGGTGGCGTGGACCATCGTGAGGGACATCCTGCAAGCGCTTGTCCGTGTCCAGGCCGAGCTAAAGCACTTTGACATCGAGCGCATCCAGGCGGCCACCTTGCTCGAGCAGTACCCGCTCGAGGTCATGGCGGCTACTCTCCGGGGCTCCATGAAGAAGCTGGAAGCCGACAAGCAGAAGCTCAAAACCGGGAGCGGGACGAAGATTGTGGAAATGATCCGGCCCAATAAGAATGCCGAGAAGAACACCAAGTTGTAGGCTGCTCAATCATGTAATAGGGCTCGAGGGATTGCCGACCAAGGACGGGGGGCGGATTTTCCTTAGGTTTTGTGCTGGAATGGTGAAATTGGGTCGTCTCTCGCCTTCATCACCCGTGCACCGCCATCGCTTTTTTACACGGTCACCGCACGATCACGCGGGGGATCTTTTGATTTAGGTTCTGTGCTTTCAGATGGGAGTAGTAAAACTGATGAACCAAATCTTGTGTCCTGAACTAAAGAAAATAAAAAGAGATGAAGAAAATGACTAACACATATAGAAACCGAGTAAAAGAAATGTAAATTGGATAGAAAGGACCTTTTTCACACTTTGAAACTGGTGTTTACTTCTACAGCTCGAGTTTCTACGCTCGTAGTAGTATAGTATATTGTAGCTTGGTGAAATGGGGACGAATACCTTAGGTATTTCTCCTTTATACCTGCAAAGTTGGGTGTCTAGAAGGGAAAGAAAGGCGCCCTCGATTTACCTAGCAAAGCATTTTTTCGTGACTGGACAGGGGGTCAGAAGCGGGATTCTGATTCATTAGGTAGGTACTTTACCATACCCCCCGAGCCGATCAGGCTTTCGACTACGAATACACTGATCATCCATCACTAATTGGCTCCTCGCCCTGGATGAACCCCCAAAAATTAACAGCCTGCCGGGATATCCCCCACTGCCGGCAAGGCAACTACGTCACCCTCTCGGTGAGCTCTTTACTCCTTGTTCTTCTTCTTCTTGCTGGAGGTGTGCACTTGCGGGGCATCCTTCTGCAGGTGCACGATCAAGCGGGTCCATGACTCTTCCTTGTCCCACTCGAACCCCTTCAGGTACGGCTGGTCAAGCTCGTCATCGGCCTGGGCATACCGTGTTAGCGTCGCGTGTCAGCTGGCAGAACTGCCGGCACCCACCTTCTTCCTGAATTGCTTGTGGATGGCATCAAGGGCATCCTTGATGGTGACGCCCTTGAGGTTCCGTGCTGTTACCTCTAACCCCAAGGGGAAGTGGAGGTCGATCTTCTTGACAGGGGGTGTTGTGAGCAGCTTCTTGAGGATGTCTTTCTCTTCTACCGTCGACGGCGACTTGTTGATCTTCCTAGAGGTGTGTAAGACGGGCGGGTGCGTGGACGACAGGGTTTGAGGTTGGACTTACCACCCCGTCGCCTGCGTCTCCTTGGCAATTTGCAGATCAATCCCTTGCTCCTCTGTGCGTAGGACGGCGAGGTCAGCAATTGTCGGCGGGCTCAATGGCTCAAATCGGGTGGGTTGGGCGGACGATACTACTTACCGAGATCTTTGATGTTCATGACTCCATTCGCACTCGAGCTCGCCCGGCGGTGCTTGCCCTCCTTGACCTCGGGGACATCCTCGATGCCTTGGACGGCGGAGTCAACCTTGGTGAGTGGCTCGGACATGTTGGTTGTTGTTGAATACTTCTTGTACGATGTGGTGGGACAAAGACGGAATTGGGAGGATGGAGGAGAGGGGAGAAAGCTGAGGAGCGGGGAGGGAGGGCCAATTTATAGAGCTCCCCAGGAAGGAGTCCGAGCGGCAGATCAGCCGTTACCTAAGGGAGGTACTTTAGGTTCAACTGCTTGCAGTGTTTCTGCCTCGAGTGTTAGGTTCGTCAGACCGGGCGGGGTAATGCCAGGACAGTGATCACGTTGGCTCGTCCACGGGGATCGCGTGACAAGTACATCATCATGGAACGACACGGCAGGCGAGCCCTGCCCGTCCTAAACAGGCAAAGGTACCTGGTCCGAGCGTCTTGCAGCGCCGCTAACAACAGCCTGGCCCAGTTTGGAATCTGGGGTAATCCGGGGTACCAGGGGCCATGCCCCACTCCTGTCATCCAGCACTTACACGCCATCCCGCAGTTCAAAAACTCATCAATTGGAGCCAATGCTGCGTTGTAATTGACAGGGCCACATCACATTTTTTCCAATTGATCTCGGCAATTTGCTGGAGATATGCAGCATGTCTAAGTTTGGGCAGGAACATCAGGTGACAAATTGCCCGGTCGAGCCGGGGAGGTCCCGCCCTGCACGGCTGGTGGGGCAGAGGTGGGGTATCCTCTGCTCGGTGACAGCATCTCGTGTGAAACCCCCTGTAACTCCCGGGCAGGAACGACCTCTTATCGCCTGTGTGCATAAAAGTCAGGTTCGCAGGTCATTCCTTCCTGTTAACCGCTGCGTAAAAAAACGATTCAGAGGGAAGCTTAGGCAGATAAGATGGCTGAATGGTGTGATGAGGAGTTAGGTTCGTTCTGGGCTTCTCGCCTTTCATTGCAGCTGTGCAGCTGTGCAGCATGATTCCCTGGCACAAGACACCAACGGCGGCTGTGTAACTCCAAGGACAGAAGCGGGGAAGCTGCTCATCAGGGGCCGCGTACCATTGCCGCCCCTTCGATAATTGGACCGTCAATCAGCCCTGACACCAGGCCACACCTCATCCTCAAGAACTCGCACCGTTCCCGTTTCATGCGACAGTCGCCCTGACTCGGGGAGGATACAAGGATGGGTTACCCTTCCCCCCCTTTCTTTTGTCTAGGTAGATCGTTTTGAAACAAAATCCCGGTACGAATTTCCTCCGGCTATATCCAGGGACCCTCCCCATCCCCTTCCAACTCTCTGCCCATCCTGTCCTCGCTGGAAACGATCACCGAACGCGACAATCCGTCAACCTCGAGAATCAAATAATCCTCCTCAAAGGCCGCCCGGACCGTGTCCGTTCCGGGTACGCTCGTGAACAGCACCTTGACCGTAGCGGCTGTGCCGCCATCGCCCGAAAACCGGAGCAAGCCCGCAAACGCCCGTAGCGCCTCGCTTTCAAACTGTTCTCTCTCATATAGGGCGACGCCGTCAACAATGATGAACAGCGTGACCGTCTCCGGGAGTCCACAGATAAGCCACCCCAGTACCCGGAGCAGCTCGTCAACCACCATCACTGAACGGCCGGAGCCGTCTGGGCCGTTCTCATTCCCTCTGTGTTGCGGCGCGGATAGTCCTGATAGCGCTTCGAGGTTGACGGCCTCGTCGAGGAACGGGGGGTTCCGTGTTAAGTCAAAGGAGTGTTGACGGAGAACCTGGAGTATGAGACACGCGAGCATGACCCCAGCCTCCCAGTGTCCCGAGGGGCTGTGATGCTCAGGGTGTTCTTGTATCTGCCGTCCGCAAAACCATAGTGCCGGGATAAACCTCTTTTCCTTCCCATCGAACTGCCCGACTCCACTGCTGCCGCCGCCGCGAAGCATCTGCGCCATATAGGCGCAAACCACCGACAGCGGCGAGAAGCCCCCGAATGTCCGTGGTGGCCGGACATCCCACTGAATCAAAAGTTTTCTCGATGACTGGGCCGCAATGAAGCGACGGAAGACGGCCGTGTTGATTACCTGCTCGGCCTGAGCGCGTTGCCGCCCTGGGAGCTCAGACTTGTTGGTCGTTATAAAATCGAGGTCATCTAAGTCGAGGTTAGGGTGATTCGATGGCAAATTACGATGGTCCGTGATAAAACGGGCCATTATGTCGTAGAGGGTGCCTTGGCTGATGTAGTGGCCTGCGTGGGGGATAATAGGGGGGGCAGGGGAATGCGGTGGCGGCGGATATGGTGTGCCCGTGGGTGTCGCGCTGCGCAAAACGCCGTTCTCAATGGCCAGGAACATTACTTGCTGTCTAGCGGTTTCCAGTTTTCCTAGGGTGTTGAGACGGTTGGTCAGTGGGGGAACTTAAAAAACACTTTGGTACAACCGAGGCAAAAGCGGTCGAAACGACCCAAACCTACGATCTTGTTGTTGTATATAGTCAAGAAGGAGACTGTTCATGGCGTTGAAGGTTTCGATAACGTCGTGATGTACCGCCTGTTGTCCATGGAGAATATGCGATAGGATACTGCGCGTTTCTTGGGAGTCTTGGTAACGAAAGGAAGGTTGCTGTAAGTGATAGGCCAGAAGATGACGAGAGTCTGAGACTGCTATAACGTACACATTTTAGAGTCGTACATATGAGACTTCTCTGCCTCCAGTAAGAGAGCTGTGCTCTTGGTCTGGATCTTCTCAAGACTTTCGCAAAGATCTTTCTCATAGTCTCCGGCCATCAGGATAGCCTTGCCACCCCTCAAATCTGTAATGCACGTTAGGTCGTTGCCATTTAACCCGCCTTTTGCAGCGCAAAAGGAGACAAATGAACGACGTACATTCATTCCGGATGAAGAAACCAACGGCGCTCTCGATAGCGTCAAGGGTGGTTGCTGTCAAGTCAATTGATGCCTCTCTGACATTCAAATCTTCGGGAAATGTAGCGAGAAACAACTCAGCGTCCGCAAAAATGGATGTGAGGCTAGATAGCCCATCGAGAACCTGTTGGCGAACACCGGTGGCTTTTTTAACTGCCTAAGGAAACCAGTTATTGACATGCTTCCTCGATCAATTGTTGTGGCCTCAAACTTACATCGGCCAAGATCTCCACTGCGGCGAGGACCGGAGTGATGGACAAGAGCCCGTCGGGAGCGAGCTTTGATGCGTTTTTGGCCGTTGCAGCAACAGCAGGGATGACGTTGTCGGCGGCCCTTCTCCTCACCTTGCGCAGCCACCCGACCGCCCCTTTCTCATCTTCATACTTTTCTCGGGACGCTTCAAGTACGTCGCAAACCGCCGCCCAACTCGGCCTGTCTCTGATGCTGTACAGGGTGGTAGAACGACCCTTGGGCTCCATGGTTTCTGACTTGAATCTGTTCATGGCTTCGGGAAAGACTGCGTTCCACAACGTCATGGCATGAGTGCTCGTCAGGACTGGCCTGGGAGCAGCTTTGCTTGAGCTCACGGCTGTCGTGCCAGAATTTAATTGTGAAACGTATTGCTTCGATATGGTGTCGTAGTGGACTGGGGGGTCAAAAAACATAGGATGATGATTTGGAAGTCGGATGTCCATGAAGTCGACGCTTGCTGGCTGCCCGTTGGGCTTTGCATGAAAGGCATCGTTACGATGATCCGCCATGGTATTTACAGATCAAGCAGATCTCAGCCTTTCCTTGCCGTTCCCCTTATTTCGGAGTATTGGGGATTAGCAATACGCTCAACTTGACAAAACAACTGCGCGGGGCTTGCAGCATGGAAACGTTGTTGTGTTTTCCCCTCCGCCAAGCCATGCATAATGCTGCCACAGTCCCAAGCAGAGGAGCGGTGGGCCACGGAGGCTTGAGGTACGAACTACATTATGCAGTCGAACGAATATCCACCGCAAGCGGGGCCTTTGGTTGGGCGTGGCACGACAGCATATTTCCCTCACGCACATAGAAGGCTGCCTAATGTGGTTTGGTGAATCAGCTCAGCTGCATGTCAGCACGCAAGGCTCTCAGACACCTCCTCCACTGGGCTGCTCCTAACATCCCCGCACGAGGAGCTCGTCAATCCGCGGTCTGCTCGTCGGTATTTTCGCTCATCGGTACTACTGCTCGCCGGTATTTTCAGGTCTACCACTTTCACCTAAACTACTCTGAACGGCGGAAATATGGCGTCCTCTACAGCCCTTGAGAAGACCCCCCAAGTGCCAGAGTTCAAGCCTCCAGACACTGGCCCGCATCTCACAGGGGCGGAGCCGGCTACAGCCGACCAGAACTATCAATCTGGTATACAGATATCTCAAGAAGGGGAAGTCAAACAACAGCCAGCGGTCTCCAGTAATCCACATGAAGTGCTAGAGACCGCTACTGGTGCCATTGACGATATCCAAATCTTGAAGGCGAAGATTTTGGAGCTCGAGAGACGATCGATTGCCGACCGCCGCGGAGCTTCTGGCGATCATGGGAGAATCAAGGAGGACATCGAACGGGGTCCGAATCCACAGCTGGTAGCGGAGATGGAGGAATACCGGCGGAGGGAGGCGTTCCTATACCGACACCGAAAAGAATGGGAGAGGCAAGGTGACCCCGGCAACTGGGCTCTCTCGCTCATCCCACGGGACTACCTCGATGTTCCAGATCGTGGCCCCTGGCAGTACGAGTGGCAGCTTGGCTATTCTGGCAGGACACCCTACAAAGCACCTAACCCCTTTTCCCCTGACCTTAACAATAACAACAACGATAACGACCTCAAATCGGCCCTCAATACTAAGGAACGCGACGAGTACGATTACACTATCGACTATGGCGACCGCCGTGAACGTCTCCGCAAGAACTTTGAGTGGGAGATGGATCGGCTCTATCTTGCCGAGGAAACGGATCGCCGTCGGCTCGCCAAAGCCAAGGAGGCAGAGGAGCAGCGACAAAGAGAGCAGGATATAGCTGAAGCGAAGGCGAAGCAATTGGATGGCGACCACTCAGAAATGGCTGTAAAGGAGACTTCGGAGCTCGGAACTGGCATCGTGGCAGAAGACAAAGCACTCGGCACTGGTGGGGACCCCAAACCCCTAGAGCCCTTTTACGCGAAGTTTGAATGGTACTCTTTTAACCGCTTGGCCCTACTCCCTGTCAACGATTCTGTCAAAGACGGAAAAGTATGCATCATCGACGTTCTCGTGGGAGATCCCGTTATCGACGATCGCGATAGCCGCCAATGGTATGGGTACGCAGGGAGGCGCCGGATTCACAGGGGCTTCATCCCCCAAGCCAACGTATCTGCTTCGGGAGCGCCTGGCCAAGAGATCCTACCCGAGAGGATACGAATACGTTCACAGGAACTGAAAAAGATCATGGCCAAAATTCTTTCAGGGCCAAGAGGCCATTTAGAGATGCCACTGGAAGGAGGTGCTCCCGTCGTGTTTGTGAGGCCTTTCAAAACGATTATTTATTGCGAGCAAACGCTGCGAGACTGGTGTACCGCGCTAGAGGAAAAGTTTTCCCACTCCTCCGGAACGGATGACGGAGCTCCAGCTCGGAGAGCCATACTGGAAAAGGGAACCCCCGTGGAAGGCGACAACCCCCACAACGATCGAGAACCCATTTCCCCCACGATTGCAAATTCTCAATCTCCCCAGGATAAAGATGGCAGTAGCACTGCAATTGGTGAGAAGGACAACCGGAAACATGAGCTGGGAAGAGAGAGTAAGGAACGAGAAGAATACGACGGTGAAAAAGGTAAAGAACAGGCTGGCAAGGAACAAGACGACGAAGGAGAAGACGACAAAGGGAGAGACGGGAAGGAGGGAAGCGACAAGGGAGACGACGACGACGACGACGACCCAGACGATATCACAAGGTCACGGACCGCTTTGGATCATCTAAAATGTCTGCTGGCTTTTACTGACTCAGAGATCCTAGCCAGGAGAGCATACCTCGATAGTCCGACATGCCATAAGATCCACTTTTCGGATCTCTGGCTTCTCTTCCGGCCTGGGATGGAGGTGATAGGTGCCGATGGCAAACAGGCCTACCGTGTCATCGAAGTCAACAGCGCTACTCACCGCGTGGTACCCCCATGGGAACGCTACTGGGTCGACCCTGTCGGTAACAATCGGACCAAGCCCCCCTTTAGAATCAAGTGTGTCTACATCGACTTTGATGGTATACACTTGGGGCCGGTAAACAAGGTTTTTGACTTCAAGAAATTTGAGGGTGAGCAGGATGTGACCTCGCTTGAGGTCTATCCGCTCCGCCTTTTCCAACCACGGCAATCTGGGGTTACAGAGACCGAGTGGAAAGACTTTGAGTCCATGGCCGTCCCCGAAAACCAGAGATACCGACGGAAGCTCATGCGCCGAGGCGCGAAGTTTCTGGACGCCATTGGCGTGAAGCACATGTACTATGCTGGGCCAACCTTGGGGGTACGGGACGAGATCGAGAGTCAGGTAGTCATTGACTTTGAGACGGCCTTCTCTAGCGAGGACAAGGCGCAGCAGTTGTGGAAGCCCGAGTTGAACATGCTACTTGGAAACCCAACTGCAGATGACGAGTCGGACGAGAGGCAAACAAAGAAGGGCTGCGGCGGTGACTGCTGTCGAAATGACATCGTATACGACGATACATATCTGGAGCGGAAGATGAGGACCGACTACACCGAATCCCTCCTGCCTAAGGACCATGGCGAGCAGCCCTCTGTTGCTATTGTCCCGAGGCTGCTAAAGGAAGTCGAGCGAAAGTTTATATCGGACGACGAACTAGTCATCATGTCTCACCGGGTATTTGGCTTTGTCCTTCGCAGCCGAAAATGGGGTATGATCTTAACTTGCTTGTCACAAAATTCTTCGATTCGTTTTTGTTCCTCTGAACTAATATGTTATTTTCCATTGCAGCGCAACTAGACTTGTCGTTTCTCAATGATGTCCACCCGTCCGAGGAGGCGGCTGAGGAAGCTATACCACAGGAGGGGAACATGCCCCCGAAGCAGACAGTCACGGCATTCGATCGTTTGGTACTAGAGAAGGGTCACCGGCCAATGATTGAGTCCCTTGTTGCCCAACACTTCCGAGACAAGGCATCGGCAACAGGGCAGAGAGAACAGGTAGACATTGTCAAGGGGAAAGGTTTGTTACCCACCCATCCGCCGCTTAGTCAAATACTTAACCTTTATCCCACAGGGAAGGGACTGATTTTGCTTCTTCATGGGGCTCCTGGAGTTGGCAAAACATCTACGGCCGGTGCGTACTCATTAATTTCCTTTCTTTCTTTGTCATCTCTCCCATTGTAGCCACCGGGCTCCATGTGATATTCCTTCCCATCTACTTGCTCGGGCGCACCACATGCCCTTACCTTATCAAGAAATTAAAACTGACTATCGAACAGAAGGAGTGGCAGAGCTTTTTAGAAAGCCCCTGTTCCAAATCACATGTGGCAAGTAGAAGCTACCAACAGCCCCCCTGTTTGACTGCAGCGCTGTGCTCATCCAAACATATTGCTAACATCTCACCTAGGTGACCTCGGCACCACTGCACGAGAAGTGGAGAGGGCGCTCGAGACCAACTTTGCTCTAGCCAGCCGGTGGGGCTGCATTCTACTCCTTGACGAGGCGGACGTCTTCCTGGCAGCAAGAACCAAGGAAGACTTTATCCGAAACGGATTGGTAGCAGGTTCGTAAAAGCAAGCAACATGTTTTACACCAAGACTGACCTCTCATCTCTCGCGTTTTAGCATTTCTGCGTGTCATGGAGTACTATACTGGCATCCTTTTTCTTACCACCAACCGTGTTGGCGATTTCGACGAAGCCTTCACCTCACGAATCCACATCAGCCTCTACTACCCGGAGCTCAACCAAGAGAAAACAGTAGGGGTGTTCAAAATCAACATGGAGATGATTGAAGAGCGCTTCAATGTAAAGCGAAGGCGGATTAGCATTGACAAGGTGGGCATTGGCAGCTTTGCCTCGAGACATTTTGAGGATCATCCACACGCGCGATGGAACGGCCGACAAGTTCGCAACGCATGCCAGACGGCGCTCGCATTGGCCGAATTCGAAGCACAAGGCAACAGC
The DNA here is from genome assembly GCA_023383405.1 of Chaetomium cochliodes. NCBI lineage: Eukaryota > Fungi > Ascomycota > Sordariomycetes > Sordariales > Chaetomiaceae > Chaetomium > Chaetomium cochliodes. The sequence continues at coordinate 1,607,404 of JAKWJL010000022.1, read as the reverse complement.
CACAAGAGCATTTTGAAGCCTGACGCGGTTGTCGAGCTCGGTGTCGGCCACTTTGAAACGGTGCAGAGGGCGTACCTCGAGTTTACAAAGTACATGCACGACCTGTTCGGCACCTACGCCTCGCGGCGGGCTAAGGAAGAAAAGCTCCGTGCCATCTGGATCGATGAGAACGACCGGGTGGTGGGTACGCACGGCATGGGCGGCTCTGGGCTTGATAAGAGAAGGGCATTCGTCCTCGGATCGCAGGCTCCTCCCCGCCAACAGCACCCGCAGCAGGGGTTCCAACATCAGCCTCATCTCCCGCAGCAGCACCAAATGGGATATTATCAGCAGCAGCAGAGTTACTCCGCTGTTCAGCAACCACAAGGTCCACAACAATCGCATTACAGCCCACACCAACCCACCCCCGCCACGCCATCGAGCGTCTACAATATGCCCGGCGCAAGCCAGGCGATGAGAGATCACCGCTTCCACCCGGCGACTGACCAAACCACGTGGAACATACCCGCGTCTGGACCTGGTGTTATGCCACACAGCCCCTCCCCTTCACACCAGGGATTCGGACAGGCCCCGGGGCAATCACAAATCCCACAGGTGAGGATGGGCGGCCATGAAGCCCAACCTACACCGCCACCGACATTATCGCCTCAGGGACCAGCTGAACAGCACCCACAGCATCCGCAGCATCCGCAGCATCCGCAGCAAGCTCACCCCTCCCTGCTGAACCAGGGCGTGCAAGCCATGTACGCGGCATCCGGGCACCCGGGCGCTAATTATCTCGCACACGGCGGCGGCCATGGCGACGGTGTGCAGGCCAGCGTGAGCCAGCACGCGAGCCAGCTCTGATCGGGAATGTGTGTTATAAGAACCGTACCCAGGTAGATGAGTGAGTCGGTTACAAGCACCAGATGTACGCGGCATATCCGAGAGATATTATCGACTAGGCGGAAAGAGGCACCCTCGACACGGCGCACAGAACTAGACCTCTTCTCTTCCTTGTTAGGCATTTTTTCAAGGTTGTGTTTTTTGATGATGAAGAGGATGGAGCTTCAATATAATGACATTTCCGGTCATCAGTAGGCCTACATCATTATTTCTTATTTCTAGACCGAGTTACCTGGGCCGCATACCAGTGGAGCTGACCATGACCCCGTCCGCGTGTGCACGCTGTTGCCATTCCCATGCCATGATGTCAGTTAAGTACATGTATCTAGAATCTAAACTATGGTAAGTATTAAAACTAGGTTTGGAGCGGTGTCCTTCAACCGGTAACCTTTCTTGTTTCTCTCCAACTTGAGGCATCAACCTTGCTTCCCAATTACCTCATTCCTAATCATCAGCATGTCGGACAGGCACAACACCAAAACGGCGTGGCAGTATGGAATGACCCTTCGCAGCTCGACAAAACCCCCTGGCTGGACGGCTCTCCCCATGGAGATCCGCCTCCTCATTTTCGAGTCCATCGGGCAACAAAAACATCCCGGCTGGGCTTCATCCGCCGCCGTCTGCAAAGAATGGCAGTTTTTTATCGAGAAGGAAAACTTCGGCCAACTACATCTGGACGCATCCTGCCTGGACGATTTCGAGCGCATGACAGTCGGCGGCAACACCTCGTCCACTCTATCGCGCTTGATATCGAGCTGCCATGCTACACATGCCGATGTTGCAGCTGGTCCGAGTCGCCGACGTGGAGGCGACGAAACTCGTCCATCGTTAGTAAAGGCATATGGAAGCTGTTTTCCATTCTCAGCGGTTGTACGTTAGTGACGCAGAAGGGCCTAGCGTTGGAGCTCAGCGCACACTCACCTAGCGACTCGCACCACTGGTTCAAGAATTACCGCTTCGGTTCGGGCCGTGTGAGTGATACTGAGGACGATAGGCTGTTCAACGATCCTAAGAATGGCCGGAGGAATGCCTAGCAGGAGACACAGCCACCAAGGATGGCCGTCTTATGCTTGTTCACGGCTATCAACCTGCGGTTTCCAGCCGAACTTCCCTCAGTGGCCATCGTCACCCGACTCAACATCCGCAGGCAGCTCCGACGCCAGCTCCAGCCTATGAAACTGCAGCTCGTGCTGGTCAAGCTCAACCGCTTGGAGCACATGGTCTACGAGCCTTTGAGGATGTGGAGGAGGTTGTACGCCCGGCTAGTCGACGAGGGTGCGTACCTCACCCATCTGAGTGTGCAGAAGGCATAGCCTTAGCTAACGCCAATACACCTGGACGACAGAATACGCATTTTTGATTCGAAACGGCCTCCCCAAATCTCTCAAGACACTATTCGTATTTGAAGAGCTTGACGACAGCCTTGCCGCTGCTGTAGCTGGCCCGCTGCTGTTAGGTCCCATCTCGCCCATCGACTCCCTCCGCATCGACCATTCTTGCACGGGCGCAGCCTTTGTCTCTCGAAGCCTCGACCTAGAGCATCTTTCGGTGTCCTACCTGTTAAACGCCGAGGACTTCTTTGGAGCCTGTTTGCAAACCTAGACTCGGGAGCACCTGCAGTCACTGGCCCTGACATCGGCGTCGCTACACCCCGCGGGCAACAACCGCGACAATATCTACGGCCTACTATCCAGCGCTGCCGCTGCGGCGCTGCAAATGCCCAGGCTGCGTACGCTGGTGCTGTGGAACGGGAGGAGGGGCAACGCCTGCGCGTTTGTATACCACCACCACGACGGAGGCCGCCCATGCATCGCGTGGCGGAGCACGTAGGATCTCGAACTCACCCGCGCGGTCGTGGAGGCGTGGCAAGCCGTCGCCTCCCAAGTCTGCCCGTCGTCGGATCTCGGCATCGAGAAGCAGCATATCCCAGGGATCGTTAATTCCCACGCTGATGCTATCCATCGTCTAGCCTTGCCCTATTCAGTGGTTGCGTCTACATCCCTATGCCAAATGAGGCGGGAGGGAGCGTACCATACACCATGGTATCTCCCTAGTTAGCAATAGATAATATAAACCTAAAAAGGCTCTCTTACCTCGGATTTTCTCCTTTCTTTTCTTATCTTTTCTTTTCTCTCCCTTCCTTTTCTTGTCTTGTCTTGATTGTCTTTTGATTTTCTTGATTTCTTATCTTAATGTTCTTTTCTTGATGCCGGCTTTTTCTCTGGCTAGAGGCTTGAGGTATCTTCGTTGGTTTCACAAATTTGAGGGTCGAATTTCTGTAAATCGGCACAAGCCTGCTGTGTGGTGCAAACGCCTTGTCTAGATTTTAGGAGCTTATATCTTGAGATAATATTTCTACTCGCGCCAAGGTGGACCAGGCACCACACTCCGCCGTTCGCTTGCATGCATGGTACTTATGCAAGGGTGAGCAGTTGCTCACACCCAGCCACGTCGCTTCATGGGAGCAATTTCAAAAGCCAGCTGTTCCCGCTAACTATGTACAAAAACTTTTGGCAGTGCGGCTGAGACAAGGTGGCACAGTCGATACCCCTGAAGATGGGAAGAAAACCCGCAGTTGTCGTCAATGCCGACTCTATCCCTCACGACCTTCGGATGTGGAGGTAAACGACGACGCAATCAGTTCAACTCGAGTGGGCCTCGGTATCGATTTGCCCATTCAGAAATCCAACTTCGACATGTTAACCGCCAAACCGCTTCGGCTCCTTGCCGGAGCCTCGCTCGTGGGATCTGTTGCCGCCGACGCCGGAGATGATTTCTCCAACAACTTGTTTTCTGACCTGGCCCCGTACGTGATGCAGACCGTGCAATAAGTGATATGGCGCTGACTTAAGTCTTTGCACACAGGCTGCTGGCGCTGTTTGGGGAGAGGGTCACCATGCAGTTCATGAGCCAATCTACGGGATGGGCCGAGAACATTATCCTGGCAATGGCTCCACTGGGCATCGTCACTGCGATTGTCGGGGCTATTAGGGTCGGCGGCCCGACATGGCTTCGAGCCATCATTGGAAGAGCAAGGGAGAGCCGGGCCGTCGTTGAGGCTGAGCTAATGTCCTCGACTTCTCAAGAGGTGTGCGAGCTCTGGAATGGTCGGGAAATTGTGAGGGTAATGGGAGTGGGACCCATTCGTGAATTCATCATCTTGCTACCCGGGGATGGCGATGAGGATCGAGAGTCGGTGAATGGGGTACAAGTAAAAGGATTGAAGGACCGTAAGAAAGAGGGCGACGAGGCCGAGGACCGGTACCTCAAGAAACACGGTTAGCAACTCCAGGCCTACCTGTCCAATATAAGTGCTAACCGTCATACTAGTACATAGGTTTCGAGACAGCATCTTCGACCCCTCCAAGGTAGTCGGGGTGTTCAAGTCGATCCTCAAGAAGAAAAGCGTCGAGCCTCTGCGTAGCGGGGATCTTGAGGGAGCTTTGCGCGAGTCCTCGGATAACATCAGTTCGGATGCGCCTGAGACAAACAACGGCCCGGGGCCTGGGACCAAACGTAGCGGCCGCCCCATCGTCGTGATTCGGAACCTGGACGCACCCGCGCCTAGCCTTACGCTCAATGTGCGGAACGAACTAAGCAGGGGAGAGTTTTATCTGGTTGCGGTACTCGGTACTGTTCTTCAGCTCGGCGTCCTGCTTTTCTCCGGATATGCTACCTACCACCCAGACCTCAGGTCTAGGTGGCTCAAAGATGAAAACCCCGCCGCCGACTATGCCTTTCCCTGCAACGCTGCGGGAACCCTGCTCTTGGTGACGGGCATGTTGATTTGTGCGCACGTTGTCGAAGGCAGCACATCAGAAACAAGATACCGCCCGGTCGAAGGGAAGGCCCGTGTCGTGTGGCTGCAAAAGTCAGGCACTGTCAACGACCAGGCCTTTGAGTCGTTTGCCATATTTCCCCGGCAACCGCAGACCCTAATCACAACGTCCCAGCGCTGGGACGCCGGGGGTTCACAGCAGCCTATACTGGGAGAGACTGTTGCCGTCGTCGGAGCAATCGTCAGTCTCTGCGGCTTCGTCGCGCAGTTTGTCGGCCTGCGCGGCTTGCACTGGTCGTCATCGATCGCCCAGCTCATCGCGATTGCCTCCATGGTGGTCCTCAGGGCATGGGTTCGCCGCAATCTCGTACAGTTGCCGGCGTCTCGCCGCCTACTTTCTGGCCACGAGATGGACTGGCTGGCCATGACTCTCGCCGACGATCTCGCGAGAGCCTCCTGGCTAACTCCCCCCAAGGATGGTGGGGATCCCCAGGCCGAGAAGGACGGAGATGGCTCCCTGAAAGACGGGCAGTTGAATCGGCAGAGCAGACCGTGGGATTGGAAACCCACCGCGGTCGAGAATCCGGCAACCCTCCTAGCTCTCCAAGAAGCCGGTGGATCAGACAGTCCATCGCAAACAAGGGCTCAAACGACAATGATGCTAAGAAGGGACCTTGGTGAGGTGGCAGACTGGCAGGGGCCTGCATCCGCCGAGGCAATCGCTCTGGCTCGCGCAATTGAAATCGCCATGGACACTCTCTTCGACACGAAACCAAGGCAAAATGGTAAACTTACCTGGCATCTCTCCGTTCCTAACTCTTCGGGGGACTCTAGCAGTGAATCGGTAACCTTTCGTGTGGAGCAACTTGCAACCGGCCACTGGAAGGCTTTCTCCGACGAGCTCGAGGCTGCGCTCTCGTTATGGCTATACTCGGTGGATGAGCTCCAACACGCGCCGGGGAATGACCTAGGAGACGGCAACCAACACATCGAGCCTAGGGATAATGGCCGGACAGACGAAGGGGGGCTCCTCGAGATCAAACCTATGCGATCCAAAGACGACATATGGCTGCGCATAAAAGGAAAACAGGCAAAGCGTAGCCTCCGGCTCCTAGGCCAGTCCACTGAGTCCCTAGATCGGGACCTTCGGTGGTGGATACCTAGGCTTGATAATACAAGCGTTACCGAGGTACGCATGGACGGCAAGCAGACAAATAACGGCGACATCATCGAGGTCGACAACTATCGCATCGTCGGATATGCATCTAACTGGGGCCCTGGCTCATACATACACCGGAATCCCAACCATGAAGATGCCAGTACTGCTTCTGGTGACGACAGGCCTACCTGGACCACGGCGGCCGAATCATCCATCCCCCTAGCCACATTATTTGCCCAGCACATGTTTACCTCGTTTATGTGGGCTGCAGCGAAGAAAATGAAGTCACACATTCCTGGTGGAGCGGATATTCTGCCTTCGGAGAGGGACAACGCACCTTCGACATGGACGTCGTTCGCGCTGCGCAACGCCAAACTTCACAAAATGGCCCAAGACATCCAGGGAACCGGCCTTGGAAACCTGGGAGACGTCTACCTGGCCATCATTCCACCTCTGAGCATCGAACGCAAGTTACCACAGCCCGACGCCATCATTGGATTGGCGCGAAAGCACGCCAATCCATATGATCAGCCGAGGCAGTGGAGCAACGTGGCCGATGCCTACTTGTGGCTTATTCGGGCAGTGAAAGGGTTACAAGAAGATATTTTGACCAAGGCAGCCGCCCTCCTAATAGAACATTTGAGGGCTATCATCGACACCATCGAGCTATTGGAAAGTCGACACGTCGACAAGTCCGGCATCCAACAGCTGAAGGAAGACAGGGCGCGTATTACAAAAGCGCTACGGGGTGTTCCTGACGAGGTGTTGGCGTTCCTTTTGGGGTTGTATCAACTACAGGGTCGGCCTTGGAATGACCCCTTACCCGAATGGCCTCAGCCTTTGAAGATCTCGGACTTGATTCCTAAGCTCCAAGACCTCCACGTCCATATGTGGGTTCTCGGCCACTCCAAAGAATCGAACATCTCGGGTCTTCTACACGGCATAGGAAATTCGCCAGAGTGGGATGAGAAAGACATGCTCGACTGGGCACCGCTCTTCTACACAATCATGAAATCCTCGGACAGCAAGCGAGACCGCTGCCTACATCAGGGAGCCGACGTTAACGCACGAGACTTCCGCAGACGGACACCAATGCATTATGCTTGCGAGAGTGATTTCACGTCCAGCATACTGAGTCTCTTACGGGCAGGCGCGGAAATGAACGCACGAGATGCCGATGGAATGGTGCCGTTGCACAATGCAGCTCGTTCTGGGAGTGGCGAAATGGTGCGGCTATTGATCGAAGCTGGGGCAGATGTCAACGTGGTAGATGGGTTCGGACATACCCCGCTACATGAAGCTGCGTATGCGGGAAGTACAGAAGCTCTGATGGGGTGTTTGGAATATTCAAACGTGAAGTTACGCGACCACAACGGGAGGACCGCCTTGCATCTCGCTGCGGTAGGAGAAAAGGGTAGTGTTGAGGAGAGGAAGGCAGTTATCAAGGCCCTCATGGAGAAGGCAGGCGTCGACAAGGAGGCAAAGGACTACGACGACTGGACGCCGCTACAATTGGCTGCTCGATTTGGAAACGAGGTCGCCGTCGAGGCTCTCGCTAAGATGGGCGCCGACAAAGAAGTACAGGATGGTGAAGGCAACACGCCACTACACTACGCCGCTGGATACGGGCATGAGGCTGTTGTTAAGGTCCTTGTCGAGCAGGGCGCTGACAAAGAAGCAAACGACGTCCACAACGAGACGCCATTACACGACGCCGCTCGATCTGGACGCGAGGCCATTGCAAAGTTTCTTGTCGAGCGAGGCGCTGATAAAGAAGCAAGGAATAATAAGGGAAACAGGCCACTACACTTGGCTGTTGAATACGGCCATGAGGCTCTTGTCAAGCTTTTTGTCGAGCAGGGCGTTGACAAAGAACCAAAGAATAATTTCGGCAACACACCACTACACTTGGCCGTTGAAGAGAGCCGGGAGGCTATCAGCAAGATGCTCGTTGAGATGGGTGCCGACAAGGAAGCAAAGGATGGTGATGGTAACACGCCACTGCACCGCGCCGCCAAAGACGGCTCCCTGGCTCTTGTCAAGTTTCTTGTCGAGCGGGGCGCTGATAAGGACGCAAAAAATAATGTTGGTGACACGCCACTGCACTATGCCGCTGACGGCGAGTCTATTTTCCAGTTTCTTGTCAAGCAGGGCGCTGACCAGGAAGTTAAAAACGATAATGGTGAAACGGCTTTGGAAGCTTATTGGCGGTATAATAAAGACGCCTTGGATTTGCTTGGTGGTTGGCTGGACTAGAGTTCAATGTTTTTGTTTGGCTTCGAGACGTGGAGTCCGACAGTGTAAATACCTTATCCACCATTCGTTGCATCAAAAGCTTTACGGTGTAATTATCTATACGTGCCACATCACACTCGTTTATTCTCTCCCATATCGATTGCAAAGCACTTGGTAGGTACCTATGTCATGCCGGACCGTTATTCCACCCGACGTCGACTGTACTTGTTCGAGTCCCCGCCGGTGCCCGACTTCTGTCCCGACCGACGCCCCGAGGTCCTGATTGAGTCTCCCGACTTTGTATTCGCGTCGCGAACCTGGTGCCGCGCCTCATCCTCCGACCGAGAGCTCGAGCGGGAGCGTGACGTAGAAACGGATGATTGAGACAGAGCTACAGACCGAGATGTGGAATCCGAGCCAACAGACTCCGCTCTCCTGGCGTGCCGGCCGTCACGGTAATCACGATCACCATCACGACCATCACCCTCGTACGGTGACCGGTTACGGTGGCTGTGCTTGTCCCGCCGCGACGGCCTGCCGACTGAGCTGCTCCCCCCGTACCCTCCTCCACGATAGGAAGAATCAAGCTCGTAGCGGTCATCAAATTGGGGGGCACCGTTGCGACGGCGAGCGTCGTCGTCGTAGTAGTGGGACTGTTCCTGGACCGGCGCGCCCCGGTGGTGGTGGCGGCCACTGTGGCCCCGGCGGTCGTTTCTAGTGTCGCTGCCCTTGTTGCGGGTGCGAGGGGGCTCGTCCCAGCCGGCCTGGTTCGGGCCATCGTCAGGGTGCGTGTTGGTCGCGCGCTCCATCCGCTGCGAGGCCAGCTCCCTGTCCGATGCCCCGAGCACCTCCCGCCGCATCCTGTCGAAATCGGCAGTCGCTTGCGCCACCTGCTTGAAATGCTTCTTGCCGATGTAGGGGGGGGGCGCGGTTTTGTTTGTTCCAGTCTCGTCCTCCGACAACAGCTCCTTTTGCTGCTGCTGTTGTTGCTGTTGCTGCTGGAAGCGCGCCAGCGACGCAGCGATCTGGAATGCGTTCCGTATTTGCCGGCCGTTCCACCGAAGCGCTTCGTCGCTACCGTTGTAGTGCTTCTTCGCAAACTTCATGATCTCGTCCGTGCGGATTGTCATCTGCTTGGCGGGCTCGGGCCCTTGGCTCGCCCGCTGGGCCTTGAACCGCACCTTCTCGATCTCCTCGAGCCGCTCAATGTTCATCTTGAATAGCTTGAGCGTCTGCTCCAGGCTGAAGGCTGGGTAGTCTAGGCTTATGTGCACGCGCGACTTGACCGCCTCGTCAAACACCCCGGGGCGGTTCGTCGTTAGAAACAGGATCCCGGGGTAGTATTCTAGCGTTCTGAGGAAGACTAGCAGAGAGAAGTTGTCAGTATTCAAAGGGGGTTCATAATGGTGAGACCAACATACTTGACACCTAGAACGATCCAAAGTCAGTTTTGCCCCTTTTTTAAAACGTTTTAGGGACAGGTTGAAGTAAGGGAGGGAAAAGCAAGGCAGAAAAGCGGGAAAGAGGGACAGGGGATAAAAGGGGGAGGGGGTGACGTACCATGGCGTTGCGGGTAACGCTCTCGTCCCCCCTCTCTCTCTGGGACAAGAAGATGTCGGCTTCGTCTATGAGCAGGATGCTGTTTAATGCTTGTATCAGCCATACCATACCGGCGCACGGTAAAACGTTACGGTCAGGCAGATTGGCGAGACCGCGGAGGAGATGAGGAGATGCATACCAGTCCCAAAGGTTGGCCAAGCGGAAAATCTGCTTTAGTCCTCCCTCGACGGACTCTGGGGTCGTGCCGAGATCACCACAGGTGATTAGGAACAGCGGCCGTTTGCGGGACAAGGCGACAGCCTCGGCCGTGGCTGTCTTGCCCACTCCCGGTGCGCCGTGCAGCAGGATCACCAGGCCTTTGCCCTTGCCCCTGATAAAGTCCTGATCCGGCAGCGTCAACTCAAGGTCCCCATTGTCGCCGTCTTTACCGCCGCCGGAGGCAGCGAGCTGCTGGAGCTGCCCGGCCAATTCTTTCTTCTCGAAATGCTCTTGGACGATAGAGAGGATCATGTTTTTGCGCTTGGGGTCGATCATGAGCGAGTTGAATGGGCTCTTTTCTGGCCAGTGGATTTCTCTTACGGAGGACACATCGGCGTTGAAAAATTTCCTTGCCATTTTCTTGTATCAGTACAGCCCTGTCATCCTTTAAGGGGCCACAGTCCTTACCTGTCGCGTAATGCATAGGCCATGATTCTTGAAGGAAGCAGGACAAGGTCGGGGTCCTTAAACTCCTGATTTTCCGCCCTCGTATTGTCGCCAGGCTCACTGCTGCTAAACGAATCAGTCTGTAGCTGGTTGTTCCACAGAACGCTCGCCACGCCATCGTCGGCGACAACCAACTCGCGCACCTTTACGGCGGCTTCCTTCTCGCGACTGTCGTCGGCCCAACAAATGATGGGGAAGCTGTCGTAAAGCATGTCGGGCATGGTGTCGACGCGGGACTTGGAGATGTCAAAGTTGGGCCGCCAGGCGGGGATATTCTGGTAAGCTTCCCGGAAGTCCACGATGATGGTGCTCGAGATATACTCGGGTTGGACCTCGACCGCCGGACCGACGCCAAGGATATCGCGCATGCTCTCGCGCATGGCGCTTTCCATCCACGACGAGCTTTCAGCCTGGCGGGTCATTGAGATGGGCTTCCCGAGCGGCGTTGTGGTCCGCGACCAGCCGTCATACTCGAACGCCTTCCGCCCGCCACCCGCGTTGACGACGCGGTTGCGGAACAGCCGGCCCCTTTCGCGGAGCTGCGCAAAAAGGCTCTCTTCATTCTGGAGGAATCGGATCGGGAAAATAGGCAACTTGTGGATCTCCATCTCGCCGCGGAAAAACTCGATCTCAATGTAGGTGCTGACTGGCGCAAACTTGAACCCATCGTAGTCGATATAGAAGCCCTCCACGCCGACGGGCTGCCTAGACGTCCTTCTCCAGTGGTCGTCATCCGGATCATCGCTGACGCTCACATCCCACTTGTAGCGGGGTATGTTTATTCCCTTGGCACGGATGACGGTGTGAGTGTCGACTGATGCAGAGGGGCCTCTTGATGGCCCGTGGGACACGGTTCGAAGGTCATCGCCTCCGCTAAAGTAGGGACCGAAGAGGGCGGCGCGGTCGTGTCTACGCATCACGGCCGAGTTGTTGGGGCGGCAGAGGAGCTCGCCATGGCGGAAGAGACACCAGAGATCATCGAACCTAATCTTCTTGGGCCTGCTATGGTTGCTTTCATCGAACTGTTTGTAGTGCGGTATCAGTTTGGCGTCCACGAATTCAACGTAGCACTTCATCTGCAGGTAAGCGTTCTTGGACATCATTTCTTCCTCCAAGGCGTCCTCCTTGGTCAATGGCCTCTGGCCGCGTTGAAACGTCACTCCCTCGTCCCTTTCTCCAGCACGTGGAAAACCGAACCTGTCGTTCAACTTCTTTAGTTCTGCCCGCATCCTAACCTGGTGATGGATCAGGAAGGCAAACGGGATAAGGAAGGTGTGCGGCTCGGCGGGCCACGGTCTGTTGCCGCTGGCACGAGCAAGGTATCTGTTGACGTTGGTTGAGTTGATGCGGATGCGCTCAAACTGCAGCCCGCTCGTCCATATCGCCGCGTGCCTGGGCTGAGTGGGGCGCCGATGTCCCGCGAGATACTTCTCCCTCCTCTCCTTATCCAAGCGGCTCAGACAGTCCACCTCAATATCCTCGTCGAGCGTCTCGCTCGTCATCAGTAGCTCGACTGTCGCTATATCAAAACCTGTTTTATTCGAATTCTGGAACCGGTTCTTAAACTGCTCCCAGGTGCACTCGACCACCCTGGGCTTGGTGTGGAGGTAGAGGATGTCGTTCTCTACCGGATTCACGCCCGGCGCTGCTGGCTTGGTGTCTTGGGCCTCGTTGGGCTGGGGTGGCTCAGGGTCAAGATGTGATACCGGTGGGGGTATGGGAAGGCCCGCAAAGTCGGCCTTTGGAGTCACCTCCCCCATGTAGGCCATGCTGACTGCAGGCTGGGAAGGCACAGTGCCACGTTTGCTGCCTAGGTTCAGTGTCTGGGGACGATGAACGTGCGAGCGGGGCGTTGTTCGGGCACAAGACAAGGTTGACAGCACAGTACGCATGCCTCTCTCCCTGCCGAGCAACGCATCCGTGGATGATATAGCACGCCAGCGGGTCGGTAGCCCCTCAATGTCTCAACGAGCCTTGTGTCGGTTCAGGGGTCAAAACGGATAAGAGAAGTGCCATTAATTCTGGAAGTAGCTGGGTTGGTGATGGTGGGTTAGGACTGGGAAGACGGCGTGGCTTTTAGGTTGCCCCTAACCAGGCTAACCCCTCGCCTGGAGTTCCCCGGCATGTATTTTCATCCCACATTCTGCGTGGGGTTGCACGACAGGTAATAAACAAAACAGATTGGCGCATTCGTATCCAGTCGGAATGCATGGGCGCCCTCCTTGGTGCTTTTGTGGGCGGGGCAGAGCCGCAGAGCACGCATACGCAAGCACATCCCTGAGTGACCACCCCTGGTTTGAGCCGTCCCTTAGCCATGAACATGGCATCTCCGGGCTGCGGCTCTGACGTGGCACGTACAGAGCAAATCCGATCGACGACTTAAATGAGGACCCTGGATATCTAACGCAACACGGACCAAGAATCCCGAAAACGAAACCAACGGTACATGGACGATGACCTTCTACTTACCTAGGTACGGTGTCTATATAAACTATACCTCCCATCTTAGGAGTCAATTAATTTGTAATACATGCCGATAACTTCCGGCTAAGGACCGCTCAGCTGATACGAACTTATCTTGGACAACGTTGAACAGAATGGATACACAGACTCAGTTGTGCACGAAGCTGAGACCAGGGGGGGGGAGTGATGAACTGGTATGCAGCTCCCATTTCATTACGCATTATTACCCCATGTTTTGATTCGGGTCAGCCTGCATCCATTTTGCGCATGTTAAGGGATATAATTGGTTAGCTATAGAATGGCTTGCATCTTCAGCTCTCTTCATCCTGTTGTCCTCCCGGAGTCTCACATACCCCCACGCTCCTGTTATCGTCCACTTCGGGTCCAAGATTCGCACATGACCTGATTTCCTCGGTCGACTCCCCGTTCGGAGTCCCCGAGAGCCCTAACCCCCCTGAAACCAAAAAAGGTGAGTATAGCCGTCGCGGTGCCCGACAGATACCGGTTTCCCATATACAAACCGACGTTCACTCTTTAATGAAACAATATCGCTGCCGGTTTCATAGGTCAAACATGGAGCTGGAACAAAACCTTCCGCAGACCCTGATCGAGCAACTTAACGACGATACGCAAATCGAAGTCTTCCAGACGTGGTTCGAGGCCAGGGGAACGGCCTATTTTCCCGAGATGACCACCACCACCCTCCGATATGACAAGCAGCGTTCTGAGCTAGTTCTCGGGCGTGGGCAGCAGTAAGTCAATTGGCCTGTACCTAGCTAACAACATAGAAGATTGCTGACGCGGTGGTATCCGCTCAGGGCCACTCGGGACGCGATCAGGAACTACTACTACTTAGCTCAAGACTCCATTCGTGTAAACCCAGAGTCTTGCACGTGGGCCAACGTTCTAGATGAAAGGGATAAGGCCAAGAAGGAGTTGGAGGGTGAAGACAAGCTTCGCATGCGCAATCTTCTGGGTGAAATGGACAAGGCCAAGGAAGAGTGGGAGGGTAAGGGCAAGTTTCGCGTGCGCCGCGGAGGCTGCATGGAACACCTCCCCCTCCTTCTCGACGCCATTCCTACGGATAACGGGCTGGGCCTGTTAAAAAGTGCCTTAACGGTAATCTTCCACGTAAGCCGCTCCCCTTTGTGAACCGCATGGGCGTTGTGGGCAGTGCGGGGGAGTCGATGATTTATCTGACGATTGACGTCCGACAGGCCGTTCAGAGAAGGTCAGACGCATGCGAGCGGATTTTCGCGTGTTTCTCTGAGATCCCGGACATGATCGCAACAGGTCACAGGCTAGCCGAGCTGCACCCTGGTAAGTCCGAGATTGCGAACAGGGTGGAAGAGCTTCACAATGCACTCTTCGATTCCATACCTTTGCTCATCGACATCCTCCTACGACAACGGGACCGGGCCTCCGGTGACCTATCAGGTGAGTAACTTACCTACATAACAGTACTTTTCCAATGCCAATTATGGCCCAGTACCGCCAAAAAAGGGGAACTGTTGCCAGCAGAAAAGACGGCTGACACCCTATAGACCAACGGGGAAGTTTGAAGCGAGCCAAAGTCAAGGTTGCTGGGGTAATCAAGGACCTGGTCCGGGACCCCGTCAAGGGAGTGGAAGACTTGGTCGCCCCAATCACAGCCGCTGTCTCTAGGCTTAAAGACTGCGCCACCATGCTTAACAACGAGGGAGTGGAGGTGATAAACAAACGAGTAGCCGGCTTGGAAGTCAACGACCAGCTCATCCTCGGCCTCGTCAAGCACAATGCTACCCAACTCAATCGTTTGTATAGCAAGGTCGAGGAACTATCCTTGCAGCAAGACCGCCGTCCTCCCGAAGGGTTTCTCCTATTCGCTATTAACGAACTATTTCGGTTTGGTGTTGAATTCAGCAGGAAGAGGGCGCTCGAGGGTGAGCAGGGTGCAAATCGAGCAGCACTCGGCTATCGGCAGCGCGAGTCCCCAGGCACCCGAAGACAGCCAGGGCAGCCCCAACCTTCAATTGAGCGTCTCTACAACGTCGACATAAACCGCCTTCTGGAGGTGATAGGTACAGACGACGAGCACCTGGTCTCCCACAGGGACAGGGACCGCCTGGTGCGTATGCAGTCCGGGTTTTCCGTCAAGGCCCTAAAGAACGCATACCACATCCTGGAAAGCAATGAGTTGAAGAACTGGATATCTTCGGCGGGGTCGCAGCTTATGATTGTGGACGGCGACTGTCTAAGTGAGAAAAAAGGCACGGCCTCACCGATGACGGTGCTTTGTGCCTCGATCGCGGCCGGGCTGACCAGCAACACCGCCTCCGCGGATCCCGGAATGGAGCCGGCCGGTGCCGCCGTGTTGTTCTTTGCGTGCAGCGATCACTCGTCGCCGTCCAGTCTGCTCCCGGGTCCCTGGGGGATGATGCGAAGCCTCATCAGCCAGCTACTCATCGCCCGCGACTTGCCGTGGAATCCGAGGCAGGATTCCAAGGGCCGCGTGAGCTATGGACGCCACCCCGATCTGTCGTTTCTAGCCGAGTCTAGTATCCTGTGGCCAGATATCCTCCACCACAGCCGTACTGGCGCTGGCTCTCACTCCACGGTCGATGTTTCCAAACATCTCCCAGTGCCATCCCTCGATCACGACAAGAAACCCCGCAGCAGCAACTCCCCCAGCCCCAACCCTCGCTCAGACGCGGAGTCGGACTCGGGCTCGGACAACGACGACGAAACAGGCGGGTACAAATCGCAGTCACAGCCCAAGGACCCTGGGGCCATCGGCGAGCAGACAGCCCTCAACAGCCTCGCCAGCGTCTTCATCCAGCTTGTCCGCCAGCTCGACCCCCGCACCACTGTCTTCTGCATCCTCGACGGCGCCTCGTACTACGAGCCCACGCATTGTGGGCCGTGGCGGTCCCAGCTTGCCCAGGTTGTTCGCAGGCTAGCGGATGACCTGTGGCAAGGGGGTAGCAGCGGCGGCGGCAGCAGGAATGGAAGAGGAGCGTATCGCCAAGGGCCCGCGTTTAAGCTCCTGATGACGAGCCCCGTCAGATCTTCGGCATTGTTCGGTCTTGTAAAGAGCAGCTACGCCGGCGACGGGGCGCAGTGTGTGGATATGGCGACCAGGAAAAGCCCGCACAAGACAAAAGCGGAGAATCTGGGGATACGGCATCTGAACGTCCCCGTAACCGCCGCGCGCCCGCGGTCGAGTTCCGGCCGGCGGGATGGCTATTATCGGGGGAGCGGTGGCGGGAGAAACTCACGGGACGAGGAGAGGTATTACAGTGACTTTGATGGCTACTATGGTGATGGCAGGCGAGGACGGAGTGGGGGATACACCCCGGCGCGTCGGGTGCATCGGTTGTGAATTCTTGGAAAGGTAACAACCTCAATAGGTAGGTATCTTGATAGGTACCGTGGTAGGGACATGTAGATCAAAGCAGTTTGTAACGTTAGCTAAAGTGAAGCACTGAAGATTGAAAGAACGTATGTCTGTAGGTACCTGAGTAAGTGTTATATTGGTGGTACCGAAAAGTGACGGCTTTAGGGGCCCAGTTAAATGCAACTTCAAGATCTAACGGTGTCCATCGTATATAGTTATATATTGTAGTATCTCTCTCCTTGCACTAATTTCTCAAGCCTCTAATCCCTAGTAATTAGATACTTTTAGCTTTTCAGATTGAGGTTCCCACCCTCACCCTTAGTAGGCTGCCCCTGAGGTGTGCGGTAGTATATATAAATATCACCAGATGCATAGTTATAGAAATTATTACTACTAGAAGCGAGAAACTTTTCTTTAGGTAAATGAACTATTAAACTAAACTATTATAAACAAAAATTAATCGTAACTTCGTAGTTTATCCAAGATCTAAGAGGCTTAAACACTCAACTCGACGCTAATTAAATTGTCAAATAAAGATAGTTAACGAGAACCCTATAAATATTCGAACCTCCTTTAGAACACTTTAACTTCAAGTAGCTAACACCTAAGAAAACGAGCTAAGGGGGATGGGAGGTAGTGTGTAAGATTAGGGTTACCATGGGCGTGAAAAGAAAAAGAACAAGAAAAGGGGGAAAATAGGTGTAAACTCGCTGTTGCTGATGATGCACTGATTTTTTTTTATGTTTTGAGTTCTCAGCCCTCGACTACCACCCTTACCCTCTTAGTAAAGGTGGAGTGATCACGAACATCCCGGCAAGTGATTGGCGCTCGTTGTGGTCTGCCCGATGTAGCCTGGACGTCGTCGGGAACCAACAGACACTCCAGGGCTGTTGGCGCGACGGGAATGCTCCGAGCAGAAAATTTGATCTGATTGGCGGGTTCGGCCTGCTTCTCGGCTCTTTCAATCTAACATCGCGTCGGGGGACACCGAAAAACAATCAGTGAAGGAAAGGCTACTCCCAGAATCTCGCTAGTATTTCGTCAGGTGCAACTTTAACCTACCCAACAACAACCGAACTTTACACGCCAATCATTTCATTCTAGGTCTACAACATGCCGCCTGTTACTTCTGACAATGATCTCCCCAAGCTGCTCAACACGCCGACGAAACAAGTCAAGCGTATCAAGAAGCTCGTGTCAGAGCATCTTGGAAGCGCCTCCAAGCGCGTTGACAGGCCGCCCATGCAGGGAATGTTTAGCCGAACATTCTTCGTCACGTTGGCCGACGGGCGCGAAGTAGTCATCCAGTTTCGAACTGAGAAGCTAGGTCTCGATGCTTTCAAGGTAGCCAAAGGCGCCCTAGGCCAGGTCGTCCCTGATGCTGTAGCCCTCCCGGACGAAGAGCTAGAGGGCGAATGTGTCTGGGCTTACTCGCTCGAGCGTCTGCCGGGGAAGATGTGGGTGCACGGCGTTGCTGGCAAGGGTGCGGAGGGCCGCATAGCAATCAACAAGTCGCTCGGGCGCGTGCTCTCCAAAGGCTGGCTTGCCAATGACAGCCACGGGGCTGTGTCGACAGCAGTCCGGCCGCATCTCGAGGCCATACTGGCCAGCCCGCTGACCGAGGCCGAGGCATACCGACCATTGTTGCAAGGGTTCCTTGGCAAGTTGGAGGGGATCAGCAAGCTACCGCTTTGGGTTTCCCACTACGACCTCAACGACGTCAATGTTCTTATTGATGAGGACTGCGAGGTTACCGGCTTGATCGATTGGGAGCTGTCAGTGCCGAAACCGTTTGCCGTGGGTCTCGGCCGCATCCACACCCTGGCTGGTGAATACACTGGGGGCGAGTTCTGGATGCCGGACGAGTTCGAAGTTGCCGAACAGGCCTTTTGGAAGGAGCTGTTTGGTGGCATGTCGCAGGAGATCCGGGGGGTGTTGGAGGCAAACATCGATCTCATCCAGGACGCTGTCATTCTCGGCACGATCTTGGACACGTTCTTCTGGGAGGAAGGTAAAGTCGGCTGTGGAGAGGTGCCAATGAAGGCGCTTCCCAAATTTCTTACCTACCGGATTCCCCAGGTAAGGGGAGACGAGCCTCCTTACAAAGAATGAAGTTCTCAACCTGGGCGAATCACACTGGGGAGCAGGACCTAGCCAGGGGAGAGATTTAGATGCGAACAATACCGAAACTCGTGAACAGTATAATCGCGCCCTGTACTAGTGGCGCAGTTGATTGCTCCACGCCCAACGCCAAAGGCATTGGTCTCCAGTTTCCAACCTCCCCCCCCCCCGGCCCTCCGCCTCGTAGCAGGGAAACCTGACACATCGGCAAGATGAAATCTCGTTGTCTTAGGCCAAAAAATATACCGAAACGGACTTACAAACGCCATCAACGATGTTCTGGATGGCAAATCACTCAAATCGTCAGCCCGGCGCCATGGCCTTCATCCCCAGGCCCTTCGCGATCGAATTACCCACTCCAAACCACGTAATCTCACCTACGAAAGGCACCGAGAGTTTCTATTAAAGTCTACACCATGAACCCTGACCTTGGTGTGTTATAGGTTACCAGGCTAGTAGTACTTTTGGTTGAGTCTTTACTCATGATTTGGGCGAGTATGTGCTGTTTAAACACACGTACCCTCCAGATGATTGCGTGTCACACGCAGGATCTAAAATCCCCCGCAAAACTCGTCGCATCTGACCAAAAGTCTGGCGAGAGAGCCCACAACCACGTGCGCGGCTTTGCATCGAGGTCGGTGGGTTTATGGAGGAGGTCGAGTGCGAACCCCTCTACGGACAGTCAAGCATCGCGGTCGATGTACTAGTTGTAGTTGCACAAATATAAGAACGCTACCCATCCATTGATTTTCGTTATAGTGCTCTCAGCACTATTAGCACCCTGGTAGTGCCTACCGAAGCAGCAGAGCCTTGTCTATCATCCGCTCCGATTTGCGCCATTAACCACCCTCAGCAGCGGTAGAGGGCGAACAGCTCCAGAGCTTCGAGTCACGCCTCCCAAAATCTCTCCTCGTCTTTCTTGCAAGCATCCCCCCATGCCTCGGCCGTGATTTCTGTGGACGGGGTTGAATCCTCCTTGAAAATATCCTCAGGATAGACATAGTACTTGACCCAATCAAGCCCTCGCTTCTCAGCCGGAGTGCTCTCGTCCGGGGTCCACCCTACCCATGGGCGTTCGCCTTGGACAATCCGAATTGGTGGCTGCCGGAAATGGCCTGACTTTCCCAGCACGCACCACAGACGGGAAGCCCCGTGGTCCCTTGACTGCAGTCGCCTGCTTGGAGGTTAAAGGGAGTCGTCGCTCCGATTCTCACGGAATGCCATCTTCCCGGACCGCTAGCGACAATCTGGAATTCACCAGCGGACGACCATGTTGCAGTGGCTCATGAATACTGTCATTCCGATGGCACTTTCCACGACAAAGATGTACATGTAGGCAGTAGGAGGCAATGGCGGCCAGGACCGCGTCATCCTTCCGATCGAATCGATTGAAGCACACGGCCTCGGCACACCCAGTGGCGGTTTGACCTGGAGCTCAACTGGCGCTGTTCTAACTTTGGGGGACTCACAGACTTTCATTACATCGCAGAATACGTTTGTACGCATTGGGGATCTGCTCAGGCGTCGTGTATATTCTCTCTAACCTGATGCCAGGTGCCGTTCAAATCCCAGATCAATTTTCCCTCCAACCATCATGGCATGCTAGTCCCAGCGACAACCCTTGAGTTTACGGGATCCGAGTCGTGTGTCTCATCTTCTTGGCTACAGGCCACGATTTATGACTATCTGCGCAGAGACGATGTCTTCAATCCGTCGTTTCTCGTGACGATCATCATCAGTGCCAGCACTCAGAAGCAGTTGCTTGTCGACGCCAAAGCTGAAGAGTGGCTTTCATCGCACAACTCTTCTATATTTAGCATCCACCTACCAAACCCGGCGGACCTACCAGCTGGGCCGTATTTCTTTGCGAGAGAGGGTTTGTATAGCGCCCTGAAGCTGTATCCCGATGTCCAGGAAGCCTTCGTTTCAACCGATTTGGTGTCTTCAGAGTACAAAGCACCGTAAGTATTTCCTGCAGCAGCTGAGTGAGGACAACAACCAAGCTGATTACCGGCTCTAGAACCGGGCTTTTCGGTCGATACGTCCCCCTTCCTTCTCGGCGGCATACTCTAGCATCCAAGGACGCGCCCCTTGCTGGACTCCGCCTTGGAGTCAAGGATGTGATCGACGTTGCTGGATATCCGACTGGGGCATCAAACCGTGCCTTCAAAAAGCTCTACCCTGTCAACAAAGTTTCTTCACCGGTAGACCAGCGGCTCATCGATCTGGGAGCTGTGGTCGTGGGCAAGACCAAGTCGACGCAATTTGCACTGGGCGAAGAACCAACAGCAGATTGGGTTGACGAATTTTGCCCATTCAACCCAAGGGGTGATGGGTATCAGACGACCGAAGGCAGCAGCGCGGGTAGCGGAGACGCCATGGCAGCATATGACTGACCTCGCACTTGGAACAGACAGTAGGCAATATTGCCCCTAAACCAAGAAAACTATCTAACTATCTAACTATGGAAAACTAGCAACTGGGAGTGTTCGGCTCCCCGCAGCATTTTAAGGCATCTTCGGCTTCAGACCCACGACTGGGCTCATCAATAACAAGGGGGTTGTCCCGGTCAGCTTGTAAGTCGAGGTCAACTTATATCACTGAGATGAGCAACGGAAACTGACCGATGAATACGGTGTCTATGACACCGTCGGTCTCCTTGGAATGGGCATCGAAACCATTAGCCAAGTCATGACCAGCTTCGAAGGGAAGAAAACGTCCTCAACTCTCAAAAAGCCGACATTTTTGTTGTATCCAAAAGATTATTTTCCATTCCCCGGAACCTCATGCCCAACAAGCTTTGGAAGCATTTGTTTCACAGCTGGAGCCTGATCTTGACCTCAAGCGAACAGTGGTCAATCTGAACGACCTTTGGCTTAAAGAGAATCCGTCAGGGACCGGCTTGAGTTTGGACGCCTACCTCAATACGATATGCACTTCAAGGCGAATGCCCGATGAGTTTTCATGCTGACTCTTGCAGACGGTATCTGATATCTCGACTTCGGATTCATACCACGCCCACGCTGGATTTGTGAAAGAATACCGCAGTGTGCATGGCAGAGACCCTTTCATCAGCCCGCTTGTGCGCTGGACCTGGTTCGTTTCCATCAACATCATACGTAGGCTCCTATAACTGATCATCTAAAAACAGGGAATTCGGGAGTGTAATTTCAGCAGAATCGTGAGCAGAGCCGGTCAAGCGGAAGGGCGTGTACAAGAAATGGATCCACGACAGCATCCTGAAGATCACGGGGGATGGGTGGCCAGAATCCATCCTCGTGTTTCCTTTTGGCGACCCGGCACCAAGATATAGGGACACTTACCGAGAGTATAGCCCCCTTGCCGTCCAACGACGTTGCGTCAGGAGCCGAGATTCTAACATGCTTCATTTCAGCCCACCTTCCTATGCCGGATTCAGCTGAAGGTGCGATTTCCAATCACCTCTTGCAGAGCTTCCTAATTTAGTCATTCCCAGTATGTCATCTTCTCTAATCTCCCTCGACACCAGAAACTCACTATCTCTCTCTGTAGTTGGGCAGTACCCTTATGAATCTCGGATAACCAAAATGACCGAGCATCTACCTGTCAGCATTGCAGTGATCAGTGCACAAGGTGGGCCTCAAGGCATCCTCCCATGTCGAAATTGCCGATGCTGATGAAAGCGAGCCGAGTTCAGGTGTGTTGACACGGCTGCGAAATCCCCTTGTAAATTCTCTCTTGAATCGCGCTGGTTTGGGGAGGCTTAGCACTTTTGCCTTACGGAGCCAGATGGCTACCTATCATGGCCAAGATTTGGAAAATTCGTGGGTGTACCTTACTCTGTGAGTCGGAATAGGTGGAGGGGTTGACGACTATAATACGCAATATCCTTCTGATGGGAGAGGGAGTCATTATCGATCCCATATATTCCCGTTTTTTCTTGCCCTTTCTTTTCCTACATTTTACATGATGCATATCCTTGTTTACTTGGCTCAAGACCACTTAGCTCACGGCCAAGACTTCTCTTGCCCTTGCTCTTGGGCTGTTTTAAGGTTCGCTCACCCAGTTCCACGTTGGCATAGGGATTATATCAAGCAAAAAACAACTAGTTATTACTATGTGTAATATGCTGTCTGTATTGACTGCTATGCAAAACTTTTTGACGCCTCTAAGCGACCAAAGAAACAAGGCAAACACTCAATACCAACCCAAAGGACATTAATCCAACCCCTGAAGCGACAGTGGTCGTCCACCAGCAACTAGACGAGATCTATAATACCCAAAAGAATTCCCGCTGCCGCTTCTGAGTGAACCCCCAGGCCTTTACCGCTTGTTGTAGTTGAGGAATCGGCTCTAAAGAAGATATTAGCAACGAGGCAACCCCAAAAAACAACAAGAGAAAACAACTTACAGCAACAAACAGAATAACCAAGTTGCTCAAAATATACACAATATAAATCCCCAAGTCCCTCCACCGATTATCAAAGCTCAGGCCCAACGGACCATAGAACTCATCCCCGACCTTAAACGCGCAGTACTCGCACGCGCGCGTGGCGTTACTGACCAGGTACCCCGGCCCGCCGCGCTCGAAGAAGGGCTGCATGTACTCGCCGCAGGTGGTGTTGCTGGGCGCGACGAAGCGGTTGAGCTCCTCGGGGGCGCACTGCACGGGCACGTCGTGCAGGGCGGTGACCACCATGCCGCTGATGAGGCGCGTGAAGGGGTTGAGCTCGTACAGCCAGGTGCGGTATCCGGCGGGCATCTGCGGCGCCGGGATGGTGACGCCGCAGAAGAGGGAGAAGGTGACGAAGATGAACGGGTCGAATTGCGAGGAGATGAACAAGGATGGGGTGAGGGCAGAGAGCGCCTGGCCGAGGGTGACGGAGAAGATCTCGGTGATGAGGATGAGGAAGAACTGGTAGCCGGCGCGAGAGGCCTCGGTTTGGAGGCCGGGCATGTAGTAGAGGGGCAGAAAGAAGGAGACGGCGCACAGGATGCTGTACGGCATCTCGGCTACCAGGAGAGATGTCGAGAACACGAAGGAGCTGTACATCTTAGACGACTGCTCGCGGAAGAACAGGGCGCGCTTGACGTGGTACATGACCTCGATCTGCGAAATGATGAGGGCGGGTAGGACCGTGACCTGGAACATCACAAACACCTTGTATTGTAGCGACTGCCTCGAGTTGTCGAGGTTGAGATAGGTGAGACCGGTGAGCAGGGCGATGACGAAGTGGTTGAACAGGCGCGTGAAGAGGTAGTTGGGTGTACGCCAATGCGCCAGGTTGGCTCGGCGGACGACAACCCGGACCTGGTGCCAGAACGGCGAGGCATATTCCTTGTCGAGGTCAGGGTTCCGCTGGGCGCCGGCTGCCTTGCGTTGCTCCTTCATTTGCGAGATCTCGTCCTTGATGTTAGCGAGCTCGGGGCTGTCGGCCCAGATGTCGGCCCAATCGCGATTGCCAATACGGGGAGAGCTGCCAGCGCCGATAGCTTCAAGCATGAACTCAGCAACGTTGTCGGTCTCCTTGGGCTCAGCGCCGTGGCTCTTCAGGTAGTCTCTGAGGATGTAAGCGTCCTTGCCAATATCGCCAAAGTAGACGCAACGTCCACCAGACTTGAGCAGCAACAGGCGGTCAAAGTTCTCGAAAAGAGCAGCGTTCGGCTGGTGGATGGTGCACAGAATGGCCTGCCCCGCAGCAGCGAGCTTCTTCAAGAAACGGACGATGTTGAAAGCGCTCTGGCTGTCGAGACCCGACGTTGGTTCATCAAGGAAGAGGAGAAGCTCCGGTTTGGCCGCCAATTCCACACCAATGGTGACTCGCTTCCGCTGCTCAACCGTCAAACCAGCCTCGGGCGAGCCAATAATAGCATCGGCAAAGGACTCCATCTCCAGAAGAGCAATGATCTCCTCGACGTAGCGGTACTTTTCCTCGCGAGACGTCTCGTACGGCTGGCGCAGGTCGGCGGAAAATCGGAGAGCCTCGCGGATGGTCTGTGTGGGGTCGTGGACGTCGAGCTGCTCGGCATAAGAGGTACCGCGTTGGAATTCCTTGCCGGGCTTGACGCCGTCGACCAGGATGTCGCCAGAAATGACACCAATGTTCTTGCGAGCAGCAAGCACGTCGAGCAACGTGGTCTTTCCCGCACCAGAAGCACCCATCAGGGCAGTGAGCTGGCCGGGCTTGACGTAACCAAAGACGTGGTCGAGGAGTTGACGAGTGCCGGCGGGGACAGGGACTTCATAGCAGAGATCTTCCCAGGTCAGGATGCTCTCTGACTTGATGTTGAGGTCTGATGAGTCCGACTCTTCCCCTCGGGCTTTACGCTTTTCCTCCCTCTTGCGAAGCAACTCGTCGTTGAGCTTCTTCCGTTCCGAATTCGGCTTCTGGAAGACCTTGGCCTGATTACCGCCCATGCCATGGCGAACGAACTCGCCCGCAACGACGTTCAAACCCAGGAAAAAGACGATGATGGCCGCCACGATACCCCAATCGCGCCACAGGAGACCGGGGCTATAGGAGAACCCCTGCTCGATGTAGTCGCTACCAGAGATCTCGAGGGTGCCAGTGTTGGCCCCGGCGAGGGTGCATACCTGGTAGTTGATGTCGGTGTACTCGGGGCCCCTAGGAATAAGCGACTCGGCAGTACATGTCATGGTGGACCTGGAGAACTCGTTCTCCATCAAGGCACTGAAGGAAAGACCGACGACGTTGATGTAGTACAGCCATCGCAACCACACCTTCTCAGATTGGTACTCTGATGAACCGTTAGCCGGCCAAACCTCTCTAAAGCATAGCCATCAGAAAACTTACGGATGAGATAACCGGCCGTCGTGATCATCAACGTGATGCCGACTGTCGCGAACTTCGCTGCATAATCGAAGTCGGGACTGATGCATCCCAGAATGCGGAAGAAAAGCGTCATGGACATGTTGGCCGAGAGAAGCAGCAGATAGAACGTGAAGAAGGCGCCGGCGTCCCGAGCCAGGTTGGTCATGAAGTAGACGATGATAGCGAACACCATGACCTGAGTGGCAGCGAAGATCTGATCGACAAAGATCTGGGCAATCCAAAGCGCTGATGGCCGGTGGAAAGCGTATGCCCGATGCTTGTTGACGACCGCACGACCCGTCATGGTGCCAGCCAACTCGGAGAAGGAGCTGAAAACGTTGTGCAGGAGAGCGATGAAGAGAAGACCACCCTTGGAGAAGGCGCTGGCAGACGTATGGCCGAGATTGAGATACAGCGTACCGAGGACAATGGCGATAATAATGTTCCTCAGCCAAGAAAGGATGAGGGCGAGAACATCCTGCTTCTTGAGCAAGTACTGGCGTTTCATCAATGCCCAAACCTGTTGGTGGAATGCGACCGAGTAGGCAGACTTCTTCGAGGCGCCACGACGTTTCTGCTCGCGAACAGCAACGCGGAAGTCGTCGTACTTGTCGGTTTCCTCAGTCAGGCTTTTCTTGTACTGGGACATCTCTTCATCCAGGTCCTTCGCGAACTTGGATTCCTTGAAGGCTGCTTCCAGTGTCTCGGGGCTGTGAGGGGCGTTCGCCGCAGATCTGCCCTCCTGGTACTCGCGCTCATAGGCATCCGTACATCCAGTAACGTAGTCCGGGGTGGTTTGACGGGGCCGAGGAAGGAAGCCGAGGCCTTCGAAATAAGCCCGGGCCTCAGCAACCGGACCAAAGTACACCTGCCTACCCTCATCAATGACCATGACCTTGTCAAACAAATTGTAAATGTTCTCGGAAGCCTGGTACAGCGAGACGAAAGTGCTCGTTTTGTACAAGTCGGTCTGGACCCGGAGAGACTTGGCGAAATCGAGGGCGGTCGAGGCATCGAGGCCACGGGTGCTGTTGTCCCAGGAGAGGATACAGGCGTTGCTGACCAGCATCTCGGCGATCGAGACTCGCTTCCTCTCACCGCCGGAAACGCCGCGTACAAATGGATTACCGACGATGGTCTTGCGGGTGTGTTCAATATTGAACATCTTCAGGAGCATCGTCACGACCTTCTCCTTGAACTGTTGCCTGTTGATGCCGGCAGGTAGCTTGCCCGGAATCTTGACGTCGAGGGCAAAGCCAAGTGTCTGCTCGACGGTGAGCGTCGGGTGGTGAACATCGTCTTCCTCATTGTAGAGAGCCTCGCCGCGGTATTGGATGAACTCCTTGTCAGTGAAGGGCCCGTAGAGCACCTCGCCCGTCACGCCCGTGTAGCCGTGCCGTTGGTTCGCGATGGTCTTGAGGAAGGTGGTGCAGCCGGACCCAGGCTTTCCCAAGACAAGGATCATCTCGCCCGCTTTGCATACACCCTTGAATTCGTTTAGGAGGGTGGCCTCAACCCCTTTCTTGCCCAAGCCGAGCATTCGTCTGGCGGGGGTGATAAAGTCGAAGAAGTCGACAAAAGCATCAGGGAAGGTCTTGACATAGTTTGTCCGCCCGCCCATGCCCTTGACGGTCAGGCCATCCCAGTGAACACCGATGTGCTTCGGTCGGATCCCGGCTGCCCTCTCGGCGTCTAGGTCACCTCGCAGGACAGCCTCCAAGTCGAACTGCTCGAACGTCTCCTCCGACGTAGCCTCCGACTGTCCCTTTTCGTTCTCTCCATTGCCGCGCTTCTGGCTGGCACGGGACATGTGGGACAGCTCGCGCTGCAGATCGGCAAAGTCGGCCTCGGCCTGTTTGACGGAGATGCCTGTCGCCCGGGTCGTTCCGTTGGGGTTGCTACGCCGAGCCTCCTCGATCAGATCCTCGGGATGTTGAGCCGTGGACGAGGTGGACGAGGTGGACGGCCGCGACTGAAACATGCTGCTAATTGGCCTGGCCTTAGGCTCGGTGCCCGCCTTCTCCGATGTTGTCTCCATAGCCGAGCCCTCAGGGGAGTCGTTGTGTTATTGTTGAGGTTAACTTAAGCAGTAAGCAATGTAAAACCTGGCAGATGGCCGGTCCGGTCACGACGTCAACAAGTCTTACTCGGATAAAGAACGTAAAGAGTTATTATAATATGACTAGAACAGACAGAAAGGCTTGTCTGTCTGATGAGGGCAACAGGGGAGAAAGAAAGGGCGCGCGGTGTGGAGGGTGGATGAAGAGTGAACCTCTCCTCCAAGCTCCGAGCGTCGTCGGCTGGTTGCGGGGCGGCTCTTAGACGGAAGGAAAGGAGCAAGAGGCAGGAACCCGAGTCTTTGTATCGGCGGGGGATGAGGAACAGGCTTGAGAAAAAGACGGAGAGACACACGTCTTGGCAGGTCCCAAACATTACCAATCCCACATAATCAACCTTGCTTGCTCCGAGTTGCGGCTCGTGATCCGACGGCACTAACAAGGTTCTCTGCGCGTTTGAGTGTTCTGTGGGACCCACCAAAATGGGGCGCGATCCTGAGATGGCCTCTTCCAGAATTCAACATTCTCTTGGCCTGGAGGGGGACACGGGGGACAAGAAATAAGTCCGCCGCATCGAAGCCAAGCCGGTTTTTGCAGATCGGGTCAGTTTTTGATCAGTCCTGGGCGGTCTTGCCGGCACGATCTTGTTGGTTTGCCCCCTCCCTCGCCCCCCAAAAGTAGACCGCAAGGGCGTGTTGAGGAAAGCCACTGAGACTGGAAGGGCGTGTGGGCCTGGGGAACCTCAGAACTTCGGAAAATGGGAAAGCTCAAGTTCGACTCATCCGGCATGTGGGGGTGAATCTCATTGGACCGGCGACGGCGTGTCTTCCATCCCAGCCGATGCGACGGAACCCGGGGCGGAACGAGCCTGCATGTGGATGCGGCAAGGGCGGCGGTGTCTTCTGTGGTCTGAAGTCTTGGGGACGGCAATCGGCATCCACATTTCCGCGTTTTCGTCTGAAAATGTTCCCATTTGAGAGTTAGTAAAGCAATGTCATTTGCTTAACGTAAGTGATGTGATTCGAATGTGACATGTCTTGCAGGAAGACTACTGCAGCAAGACTTCTAAGACATTCCGGGCAGAGCCGCTGTTGGATGCCAGTGGTGGGAAGCACTCGAAGGAAGAAACAATTGCTTCGAGACGACGCGGTCGCAGCTGTGCTTGAGCTGTGAAAGCGGAGCTGTCAGCGCGGCCTTAACGTGGAGATTGCAGAGGTGGGGCAGGCTCAGGCAGCGCCCCGCAGATTCCAGCCGAAATGGGCAAGTGGGGATCCAGGGGAAGCGTAAAACAACGTCCCAGCCTTAAACAACGAGGGAGACAGATTCAGCCAATAAGAAGCATCAATTGGTCTTCAAGCCACCATTCCAGCCACAAATCTTAGTGGCGCAGCCTTACGTACAGCAGCCGGCTCGGCGTAAAACCCTGACCGCAAGTCCCAAATCCTTCAATGTTTTAACAATTGGTGTCCTTGATGGATAACCGCTAGAAACGGAAGGAGCAATTTTGGCCGGCGGACCCCCTTCGGAAAACCCGAGCAATCAGGGTTCGCAGCCAGCCCGCTCTCATTTTTTCCCTGAGTTTTACCGTAGGAGCCGTTCCAGACCACGCGAATCACCCACTCTTGAGCCACTTTGTGGGGTGAAGAAAAACCCTGCCGCCGTCGGTCTCCAGAGTCAGGACAACATCCTTCCCAGCCCTGCATGACACATTGCGAAAAGAAACAAAAACTACCGTGTACGTAGTCGAACAAGCCAAAATAACCAATGAAGTAAAACCCCGCTGAAAAAGAAGCCAGAAAGAAGGGACCCAGCGCTTGATTTGGCCTCAGCTAGAAAGTCCCTACTAACTAAGTACGTCGAGACACACAGTAAGCTACCATGCAATGTGACAGGAACGGTTGATCTGATTACAAAGGCTCATGCCTATTCTACTTTGGTCCAGTTGCTGCAGGCCGACCGCAGGACTCGACTGCAGGACTTCCATTTCGAAGATCCCTGCTTCATGTGCCGGCTGCAGCTTACCATGCAGTGTTCAACCCGGATATGTCGCAACCATTCACGTGGCTTTCGTCCGATGTATGTGTGCATGCAATGTACCTGGCACTGGGTAGGCAGTTTGGGGATGTGAATCATGGTTCCATTCCACAGTCTATCATCGACTTGTCCGAGCCTCCCCCGGTCACCGAACCACCCAGCCCCTCCTCCTTCCACTACCAAGACACAAATGAGACACCGCCCAGGCTGACCCTCCTATCCATTGCATCATTCCATCATATCCCCTATGCACAATCCGACCTGGCCGCTTGCAACGCCACCCCGTTTCCCAATCCCAGAGAAGAAGCCCGGGGTAAAGAGTACGAACGCCGACAATGCTAAGCTGGCATGAACGAGATTGGGAGAGAGAGAGAGGGAAGAACACCCCTCCCCCAAGCTTGAGTCCCGTATGACGAACAAGAAGGGCTTGCGTCACAGCGCTACTGGTTGTTGTTGGAAGAGTCGCAAGTAGGCCTCCTAAAGCTCTGACTCGGCGCCGTTCGCATCAACCCGCATCGGACTCCCGTTCTGCCCCGCCTGCCGTTGCCTCAGCGCCGGGTTGTTGCCCGCGCCCGCGCCCGCCGCCGGCCGCCTCCTGACCGTGGGCCGCCCGCTGTTCATCATGCTCTCGTCATCGTCGTCCGACTCCGCCCCGTGCTCCTCGGCGAAGTTGCGCGCCTCGTCCAGGAGGGTCACGTCGTCGGGCTTCTCGCGCAGCCACTGCATGCGCGGGCCCGAGCGCGCCACCTCGGATACCCTAAAGCCGTAGATCTTGGGTTCGTAGATCTTGCCGCGGCCCAGCCCGGGCGCGATGTTGCGCGCGTACATGCCGTTGACCATGCCGAGCTCGTCGGCCGAGCGGCCCAGGTTGGCGGCGGTCTCGGCGCCGGACCGCGAGAGGTCGTAGTCGGGGAAGGTGAGGAGGAAGAGCGCGCCGAAGGTGCGGCCGAAGAAGGCACCGTCGACCGTCTGGAAGCGGCTGTTGGGGGGAACGTAGACGTCGAGGCACGAGGGGCAGAAGAGCTTGACGGTGTCTTCGCCGGGTATGTCGGAGAGGCCGACGGGGAGAGTCCTAGTCTGGTTGCAGTTCGTGCGCGGGCAGACCCCGAAGTGGCCTAGCTCGTACTTCTCCGACATTTGTTGAATACCGGCTCTCGAGCAGATGAAACGCTGGTGAATAAGGCCGTAGAGCATCTCGGCGGAGGACTCGATCACGGATAGGTCGCTAGCCACGCGGCTGTGGTGCCTCCTCTCCCGCCCGCCCGGTCCGTCCCGCGCGTCTCCCGAAACATCCTCTTCGTCCTCTTCTTCCTCCTCTTCGTCTTCTTCGTCTTCCTCTGGCTCGACATCAAGGATCATCTAGGCGAAGAGATAAGGTCAGTATATCAACCGAGGGCGCGCAGGCAACATGACGCGAAAATGGGGCTAACCATACCTCGAGGGCTTCCTTGTACATGGCGACCTGGTTTTGTAGGCCAGTAAGGTTGAAGTCATCCTCGATGAACTCCTCTGACACCTCGGCGAAATACTCGTGGCCGAGCAGGGAGCAAAAGGAGGAAATCCATGATTCTGGGGTTCCGGAAGACGTCGACATGGTGAAGGGTCCTCCCTTGTCCGGCGACCACACGATAGGGTCGCTTTGGGGCGTATCCGGTTCTTCGAGTACCGGCCGGCGGCGAGCACAGTTTGCGCGGACTATTCGGAACGTGTTGCGCAGAGGCCGGAGAGTGGAGGGGGGTGTTTGGAGAAGAGAGGGGCTCGATTCGGGTTTGGTGGGCAATGCCGCTTGCTCGGCCGTCGCGTTGGCAGCTTGATCGTCCTATGATGCTCGCATGATCAAGCGGACAATTATAAGGGCTGGTGTGGCACCGGTGTGCTGGTGCTGGCCAATCTCGAGAAGGTTGATACTTCGATGATTATTTTGATGTGGTTGGTGTTCCCTGAGCCAGACCTGCCCAGCTGCCCACTTTGGTTCAGGCCCCTGCCTCATTTCTGCTGGCTTGGTGGGCTGGGCCCACGGGTCTGTGCACCTCCCTCAACCAACAGCCCCACCTCGACTTTGGTCGGCAGGCCCGAGACAGGCGGCAGGCTGAAGTCGATGAAATGCATGAAAATCGAGCCAATTGCAACGTGAAACTCACGTGCTATCGCGTTTTCTGCGGTCCAGCTCCGGCACGTCGACGCCTTCCCTTCAAGTCCTCCCTCCACAACCTGGGAATTCTCGCCAACGGAGCATCATTCACGCCGCTTTTGGTGATGCTTCTCAAATGCTGCAACTCAAACTCCGTTCATATGCGCCGTTATCCATCCGGCTGCTACTTGCCAAACGCCATATCACAAAGGTCACTACGCCCGATCCACCAACCTGTGACACGGTTGAGGAGATCGATGACCGTGTAAGCATCGAACAGTTCCGGCGAATTGTTGCGGCTCCCGAAAAACGGAGCAAGCCCGTTCTCTTTCGCCAGCAGATTGTGGGGGGTGCGCCCGTAGGATCCAACGACCCAATCAAATCCCCGATTTGCCTTCCGGCGATACAAAAATGGTTTGACGGTAAAGTCGGACAGAGGCGAGACGTATTACCCCAATATTTCAAGCAATACGCTCCTTGCACTGTCCCTTATGAATTCATTCTTAGTGAAGGAGACAGCCCAAGTGCCGGCAATGACAGCGTGGTGGCGTTCAAATCCTGGTTGGAGCGCACATACAGTCTCAACAACCCCGTTACCCAGGATCTGTCGTTGCGTTATGGCATTGCAGAGCTAGAGTCTGGTTTTAACCGTTTTGATGCGCCCCTGGCTCTCCTTGACGCTGCCGTGCAGTATAACGCACTGGAGGCGCCGGCCAACCCCATATCCCAGCTCTACATCGCCCAGGCGACCCTCTCAGAGTTGCCCGAAGCCCTCCGCCTTGATGTCCCCACGCCTGAGATCCTCACAGCCCCGGCCACCGGCGAGGTCCCCTTCACGGCCGACATCTACAGCAGCAGTCTCTGGCTCGGCCTAGAGCCGACCTTCACGCCCTGGCACCGCGACCCAAACGACAACCTGTTCTGCCAGCTGCGCGGCTCCAAGACGGTCAGGCTGCTGCCGCCAGAGCCAGGGCTGCGGCTGTTTAAAAGCGTGATGGCGGCCCTAGGGAAACAGGGCGCCAGCCCCAACATCAGGGCGGCAGAGATGATGGAGCGCGTCGAGGGCCAGGCCTGGCGGGATGCGGTGTGGGGCCCGCACGCGTCCAAGTTGCTGCTCGAGGCGGTGGTGGGCCCCGGCGACGTGCTGGTCATCCCGAAGGGGTACTGGCACAGCGTCAAGAGTACGGCAGATGAAGTGGGGGCTCTGAATGCGTCTGTGAATTGGTGGTACAGGTGGAGGAATCCATCGGCGCGTTCCTCTGCTGTCCGATTCGATAGCGGGCCGGCCCGTACCTTGTAGTTACATATCGGATGAAGAGGATGTGGTGAAATTGGCCACAAAGCATGCCTGGAACAGAACGAAAGACAACCAAACCCCATGGGCTGCGTCTGCCAAGGGTAAAAGGACATGACGGGGGCACGCAAAATCGGGGAATTGACTAACTTCCCTCTGTCAACAGCTGGCCGCTGGTGTGGGTAGCTTTGGCTGCTGTATTCCTAGTCTGTTGCCAATCTGGTGCCAGTGGGTTACCCTAAATCGGCACAATTCTCGGTGCCAGCTCCGGCATTGAAGACCCATACATGGCAACAACCACATATACTCATAGAACCTGTTGTCAACTATCACAGCAGTTCATCCACACTCGTACATGCCACTCCCATTATGCATGAGGTGTTAATACTTTCCCATGGCATTTCAGATCCGTGGCGAAACAAAAGCGCGCTACCAGCCTATCTCACTCGCTCACACAACGATATAACCCCAGAAACACAAGGCATGTGATTACTGTCTCTTTTCGCTGCTGACCTTATTATTTTCCGCTGTAAAAGACCCCCGTGGCGTATGCCATATTACTTATTATGCTTTACTAACCCTTCTCCCTCAGGCGTACCCCCAGAGGATACCTGACCCGTCGAGCCAGAGCCTGAATGTCCGTGCCCTCCTCCAGTCGCGATAATCCTTCCGCTCCATGTACAATTTGTCGTGCTTCTCTTCGATAACTGTGATGCTGTAATTCCGCAGCATCTTGTAGACAAAGTACGGCGTGAGGGTGCACCACACCACAACGGCGAACCAGCCCAGCCCGAGCGCTCGTCGACCAGCTGTCGAGATGATGACGGAAGAAGCAGACATGGTGATCCCAAGCCATATCAGGCATTCGCCGTAGTAATTGGGGTGACGGCTGCGGCGCTTGTCAGTATCAACTCCCTCGGAACCTTGTCACAAGGCGGCAGCACTCACCTCCTGTCCCAAAGGCCCCTCCCGCAGAACACCTCGTTGTGCCTCTTCCGGTACCTGTCCCAACGCCACTTCGACAACTGCCAGTCTGCCAGGCACTCGATCACGAAGCCCCTCAAGAAGGACCACATGCCGAGCCAGAACCAGCACCGCCGGTAGAGTCCCGTGAGGATGGAGATGTCATCTGAGGTACGCCAACCATCGCCGGTAAACCCGTTGCTCGGGATCGAGTTCAGCGCGACGATGGGGAGAGTACAGAACGTCACCCACACGCCCTGCAACAGAAAGAGGGCGAAGAACTTCTTGGGCTGAGTGCGGTAGTTCTCGAAACGCGAGTCCCCCCTCGGCAGAGCGACCGAATGAAGGTAAAGAGGCCCACTACAAGAGACCCGGTATGTCAGTTACCCCCCTTCCCCTCCATAAGTAGGACGTGATCCATCCTCAACCACAGCAAGCCACCAAAGGGAAAGAAAGAAAGAAGAAGACCCAAACTTACACCGCACCGCCCACACGCACACCACCGCACTAATCCACCCCTGCCTCCAATCCACCCCCATCTCCTCCCACACCCCCGAATCCCACGTCACCACCGCCCTCCCAATACCCGCCAACACCCTCCCCACCCCCCACACATCCCCATCCCCCCCATCACCACCACCACCACCACCCCCAGCCACGCTCCCCAGACTCAACCCGACCACCACCAAAAAGCACCCCGCCCACACAGATCAAACAACAACTCACTCCTGCCCAGCACCGACGGGACCGCGACCGCCATCTGCAGCGCCAGCGTCGCGGCCGCGCACCGCGCGAGCGCGACCAGCAGCGCCGCGGGCACGGTGTGGGTGGCGCACTGCACGAGCAGCGTCAGCGCGAAGATGCACGGCAGTTTCAGCATGAAGGGCGAGCGGATCGCCCGCAGCACCCAGTGCATCTTGCCTGGGTTGGCGGCGCGCGCCTGCAGGCTGGCGGCGAGGGCTTCGAGGTCCGCGTTGGTGGATGGGGTTATGGTGGTGGGTTTTGTGGGTTTTGTTGGGCGGGTTGTCGTGGTTGGCTTTGGCTTTGGTTTGGAGGGTGTCGTGGTTGGCGGCGTGGGGTCGTTGTCCGTTGGGTTGTTGGCCGCCGTCGGGCGTGGTGGTGGTTGTTGATCCATCGCGAGATGAAAGGGGCGCGGCCTTGCTGCCGAGCACGCGCCACAGAGCAAGCAAGCACACGCACAGGCGGCGTGTTGTCGGGTGTTGCGTTTTCGGTGTTGTGATGGCAAATGACCGGTGATGGCGATGTTGGGGTTCGGTGATTATTATTATTATGATTATGAACCTGGATGGTGAGAAAAGGGTAAGGAGAGAAGAGGGTCGGTGCAGGTCGCGCAGGCGAACTGTAGGTCAAGTCCTACTCCGACTGGCGCCCAGCAGGACCATGTGTTATATGGATTTTGGAAAGTGTGAAAGGATGTGGGCTCAGGCCACTGCGATGTTTATGGATGTTATGCTTGAGGAAAGCTCGAACGAATCTACCAACTCGTGGCCGCCACTAGCAGTCCGCCCATCCCGCGGCAGATAACAGCTTCCTCAGGCAACTGAGATGGAAAGTAGGATTGACGAGGAAACCATCAGCACCTACTGGTCGCTTGCTTCTGCGTTGCTAACCCCAGGAATCGAACGTGGTTGGCTTGTTCCGGGCACAGAGATGAGACAAACACATGGAGTCGCAACAAACAATGCAGTAAACAACAATGTATAACTGCGGCCAATACCATCAAATTGGGCCATTTGATCCATCAATTTGCATGGAACCGGCCCAAAGCACCATAAGATGCTAAAACTGAAGGGAGGTAGGAGGAATCGCGTCGTGCTTGCCCGGCGATGGGGCCGGAAACATAAAGGAACCGGCCCCAACCATGTCTAACAGCATTTACCTGACTTAGACACCTACCTAAGGTAACCAAAGTAGGTAATTACTGGGCAGTATAGCCATTTATTATAACACTTGGCTATCCAGGGTAGAGATGAACCTTCAAGAAGTGGCTTTAAAAAGTCGTCGGCTGCTAATAGGGAGGAAACATCTTTTGTCACTACACCAGCCACTGAAATCCTTTTATGTGCACACCACTTGAACAAAATTGAATCAATTCATAAAGTGCCTGCTAGCTAGAGGCAGAAATGCTTTTCCTTCCTCTTCCAACCTAGAATATCGTCTTCGAACGAAGGACTCATGGTCCCTCACTACATAGCAGCCACACGTATTAACAGCCCAATAAAACCTCGAAAGGCATATCCTACTTCCAAAGTGAAAGTATGGACACGAGGAAAGCCAACCCAAGCAAAACGCCAGATCCCGAATGCTGCCAAGTCTAAGCTAGAAAAAAGAAAACGATCCAAACAAGGCTTAAACAACCGGGCCGGCCTTGACAACATCCTCGGTCGCCTCGCTCTCGTACTTCTTGAAGTTCTCCAAGAACAGGGAGCCGAGCTTGGTAACCTCGGCATTGAAGCTGTCATCACCCGCAGTCCAGGCCTTCTTGGGGTTGAGCAGCTCCGCCGGCACACCAGGGCAGGATGTAGGCACCTGGAGGTTGAAAACATCGTAGTTCTCGTACTCCACCTTGGCGAGCTCGCCGCTGTGGATGGCGTCGAGGATGGCGCGCGTGTACTTGAGCGGGCAGCGCTTGCCACCCTGGGCGAAGCCGGCACCGACCCAGCCGGTGTTGAGTAGCCAGGCGTTGGCGTTGTGCGACTCGATCTTGTCGGCTAGCATCTTGGCGTAGCGCATCGGGTGAAGGGCGAGGAAAGGCTGAGCGAAGCACGACGAGAAGGTCGCCTGGGGCTCGAGTACGCCTTCCTCGGTACCGGCCATCTTGGAGGTATAGCCGCTGATGAAGTGGAACATGGTCTGGGCGCTGTTGAGCTTCGAGATGGGTGGGAGGACGCCCCTAGCGTCACAGGTGAGGAGGATGATGTTGGAGGGGTGGTTATCCGACAAGCAGGGGATCTTGGCGTTGCTGATGTACTCGATCGGGTATGCGCAACGGGTGTTTTCCGTCAGAGTCGAATCGTCGTAGTCAACAACGCGGGTGTCCTGGTCGAAGACGACGTTCTCGAGCACTGAGCCGAAGCGGATGGCGCCAAAGATATCGGGTTCCTTCTCGGCCGAGAGGCCAATCGTCTTGGCGTAGCATCCTCCCTCAATGTTGAACACACCACGATCGCTCCAACAGTGCTCGTCGTCGCCAATCAGCGCGCGGTTGGGGTCCGCAGACAGGGTCGTCTTGCCAGTTCCGGACAAACCGAAAAACAGGGTGACGTCGCCGTTCTTGCCCTCATTGGCGGACGAGTGCAGCGTGAGGATGTTGTGCTTGATAGGACCCTCGTAGAACATGACGGTGAAGATACCCTTCTTCATCTCACCGGCGTACTCGGTACCCAAGATAACCATCTCCTTCTCGGCAAAGTTGATAGCAACCGACGTGCCGGAAGTCATACCCTCGGTGTAGCGGTTGGCAGGGAAGCGCCCGGCGTTGTAGATTGTGTAGTCCGGGTGGAAGTGCTCGAGCTCCTCGCGCGGCGGCCGGATGAGCATGTTGCGCATGAAGAGGGCGTGGTAGGCGCGTGCGCACACGACGCGCACCTTGATGCGGTACTTCTCGTCCCAGCCAGCATAGCCATCGACGACGTAGATGCGATTCCGAGTGTTGAGGTAGTCGACGGCGCGTTCGCGGTTGATCTTCCATACCTGTACGCATCACGTGTGGTCAGCATGGTGGTCATGATCAGGGGTCCACGTGATTTGGGGTTCTGTGGGGCGGCGGGACACCAGCGATCGGCTACCGGGGTGTTGAAGTCGTGGGGTCTGCAGGGGAATTATGACGACAGTTGACAGGGGTGCGGCAGGCCGCGGCAAACACGACATAATGATGTCGGTGCACGTAGCCCAGGCCAACTATCGCAACATCCGGTCGCCCGAATTCTCGAGCGCGCTGCCAAATGCCAAGGGCAGTGGCGTTCCCGAGCCATTGGCCCTGAGTTTTGATGCAATTTCTCAGGTGCGGCTGGCGAGAGATCACGCTCGTTGCCCTCGTGACCAAACAGCCGCGGAACCAACCACCGGCTAGAATCGGGCTGCCGAATTGGCGCGCAAGGGGTAAAGAAAACGACAAGAATGCGCGGCTCTTACCTCGGGATCCATGGGCTTGTTGACAGGTCCCCACCTATTGGAATCCTGTTAGTATTTTATTCATGCCATTGCAACGGCTGAGAATGACAGGAAGTCGAATAAGGAAGGACATACCAGATGTCGTTTTCTGATGTTGGCTCTTTTACGATCCGCTTGTCTAGCGGAGAGCGGCCGGTCTTCTTTCCAGAGTAGGCGGTCAGCGCGCCGCTTGACGCGACGGCGGTGCCGGTCTCGTACACGAGAGCATCTTCGTAGAGGGCGGCGACTGAAGGGTTGGGGATCTGGAGAAAGAATGCAATCAGATGGGGATTGGCTCTGGGGGTGGAGACGGGAGAGAACTCACAATGGCAACTCGGGTGTAGTCGATGTGGGCTTTCTCGTGGAGCTCCTCCTCTGCGTCATACGGTTAGAATCCGGACGACAAGGGGATCAAAGACGTCGACGGGTCCGGGCCCTTTCCGACGGTTCATACCTAGTTCGGTGTGATCACTTTGGGGTCTGTATTGCATTCCGTTAGAACTGCCCAGTGTTCTTGAAGACGGAGAGTGACGCGGCACTAACATGATACCACCGGGATGGAGACCGGTCTTGTTGACGGTATTGACGAGCACTACATGGGAGAAGCCAAGGTTAGCAACAGAGGTCCCAACACACAACCTAGAGTGTCAGGTCCGTTGTCTTGGAAGACTACTTACTGTTGACGGCGGCGGAAGAGGGTCTGTTGGTGAGGAGTTGACTGCGAGGGCCTTTGACTGAGGGATCTGTGTAGGGAGAATTGGTTCTGGCGACGGGGTCCTTCATGGTTCTTAAGTGCTTTTCGCTGTGCTCGAGTTCGGGTGGCTTAGGGGCGTGTGGTAACAGGGGGCGCGGGAGTTGACAACAGTTCGGCAATGTGGATTTACGGGAAATCCACTTTCTGCTAGGCAAGACAGGGGATACAAGGCTTGGGGGTAGGGAAGTGGTGTTATCAAGAAGTCTACACTCCTGCCGTACCCGAGGCCGAGGAGTGAGACTATATAAAGGCGTGGGGCGTCGAGGCCAGCCACGCCCAATGGCGAGTGGCGATAGCATTCCACCGGCACTGACGTGCGCCAGGACGGGAGTGTGCGCGGGTACAAGTGGATGGCCGTTCGGGCTGGCGGTGATTGGGCCGCTGGAGCACGAATTGTTTCCGGAACTCGTCGATCCCACCCCTGTCGGGTTCGGGAAAGACGACGACGATGCCCAGTTTCACGGCCTTGGGGTCAAGTTGAATGCAACTCTGCGTTGTGTATGCTGCGACGGTGCATCATGATCGGTGCTCCGTTGGATGTGTTTGGATGGCGGCTGGACGGACACAGGAAAGTGCTAATCGTGGTTGAATTCTTTTGTCAAATCTTGCTACTTCTGGTTCTCTGCACCTTCCGCCTTCCGTCTCAACCCATCGTTGCGTTGGCAGACACGCAGGGTGCTGTTTTCGTCCCAAGTCCCTTTCGGCAACCACGACGGAATTGCAATCCCGACCCTTGAGCTCGCTCTCCCGCCGTGCCCGCCTCCCTGCTTTCGCTATCTGTGAGATGTAATTCTGTACCTGACCATCCTGTACACCAACCACACCCCCCTCCCCCGATCCTATTTGCTTGATCTTTGTGGATGGCCGGGGAAAGCAGGGACAATCTGAGATGGTTTCAGCGACCCAATTCGGAAGTGGGGCTCCTCCACACTCCACGGTATCGGCAACGAGAACATCGGTCTCGACAAGAGGCTGAGCGGGCCACATGACCTACCGCAACAAAATAGGTACCCTGCAAGTTCGTACGGCGTGGTCGTGTGGAAGCTGCTGTCTAATTTCCTGCTATTTTTGAGCATCAGCTGCCTGGTGTTGGATTGACAGGACTGTGTTTCTTCACTTGGCCAGACCAAACGGACAGGGCTGACGTTGAAGGGGCTCAATGCAGGCCCGGCTCTCGCGATTGGGCCGAGGTGCTGCATGGCACAGAATGTCCCAAACCATCACAGAACCACAGAACCACAGAACCGTTTCCTTCTCGCTTCAGCGCCAAGATGGTGACTCCAACTGAACTGCCTCGACGCTGCCAGACAATCCGGGGCGTTGGAGCTGCCCAGCCCTTGGCAGCCCTGCTTCTCCCAGGTCGCGGCCTGTTCTCGAAGGATGATTGTTACCCCGCGAGATCCACAACATTTGAAAACTCGCACAAACAAGTGACAAGAGCTCTGATCGCCGCTAAACCAAAAAAGCCCATGATCCAGAAGCTGGCTTCCCCGCGAATTACCTCAAAGGGTTGAAACCACACCAAAACCGGACGTTGGAGAGATGAAGGAACCGCTAGGCCAACCAAGCAATTCAACTCCCGTTCCGAAGAAATATCGGAACCGAGAACAGCAACCACATCCAGGCACGAACACGCCCAGAGAAACCGACCGATAAACACTCCCAATCCTTACGGAAGAACCCCGCCACCTTACGCGTGCCCCACCTCGATCTTACCCAAGCCATATTCGTTGCCGACAGCTTTCCGTAATAGGTCAGCGAGGCGGCCGTGAATCACGGTGCATCAGGGATGCTCCGGCATTGCCCGATCTAAAGACTGGGGATGCGACACAGATTAAGTGAAAAGGGGTATCTCAAGAACGTCAGGGCCCAGTCTTCATCCCGGAACAGGATTCGCACTCTCGACAACCGGCCGAAAGGCTGCTGTGCTGTTAGGGAGTGACATCGGTTGGCGGACACTGGGCCTGGACCCTTACGTAACTTGGCACCAGCGTGACCTTGCCGCGCTGGCCCGGGGCATCTTCCGCATGTGATTGCCAGAAATCGGTGCAGAATGATTGGCCAGCGGGACTGAACACGGCAATGCGCGGTTGCAAGAACCCAGCTGTTCAAAACCCAGCAGAGTCACGCGGACGCAAACGGCGGTAAAGGGGAAGCAAAATTTCTGACTTCGGAGGCCTATTTGCAATGGAAAGCGGTCGAGCGGCCCTGCAGCAAGGTTGTGCATGACAATGGCGAGAACGGGTAACACCAGGAGGCTCTTCGCGCTCGTGGATTGGCGTTGGATATTCGCCAAGTCTGTTGACGCTGCCACACCTTCTGAGCATAGCGTGTACCGGTGAGCTGGTGTTGTCCTGGTGTGCTGGCTCGCTGGCTGACTCGATGCGAGGACCAGGACCTCGACGCCGCCAAGAAGACGCCCAGGAGGCCCAGAATTCCAGAAACAGCTCCACCGGGATCCCTCACGAGGTTCAAAGCGCACCCCGGGTGTGAGGCAGATAACCTGTTCCGGTTTCTTCCTTACCCTGGCCCTCCCTGCCGCCGGTGTGTGATACAGCACCGTCTCCCGTTCTCCCGTCGAGCCGGCAGTCCGTCTCGGCCCTTGATTGCGTTTCCAACATCTGCCGATTCCCCGATATCCGCCGACTCGGGGCTTCTTGGCAGCGGCCCAGTATCACCCAAATTCGCACACTGCATCCGACGATGGCCGATTGCAACTTTCTGAGGACTCTCGGCGATGCAAGGAGTTCTCGAGACGCGTCACGGAGGCCTCCCAGCTCACCATCATCCTTCAATTATTCCTCGTTTTTGTCGGGCTCTCTTCC
Source organism: Chaetomium cochliodes (assembly GCA_023383405.1). NCBI lineage: Eukaryota > Fungi > Ascomycota > Sordariomycetes > Sordariales > Chaetomiaceae > Chaetomium > Chaetomium cochliodes. The sequence continues at coordinate 1,566,079 of JAKWJL010000022.1, read as the reverse complement.
GATGTCCGTCGGTTGAGCCCAAATTCCGTCAGTTGGGCCCGCGGCGTCCATCGGTAAAAGGGGTCCCGAGCCGGGAATACGATGGCGTACATCGGAAAGTGGTCAAAGCACAATGCGCCCTCAATAGGTGTCCATCTGCGAGATAAGACAATATGCAGGCACTATAGATATAATACCGCAAAAATGGGCGCTTCGGCAGCCCACGCCCAGACGGGACAGCCCGCACTCCTCCACCAACCCCGGATCCAAGACAGCCCGGTTTGGCAAAGGGCCGACGAGGCTCACAGCCGAGCAAATCTGAGGTCGCGTGGTGGATGATCCACCCAGAGACACCAGCAGGTACCCTAGACACTATATGTACATCATCGACGGGGGACGGGCCGCGCCTAAGCTTTGTCGCCAAGAGTCACTTCATACCCGGGGCAGTGGTCGAGCGGTGGTAGAGGGCCAGTGGGATCAACGAGACGCTCCTAACTTGCCGCTGTTATTGGCTGCAGCCCGTGTTAGTCGTGCGCGGCTCTGTCCTCCTCCTGCGCAGCTCAACCCGCCGCTCTCCCACTTCGTCCCTATTTACCAGCCAACCACTGCGGCCCCCAATGCTCCCCCTTAATATTCCTGCCGTTCCCCGGAGTTGTTCTTCCCGGATCTAACGTCTCGTGCTTTATCACCGTCAGCGGTCTACGCGTTGGTGCAACGACTAATACACACGATCAGCTCTCTTCGCACGGATGGCGTCCCGGAATGCCCCATTAACCATGCAGGTGAGACAATGAGAATGGAACCATCTTCGGTCCACGATTTCCCAGCGAGCTTCTAACACAAACACTGTGCCCTAGCCATTCCCTTCCTCCGAGACCCGCCACCGCAGTTCCACACATCTTTGATTGCCGCCGATCGATCGCGGTCCATCATGGTCTCCCAACCCCAATGTGGCCTTTGCCGAGGCCGATGTTGGGGCTGGTGGCCGTGAGACATGGCATGAGACATTATGCATATGCCGAAAGCTTGTTTTTCCAGTTGCGACGTTACAGTCACCGGGCGCCCTGCCCCCGTTGTGGACCTATGTTACGGGAACCTACTCGGTTTGTGATCGGCGATGCTTGTCCTCTGACTGTCCGCCGTGAGCACTCAGGGGCACAGGCTCGGAGCGACCATCGTGATCGAAATCTTGCGTGACTCGCACGGTCTCCAAATCTGTCACGCGGGCTATGCTACCGATAGTTGATTTGGAGTAATCCCTGACCTCTGTACGTTTGTCCCCCTGTAATCAAATGGTGGTACATAGTCTAGTTAGCAAAAAGCCAGAACTTGAAAGAAGGCCACAGTTCTGGGATTCAGCTGGGATCGAAGTACCCCTGCTGAAGGCATCGACGGTCTGTCCGAGTTGTCGATATGTTCCTTCGAAGAGATTGCGTACTGCCCACAAATACTAGTAGCAGTATTCTTGATTATAACGCCATTCGAGTTTTTCAGACACTAAGTGAGAGTCTGACTGGAATTTCAATGCCTCCTATCTGTATACATTATCACTGGCGCTACCGACTAAAAGTTCGAATATGCTATTTAATGCCCTTCATCTCTTCCCATTTCAATTTTCAACACAAGCCTAGCAATTGATACCATTACGATACTACTCGCATTGCTGGCTCCTCGCACACACCATGTATAATAGCCTTTCGTAAAACCATCTAATTATATCGTTATCTGTCAAAGAAGCGAGCGGGACGGGACCACCATGGGAAGCGACAGCGGCAACTGCGCTCCCGCCATTTTGTCAGCGCTTCCGGCGGCTCACCTACATTGCCGCCCTTCGCATGCCGCTAAGCTGGGGAAGGAAGATGACGAAACACGTACTATCAAGCGGTACGTGGCCTCCGGGCTTCCGCATCAGCCGGCCCATCCTACCCATTAGGGAACTCAATTGGTTCTCTAAACTCCCGGATTGAACGCGAGGATCTGTTCACGGACTTTCCCGGAATTTACCTGGGATTGCGGGACCTAGTTACCTGGGCGGTGCTAGACTTCGTCTCGACTCAAGCTATTCATGTTGGAAGTCCGATACATATATATGTACATGGACTCGATAAGTTCCAATAATCGAGGCCATAATGTGATGACAACCACATATGGCAGGGGCTGAATCACAGGCTACCGGCGCACATGTACGGGTATTGATACTGCAAAAGGAGCCCCCAGGAACACAAACGAACTTTGAATCAAATACTGGCACGGCATCTAGAATACCACCGCAGCCATCACCGAACCACCCTTGAACTCCATCGCTCCCAAAAAAGCCTCATCCCATAAACCCACGCCCCCCTCTCTATGTGTCCGTTCCCACCCTCACCCTCACCCTCACAGGCAACCCCCCTTCCATAGGCAGCGTCAAGCTAGTCTGGCTCCGTCTCCCCTCCATCGGCCCGTCCCACCCCTTCTCCACATCAAACCCCCACACCATCGCAGGAATAACCTGGACGGCGATCGCCTCGGCCATCTTCTTCCCCAAACAGGCCCTCGCACCACCATAAAACACGGGAAACTCAGCCGCCGTCTTACCCAGCACGAATTTCTTCCGTGCCACCCCCCCAACCTCCCCACTCTCACTCTCACCACCACCCTCCCCTCCCCGCCTCTCTCCCGACCCCTTTCCCTCCCCCCCTCCCCCACTCCCACCACCACCACCACCCCCCCCATCTCTAACATCACCACCATCCACCAAAAACCGCTCCGGCCTAAACACCCCCGCATCCGCCCCCCAAATCTCCCTCGCCCGCTGCATCGCCCACAGGCACCAGACGAGCACGGCGCCGCGCGGGAGCAGGGTGCCGTCGGGCAGGGCGGTGTCGGCCTGGCACTGGCGGATCTCGAAGGGGATCGGGGGGAAGAGGCGCAGGGCCTCGTGGAAGACGGCGGTTGTGTAGGGGAGGGCGTGCGGGGTGAAGAGGCGCGTGTCGATGATGGGGGAGGAGGGTGGTTGTTGGGGTTGTTGGGGTTGTTGTTGTTGGGGTTGGGAGCAAAGGAGGTGTTGGACCTCGGCGCGGATCTTGGAGACGGCCGAGGGGTGCTGGAGCAGGAGGTAGAAGACCCAGGTGAGCGCTTGGCCGGTGGTGTCGCGGCCGGCGGAGAGGTAGGTGAGGGCGGCGTCGGCGACGGTTTCTTCGTTGCCGAGCGCGTCGAGGAGGGATTGGATCAGGGAGCCGGAGATGTCGTCCAGCTCGCTGTCCTCGTCTGGCGGGCTGCCGGTTTCGTGTTTGGAGCCTGGCTCGTTCCGGTCCTTGACAGCGCTGGCGACGATGCGGCGGCCGAAGTTCTTGACCACGGCTACGGACCGGCGGAATTTAGAACCGATGAAGATTTCGGTGATGCGCCATAGGGGGTTTTGGAAGCGCTCGGCTGTGATGCCAGAGGCGTAGTCAAAGGACAGGGAGAACTCATCGCTAGCGTGCATCTCCATCTACGTTTCGTTAGTCAAGGGCATCATGGGTCCGGCGGGTTACTTGCGTTGTAAGCCATCTTCCCCATAAGTTTAGTCGTAATCTCATGAAAGACATGCTGTAGGTCAACAGTCTCCTTGCCGGCTTTGGAGTTTAGGTATGCAGCGCTCTCAGAGAGGTACTGAGGGAGTGCCACGTCGGTGAGCACCCTCAGGTTGGCCGTGTTGAGGAAGGCCGCGCCCGCCTTCCTCTGCAGCTTCCAAAAGTCACCATCGGCATTGATGATGCCATTGCCTACCACATGGCGAGTTAGAACAGGCGATGCGGCTGCAGACTGGGAAGCTTACCAAACAGATCCCACGCCCGCCTTTTGACAAACTCGCCCTTGGTGAACAGCCCCTCGTTTTTAAAGACGAACTCGAGATTCTTCGGGTCATGGATGAGCACCCCCGGGGGGAGCGTTGGCACGCGCAGAGCGGCCGTCTCATAGCCGAACTCGCGCTGACACTGCTCGAACCAGCTGAGTAGGTCCCAGCGAGACTGCAGGAACTTGATGCCGTTGCCGACTAGGGGGAGAGTGTTTGGGGGGTTCCTGAACAATGGTTAGCAGAGGTTCATGCTGTCTTCAAGACAATTTCTTCATATCTTACCTCAAAGGCTCTCTGTTTCTTGTAATGGTCTTGCCTGGCCTGGAAACGGCGCGGACGAGGATGGTTAAGACCACGGCAACAACAAGGTACTTTCCATACTCGACAACAAGCCCCATATCGTCGGTTGTTGTTGATGGGCTTGCCAAAAGGTCAATGGCTGGGGCCGGGAAGGGAGCATTCAGGGGCCTTTTGATGGGGAATCTGTGACGTTTGTGTGGAGGACCGAGGGGCCCTAGCTCAGCCGATTCGTATCTTACACAACAGAAGGAAGGCTTGTTGCTGCAAGGTACCTTTGGCGAGCCAATGGCTGCGTGGGCTTTTTGTGAAACCTGATCGGAGTGGGTTCGGATGGAACGGGTAAAAATGGAGAGAAGGGTGTTGCAGGACGAAACACGCGTGTTTTTCCTGAGGATGCGAGAAGTAATTGAGCGAGGAGGTTTGTCTCAACCTTAGTGATTGATGGTTGAGGGTTGGGGGTTGGGTTGAGGGTTGAGGGTTGGTTGGTGTTTGACATGGCACAGTGCCTCTAATACCCCTGCAGGCACATCATCTTGGCGGGCAGGGATCATTTCCAGCATTCCAGCATTCCATTCCAGCACTCGCTCATCACACAGGCGCCACCACGCACGCCTGAGCAACTGGCAACGTCATGGACAACTTCACACACATCACGACTGCCTGAAAAAAACAAGGTTGATCCGCCGTTCTTTTTACTACAATTTCACTTGCGGAAACTAGAAATTGGGTCAAACCAGGATTACAAAATTCTCCCTCTCACTTCCAAAATTTGACAGCGACTTGCAACTCACTAATACATACCACTGAACTAATATAATACACAACAAAATGGCACCCCTCCTACCCCGGATGGATGTTTTTGAGTTTGCAGACCAGCCATGGTGAGTTACAAACGACACGCAAAAAAAAAAAGAAGAACCCAGAGCCACCAGCTCACACGAACGTCCTCTAGGTTCCCTCCGTTCCTGCGAGGCTATATGCAAGCCGGCCTCACTGCAACCTGGACAACCCACGTATGTACATACATACATACCTAACCCCCTCCCTACCTTTATACCCCCCTCCCCAACAAACCACCTCTCACTAACCAACCCCCCTTATCCTTCCCAGGTCCCCCTCCTCCAGATCTCCTCCCCCGCCCAAGTCGTCGCCCACCTCCTGCGCACCCACCTCGGTCCCACCCTGCACTCCTACAACTTCATCGACTTCTGCGCCGGCGGCGGCGGGCCCACGCCCTCCATCGAGCGCCACCTCAACCGCCGCCATGCAGCAAACCGCAGCACCGGCAAAGAAGCCAACGGTAACGGTGGTCATGGAAAAGACCAAGCGCAAGAACCCCCCCTGCACTTCGTCCTGACCGACCTGTGCCCCCACCCCGACATGTGGGCGCAGGCGGCTGCGCAGGCGGCAAGCCCCGGCGCGCTTAGCTATGTGGCGGAGTCGGTGGATGCGGCGGATGTGCCGCGGGAGTTGATTCGGAGGTATACCGGTGCGGATACTGCCGCCGGTGGTGGTGCTGGTGGTGGTGGAGGGAAGAAGGTGTTCAGGTTGTTTAATCTGGCGTTTCATCACTTTGATGATGGGTTGGCGAGGAGGATATTGAGGGATACGGTCGAGGGGGGTGGGGAGGGGTTTGGGTATGTTCTTTTTGGGCGTTTCTCCTTTTTGCTTGGCTTGGCTTGTTTATTGGGGGTTGCTAACGGGGTGGTGGCTACAGGATCTTTGAGTTGCAGGATCGGGGTATTGCTGGGTTCGTGGCGTGTTGTCTGCTCGGGGTCGGGATCATGATTCTGGCGCCCTACTACGCGCTGCTGTGGGGGGAGCCCATGGCGCTGGTCTTCACCTATCTGCTGCCCGTCCTCCCGGTCACGTTGGTCTTCGACGGGTGGATGTCCTGCTTGCGGACGCGGACCCCGGATGAGATCGAGGCGCTGCTCAGGACTTGCGGGGCCGAGGGCGGCGAAAAGGAGATCGCCAAGTGGGAGATCAAGAGCGGCAGTGAGATGTTCATGTGGCCGGTGGGTTACGTGGACTGGTTCATCTGCGTGAAGAGGGACGGGGGAAGGGATTAGAGAGTGAAATTGCTAGATGCCAAAATGCCCATGCTTCAATGGTGCTGTATATCATAACCCAGAATTCGAGCCCCTCATCGTCATCAAGTAGTGCCCGCTCCTACAGCCCGTCCTCATTCAAACACAACCAGCAGTCCACTCTACCCACACTCCCACACCCGCACGCGCACGACACAGCCGCCTGGGTATCAAGCTTGCCACCCATCACCGCCCCAGCAGATAAAAGCCGACAACAAAAACGCGTGTCACTTCTTGGACATCATCAACCTCAAAAACTCGTCCTCGTCCACCCCCCCTTTCCCCGACGCGTCAAACTCCTCTACCATGGCCACGATATCCGCATCCGGGATATTGTTCCCCACCTGCTTGCTGACTTTACGCAGGTCGTCCTGGGTGATCATGCCCTTGCCGTCGGTGTCGAAGAGGCGGAACGCGCGGCGCAGCTCCTCGCGCGGGTCGCGGGCGCGGATCAGCGAGCCCGAGATGGCCTGCGTCGTGGCCTGGCTGAACTGGCGGTACACGGGCGCGCACTCCTGGTCGTGCGGCCAGCTCGCCGGCTTCTGCCCGTGCCGCAGCAGCAGCTCGTATGTCTGCGCCTTGGGCAGCTCGAACCCCAGCGCCCGGAGTACGAACCGGAACTCCTCGTACGAGAGCAGCCCGTCTTTGTTGGAGTCGAAGAGCTCGAACTGGAAAGACGGGGGAAGTTAGGGAGGCGGGCTTTTTTTTTATTTTTAGCGGGGAGGGGGGGGGGATAGAATTGAGTAGAGTAGACGTACGGCTTCGAGGATACGTTGTTTTTGTTCCTCGGCGAGCTTATTAAAGTCTTCCCTTGCTGGGATGGTGTATTGTATTGCGCGCCCCGTGGATGCCATTGTGTCTGTCTGTCGCGTGGTATGATTGCAATTGGCGCGCGAGGCGCAGAGTGCGCAAAAGCTCGGAGCGCGGAGGCTAAGCTACACCTAAGCTGGTAGAGGTTCGCTCGTGGCGGTGGGCAGTGGGCGGTCGGCGATGCAATGCGATGGGATGGGATGCAATGCAGTTAGGGGCGACTTGTCAAAACAAACAAAAACAACAGTGCCCAATGAAACGGTATCGCTAACCGAGGAGCTATTCGTAAGGAGAATGGCAGCAAAATCGCTAGGTTTGGAGCAGGATATCGCCGTTGGGCCTTGTCTCGAAGTCTGCTTGTCGCGTGGCTGGTTACGTTGATGATGCCCCTCCACCTCCCTGAGTGCCAGAGCTTCGAGCGAAGACAAAAGACAAAATCGCGTCTATCCCTGTCCACTTTACGCGACTGCTTTCGTCGCGCTCCAGCCTGCCCAGCGGTGCCAGAAGAAGCGGGTCGTAGCTCAAGGGTAGTGGCCCACTTTAATTATTTCTCGGTGGGGACAAGTCGATTGATCTTTTTTCAACACCAAGCAGCCGCATCACCACACCACCATCCAACAGCCAGCCGTCAAAACCAGCTTACTAGTCCGACAAACGCAACACCCACACTCGATCCAATTCGAAACTCCCACCCAGCCACTCAATTAACCCCTCCAAAATCCAAACAACTCCCACCCTCCCCCCAAAATGCCCAAACGCAAACGCGACAACACCCCCATGTCCCTCCCCGACCTCTTCGCGCGCCACCGCACCGACCTGTTCCACGCGCTGCGCGCCGCCAAGGGCTTCGAGCGGCAGCGCCAGTCCAAGCGGCTGGCGGACCGCAAGGCGCCGCCGCCGCCCGACCGGCGCGCGCGCATCGAGAACGAGATCGTCGTGCTCAAGTCGCTCGACCTGCAGCAGACCGCCCACGCCCACCTGTGCTCGTCGCTGCTGAGGGTGAAGGGTATTGCGGATTGTGGGGAGCGGTTGCCGGACGAGGTGCGTGCGGGTGTGCCGAAGCCCGAGCTGACGGAGGAGGAGAGGGCCGCGTTGCATAATGTGACGAGTTCGTTGTATAATCGGGTGGAAGTCAGGAGGGTGGTGGAGAAGGCGGTGGAGGCGGTTTGTGGGGTGTTGGGGGTGCCGGTGCCGGAGAGGAGAGGGAGGGTGAGGAAGGAGAAGGAGAAGGAGAAAAAGGGGGGTGAGGAGGCGGTTGGGGATGGGTTGGAAAACGGGGTGGGGAAGAAGGGGAAAAATAAGACTGGAGCCAAGACGAGTCCGTTGGAGGATGGGGGGAGGGATGGAGGAAAGGAGGCTAGGTCGGGGAAAAAGGAAGGGAAAAAGGTTGACCAGGGTGGCCAATCCGACAACAGTGACACGGACGAGGAGGAAGAGGAAAAGAGCATCTCTCAGCTGGACAAGCTGTTGGGTATGGATTCCGATGAGGAGAGCGACAACGACAGCGAGGAGGTTCTCGTAAAAGGACGGACGAAAAAGCCGTCAACCATGGAGCTGGACCCAATGGAAATCACAACCGACGAGGAGGGTGGGGACGACCAAGATCTGGACCCCATGGAACTCACCTCTGACGAGGAAGAGGCGAGCGGCAGTGAAGACGAGTTCAATGGTTTCAGCGATGACGAAGGCCAGCAGAGCTCGGCCAGCGACGACGAGGCCGACTCAGATGCCGAGAGCTCTGCCTCGTCCGTTTCTCGCTCGCCCCCGGGAAAGAAAGCCAAAAAGGCAAAAGGGCCGCTCAAACCGACAGATTCCACATTCTTGCCCAGCCTCATGGGCGGGTACATCTCCGGCTCTGAGTCGGCATCTGACATCGATGTGGCCCCGGAACGCCGAAACCGCCGAGGACAACGCGCGAGACAGGCCATCTGGGAGAAGAAGTTCGGCGAGAAGGCAAAGCACTTGCAAGCACCCGCCAAGGGCCGTGACGCCGGTTGGGATCTCAAGCGGGGTGCCGTCGACGCGAACTCAAAACCATGGAAACGTGGTATCCGCAACCCGCTGGATAGGGCCAAGGCCTCCTCGGGGGCCAACGACACGGAACTGGGACCGCCGAAGAAGGAGCCAGCTCCGAGGAAGCGGGACGACTCGGGATCTCTCCACCCCAGTTGGGAGGCAAGACGATTGGCCAAGGCAAAGGAGCAGATGAGTGCTCCGTTCCAAGGAAAGAAGATTACGTTTGATTAAAGTAGGTGGGTTGATATTGAAAGAAACATATACCCGAGGGCGTTTGCCCTGATATCCGATCCCATGTAACGCCTGTCCCCTGGGTATCTCAATCAACGACCCGGTCCGAACGCCTTGCAAGGAACCCCCATTAAAAGGAAAGAATACTGGCAGAAACGGATTGGTGCATGCGGAATGCTAGTGAGCGCGCAAACGTGCAGAACGCAAGACGAGGATAGGATCCCATCCATAGTGCGAGGCGGACACCTCCAGCCAAATCAGCAACCGCACCGATCAATAACCTTCCGTTACAGCCCATTCTCCCGCCTCATTCCCCACCTCACACCATTTTCCGCGTCACTTCCCAACCCGAGCACGCTTGATCCCTGGCGGACCGCCCTTCGACGTCCAACTCCCTGATCGTTTGAGCTGGCCACCACCACCAACACCCCACCTACCCAGCCAATCCTCACCGACGCCCTCATCATCACCGTCAACTCCAGAGCCAGCGTCCGAGCCAGAGGACAAGCTCCCCATCCCACCAAAAGTACCGCTGCCGTTGCTACCTCCTGAGCCGGAAAACAGACTCCCCGTCCTACCACCACCACTACCGCCGCCGTTCCCGCCGCCATTACCACCCCCTGTGCCGCCCAAGCCGGACGGACCACCATCATCATCATCGTCCTCCTCAGAGGAAGACTCCCCCCCCTCCTCAGACGACGAAGAAGAAGACGACACCTCATCCGACGCCAGCGAAGACAACTCGTCCACCATCAACCCCCCTTCCCCTCCCCCCAGCCCCCCATATCCATTTCCACCCCCATTTCCATTCCGTTCCCCTCCTCCCAACCCCCCATATCCATCCCCGTTTCCATCCCCAACAGACCGCGCCAGCAACACAAACCCCTGCGGCCCCAACGGCCCCGACGGCCCCGGCGTGACGAACAATCCTCCCGTTGTGGCAGTCGACTCACGCCTGGCGCGGGCTGCTGCTGCTGCTGCGTCGGTGTTTGTGTTTGTGGGGCTGCTGCCGCTGCTGCTGCTGCTGCTGCTGCTGCTGCTGCTGCTGCTGGGGCGTGTGTTTGTGCGTGTGTTTGGATCTGCGGCTGCACCACCGCCTCCGCGTCCGCCTTGGGTGAGGCCTTGGGTGAGGCCTTGGTTGAGGCCCTGCGTGAGGCCTTGGGTGAGGGGTGGGGTCCGGGTTGCGTTTTGCAGGGGTATTGGGCGGGTGCTGGAGGTGGAGGTGGTAGGGGGCGGCTTGAGATCGGGGTGGGGAGCGGCGGCCTGGTTGCTGGGGCCGGGCGTGACAAATAGATCGGTGATGGACTCGAGCCGGCGGTGGGATTGTTGGGCGGGAGCTACTGGGGTGCTAGGGACGGGGGTTTGGCGCGGGGTTGTGTTGCCGGTGCCCGGGGGACCGGGCGTGACGAATAGTGCGCTGGTGGTCGACTCGCGCCGGCTGCGGTTTTGGGGGGGTGACACCAGAGTTGCGGGGGACGGGCGGCTTGCTGGGGGTTCTGGTGGCGGTGCGGGCTGGACCGGGTGTGACGAAGAGCCTGCTGGCCGTCGATTCGCGCCTCTTGGGTGTCTTAGCGGCTGATCTCAAGGGGAGATCGCTGCGGATGAGGATTCGGGAGAGGCCCGAGGATGGGGAGCGGCTGAGGAGGTGGGCGCTGATGATCTCATCGAAGGATCGGTGAGGGGCCGCCGCGATATCTGACGCCGAATCCGAAGATTCCGAATCAGCGTCGGAAGTCATTTCAGTTGATGACTCGCTTTTTAATGAGGATTCAGAGTCTGAGCCCAGCTCTGCATCGTCATTCGAAACGCGCAAACCCAACGGGCTATCAGAATCGGAGAGACCGTCAGAATCGGTCGAGCTGCTAGCGTCTGAGTCCCTATCAGAGCCTGACGAATCCGACGAGTCAGAGGATATGTCAATCACCGGTGCGGTGCCCGTGACGCTGAGAAACGACGCCACATCCGCATCGCGGTTCGCTCTCCTGGCCCGGAGGTCGTCGTACGAGCAACGGCCGTTGGTGTCGATAAAGCAGCTCTTCACCAACTCCCAGTCGTCGGGGCCGGGCGTCCAGTTTTGCCCCTCACCCTTCAATAACGGCTTGAGGTTCTCAACTTTCGCGTGCTCCTCTCTCGCGGGGGCCTTTGGCAGGGTTGTCGTGTTGGTCACGTCCTCGACAAATGACCAGTCCTGAACGGGCTTGCGGACACTGTATCCGGTTTGGAGCACCTTGTTGAAGTCATAGAAGCGGACCCACTCCAGACCGCGGAGCTGGTAGATGTAGTCAAGACCCTGAATACACCGAAGGGAACGGGACATTCTCTGGGTTGGCTGCCCGGCTGTCTTTGCGGTGAGGAGCCTTTTGATGGCCGGGGTCTCGTACCCGCGCCGGACATATTGCGCACCCGTCTCGTTGAGGTGGACCACGAGCGTCTTCAAACGATACATGTCGACTAGCCAGGTTATGGGAAAGGTCCGGCGCGAAAAGGGGATCTTTTTCCGCGTGTCCAAGGGCGCGGTCAGGTACTGATTGCCAGTCAAAAAGAACTCAATGTGTTGGATTCGTGCGACGCGGGCGCGGCCGGAACCTTGGCAGAATCGCCCAAGTTCTCCGAGGCTGGAAAAACCGAAGGTGTTGAGCCCGTAAAAGATATGGGCGCCGAGAAAAAAGATGCGTTTGCTGACTTGGAGGATACCGAGGACGTCTTTAGGCTTCACCCCGTCCTCGGTCAGGTTCATTTTTCTTTCGCCCCAGTAGAAACGGTGCATCAATCCGCTTTTGTTTCTCAGGTCTTCATCGCTAGGGAAATCCTCAGGCTGTACGAAAGGGTCGAGTCTGGAAAGGCAATGTACGATCTTGCCCTCCTTGTGGAGAATAAGCCTGAGGATCTTTGCCTGGACCTCCCACGGCAGCTTCTCAAAGGCGAACGGGTTTTCATCCCGTGCCCGCTGGATACTGTCATCCTCCAGGGCGACTTCAGGGGCTTCCTTAAGCTCCATATCGGATGAATCGGTCTCAGAGTCCGAATCATCCTGCCGCAGCTGCTTAGGTCCCACAAACTTGAGATCAGGGTGAATCCAGTGGATTTTGACACTCATGTTCTCCTCCTTACAGCAAAGCCGATAGATTTCGCCGTACCGGATCTTGTTCGGATGAAAATTCCGGAGGTAGCCCCGGAGCTCTTCCGGCCAAGTCTAAAAGGAAGATCCATGTTAACCACCATCTGGGGAAGATGCCTCAATGATATCTCCGAACGTACACGTTCCGTATGTTTGCCCTGGCCAGCCAGTCTGGCTTTGAGCGTATCATTCTCGGTACTGAGGGCATTCTTCTCGATTCTCAATTCGCGGATCTCGGTTGCTTTTCCTTGGCCCTCTAAGTCCAGCTCTTGAATCCTGGCGCTGAGCCGGTCGATTTCGGCTTTCATCATACCCTCGCGCCGCCTGCATTGAGGGTTAACACACTGGAGGGAATCAGCCGGGCCCATGGACGGGGCTTGGCCTGAACCAGTAGCGTTGCCAGACATTGTGTGCGGCGAGAGCTTGAAACTTTAGGGAAGGAATGAAATAATGGTAGAAGCCGATGCGGCTTCGAGGGCCTTGCAAAGGTATGGAGCAACACTTGTGGCTGGCTCGGGTACCGTGAGCTTGAGGTTCGAGCAAGGGAAATAAAAGAGAGAAAGAAGCAGGTAACGATGAGGAGAAAGGGAACTTGTGGACGATAACGATGGTTTGAAGGAGTTCCAGAAAACGAAGCAAAACAGACGGGAGCTTGGTTCTGGCTGCGATTCTGGATCGAGGTTCAAGGAAAGAAGGTCTTCCCCCGAGGATTCAGGCTTCTGATGGCCTCATCCCCATGGAATGAAGGACCTCTCGTGGATGACCAGGCATTGGGATTACCCAGTGCTTCTCAAGCGGTGGTGTTGCTGCCAAAGACCGCCGTCGGCGCCATTGGCAGAGGACTGGAAAGTGGAAGTAACACCGGGGAACTTGAGGATGCTTGAGGTAGTGGTTTGTGTATGGTTGGCTCGGAGACGCAACTTGTAAGTCGAAAATTTCCAAGTTGGGACGAAAGAGGGAGAAGGAACCTCGGAACCCTAGTTTATCTTGTTCCAAGAACTCGAGCATCGGCGAGACCGCCAATGTGGGCGATAGAGAGAATGAAGTGGATTGGGAAGTTGTTTGGAAAAGAGAGCTCAAACAGGAGTATCGTCAAGAACCTAGCGTTGGGTCTCACGAAATAGTGTCAACGGACAATTTTGTGGAAGCCGAGTGGATGGATGAGGTAGAAACCGCTCCCGCTGTAAATAGTCGGGTAGATTTAACCAATTTTGTGGACTGATGCCTTCAAAGTAAAGCAGGAAGGTATGGTTTCATTCCTGAAACTACTTAGGTATCTTTGGAGAAACCGCAGAACTCGGCAAGATACCGAATGCCCGTGGAAACCGAGAAGAAGGGAGAAAAGAGGCCAGTCGTTTCCCGGAAGACAATCACGAAACGCTAGAACGGCATCTCACCACCTACGTCCTCGTTGCGAGAAGACACCGCACTTACACTGGTATATGTTTCTGTTATTTCACAGTAATATGATTCTAAAAAGGAACCCATCTACCAACAACCCCGTAATCCGTTTCACACTTAGCAGAGAACACAGCTATGTACATACATACGTACCTAGGTTAACAACACAGCCGAAGATGGCCGAGCCCAAGCCAGGTGGTACACAGGGAGTCAGAAACTGAACACCGCATGATACTGAGACAGCAACACCAAAGCCAACATCAACCTACCAGCACACACACCAAGCACCACACACCAAGCACCACACACCAAGCACCACACACCAAGCACCACACACCAAGCACCACACACCAAGCATCACATACCCCCAAATACAATTCACAGGTTTTTATTGCTACACTCAGCCCAGCGGCGCCTATGCACCTTGTAGGGGTAGTAGTAGTAAGCAAAGGGTAGTAGAGTAGGTTCCTAGGCAAAACTCCCAAGCCAAACCACCCCAAAGCACCATCCATCCCATCCCAAGTCCAGCCAGCCGATCCAACCGAACCCGACCCAACCCCCCCCCAAGCAAGCCAAGCCAAGCCCCCAAGCAAGATCCCCCATCCAAATCCGACCCCCGCAGGCCCATGCATCGCGCGCGTCTTTCTACTATGTATGGAGAGGTAAGTGGGTATGGTAAACTAGCCCAACCCGTCTTTATGACCTGACACCCGCACTCCCTGTCCGCCGTTTCCCAATAACGATCATTCTGTCTGGGCTTTTCACCGAAGCCAAGCGGGAAAAAAAGAAAAGAAAACGGGATGGTGAAGCAAAAGAAGAAAAGAAGGAAGGCCCCCCCCTTTCTGTCCGGATGATATCGTCCAACCCTAGCCAGGCTGACCAACCCAACCGAGGAGAGGAAGCCAACCAAACCCCCAACACGCTAGAACGCAAAGCACCTCCATATACACAACACAAACACAACACAGCAACACCCCCAAGCGAGGCGTGCATGCAACCATTCCAGCCACCCACTCAACAAAATCACCAAATTATCACCATCACCACCCCTTCCTCTGAATACCCCTCGGCGGGTCATACTTCCCACCGCCGCCACTGGCGCTCCCCTGCCCCGACCCACCACCACCCCCCTCATCCAAACTCCTCCTCGAATCGCGCTCCAGCTCGCTCATAGCAAACAGCAACGGCTCCTCATCGGCGCCCTCCACACTGCCGGCATATCTCTGCCCGGCACCGCCCAGGCCACCACCTGACGCCCCCGACGAGAACGACCCCAGCCTCCCACCCCGTCCACCCCCCATCCCAGTCCCAATCCCAGTCCCAAGACCAACCCCAATCCCAATCCCACTCCCCGACCCCGACGGCGAAGGCGACGCAGCCGACGCCGACGCAGGCCGATACCGTGCCGCCCTGCTCCCGATCCCACCGCCGCTACCACCCAACGACCCCGACCCGGCAGCGCGGCCAAGTCCCAGCCCCAACCCCATCCCCAACCCAGCACTAATCCCACCACCACCCCCACCATTACCACCACGCTCACCACGCTCACCACGCTCGCCACGCTCACCACCAGCAGGACCCAACGGTGCGCCACCACCCCCAACACCATCCGCATCAACCGACGACGGGCCAGCTGGCGGGATAGACGACGACTCGGAGCCCGAGGCGGCGCCGCCGACACCCTCGTGCTGCTGGTAAGCGAGCAGGGCGCTGAGGGTAGGCACATCGGCGGAGGAAGCGGCGTCGACCTCGGCGGCGATGGAGCGGTGGCCCTGCGGTTGTTGTTGCTGCTGCTGTTGTTGCTGCTGCTGCTGGTGGGCGAGCGAGCTGGGGCGGCGGATGGCGGCGCCGCCGCCGTGGTGGAGGAGGCGCGGGGAGAGGGGATGTCGATGGCGGTTGTGCCGGTGGTGGTTGTTGTTGTGGTGGTTGTGGAGGAGTGGTTTGTTCGGGTGTTGCTGCTGTCTTGTTGCGTGACCATGGGTGTCTCGTCGTCGTCGTCTTCGACGGGCTCGCTCTCCTCGCCGGGGGTGCTGGTGTCTGCGTTGTTCCTCCCCTGGCGCGGTTGGTTTTGCGGTTGGTAATCGATGATCGAGTTCTCGCTTAGCCGGGAGGGGATGGCCGGCGTGTGCGGGGTGTGAGGGGAGAGGGGTTTGCCCGGTGATGAGGAGATGGACATGGACGCGGGGTTGACCATGCTCGGGACGTTGGTGAGTTGTCGGCTCGAGGAGCTTGATGAACGCTGTAGGTGGATCGAGGATGTCATCGATTCGGTCAGGACGTTGTTGGTCTCGCGCATCTGTTGAAACTTGGAAAGCTGGGCGGCGGTGCGCTTGGAGGCGAGCGACTCGCCCTTCTTGTTCGGCTCGAAGCTCTTGAGTGTTTTCCGGCTGTCGAGGGCTTTCAAAAAGTCCGAGATATTGTCGTCGTCCGCAAAGGATCCCGAGCTCGTAACGGCACCAGCCTCGGTGAGAAGGCCTGAGCCTGGCTGGACAGAGGAAGAAAGGCTCTGTTTCCCGCTGCTCGCTTGGTCGTCATCGGCCTTGCTCTGCCCGCCAAAAGACGGCCGACTCCGGCGATGGGTAAAACTGCTGCTGTAGCGGCCGCTCGGCCTCGGCGATCCCGAAGTGGAGGGCACCTCTTGGGGCGCGGGAGGGGCCCCTCGCAATGAAGCCGCCGAGCCCATGGTGAGCGACGAGCGGTTTCCGGTGCGCGACGGCCCAGCAAGACCCGGTCGACTAAGCGACTGCGGCGACGATGGGGCCTCTAGATCCGGGATTCTTGGCGACCCGGACAGCGAGCCGGCCTTGAACGGCTGGAAAGACACCGACGGCCGACGGCCGCTTCCATCGTAGGCTCTCGACATGGGACGGGCTGCGGTGCCGCGAATGGGCAATGAATGTGGCGGATCCGGTTGTTCGACGCTCCCCGATATTGAACCAGAGGGAGAGCTGGTGTCGGAGCCGATAGGGCGGACGGACCTAAGCGCGGTGATGGGACTAGTCCCCAAAGCCCCTGCGCCGTGAAATGTTGACAAACTGCCGTATGTTTGCTGCGGGCCTTGTGGTCCGCGGTCCTGACGGTGCGATGGCAAAGAGCCTGGCTCTGCGTAGGAGTCAGATCTGCCATGCGCTTTCCTCTGGGGTAATGACGGCCGGAAGTAGTTCTCATCGACTCCCATAAATTGGGAGCTGAGAAGCGACTCGGCGTCGTCGACGCGGAAGTTGAAGTCGTTTCGGTAGGTCACGGATGCGTAGAAGCGGCCTACAGGGACCTCCAAGTCTGAAAAAACGTATTCTGAGACAGGGTCTTTCCCGTCGTGAAGCGGTTGTCGCAAGGGGTCGTAAGTAGTATACTCTGTCTCGGCGCTTAGGATTCTGCACTTGACCTCAAGCGCTGGATGGATGCCTTTCGCTACTGCCGATGGGAAATTCTTCCAGCCGGGCATGAGGCGTGACATGATGAAGAGCGACCGGAAGAAGACGATGCTCCTCTTGTAAACGGTGGGTAAAGTGGGACCGAACTCGTCGGTCACGGCCTCCGAAGGGCACTTGAGCTCAAGTCTCCACCGCTCCAGGATGACCTCAGTATGGCGCTTCCGGGCATGGCGCTGTCGAGGGCTGTCGTCGGACGTCTCTGACAAGTTCAACGCCTCCAGCACATCCCACCTCTTACCATGCTCGTCGATAACAACCAGGCTCTGGTTGCTCGATAGTCGGGAGGCGTCGATGTACGTCTCGATGATCATGGGCGGGGGGCGGTTCTCGAAGCTGCCGGACTGCTTGTACACACGTAGTTCGTCACGGAAGTCTTCGATCTCGTCGGTCTCGAGAGAGAACTAGTCTATTGTCAGAACCTCCTCCGCTAACCCTTACGCCCGGTTTCCTGCTTACCCAAAGGTTTGGCTTCACCTCGGCTGCCCTTCTCCCTCCGACGGGAGTTGTGTTGATTCGCGACTGCACGATAACCACGGCCGCTTTGGCGTAGAAGTTCTGGCAACAGTCAGCCCAATGTCATAAAGCCCCCCCCCCCTTCCCCCCAAGTATGGTTCGTGCGCACCTGGATTATCTGGTCCAGCTTCTTGATCGAGTCCCTGCTCGGCATCGAGCCATAACTCTCGGTGCTCTCCGACTTATCATCTGTCCCCGCTGTTTCCGACTCGGCGCGGACTCGATCCCTCGGGTTGTTCGTCCGTGTGGGGTTTGTCTGGGGTGAGGAGGCGGGGGACGACACCCTCGGGGGTGGCGGGATTGTTGATGCATTTCTGCGGCTAAGAATGCGGATGGGAGGCGGTTCGGTAAAGCTTCACATCGGTACCCAGACGGCGGGACAAGTCACCGACTGCTGTGTCGAAATGATGGTGTGTAGAGTTCGTATGTACAACCGCAGGCTCAGGCTCGAGGCTCAAAAGCTGGAGGTTTGAAAGTCGGAGGTTCGATATCCAGTTCGGTAGGTATAACTAGGTACGAAGTCGACGCAGGATGTAGGTAGTGGCCGATTCAAGTCGGTGGTTGAGGTGTGTCACTTAAGCGGGAGGGCTCGGTCGAGATAAGCGGACCTTCGCATCCATGGTTCAAAGTGGCGACGCTTTCGAGAAAAGAGGTATCAAAAATGAGGGGAAGAGAAAGAATGCGCGTGGACCAGCACCTCAAGGCAGACTTCCTATGCGGGCCTCGAATCAACAATAGGTACAGAAGAATAGAAAGGTAAAGAGGTTCGACAGCTGGTTGGCGGTGACGGGGCTCGACGGGGAAGGGGAAGGCAGACAAGCCGACGACAAGCACACACAGTGCAGCAGTGCAGCAGTGCAGCAACGCAGCGATTCCCGGGGATCCTAGCTTGTTGCCGGAATGCTAGGGTGACGGCGGCTCAGGGGGCTCCAATGGGTGCGCAGGGGTTCAGTGGCTTTGTGTCCAGGCTCTGTGCGAGGATGTCTTGGCTTGTGAATGGCCGAGTGATGCCTTGAGCCTCGAGGTCCAGGCAACGCATCAACGCATCAATGTCCTCGAGTGCCAATGTAGTTACAACAATAACTAATGTGTAATGGGAACAGTTTGTGACGCAAAAAGTGTAAGATGCGGCGACACAATGCAGAAGTACAATACTCAGCCAACGGATGGCCGTTATCTAGGGAGCGATGTCGGAACACGGACAATGCGGCAGTGCAGTGTGCAGTGCGCAGTGTGTTGACGTTGGGTGTTGGATGCCCTGGTGATGGGTGATGGGGAAGGTGATAGAGATAAGACAAGACCGGAGCGGAGGCCAAGACCGTGAACCTCAAGAGTCACGCCCCGAAACTGTACGTAAGCGAACCCCGTGAACAAGGGCGCGGAGTGATGTGTGCGGTCCGCTGCCCCTGTCTTGTGTCCACCTTCACCCTCGCCTGTGGTACTAAATCTGGAGCCTCAACCGCCGGCCAGGTGCCGGGCAGCCGCTCCAACAGCGAAACGGCCCGTGACAGCCAAAGTCGGACGCAGACTCCCCACTCTCTGTTCCTGCTCCTGCTCTACTCTGTGCACGTCAATCGCTGAGACAAACACCTCGTGCTCTTTGGCTCATCTTCCGTCATCAACACTGACTCTGTGTGTTGACTAGGGTCACCAAAGGTGATCTTGGATGATGCAATGATTCACCAAAGCAACGCGAGACAAAACCAGAAGCAGATTTCTTTTTTTCTTAACCGAGGTCGAAAGCTGGTTTGGTCTGTGAAACCCGTCGTTACTGTTAGCTACAGTACCTAGACAGCTAACTAGAAGCCTGGCACCTCAAGTTTGCAACTACATAACTACCGAATCATGGAAATGCAGCGCAGATCCGCGGTCATCCTGAAATCGACCGAGAGGCCAAGTCACCAAGGTGTCACTTCCATGGAAAAACACCGTCTGGGAGCCTGGATGCAGGATGTGCAGAAAGCCGCAATGCGACAATGCAGCAATGCAACGCGATGCAGCCTGGCTTATATGGAATGGCTGGTACAAGGCAACCGACCGCACTTTGTACACCTTGTCTGTCCCTTTGGTGTTGTGAATTGACGACCACACCCCAATCAATGGGTTTTCAGAGAATAAAAAAAAAAAAGAGAGAGAGAAAAAAAAAAAAAAAGGAATTCGGGACGGTGGCAGAAAATATGTTTGACAAGTCGACCCAGCTTGTTGTTCCGTCCTTCGGATGCGCGTCTCACGGATGACTGCAGAGGGCGACTTATGATGCAGTCAGTGCGGTGCGTTGACCTCGTTTGCCCTCTCGGATCTGATAAACCGCCGCCCACCACGCAAGGCATCCATGAGGTGTGGTTGGTCAAGATGATCGGGCCATGGACAAACAGGGCAAGCCGCAGCCAATCCAGGAGTGTGTGTGTGTGTGGTTGCCATGCGAGAGCGGTCCGACCGAATCAAAAAGGAGGAGAAAACCGAGAGAGTTGACGAACCAAAAAAGGAACTGCACTTGTCTGTATGTGTCTGTACATACTGTGTAAATAATAAAGCAACGAACAGGCAACCTCCTCTAGGTGAGAGGAGCCCGCCTGATCGGCTGCAGATAGCCGTCCGAGTCCGATATCTGAGGCTGTCTGCATCTCATCCCGCATCTCTTCCTCCACTCGACACCAACACGTGGACTCGTGGAGTCTGCAGATTGCGAGGAACCCCCCCCCTCCCCCACATATCACAACAGCCACAAGATCGAGTTATATGGTAAAGTCGTGGCATACTTAACAGAGCACTTGTTACATGAAGCCACCATGTGGCGGTCTCTGAGGTGGCCACATCAAAACCACTTGGGAGGTATCCATGGCTTTGAAGTGGTAATGCATCCATTGCCTTTACTCGCGGCGATGTACGGATGGATGGGTGGTCCTATGTAGATAGCTTGCCGATAGCTTGCCGAAATATACAGACAAAAGCAGACGAACTCCAGTCCCTAGTGGATACCAGACTGCCATGTCCTGCCCTGGTTTATCCCTGCCATCAGATATACACAATAACACAACACGTCTATACACTCATACTCTGTGATTACTTGGCCCCACCGGAAACAGCCTCCGGCTTCCCTCCCGCTTTACCCCTGCCTCCTCTCTCACCACCACCTCTCCCCTTACCACTGCCCCTCCCCTTGCCACCACCTCTGGAACTGGCTGTTCCACTCCCGCCACCACTCCCACTCTCAGCCGCGTTACCCCTACCACCACCATCACCACCCCCAGCCCGCCCACCTCGCCCTTTCCCATCCCCACCCTCTCGTCCACCCCTCCCATTTCCATTCCCGCCCCTCCTCCCCTTCTTCCCCCCACCACCACTCCCACTCCCACCCCCACCCCCCGAACCACCACCCCCACCACTCCCAACACCACTCTCAACCCTCCCCAGCGTCCCCAGCGTCCCCACCCTCCTCCTCCTCCCCTCCTCCTCCATCTGCATCCTCCTGCTCTCCGCATCCCACCACTCCTGGAACGCCTGCTCCTGCTGGATCTCCTGCAGCGAGCGCTTGGCCACGGCGGCGGCCACCGCCTCACGCACCTGTTGCTTGTCGCGCGCCTGCTGTGTGATGATGTCGCGCAGCCCCAGGCCGCCGCCTGCGAGACGGCCGTCGTCGTCGTCGTCGGCGTCGGGTTTGAGGGCCGCTGGGGCCAGGTAGACTTTGGAGTGTGGGGTTATTGTTGTTGGCTCGGGTTGTTGTGGTTTTGTTGTTGCTGTTGCTGCTGCTGCTGCTGCTGCTGCTGGGGGTATGGGGGTGCGAGGTGTGGGAGGTGGTGGTGGGTTTAGTTTGGAGGACGAGCTCGGGGTGCGCTGGCCCGAGAAGCGCGTGTCTGGGGAGGCCGTGCGACGGTGGATGGGGACGGCGGCCGGTGCGTCTGGGGAGAGCAAGCCCTTGGACGGGGTCTTGTCCTTGCTGACCGTCTGCCAGGGCGACGCTTGGGGTTCGTCGGAGGACCGCTCCCACGCGTTCTTGGCCACCTCCGCCTTGGCGGCGAGCATTGCTGCTTGGGCTGCTTGAGCGGCCTGCTGTTGCCGCTTCTTTTCCTTCTGGGATACCTTTTGCTGCGCTGGTTTCGGTGCTGATTCCCTAGCCCTCTGCGCTGCCAGGTCCTGGGAGAGGATGGACTGGGTTGCTGTCTCCGACTGGATGATGTCACGGAGATCTAGCTTCGAAGTCGGCGTTGTCGCCGACCCCCAAGGTTGCCCGGCCTGGAGGGGCGTTGAAGTGACCGTGTCCGGACTAAACGCATTCGCCGACTTGACTGGTGTGCCTAGCATCCCAAATGGGCTGCCTGGTGAGGTGGATCTAAGATCGAGCCGTACCTTCTTCCCTTTACCTTTCCAGGAGCTGCCCAGTGGCGGGATCTGGTCTAGATCCGGCGCCCCTTCGTCGGTCTTTCGAGGCCTGGTCGAAGGACTAGTCACAGGCGAAAACTCTTCGTCCATATCAAAGATCATATCTCCGTGTGACGCCTTGGGCCGAAGGCTAGGACTGGGGGCCTCACTGCGCTCCGCCCTCGACACGTTTCTCGTCCTGTCAGGGGTGGGCGTAAGAGGATTAATGTCGTCTAGACTGCCGTATCGGGTTTTGGCCGCAGACAAGAGCCTCTTCTCTTCCTCCCTCTGCGCTTTGTATGCCATTTCCTTGACCCGTAGCTGACGTTCTTCATCAATCACCTCGGCCAACCAAGGATTCCGTTCATGAAGTAGCAGCTCGGCGTGGCCGCTCCGCACTAACGGCGACTGCGCGGCCTGGTTGTCTCGCACCACTTCGTCCAGCTCGAGAAGCAGATCATGATCTAGTTCATCTAGGAGATGGTTCTCGAGCATAGTCTCTAGCTGCAGACAGATGTACTCTAACCCACCGTCCTTGAATTCCGTGACTGAGCAGGGACTGATGGCGTTTAAGAGGTCAGCAATATTGCGAACGTTGGCAAACCGGCCCATAATCTGCTGACAGATTTGCGAAAGCCGGTCCAACATTAAATAGTTGGCAATCGACATGACTTCCATAACGAGATCCAGAAAGTCTTCAAAGGAGTCGCACACAGCGGGGTCGAATAGCTCAGCCCCGCAATCCCCATAGAGATATTGCAGAACATATTTGAACGCCTTGGGGGGAACATGGGCCAAGTCGATCTTGATCCGGCCACCCGAGATCGTCCGGCGGCCCTCGAGCCACATGCCCTCGGAACGCCCGAAGAAGAGCGTTTGAAACCACGGGCATCTTTGACAAACAAACGCGCTGTGGACCGGAACATCAGCTCCGTCAAGCTCCAGCAAGGCATCGCCATCCACGAAGAAGCGCGGGTCCTTGATAGCAAGCTGGAAATCTCGATCCATGCATTTCTTAGGTTCCACCTGCAGCCTTGCTGCCGCCTCAAGGTTGCTCATGTCGAGACGAGTGGCAAGCTTCATGACCTCTTGGCGGATTTGGCGATAGCGGTGTGCCAGCGGGCGGACGTGGCCGGTGAAGTTCCATACTGGGATCACCTTATCCTCGTAGGCGAACAGTACGAGGTTCAGTAGCGAAGCCAGGTCCAAGCCCTGGAAGAGAACCACCGCCTTGCCGTCGGCATCGCTGATGCTAAACAGCTCATGGGTGAAAGACCCCGCCTTGCGGAACTGTGCAAGTGCACTTCGGAGAACGGGGCTGCGAGCAGCAAGCAGCCAACCATGGATGGGCACCTTGATCTCAGGTGCAGACGACGTGCAGACAGCTGCATCCAGCAGACCATCCTGGTATGACAGCGACGCAAGGTGTTGCGACAGGTCACGCTCAATATCGGAGGATTTGAGCACTTCGTAGGCCACTGGACCCAAACGTTCCCCAAGGTCATTTTTCCAAAACGCCCAAACCTCGTCCTTCTTGTCCGTCGGCGCCGACGCCAGGAAACCACCGAGACTGTTCAATGGTGCCACGTCCTGCCAGATAGATTGCTCGTTGATAGCCAGTTGCTCCCTCATCACTTCCGAGTCCTTTCGGATAGCGGCAAACGCGCCGAATGCCGAAGCCCGGACGGTGGCAACATTGGTGATGCAAGGTACGCGCTGGAATTTGTAATCTTTCCGCTTGGACTCTGACAGCCAATGCGATGCATCCTTTGCTTTGGTTCGTTTTATCCTTCGCCACACGGCCCCAGACTGGGTGCTGATGATGACGGAGCCATGCTCGCCCACGCCAACAGAGCGGACGCCATCCCGCCTGGCGGACCAGATACACTGCGCCGGCGTAACTGCACCCTTGATCTTAGAAGGGTTTGTGGTAGACGTGTTGGAAAGATTTGTTTCAATCTTGTGGTCGAGATTCATCGTGAATAGGTCGCCACGTCTCGTGACGGCGGCAATTGTCTCCCCTCCCGATGTGATAGAGCTAATCTGGTTCCAAGCCGGGTCCTGGCGGCTTGACAGCTGAATGTTACCGACCAGGTCAAGGGTAGCAAAAGGGAACTTGACGATGTGATAACCGTATGCGGTGAAGATGCAGACGGTGTGGTTCTGGAGCAATATCGTCGTAGCCTTGTCGATTGCAGTTACCATAACGATAGGCGACGAGAACAAGGAGGCTGCGACCTTCCTGGGCGTTTGCTGGAATTCAAGGGATCTGGAATCGGCGTCCATCAACGCGAGTTGGCCGACATTCTTGCCCCAACAATATAGGGATGTGCCGGTGTGCGCGACCGAGTGTATCGAGGAGGCCGCAATACCAACGATAACCTCTTTCTTCAGAGGACCGAAGACCTGGCGTGGCACGGTGCTGAGAGGATCCTCGTCCTTCTTGGCCGGCTCAGGGAGGGCGTATCCCAGCTGGTACTGGGCATTGTTGCCCCACGTCCATAGCGCGCCGGTGTCATCGACGGCCATAGAGTGGTTTTGGCCAAGGGCAATTTGCATGATCTTTTTGTCAACAAACGGTCCCTGAATGGGCGTGTACGTGAACCGCGTGTTCTCATCCCCCAGGCCGAGCCTCCCTCCGCGGCCGATACCGCAGATATAAAGATTTGACACAGGGTCCGTCGTTAGAACCGCGCTATGCAGCTTGGAAAGAACCACATCCTGTATCATCAACGGCCGGTTTAGAACCAGGGTAGGGGTCTTGGTCAAATCTTGGGACGCCGGTCGCCCTTCTCCAGTGGCTTGGAGGTACTCTCTGTGAAACCTCCGCAGCAAATCATCTGGGCGCTTGAGGTACACGCGCTCCGGAAATTGACGATCGTCCTCATCGCCAAAGCCTAAGGAAAGGTTTCGATTGCTCCCAAACGCAAATAGATCCTCGCCGGCAGCGGTTACGCCGTTCGTGCCTCTGCTGAAGGTCAGAATAGGAACCGCAGAAGCACGCCCCCAGAACAGAGCCCAAAAACAAGGGAGACTCACAGGGTCTGGTCCAAATAAGTCTCGGCCTCATCACTGTCAGATCCATCATCGGGTCTTTCCTGCTCAGCTAGCTCCTTCAGGTTGCGCTCGCCGATAATGGAGTTATACAAGTCAAACGGACTATAGCCCTCATGATCCTTTGTCTTGATGAGCTGCCCGACTCTATGCAGCGAAGCTGTGTGTTCTGTCAAGTCCTTGCACTCCTTCTCCAACAGGAGCCTCGCGATGGATATGTTTCCCGCATACAGTGCCCGATGGAGCGCATTCCAGCCACTCTCAGGGTCCTGGACATATATGTCGATTGCAGGGTGTTCGAGTAGTGCCTCCACGAAGGATATGGCATTATCGGCGGTTGAGGATGCTGCGCGCAGCAACACGGTGAGCCCGGCCTGGTCGCGGCTGTTGATTTCGTTCCGTCCGAGGCCACCGTAACCGTGACGCGCGCTTCCGGGGCCTGTTCCAAAGCCTGGAAGCTTGCGCGATCTAGTCGCGGCGCGCGGCGAAGTGCCGTAGCCTGGACTTCCCGCTATCCCCGGACTCAAGCCAGAGCTCCGAGGCCCGTTCTGGGCACCATGGCCGGCGGGGGCGAGAAGGCGTCGAAATCGGTCGACATCGTCTTCCCAATAGTGTTTCCAAAGCAGATGAGTCATGTGCCGAGTGTTAATCGTGGGTAGTCTTTCGGAAGCTTCGAATGCACCTCGCTGTGGTCTCGCTGGATCACGGCCTGTTTAAAGGTGCGATAGGAAGCCCGTAAAGAGATTTCCCACGTTGAGGGCCGGGTGCCGGGCTTGGACCCCGAGGTTTGTGCGTCAGGCGAGAGACCAATGGGTGCAATTCTTGTGTGCGTGGCGATTTCGTGCAGGATACGGGTTCCTCGGAAGTAGCTCGACGGCGTGGTTGTGTTCGATAAGTCTCGATATCTGTCTCCGTTCGGCTTGGTTGCGCGGCTTGCTGTCGTTTTCGGGATGTAGAACCTCGAGCACTGCGTCGAAGTGTGCAACTGTCTGGTAACGAAGCGGGACGCAATCCGGTGATGTTGGGGAGCGACTTGGTCATATCTCCGGAACGTGTGCGCAACTGTCGCGATAGCCCCGCGTCCCGCAGTCACACTGTCGGTCTTGGCCTGGGCATCTTCTCATGGCCAATCGGAATGCACGTTTACTGCTCATGCCCCAAACGCTTGGAGACAACGGCTCAGCCCTGTCTGAGAACCATCGAACTGCAAGGCCGGACCAAAGAATGCCTGCATGAGAAAACGTGCAGGTGCCCCAGGCGGGCCTTGTGACGATGAAACGTGCATGTGGGATTCTCGAAGAATCACACACAAAAGGGGAGCATTTGACCATTAAAGCCTACCTACCTAGGTATGTGCGTACACTCCCTCGGAATTACCTCGAACGGCCATGATTCAACCGAGGCTTTATTGTTTAGCCTACTTCGGCCCCGATATATCTCACGCCTGAATTACCTTATTTACCACACATCCTTGGGATGTACTTGGGCGATCCTCCTCTCTTTCCTCGCCGTGTCACTCGATTTACAAATGTGGCGTTTTGCCCACGGCGCGTTGGCTTGCGTCTGTGATACGGGTTAGGGTTAGTTATACATAGCTTTCTGATTTTAGCCGGTTCCCGGAACGGCGGGTCATGGCCAGGATGGTTTGGGCCCTCCGATGTCGTTCCCGTCCCCACGGAAATCTGCGCTTAGTTAATGTGGGGGTGGGCAGCTTGCATCCCGGCTACCAAAACTCCCACTCTCGGCTTGCTAATTCAAGCGACGACACACTTCCCTTTCGCAGTTTTATTGATACCCTATTTTTTTCGTCCAACTTCTCTTTGTTTATTTCCCATTCGTCACATATCTTTACAGTAACCCCCCCTCAAAACAAGACAAAATGGCGGCAGAAAAAGAGAAGGCCCCGCTGCCTTTCCGTTACACCTTCATGGCTGGTGAGCGCTTTCCGAGAGATTTCCGACACGGGCCGCGGAGTCTCGGATCGCTAACCATGACCACGGAACAGGTGCCATTGCTGGTGTATCTGAAGCACGTTGACCAATGGCCCGAATGCTAATCAATTGACATGCTAACAACATGGGCGCATGTAGATCCTGGTCATGTAAGTCATCCCTGTTCGTGGTCGCGTGCCTCAGATGCTAACCTCGTCGCGCACCAGGTACCCGCTAGATGTCGTAAAGACACGAGTGTGAGCAGGCACCCGTAGGCCATATCGATACGCTTCGACTGACCACCGATCAGACAACTGCAGACCGGCACGGGCGGCGGCGCCGATTCGTACAATGGCATGCTCGACTGCTTCCGGAAGATCATCCGCAATGAGGGGTATGCGCCAGGGAAGGTCTGAGTGCATGGAAGACTGTTGTTGACATCCTGGTAGCTTCTCGAGGCTCTACCGCGGCATTACCGCCCCCATCCTTATGGAAGCGCCCAAGCGTGCCACCAAGTTCGCCGCCAACGACAAGTGGGGCAAGTTCTACAGGGAGATGTTCGGCCAGCAGACCATGACACAGTCCCTCTCGGTTTTGACGGGTGCTTCTGCTGGTGCTACCGAATCTTTCGTCGTGGTCCCCTTCGAGCTCGTCAAGATCCGTCTCCAGGACAAGGCCTCGGCCGGCAAGTACAACGGCATGGTCGACGTCGTTCTCAAGACGGTGCGTAACGAGGGCATCTTGGCCATGTACAACGGCCTCGAGTCGACGCTATGGCGCCACATTCTCTGGAACGCCGGTTACTTCGGCTGCATCTTCCAGGTCCGCCAATTGCTCCCCAAGGCCGACACGAAGGGGGGGCAGACATTCAACGATATCATTGCCGGTACCGTCGGTGGTACCGTGGGCACCATTCTCAATACGCGTACGTCAGATTCAGGCTATTTACCGTTTCCTAGCAGTCATGGAAGCCCCTTGGGTCGTCCCGAGGCACCTCATGAAACAGAATCGACCTAGCTGACACTCTTCTAGCCATGGACGTCGTGAAGAGCCGTATCCAAAATAGCGTCAAGGTTCCCGGCCAAATTCCGAAGTACAACTGGGCCTGGCCCGCCTTGGCGACGGTCGCCAAGGAGGAAGGGTTCGCAGCTCTCTACAAGGGGTTCATCCCCAAGGTTCTCCGGCTGGGACCTGGCGGCGGTATCCTGCTTGTTGTTTATACCGGCGTGATGGATTTCTTCCGCAACATGAGGGACGGACAAGCTTGAGGTGAAGTTGTTTGGAAGCTCAAAATTTATGGTGTGTTTGAAGAGTGAGAGACTGGGGCAGTACGCACAATCATATAGGGGCGCTCAGGGCGTGATAGAGGTCTCTCTCTTTGGCTAGTTTTGTTTAGACTAGACTCTCTGGAGCAGTTTCGTTTTTGCATAGGGAGTTTTAGTTGGCAATTGCTATTCCCTGGTTACAGGTCGTCGAACCTGCCATACTTATACCACCAATGTTAACGATCTCCGACCACCAGGGGTGGGATCTAAGGACCAGCCGGGGAAAGGTCCTAGCTAGGGGAATATGTAACCTACCCGGCTCGGGTTCATGCAAAAAAAAAGTTTTTCTACAAACTACCTACTCAATATCTCAGCTTAGATGAAACAGGGGGCCGAGGAGTGGTTAACGAATGCCCCTCACAGTCGAACCGTTGTTGTTAGGGCTGTGGTCGTGAGTTTACCTGGGGGAATGGGATAAATGACCCCGAGCATAGGTATCTTTTTGAGAAGCGGTTATTGTGTTGTGTGTTGAAGAAACAAGGATTCATTGATTCCATGTTCTGTTCTGGACCAAGCCCGGCATTCCTTTATCGGATGGTTAGGCTTAATTCCACGACGTTGGATGGCGGCAGATCAGAAGAACAAGCTGTCTCTTCATGACTTGGGCTGACTGCTGCCATGTGCTCCTGTTGTGGCTGCGCAAGCACCTACGCAATGGAAGGCGAAAGCCGTGAGGCGTTTGAACGCCAAGCGATAAGTTCAGCGACGCTGCGGCGCCAAGCAAGGATGATGCGCAGGGCAGCTGGGCAGTTGACAGGGGGGACAAGGAGCTTGCACAGGTGCGGGGCGAATCGGCATGGAAGCTGCCTGCCCGCTCGGGCGTCCGTCATAGGGAGCAAGCCACCAACCACGCGGCACTGCCCACCATTGTTCCATCATCCGTCTTCCTTCCCACGGCACCCACCTCCTGTTCTGCGTAATACGAATACTCCGACCTCGATGCTTTTCTTGTGCTGACGCAACCTTGGACTTGCGATATTGAAGCTTCAAGACTCGCATTTTGCTCACCAAACACGAGCACAGACTTCTTGGAAAGCTACACTAACTTTCCAACTTCGATTCCCCATTTCGAGAGCCTTGTGTGAGCGGGGCAAAACGAATCATCAACACCCCGACGTCACCTCAGAGTTGTTGACGCCGAGCGATCCAACATTCAATACAACATTCCCGAGACTTCGAGCTCACACTCTTCCTACAAACACATTTCGAGACATACCAACCCACCGTCGCCATGTTCCGAGCGGCTGCGGCCGGGCCCTACGATGAGGCCATCAGTATGTTCCCCGGCGGAGATGTTGCGCATGTTGGGGCGCCCAGCTGACCGTTGAATTCCTCTTCCGCAGACAAGGCCACCGATGAGAATCAGACGTCCGAGGACTGGGGCGCCATTATGGAGATTTGCGATCGAGTCGCCGGCGATGCGAACGGGCCAAAGGAGTCGGTAGCCAGCCTAATCAAACGCCTAGCGCATCGCAACGCTAATGTCCAGCTGTACACGCTCGAGGTGAGCGCGTCGACGCCCAACCATCGCTACCGTAAACTAACATGCTTACCAGGTCGCCAATGCCCTTTCGCAAAACTGTGGCAAGAACATGCACCGCGAGCTGTCAAGCCGCGCCTTTACCGACGCCATGCTCAAGCTTGCCAACGACCGCAACACACACACACAGGTCAAGGCGAAAATCCTCGAGCGCATGAAGGAGTGGTCGGACATGTTCAAGTCGGACCCGGACCTCGGGATTATGTACGATGCCTTCTACCGTCTTAAGCAAAGCAACCCGACGCTCCAGCCGCCCAGCGCGCCCCAGAAGAACAGCCTTACCGACCAGGATCGCCAAAAGGAAGAGGACGAGCTTCAAATTGCGCTTAAGCTGAGCTTGCAGGAGGAGGAGCGGAAGAAGAAGCCCGCCCAACCGGCGGCGGCGGCGGCGGCACCATCGGGGGCAGGGGCCCCAGCCGCTGCGGGACCCGCAACTCAGCAGCAGGCCGCACCTATCCAGCCCATGCCATCCGGCACGACAGCTGCAACCGTATCTCGCGTCAGGGCCCTTTACGACTTTGCCCCGTCGGAGCCGGGTGAACTGGAGTTCAAGAAGGGCGATGTCATTGCCGTGCTCGAGAGCGTCTACAAGGATTGGTGGCGGGGGTCGCTCAAGGGGAAAACGGGCATCTTCCCACTCAACTACGTCGAGAAGCTCACGGACCCCACCCCTGACGAGCTTCAACGTGAGGCTCAGATGGAGGCCGAGGTCTTCGCTGAAATTAAGAACGTCGAGAAGCTGTTGACCTTGCTGAGTGCTAGCAACACCGCTCCGAGAGAAGAGGATAACGAGGAGATCTCGGTATGTCTATCGCTTATTTGTTTTATCCTGCGATATTCCAGGCATTAACTTGTGGACAGAAGCTTTACCACCAGACGCTGGCCATTCGACCAAAGCTCATTAAGCTGATCGAGAAGTACTCTCAAAAGAAAGGTAATTGCGCTCGTTGTAGGGTATACTTGGAGCTAGGGCTAACATTATCCAGATGACTTCACTCAGCTCAATGAGAAGTTCATCAAGGCTAGGCGAGACTACGAGGCTCTACTCGAGTCATCCATGTCACATCCTCCGGGGCCGACCTACCACCAATATGCCATGCGCCCACAAATTCCCCAAGGTTACCCGCCCCCCGGACAGGGTTATGGCGCACCCCCTCCGCAACAGCAGCAAGATCCGCAACGGTTCTACACCCCGGCACCTGCTCAAGGTACGCCTTCGGTTGAGCTAGGAAATTAGAGGGAAACCTGAGCATAGCTGATGTGTACATATTGATAGAACCATCCCAATATCCTCCGTCTTCCCCTCCCCCTAATAACTTCCAGCGGCCTGGCCCCGGGGCCACTCCTGCTCCGTTCTATGTAGCAGGTGCCGAGGTTCCGTCCGGGCAGAACCCAATACCTCCACCAACGCCTCAAATGCAACCACAACAACCACAGCAGCCGCAGTACGCTCAACAGCAACCCCAACAACCGCAACAACCGCAGTACGCCCAACGGCCATCGGAACAGCGGGTCCCATCCGGCGGTAAGCAACCGGCGCCGCTGCAGACGTCCTCATCTCCGCCGCCAGCAAACCAATACACGCCCTACCAAGCCCCCCAGTCCTCCGCGCGTCCTCAGAGCACCTACGGCAGCGGCCCGCAGGAACTCTCTACCTCGGTCTACGACTCCCCCATCGCGCCGCAAACCGCAAACCCCGCTGCGCCGTACCCGTCCTCCGCGTACGCGACCCCAGACGAAGACCCCTACACCGCTGCCGCAGCATCCAACTCCAGCCTCCCCGCGGCACCAACCGTCCCTCCACCATCCGTCCCCGCCCCATCGGCCCCGAGCCCGGAACTCCGACAACCGTCCTACGGCCAGCCCCAGCCATACGCCGGCTACCACCCTCACCCGCCCCAACAGACCACCTACGGAGCAGCAGCAGGAGGAGGAGTAGGAGGTGCCAGCGGCGCTTATGACGCGGCAACCGTCGACGGGCCCCGCCCCCACCACCACCAACAACAACCATCCGGACCGCCGTCCCTGTCCCCACCACCGCTACACCCTAGCGGGCCGGCGTATGACGCGCGCCAGGGGCTGCCCAGCAGGGTGGGCGGCGGTGGGCTGTCAGGCCCTGGGGTTGGTGGTGGCAGTGGTGGTGGTGCTCCCGCAGTTGGTGGAGCGCCGCCGCAGCCGCAGTACAAGGCCTATGTCCCGCCGGGCTCGTCGTCGGCTCCCGGTCCGGGGCCGGCGGGTGAGGGGCCCAGTGCACCGAGTGCGCCGGCCGCGGAGGGGTATTATCGGACGGCGGCTTACTGATACTGAGATGGATAGTGGTGTGGGTTAGTGCTACTGTTATTGCGCGAGTTGTGTGTG
Source organism: Chaetomium cochliodes (assembly GCA_023383405.1). Classification (NCBI taxonomy): domain Eukaryota; kingdom Fungi; phylum Ascomycota; class Sordariomycetes; order Sordariales; family Chaetomiaceae; genus Chaetomium; species Chaetomium cochliodes. The sequence continues at coordinate 1,533,797 of JAKWJL010000022.1, read as the reverse complement.
TGGTGGCGATGTGATGCAGGGTGGGTTGTGTATGTTGTGGGTCTAAGAGTGGGTGTGATATAAGGGAGAAAGAAGTGGGGGGTGTTTGGGTGGGTGTTCCCAGGGTGTTTGGGAGTGGGTTAAGCTGAGCACAGGGAGGTAGCATCATTACAGGGCCGTTGGGATAGCTAGGTAACGGTAGCTAGGTGCTAGCTTCTTGGGATACATGGCAAGACAGAGAGGGTTTGATGACACGGTTGTTGTTTTGAGTACTACATACTTGACAGCGGTGGCCGCCAGGGTTGAGGGGGCGCCAGGGGGTTGATATCCCGTTTCCTTGTGACGGGTAGCGCATAGTGAATAAATAAACTTTTCAGTATTTTTACGATATTGTCTCTGGGAAACAAATCTATTATTGCTCGTGACCATAGAGCAGGAAGTAGCCGGTATTTCTGAGCATCACGTCAGTGCCCGTTCCAATCCTTCTATCTGACCTTTCTCAACCCTCTCTGGTCTAGACTCATCCATCCATCCATCGTGGCACAATCGTCCAAATTATACAGACCCTCAACTCTCAGGACTCCGATCCGGCGCAACGGATTTACGTTACAATCATGTGTCTATTTTTGCTTGCATGACTGCATCTGTGGTACATACATACATAGACTCTCCCGCTACCCGTGATACACACCATCCAAGTCTCTATCCCGCGCTGGCACTATACAGCAACAAAACAAATACACCACCAAGTCATTGAATGATACACAACCGCGTGCAGATGTCCGGTACCGCCCAGCATAAGCATACTACCAGCCCGTGAAAGGCTTCAAATGGTGTCATCAAGGATCCCGAAGTTGTTGACCCCTCCCCTTCCAAGCCTACATGATTCGAGCGCGTATGCGCACGAGGAGTGGATGAGCGTCACGAGTCCATAGTGCAATATAACGATTGCGTAGGCGGTGGACATTTCAAACGGATCGGATGTGGTTTATCCGCCCGTAGAAGGGGAGATGCTCCGTCTATCAGCGACGCGGACACTCTTGCTCCGTTGTGGAACACCAAACATTGTCAATTAGATCCATCACCAGACCAAATCTCAACTAAGCCCTTGGTTTGGGACCATCCTTCCCAGCGGTGTCCTATCTCTTGGCTTCTCCATCATGTCCGCATACCCCTCCAGTCCCGCTGCAATGATGCGCACGATTTCAAAGATGTGTGTGCCCTTGAATGTTTCCGCCCATAGCCGGATCACAGCACAGGCCAGCTGCCTGAGCTTAGTGGGGTCAGTGGCAGACAGGTCCATCGACCGCGAGGGGTGGTGGCCGTGGCCGTGGCCGTGGCCGCTCGACGATCCCGCCAGCGATGGGTCGATGGGGACGGCAAACTCGGTCTCATCTAGCATGCGGCGCACCATTTCGAGGAGGTTCTTCTCCTCGGCTGATGGGGGCGGCTCCTGCGGGCCGATTGCCGACAAGGTGAGGAGCCACTTTGACAGGAGAACGGCACACTCGAGATTGCACACTGGATAAAGGTCAGACCAAGTTTCTCGGGTGAAGATCTCCCGAAATCAGCAAGGGCCGGTGACTTACAAGAATGTTGCATGCTCCACTCTAACGACTTGGTTTTGGCCACGTAATTCACCCCCATCTTGACAAGCATAGACAGAGCATGGATTGCCTGGACCACGGCGCGACAGAGACGCGGACTCCGGACCAGCAGCGGAGCGTCGGTAAACGACTGCGCAATCATGACATGATCCCGCGTCTCAAGGCTCCGGCTTGGGCTCAGGTCGGTGTGTAACCTAATGTAGGCCAACCTCAGCAACGCCGTCGAGTTGAAAGCTACCGCGCCTTCCGCGTAACCCTCCCCGGTCCCGTGCGCCGCGATCTCGTTTGCCTGAAACTGGCGGTGCTGCTCGAAACTAAGGCTCCAGACACGTAGCGCCTGGTTGATGTCTTCCACATCTTCCATTTTCAACCCCCGCTGTATCCCAAATGGTGTCATGCTGGAGAAGGACGTTTGCTTCAACAAGAAAATGTGCTGGATCAAGGCGTGGATGAGAATGTAGTTGCTCAGTGACGTGAGCGGGGTCGTGGGCGATTCCGAAGGACGGTGCAGGAGCCGTGCAAACGCATCTTGAAGCGAAATGTCCATGTTGGGATAAGACTGCCGGGCTTCCTGCCACTGCCAGGCATTCTCGGCCCTCCAGAGACGAGAAGGATTGGGCAGGTACAGATGGACCTCTGAAGTCAGGAGCAGGGGCGGCGTATTGTACGTGATGCTACAGAGGTTAAAAAAGCAGTAGGCAACGAGCTTGGTTCGTGTGCTCGCCTCAAGTCGAACCCACGTCTCCCAATCTGTCGTTTGCTGGTTTGCTTCTGCGACCAACCCCTCTTCACGCAGGAGGAGTGCAAGTAAGCTTTGTAGGGACAAGGCCTCGTGAAGAATCGCTTTTGCACCCCAGAGACCGACAGAAAACAGCAGGAGCAGGGCCTGAATTGTCTCAAGTCGTGACTGAGGCGTATTTGGGGAACTGCAGTGATCAGCACCAGGGATCGCCATCTTATCCAACAAGGGGTCTTACTAGGGCTCCCGATGAGTATCTTGTGTCATCGGGCGGTCTTGGTGAACGGAAGGGAAGGAATGGCGGAACCCAGAACTCGGGGATGGACGGGTTGAATGCGGGCTGTAGGCAGCTGGCGTGGGTAGCAAGCCGTGGACTTCATGGCTGTGCCTGCGTCGGATCTGCTCAAGCGCCACGGCTTTTGCGGCATACCATAGAGCGTGGCCGCGGTTCGTTTCAAAGCGGTATTGCGCCCCGACGGCTAGGATCGCGAGCAGCAGTTCTGGCGACAAATCGGTGGGGGATAGTGTAGGTAGATGGAGGAAAGGAAGATTGTCGTGAAAACCACTTATATAGCCCTCGAGAAACCTGTTTAGCGTGTGTCGTGAAGGGAACACGAAGTCGTTAGGAAGAGCCGACGAGAACTCATCCAACCGATTCCTGATGACAGTATGGTCCATGGCTGATATCCTCCATATCGGCGCTCGCGTCCCGTCTTCATGCACCCCCGGCGCCCCCACGGCTGGGTCCCGTAGATCCGGGGCAAGCGATGGAAACCTGGAGGGAAAAGCCGACGGAGGTTTCGACAACCCCCGTCCCATTTCAACACCGGGCGGGCGCGACCACATACTGAAACCTTGCTCGGCCTCAAGCGACGGCGGCAGGAAATGTGAAGACGTAGCGTAGTCGTCGAGAAAAAGGTTGTAGTCATCAAAGGCTGGAGGCGGAGGCTGCGCCGGATAGCCTGCGGCCAGTACACCCGGGTCTTGATCCCTCGGCCGATCCCCGTACGGCATCGCATCGTGATAAACTTTGACGGGTGTCAAGTCTGCTGGCGGCGGCGCGAGCCCTTGGATCATGGCCGGCTGCATGTTGTTGACCTCCCCACCCGAGGCGAGGTGTGTCGCAGCGTCAGAGAGAAGATCGAGGTTGCAGGCAGGGGCTCGTGTGGCAAGACGTGAGTCCGGGGGAAGTGATGCCACTACAGATTGCTGCACCGGGTCTGTCTGGTACTGGTTGTGGACCGGCCGAGGCTTTTGCTGTTGCTGTTGCGGCGGATGCTGTTGATGTTGTGGATGCTGCTGCTGCTGCTGCTGCTGCTGCTGATGTTGATGCTGCATGCCGAGCATCTCGGTGTCAACCTGGCTCTCGGGCGGGCCACCGGGAGCCACCCCCGCCGACGAGGGCTTCCGCGGCCTGCCGCCATCTTTATTGCTGCTGCCTTCGTTAAGATGGACAAGCTTCTCATGGCGGACAAGTAGGTCCCTGATGTCCATATAAGCATATGTTCATTACGAAAGTATATCCAAGCGATGAGCGGCGTGAAGGACAAGAGGGGACTCGACAGACCCGTCGTCCTAGCGCAAAGGTAGGTGTTGAGAATGGAGAAGGGGTAAAGTGTTGGGGGCGCGGAATTGGGAAAGAGAGTGGGAGCATTGGAGGGCTTTGGGGGGGAGGCAGGGAGGGTAGGTAACTAGGAGGAGACGGGTTGGAGGAGCTTGTGCGAGGCTAGGCTAGGGCTCAGATCCCATGCGGAGGCAGTACAAAGCACAAGGGTGCAGCAAACAGGACTCGCTCACCGTCGCCCAAAGGTCTTTCCGCAACGAGGCCATGCGCAGGCAAAGGGCTTTTCTTTGGTATGGGTTCGCTCGTGCCTCTGGACATGCTCCACACGTCTAATATGAGATGGCAATGTAAGTCAATATACGGCAGAGGAGCCGGACGGGGTAGTTTTTGAAAACTACTGACCTGAAACGCTTGCTACAATACTTGCACGGCAACGCCTTGGGCTTCTGGTGCCGGGTTTCGCCGTTCTCGTCGGCATGGTTGGACGGGGGTGACGCCTCGATTGACTGGAGCGGCAACATTGCGCAAGAAAAGGAGGGTGATCTGGTCCAGTTGGGGTATCGGGACGGAGACTCTCCAGTGTAGCGGAGGAGAAACCACCTCGCGTCCCCCTCGGGAGTGGGGGATAGGGGGAAGGGAGGAGTGAGAGGGGGGGAACTGGCAGCCAAATACTGCCAACCAAGGTATTGCGGGGTGTTGTCGGTGAGAGACAAAATGGCCGAATCAAGGCGTTGTGGTCATGCCAGCCTTGATACGGAATAGTAATACTTCGGCTCCTAGGTTGATCTCGACCCGTCCTTGTCGGGCGTCTGTGGACAGGCTTCTGGCAAGGTACTTCTGCTGGACCCCCGTGTTGGCTACCCTCCTTCCAAGCTCACGTACAAACACAAACACACACCTGCCGTCCCTACCCGCCGTCACTCACTCGTTGGTCGAGGGTACCACGAGAGGTACTATCAGCCTATTTGGCACACCCGATCTCTGTGTTCCCCAGTGCGCCGAGGAGCTTCGAGCTCAAGGGGGCAGGCCTCTGTGGAGCTGTGCGCCCAGGCAAACGGCAACAAGCACGGACAGCCAAGTGGGAGCCGGGAGAAGAGCGGGGTAAGGGTTGATCCAACAGGGCCGGTGACAATGGTGCGAAGGGGGGGGCGATGAACAGAACGCAAGCAGTGGGCCAAATCGTGGGCTATGGCGCCAGCTGGAAGGCCTGAAGGCGCGGCCGGGTTGGGTGATCTTTCGAGTGTTGGGGCTTGGCGTTTGCTGGTGTGGCGGGTATGTGTCGATACTTCACGATTGGGCAAAAGCGGACATGCAGGTGCCGCGTGAGGAGAAAAAAAAAGGATAAGACTGATGGAGTAATATCGAAGTTTAGGACGTTGAGCAAGCGGAGAGCGGGGAACGGGGAACGGGGAACGGGGGAAGAGGCAATCGATTTGTGATCAAGTTCAACAACAAGCGAGCCTGGCGCGGAGGTCGAATGGAACTGAGAGGTGCGGTTGCAGAACACACAACGCGGGGAATGGGGATGGGGAAACGGGGAAAGGGCCACTCGGGAATCGGAAGAACTGGGGAGAAAGCGCGACATTGGTTCGAGGCACGGATCCCTGCACCACTTGTAACCAAGGAAGGTGCTGCTTCCTGAAGCCGGGCAACTCGGGGTTTTATTTTAATTTTGGGATCTGAATCGAGACACCTGGGTTTTATGTCTAGGCCCAAAGCCTCCCATTTACCGTTTCGACATGGAGAGATACATAGATATGTACATGTAGGTGAAAGATACCCGAGCTGGCACTCATCGAAAGGTCGCTGTGGTCGTGTGCTGCTGTTTCCTTTCAGAATGACGGCACTATTTTAGTGGGGTGTGCGTTTCTGGTGGCCCCTGTTTGCTCCACCCATTTCCCTTTCCTTCCCCATTGGAACACAATCCCAATTTTCAATCTCCGCACCGAATGTGGGGGCGGGGAACGGTTCCAGGTTCTTGCCATTTGGGGTTGACCTCAGATTGAGGACGGCCGTGAAAAAAAAAAAAAAAAAGCCCCGTGAAGTTTTCAGCTAAGAGCATCCCATTGATAACGGCTACCTACTCCGTATACTGTATCTACCCGTATATCTCTGCTGCCGCCCTCCTGTTGGGGTTCATTTGATTGCGCGGTTTGGCGCCGTTAACTGAGGCCCAAGCCTTGGCCCTAGCCCTGGCCCTCACGACCGCAAATCAATCCCCGCAGGCATCGTTGACGTCTTTGATGCCCGCCGTCCTATCCGGCCCCGACGACCTCTCTACCAAGCGCATGTGCTTCTTAAAAGTGCATGGCCCGTCCTGCCATCTCATCAATCAAACTGAAGATCGGCTTCCCCTTGAGTGTGGCGCGCATCGTCATGGGAAGAGCCGGGCTCTGCATGTTACACTAAAAAGCGGGGTGCGTTTCCAGCAGCCCATCACAGAACCGGGACCGAGGGATGTGCAACCCTGGCACTGGGCGTTGGGCGGCGTTCTTGGGAAGGAAAACCCGCGCGACGGCTGACAGACATGGCGTAGAGTAAATAAGCAATTCGAGAAAACGAGGTTTCAGCTTTGCAAGCCTCTTTTCCAACTCATCGGAGCTTTATTGACTGAACGGACGTTCGTCTTGTTCCATCTCGACAGTTGCATCACGCGTCTTGCGATCTTTCATGTGATATCCGGAAACAACATCAATTGTGGGGAGAGTGGAGGTGCCTCCATGGTTTGGAGATCTGGGGAAGCTCACCTTTAACTACCCCTGTCGAGAGGGGGAGCAACCCCCCCCACACATGAAGACCCTGTGGTGCGGAGAGAAAAACAGGGGCATCTCGGCGGCATCACAAGCTTTGCCTCCGGAAACCGAGCGGCTTACCACCTTCTTGTGGTGCGGAATGTCCAATACCGCCTCTCCTCTTGTCCAGCTTTATTGATATACCGCACCACAGCAGCCACAGGACGGGCGTCTCCGGCTTGGGGGAACCGCGATTGACGGGCTCCCAGCGTGATTACTTGCTTAGGTACCTTGACCCCAACTCCATGTGAAGCATGCAACGACAAAAACTTCCAAGTTCGCATTGCTGCACACCGCAACTCGATGTTAGGCTCTCGGCGGGTATCTGGCTGGACCATTGCCCTCGCTGCAGTGTGTCGCGAGCAGCTGAAGCACGAGCCGCAACCCGATCTGTTACCAGTATTCCACCAGCAACCGACCGTCGGTGCCAACTACCGCATCCCACAGGGCGTCGGGCCTCTTCGCTTCAAATAGGCAGAATCCGGCCGACTTCCATGGGATCAACGCCTCCGTGTCACGGGCTCTCTGGTTCCAGTGTCAAGCTCACCGCGACTTCCCCCGCCTTGTTAGTCACAGTATTATGGGCAACAGGACGAGCCGCGTGCTCGGCCGCTGCAGAAGCTTGAACTAACGAGCCATCAAACCGGTGCTTTCCGCTCTCGGGACGGGCATGCGGGGCCCTTGCGTCGCCAGAATCTGCACCTCTCAGCAACTACCGACTCCTAAACCCAAATATCTCGAGGCTTGCTTGTCGGGGATAGATAAATTAGCGCGGTAAGGCAGTTGGTTGTTGATTAGATCATCACATCTTGATCTTGTGGCTCGCGGTGGGCGGGGGTTCAGGATGACTTCCTTCCATCGTAGCGTTTGTTGCTTGTCAGGTCTTTTTACCAGGCCCAACAAACTGGCTTGCTCATCGAGATGTTTCTGGGTTGATAGGGGTCGAAGTATCAAGGATCTTCTTAGTCCTGGATTCCTACAGTAACCATCGGCAATCGCCATTCGCCGCTCAAGACCCGCGTTGCTGTCGAAGAGGAAATCCGAGTCGACCAACGAGGCGGAAAATAACCCGCCGTAGCGCAATGGTCAGACAACCTCGTGCGGTGGAAACAGGGACAAATAACATTTTCCTATTTCCTCGAGGGCCTGTTTTTGACTTTAGCCGGAGAAATCATTCATGCTATCTCCGAAGGTTGAGTGCGAGTTAATCCGATGTACATACATCTGTACAGACCTACATAGTATACACAGTTACCTCAGCAGCCCAGATCTGTCAGCACTCCGGGTCCATGGGTTGATAGAGGCTCTACGCATGGCTTGCAGAATAACCCGGGCTTCGGCACCGCTCGGCGAAGCTGGGGAAAGGCTATACTCCCCCGCTGGGTCCTGGGTCTGTGATGTGACATCGCTCATTGCAGCACCTCACAAAGGAAGGAAAGTGAGGAATTGGAGGTCTCAGGAAGTCCAAGACAACGGGGTCACAACTGCGCGATCTGATCGGCGATTCGTGGATGGCGGTCACCCGCGGCAATGGGCGGGTAGTATCCGGCCCTATTCGCCCCCATCTACCTCCGGCACTCGCAGACAAGTTCGGCCGCTTGGACGAATCAGATCCCCCAAACCCTTTTCAGGGGCGCAACTGACCCCTTCATCAAAAGATGGGCTCTTCACATTATGCACTCTCCCCAACCCCAGACCATTCGCTTGTTGCCGCCCTTCCCGCATCTTGTGTGCGTAGAAAAGAGGGGAGGTGACTTGAAGATCTGAGATCGACTCAAGTCACCGGGTGTTGTTAGTGTGCTCGCAGCTCAGCTGCTTAACCACACTCACCAACCGCCAAGTATCTGGGTGAGACATGCTCAAGTTTGCACAGTGGCTTGCAGGCTCATGGGACGAAGCCGTCCAGCTAGCAATACCACGGGACGTGGCATGTTCATGCCGAACCCCTCAACTCTTTCGGAAGGACTTTGGAAGTCAGGGGTTGTTGGGCCGGGTTGGGAGGTGCTGAAGCGGAGTATGGTGGTAGGAATTTTCATGTCTCTTGCATACAAGGGCTTCAGGGCAACAGCATTCCTCCACCCCGTGGCTAGGCAACCAGCTATGGGCTTCTAGCAGCTATACTCATAGCTACCCAACCCGGCCTGATGCTTGCTTTCGGAGGCGTAAGCCGGCCATGGTGCCAAATACAATCGGCCCTTTGGTGGGCGGCCCGATCGTGGGTTACCTCTTGGCTAGTAAAGGGCGTTGCTGGCGTTGGTGATGGTTACATCTCCTAGCAGGCAGACGACCAGGCACGTGGGATTATGCACTCAGGGTCACGCTATGCGGCTCGCCGACTCCGGGTATGGTAGCACACCTCTTGAATGTAGGGCTTCCCCCTTTTCTCCCTGTAGTAGCGCACGTGGGGTTGTCTCGCGGATAGCTTCCTGTGTCTTGTGTGTGGAATGACGGTGTGGCTGGCGAGGAGTATATTACCCGCCGGCCTCCCTCCCATGACTGTTGTGGACGAGACCTTTCCCTCAGACACCCACCAGCGGAACGGGCCTGTTTACTACCGGCCTTGTCTCGTTTCCGTCTCTCCTTTAACTTCGGCTGCACAGCCGGCAAGAAGCGGCCGCCATGCGTTTCTTCTCAGCGTTGCTGGCTGCTGCCAGTCTCGTGGCGACGGTGAAGGGCCACTGGCTTGGGGAACTTCCTCGTGAGCTCCTTCCCGGCTTGGCTTGACTCTCGCGAGGTTAGGTACTAACAAGCCGATAGACCAGGGAGTCGCACCGTTTGCTGGAGGAAATTATCCTGTTTTCCGCAATGTCAAGGACTATGGCGCAAGGGGTGGGTGCTTTCAACATCACGGGCATTACCATTGAAGGATGTTTAGCTGATATGCTCTAGGTGATGGTGTCACCGACGACACGGCAGCTATCAACGCTGCCATCAATGCCGGCAACCCTTGCAACAAGGGCTGTGTAAGTCATCTTCAGTAGAGGCGGCCGCAGATCGGACTACCGTGCTCATTATCTCTCAAGGTTTCGACAACCACAACCCCAGCATTGGTGTACTTCCCTGCTGGCACATACTTGATCTCATCATCCATCTTCCCGGCCTACTTCACTCAGCTCATCGGCGACGCTGCATCTCCGCCTACGCTCAAGGCAACCTCGAACTTCGCTGGCTTTGGTCTCATCGACGGCAACCCCTACTACACCCCCGTGCTGAACTGGAAGTCCCAGAATGTCTTCTTCCGGCAAGTGCGCAACTTTGTCATCGACACGACTGCCATCCCGCCGGGTACCGCCGCCACTGGCATGCACTGGCCGACATCCCAGGCGACCAGTCTCCAGAACATTGTGTTTAACATGCCCGCCACGGGCGACGTGGTCCACGTCGGTCTGTTCATCGAAGAGGGCAGCGGAGGCTTTATGACGGATCTCACCTTCAACGGCGGCGCGACTGGCGCTAGCATGGGCAACCAGCAATACACTATGCGCAACCTCAAGTTCAACAACTGCAAGACGGGTAGGTGAAAGTCCGGTTCTGGCTTCTCCTCTCCTACATCGTACCAGTTTTTACTAACAGCTACAGCCATCATCCAAATCTGGGACTGGGGCTGGACTTACGCCGGCCTGTCCATCAACAACTGCCAGGTTGGTATTGACATGTCAGCAGGAGGCGCCGCAAACAAACTGGACGTGGGCTCGGTTACTCTCATTGACAGCAGCTTTACTAACGTGCCCGTCGGCATTCTCACGGCTTGGAGCACGAGCTCCAACCCCGCCACAGCCGGCAGTCTGGTATTGGAGAACATCTCGCTGAACAATGTCCCCGTTGCGGTCAAGGGCCCCAGCGGCACCATGCTCGCTGGCGGGTCGCTGACCATTGACGCCTGGGGCAACGGCCACAGCTACGGCACCTCTGGCCCGACCAAGTTCTCTGGCCCAATCGCCGCCAACCCGCGGCCCGGGTCTCTAGTCGCCAACGGGCGGTACTACACCCGCTCCAAGCCGCAGTACGAGAACACCCCGGCCTCGTCCTTTATCTCGGTCCGCTCGGAAGGCGCCAGGGGCGATTCTTCCACCGACGACACGACGGCGCTCCAGAACGCCATCAACAAGGCGGTCTCCCAGAACAAGATCCTCTTCCTCGACTACGGCCTCTACCGCGTGACCAACACGATCCGCATCCCGCCAGGCGCCAAGATCGTGGGCGAGTCCTTCCCCGTCATCTTGTCTTCGGGCGCCTTCTTCAACGACATCAATAACCCGAAGCCGGTCGTGCAGGTCGGCCAGACGTCGGGCCAGCAGGGGCAGGTCGAGCTGAGCGACTTCATCGTGTCGACGCAGGGCGTGCAGGCCGGCGCCACGTGCATCGAGTGGAACCTCGCCAGCGCCGGCACCCCGAGCGGCATGTGGGACGTCCATGTGCGCATTGGTGGGTTTACCGGCACGCAGCAGCAGGTCGCGCAGTGCCTCAAGACTCCCGGCAACGCGGCCGTTAACCCGAACTGTTTGGTGGCGTTTATGGGCATGCATGTGACCAAGGCAGCGAGCGGGCTGTACATGGAGAATGTGTGGATCTGGTACGTGCCGCCGTTGTGGACGAAGAAAAAGGGGTTGTGAAGACTAACGTAAGGAACAGGACTGCCGACCACGACATCGATGAGGCTCAAAACACGCAGATCACCATCTATGCCGGCCGCGGTCTCTGTAAGTGATCTCATAACCCGGCAACTTACCCAAACGGACACTAACGTTATCGCAGACATCGAATCCGAGAACGGCCCGTTCTGGCTCTGGGGCACGGGCTCGGAGCACTTCGTGCTCTACCAATACCAGTTCGCCAACACGCGCAACATCTTCATGGGCCAGATCCAGACCGAGACCCCCTACTTCCAGCCCACCCCCAACGCGCTGGTCCCCTTCCCCCCGGTATCCGCGCTGCGCGACCCGGACTTCAACGCCCAGTGCGCCGGCGTCGAGGGCAACTGCGCGGCGGCGTGGGGCCTGCGCGTGATCGACTCGCGCGACGTCTTCCTTTACGGCGGCGGCCTGTACTCCTTCTTCGACAACTACAGCACGGCCTGCTCGACCTTTGACGCGGGGCAGACCTGCCAGCAGCGCATCGTGTCGATCGAGGGGTCCGCGACGAACGTGAACTTGTATAACGTCAACACGATCGGCACGAGGGAGATGATTACAAGGAATGGCGGGCGGGTCGCGTGGTTTGCGGATAACGTCAATACGTTCGCGTCGAACGTGGCGGTTTATAAGAGCAATTAGGGGCGGATGCGAGGTGGGGGTGTCTGGGCCGTGGATGCTCGAGGTGGCATTTGTAAATACACTGGGCTCAAGTCTCCGATTTAAGCTTGATGGCTTTCTCTTCGAAGTCGGCCCCTTAAGGGAATGAATCATTTCTAACCCTCCAAAGAGAACCCGATGTCTTTTCCCTCGTTTTCCCTGCCCAGCTGAACCAGCCGCTGTCTCATCGCTTCGGCCGTCTTCCTCTGCTTCTCGTCCTTCAACACTGAAAAGTCACAGCGATCAACCCACTCACCGACCCCATGCTGCAGCACATTCCTCGCCCTCTCCCGACTCGCATCGACATGCCCGACCGATCCATGCAGCGTCGCCCTCTCCTTCGCCACGTCATACACCCCGCGGTGCAAGATATTGTTATCATAAAACACCACATCCCCCGCCTTCAACTGCACCCGCACCTGCCCCGTGATATACTCCTCATACGGCCCGGCATTCCTCTCCTCATCCGTCCTCGCGCGCGCGTGGCTGCCGGGGATCACGATGAGGCTGTCATCATCATACAGCGGCATGTTCCACTGCGTGTGCACATACCGATCATCCGGCCCCTTCAGCCGCGCGACCTCCTCCTCAGCCGTCGCCGTAGCAGGTATGTCATCGCGATGCCAGCGCAGCTCAAACGCCCGCTCGCCGGGTGTCACACCCACGCCCTCGGGCCGCACGAGCATGTTGAACAGCTCCATGGTCAGCTTCCCCCCATCCTCCCTTTCCTCCCCACCCCCCTCCCCATCCCCCTTCACCTCCAACACCTCAAGCACCTCCCCCACCACCCCCAACACTTTATCACCAAAATACGCCCCCGCCACCACCCCCCTCTCCTCCGCGCCCAAAGGCAAATCCGGATGCAGCAGCGCCTGCACGCCCCAGATCCCCGCCTTGTCCGGCACAAGCGACGCGTCCCAGGGCGGGAACTGCTTGCCGACCGTCCGCACGTGTGGCCACCCCCCCGCGCGGGCGACCGCGGTGAGGTTGGCGGCGGCGCGGCGGAGCGCGGTTAGTTCCGGGGGGGTGAGCAGGGAGGGGATGAGGGTGAAACCTTGTCTGCGGAGGGCGGTGAGGTGCGGGTGGGGATCTGTTTGGGTGGTTTGGGGGGTGGTTGTTGGTGGGTGGGACATTGCGGCGGGAGGTTGGGCGGTCAGTTGTTTGTGTGTGTGTGGACTGGTGGTGAGGTGTTGTGAAGAGTGTTGTGTTGGAGAAATATGTGATGGTTTAGTTAGACTTTCACAACTGTTAAAACGCACATGTCAAAGTTGGGGTTGGAGTCGTCGGAGAGGGGCATCGGATGGTGGTGTGGGGAAGGGAGTGTGGTGTGGTTCATGCGGGGACGGCCAGCGCCGAACGTGTGGGGAATTCATGAAGGACAAGAGTCCGCTGGGAACCGGATACAACGTTGCTTTTGCAACTGACGATCAGGTTCGTTGGTGGTGGTTGTGATCCACAGGAGGGCGGACGTCATACACCGTGATCCTGTCCTGCGTATCTGCCTTGACGAACTTGCATGCAATCCCCCTACGGAACGAGATGGCTGAATACAGTACAACCACCATTTGAAACACCTGCCTACGCCATCTGTGACACTTAGGATTCTTTCTCTTCTCAGGCTATAAGCGCCTCTTGTAGCAGGTAGAGCAGTTGGCAACCAAACTGTATCAAGATTTCAGAGGTGGGTCAACATCTCATCCACGGTCCTGGGTTCTGAAGGGAAGGTAATGTCTAGGCGGAAGGAGTCCTTGTCGTCCTGGGGTCGCATATCGCGGATGAGGCAGATGGCAGCGAGCAGGGGCCCGAGAATGATGGTGGACAAACCTTGTATGACATACGAGGTCATGGCCCAGAGGAGAAGACAGACGGAATGGCAGGTCTGGACAAGATATGACATGTTGTGGCCCTCCCAGTTGCCCCTGATGAGCTCAGTCAAGGAGCTGCGCTGCACGAAGGCGCATGGGTCTTAAACGCTCCCCTGATGGATGGGCTCATCGTTCATCTGACCATGGCATATAGAAACAAGTACACAGTATAAACAAGGACAACCGCAGGAGAAGTCTAAAGTGGCACATCTTTAGACGGAGATTTTGGCTGCCTCATGAAAATGCCGAAAATGGTGAAAATGGTGAAATACTAGAATGCTGAAAAACTGAAATGCGCCGGTGTGTCAGGTACCAGCGCACACCTACTCTGATATCTGACAGAGTGATGGACTGGAAGGTGCTGCAAGATCTGCAAGGAGCAGTCTTGGTCACTTTCTCTTTCGAGATCAGGACTCGAGGCTCGGGGCCAATTAGTTAATTGAAATCACGTGCTTTCGCGAGTCGGGAACGCCAAATGGATCCGCCGGGTCGCCCTTCTGCGCGCTTCTTGTGCGTGTCGACGTCATCAAGGGACACCCAATATTTTCACGTAAAAGATTGTATTAGACTTGTATCTTGAAGACAAACACCAATTCCATCATGCCTGGCCGAAAACGCAAATCCCCACCGGCCACCCAGCCTTCCGCAGCCGCCGACGCGCCCGCAAGTCGTCGTCGATCCTTACGCGTCAGCTCGACAGGCCAGAAGAGTAAATATTTTGAGGCAGCGTCGGAGTCCGATGCCGGTGAGGATGGTAACACCCCAAAGAAGGGGCGTGGCAGGGGTAGACCTTCCAAGAAAGCCAGGGTTGAGACCGAATCCGACGGGGACGAAGACGACTACAAGGAAGAGGAGGACAACGACGACGAGGAGGCCGGGACAGCTGGAACCACAAAACCGGATGCCGAGGAAAGCGACGACGAGTTTGACGAGGACGCCCCGCCAAAGGTAACCTTCATCCCGCTCATCCAGCTGCGCGACACCAACGGCATCGAGTACGAAGACCACAAAGTACACCCCAACACGCTGGCCTTCCTCCGCGACCTTAAGGCGAACAACAAGCGGACGTGGTTGAAGGGTGAGTCGCCAAGCCTTTCTCATCCCACTTGCTACCAAACCAGCTAACAGAAGCCATTGAAGCCCACGACGCCGAGTACCGCCGCGCGCTCAAGGACTGGGAGTCCTTCGTGACGACCCTCATGGACAAGATCATCGCCGCAGACCCCACCATCCCAGAACTCCCCTTCAAGGACGTCAACTTCCGTATCTACCGCGACATCCGCTTCAGCAACGACCCAACACCCTATAAGGTACCCTCCCCCCTTCCGCCCCCCCACCTCCCAACCACCTTCCGCTCTCAACCACCTTCCGCTCTCAACCACCTTCCGCTCTCAACCACCTTCCGCTCTCAACCCCCCCCTTCTCCCAACCTCCATCCCCTCCACCCCCGAACCCAAAACAAAGTACTAACCCTCAAACCCCAAAACCAGCCGCATTTCTCCGCCGCCTTCTCCCGCACAGGGCGCAAGGGCCCCTACGCCTGCTACTACGTGCATCTCGAGCCCGACGGCGCCAGTTTTGTCGGTGGCGGCCTGTGGCACCCCGACGGGGCCGCGCTGCACCGGCTGCGGGCGAGCATCGACGAGCGGCCGGGGCGGTGGCGGCGCGTGTTGAACGGGGTGGGGTTTCGGGAGCGGTTTTTGGGGTTGGGTGAGGGTTCTGCTGGTTCTGCTGGTTCTGCTGGGGGTGGTGGTAAGAAGAAGGGGAAGGGGAAGGGGAGGAAAAAGAGTGGTGGTGGGGGTGAGGAGGGTGGTGGGGATGGTGGGGAGGGGGTTGGTGGGGAGGAACAGGCGCTCAAGGCGTTCGCGGAGAAGAATAAGGCGGGGGCGCTGAAGACGCGGCCGAAGGGGTTCAACCCTGAGCATCGTGATATGCAGCTGTTGAAGCTCAAGAACTTTACTGTCGGCACCAAGGTTGACGAAGGGTTGTTTACGGAGGCGGGGTGCCAGGCGGAGATTGGGCAGATCGTGGGGGATATGGCCGGGTTTGTGAGTCTTCCTTGCTTCCTTCGGCCGATGACCGGTGGATGGTTATTTGCTGGCCTAGATTATGCTGACTTGACTAGATCACGCACCTTAATCGGATTGTCATGCCGGACCCGGGGGATGACGATGATGACGAGGACGAGGCTCAAGAGGACGAGTGATGAGGGGCAATAGGGACAGCGGTCAGGGTAATTAAAACGGTTTGGATTCGAGGAATTGGTAATTTTGTATTAATTTTGGATGCTGTCCGCCCTCTACTTGGATACCCACTGCTCCTCCAACCTTCCGTCCGATCTTCCCTGCCCGCCGTCACATGCACCCCCATCATCACACACACGCAAAGAAACGCGATCCATTATTAACGGTGGGTATCGAGTATGGGATATCTTAAAGCCACGCCAAAGCTCCCCGCAAAATCAAAGCACCTAGCACCAAGCACCAAGCACCGTGTGGCATCGTCATCTAGGTTATCATCATCCCCATATCTGCAGCATATCTGCCGCCCGAAAACGATGGCCCAAAAACGACAACCATGCCGGTGTCAACTCGCCCTCTATCACCGCCTTCCCGGGTGTCCCAATCAATCCGTCATTCCTCCGGGTCGTGGAATCGTCGTCAGGAGGGTGTCGGTCGGAATTTAGGCGGTGGGAGCGGGGGCAGCCGCAGCAGCCGGGGCCGCAGCAGCCGGAGCCGGAGTAGCAGCGGCGGCCGCCTCCTCCTTCTTCTCCTCGGCGGCAGGAGCCTCCGCAGCGGGAGTCTCCGTAGCAGCGGCCTCGGCAGCGGGAGCCTCGGCGGCGGGAGCCGGAGTAGCCTCGGTGGTCGCAGTCGCAGCAGGGGCGGCGACGGTCTCGGTAGCAGCCGGGGCCGCAGCCGCCTCGGTGGCCGGAGCGGCAGCAGTGGTAGCCGCGGCGGCGGCTTCCGGAGCGGGGGTGGCTTCCGCAGCCGGAGCGGCGGCAGCTGAGGTCTCAGCAGCAGCCACAACTTTGCGATAGTCAGTATGCAAACGAAAGGGGGGGGTTCTGTTTGGGAGTCAAACGTACCAGGAGCCGGAGTCTCCTCCGTCTTCTTCTCGGCGGCCGGAGCCTCGGCGGCAGGGGTGGTCGTGGTAGCCGTCTCAGCTATTGTGGCCATTTCCGTCAGCCATTTCTTTTCTCTCTTGGATGGGATTACTATCTCGTAGGGCGACTTACTAGTAGGGGCTTTAGCGGGAGCCGCGGCGGCAGCAGTCTCGGTCTTGGTCGCCTCGGTAGCGGCAGCGGGGGTAGCAGCCGCAGCCGGGGCAGCAGCAGCAGCACCGGTCTCCTCGGTCTTCTTGTCGTCGGCCTTCGCGGCCTTCTTGTCGTTGCGCTTCTTGAAGGCAGCCTTCAGCTTACCCTTCAGGTTGTCGAACGCGCCGAACGCTGCGAAAATAATTTTGAGTCAGTCGGCCAGTTCTCGGCTGTCTCCCTAGAAAATCCATCGCGGCGACGCGCTCCTTAAAGGCACGTGGGCCGTCGCCATGATCGGCCGATGGCGCGGGCGGCGCACCTCGCTGCCCTCGATGGCCTCGAGCGACCCGACCCGACCCGACCGATTCTGGCGATTCCGGCACCAAAGAACAGACACTGAAAGGGCGACTTACGAATACCAGGCATCTTTGCGGTATTGAAATGTGGTCAGAGCGCACAAGGCGGTTGATTTGGGGTTTCAAGATGCACTGAGGGATGAACGCAACGTCTCTTTCAACCAACGCTGGTGCTGGTGATGGAAGTTCTCGACGAATGGTTCAGCACCCAGTTTGTGGAAGAAAGAAGAAGAAAGAGACTTGGACCCGCGTCTGCAACAGGTAAATAAGCTACACCCTCGCAGCAGCGCAGGGCGTGTGACAGACACGGGGTCCCGAATTGCAGGCCCCCTCGCGCCGCACCGAACGCACCCAGAAACAACCCCCCCTTAGGAACCCTGGCGGCCCTGGACCCCGGTCTCCGCTTCTCCCTCTCCCGGGCTCCATGCCACCTGAGACAGGGCCAGAAAGCTTGGTTCAAGGACCGCCCAAAGCTTCCCAATCTCCCAACAGAGGGTGGGAGGGCGCCAACACGAACGGTCTCATCACGGCAAAAGGATTGATGATTATCATGGCTGTGCGTGGGATTTCCGAGTTTGGGAGCCTCCTCCGTTTGCAGCAGGAACATGGAGACCTGTTCCTGGCATTGGATGGGTGCCAATGTCACATCGTCAGCGGCAGGGACGTCCAGAGATGTGTCGCGCTTAAATAACCTCATCTGCACCTGCATCCCGCACATCTCGCATCTTGGAACCAGGTTTAACCAGGGGCGGCTAATCATATGTGGCTTTTTGTAGGTATGTGCTATGTTTATCTCGGAATCCCTTGGGTCGCATCTGGCGAATCCTCATTACGGGCCGACACCTTGCAGGACCTGACGCACTGGTCTTGGTTGGGGAATCTCAAGGAATCACAGGGAATTCACTTAGTTACTTGTCTTGTTCGTTTGTTTGCCGCTGGAGGTAGCAAATCAGTACATTCGCAGAAAAAAGAGGCAGCCATTCAGGGGTCCTCCAGGGTCTTTGTTGAGACCCCATCGACACGCTATTCATGCAGGCACGCAGGAGTCCCATCCTATCATTCATAAACAGAACCCCACAGCGGCGACTCGTGGGGAAGCTTCCCGCGGTTAACCCTGTTGTCAAACGAAACATGGGAACCCACTGGACTGTGCTTTTTGGTCTATCAGCGGTGTGGTTGACTGTCATGTCTCCAAATAACTAATCTGTAAGACCTCACCTTCACTAGTTCCAAGACCTGACAATCACTCAAAGAGCATTTGGTATTATTGTGGCCCGTGTGTTCAGAATAAGGGAATTCAAATTTCAGTGCCACTGACCCCCTCGCTTTACCATTCACAGATCGATATTACGACGCTGCCATGCATTGACATTGACATGCGACACAGCATACAACAATAAGAAGCCTTATGGGCAATGTACACCGACTCGCAGCCTTCAGTAATGCCTTCCCTTGGTAGTACATATATACCATTTTGTTGTGTTGTTTGAGTGCTCCCGGGACTCGGTCAGGGTACAAGTTACTGTGTCTTGTGCTTTGAACCATATCATCATATCATGTAAGGCATGCATTTTGTAAACACCTTACTTTAAGCGAGAGAGACGCCGAGGCCGCTGCCGCCATATAATCTGCTCCCCCAGCCTGCTTTGAGCGTGTTGACCCACCGCAGGCCCACGATCTCTGGCCGCCGCACCGGCTGCCCCGACGTCAGGATCGCCGCCACAAGCTTGTGCAAGAACTTGACCCGTGCCTCCTCGTATCGTTTGCGCTGGTCCGCGTTGACCACTCCGTTCCTGATCCATTTGGCGGCCTGCTCCGGATCGCTCTGCAGCTGCGTCGCGAGCTTGCGCTTGCAGACATCCACCCATCCCAAGAAACAAAACAGAGGCTCGGAATGTGGTCATGCAAAATCCTAGGTACATACTATCCCTTAAAAGGAAAAGAAGGAAAAGAAGACGGTAAAGTAAAAAAAAAAAAAAAAAAAAAAAAAAAAAAAAAAAAAAAAGGAACAACTAAGTGAAGGTAAAAAAGTATTCATCTCTTTTTATAGATTCGTCGAAGTGGGGCTACCTGACTTTTTGACCTTCAGCAACCTCAACCTCCATCATCGCCACGCTAAGGCGTTGGCCGCGCATTCGTCGCCATAGCGCACACAATGCAGTTAAAACCCGGGTTTACTCCTCCGCCGCGGCCCGACAATAAGGTCGGCTCGGGGTCCATTGAGGGCCTGGTGCACTTCCGGCATCCCGCGTATCCCGATACAGAGCCCAATCTACTTCGCCTTGGAGCCTTCGACGACAGAGATGGCATTCAGTACGACTTTGCGCTCGCCTCCTGTTGCGTTGTGACCGGAAACACTTTCACGACCGGATGGCTCGCGACTCGGGTTATGCCTGGTAACGGCCAGAGCCCGCTTTTCCATCGCGTTCATCGCCCAGAAGATGGTGTTCTCCGAGCTCGCGAATATTATTTTGCGTTGGGGAGGAGGACCCCACGACCACTAAATACCCGGTCATCCCGTCCTTCGACCACTGGCGTTTTCCACACGGATACCTCCCACCGCCATGGAACGACCTCAGTATCGACCTTGATGCAACGCACCCGGGTGTCCCTTTCAAGGGCAAGATGGCTGCGATGGCCCGCGACGGCACGTGCCGTATCTCGGGGTATGGAGACGCCGCCGAGGCCGCGCACCTTGTGCCCCTGGTAAACGGGCATTGGTTCCGGTCCAACAACATGGAAAGGTACTGCCGTTTCCCAACGGAACCCCATCCCATCAACGACGAAAGAAACACGATCGCCCTCCGCCGCGACTTGCATCACCTGCTAGACACGCGCCGCTTCACCTTCATGGCCAAGTCCGTCTCCGGACCAGCACCACCCCCGACCGCAGAGCCATCGCCAGCCCCCGCCGCCCCCTCGGCTACCGCCCAGCTCGCCCTACACGTCATGCTCCCCTCGCCGTCAGGCCAGCTAGCGAGCTTGTACCACAACCGCGCACTACAGCAGCTAGTGCGGGGCATCGCGGTTGAGTTCCTGTTCGCGCGCTTTGCCTGGACGCTCTTCACAGACGAGAACACGCCCTTCCTGAGCGGTGCCCTCAGCCACAACGTGCTGTTGTTTAACCTCGCCGAGGGCCGCCTGGGCGAGGAGTCGCTACGGGCTGCTGAGGTTCGTAAGCATGCTAATATCTTCGAGACGTACGCCTTCTCCAGCCGCAGCGTCAGCCCTAGGAAGCGGTCGCGGCCGGGTAACTCGGTCGGGCGGACGGCTGCTGAAGATTTTGAATCGTTGAGCTACCTGGGCGTGTCGGACGAGGGGGACGGCTGGAATGCCAGTGATGTCGATAATGATGATGATGATGAGAGTGACGAGGAGCAGTGGACGAGAGGGCGGCGTAGGAAACGCAGTTATGATGCTTCGGCGCGGGCGGATAATAACACGCCGCCTACCCTCCTCGGGGGCCCGTCGGTATCAGTGTCGGGTGTGAGCATTGCTACTGTTCCCAACGAGCTACCTCCAGACTCGGCGGTGCCACCACTGAAGGAGGCTGATGAACCCGCCGGGCCGGATAACAAGCGGCTCCGAAGAAGCCTGGCTTGGCATCGATGACAGTGGTAAGGGGGCACACACCCTGTGACGAGGTATAATTCCAACCCCTCCCACCGACGCATGCGTGGTTAAAGGTGGGTGTCGGAAAGTCTTGATCCTTTCGAACCGAAAACCCGCACCTCAGCACTTGGCCCACAGTTCTTTCTATCTGGGCCCTAGAGAAAAGCCTTGGGCCGCCTCACTAGCCGATACGCCCTTTCTTTTCTTTCCAAGAAAAAAGAAAAGAGAAAAAAGGAAGGCAGGTAAAAGTGTGGACGGCGATGGAGTGAAAGGGGTGGTTGGAGAGCTGGGGGGCATCAGAGCCCCGAGGCACCCCGCCCAGAGCTCAGACATCAACCCTCTTAAACATGTGTAAAAGGCAATGAAGAGTATCGACACTCTGTGCCACCTACTTTAATTAATCGTCCATCAGCCCATGTCTTAGAAACTAAATATCTAGTAATTACATCTATCATCTACCGCTAATACCATTACACACCCCATCATTCCAAATACAACCACAACTACCATTGAGCAACCCGACAGTAAGCCCCTCCCTTCTCAACCCTCACCCACCACCACCATCATCATCATCCCAACAACCAACAACCCCCTATTTCGACTTATCCCCCTCCCCCCCCGCCGCCTTCTTCTCCGCCACCGCGAACTTCACCCTAATCTCCTCCTCCCCAAACCTCCTCGTATGCCTCCGCAACATCTCAGCCCGCTCATCCAGCGTCAGATCGATCTGGGCGCCGATGGGGACCAGGCAGCGGGCGAGGTGGGCGTAGTCCTTCATCAGTAGGCGCACCGTGATCATGAGGTAGTCGATGTTGTGGAAGACGAGGGCCTTCTCGGCGGCGTACGTCTCCTTCTGCCGCAGGAACGCGACCGGGTGCTGCCGCCAGTGCCGCCGCGGGTTGAGGTGGTGCGAGGTGTGGTAGCCGTCGTTGTAGCAGTAGCGGTTGCTCTGTTGTTTTTTGGCAGGTTAGTGGGTTGGTTGGTTTGGGGGGGGGGGGGGATAAAGGGGAAAGGGGTGGGTAGATCACATACCGGCACGTCGATCAGGGTGATGCTGGAGCGGAAGTCCGAGTCCGGCTCGTCGGCGTCGACAAAGGCGTGCTGGCCCCAGTTGCCGACCATCAGGCCGATGCGCATGAGGGTTAGCGGGCAGATGAAGACGAAGGTGGCGGCGCGGCTGTTGAGCTGGTACATGGCGTAGATGGCCGTGTAGTTGGACAGCTCCCAGAAGGCGGCGCGGGCGGCGTTGGCGTACTTGCCCTTGCGCAGGTAGTACAGCGGCAGGTCCAGCCAGATCAAGACCAAAAAGCGGCCAATGTAGTGCAGGAAGTGCAGCAGCTCGTCGCGCTGGTAGCGGAGCGTCGATGACAGGTCGTCCGGCCCGTTGCCCTCGACGTGGTGGTGCTTGACGTGGTGGTAGAAGTACGTGTTCCAGGTGTGGCCCATCAGCGGGTCCGTGAGGTAGGGGAAGTAGGTGTCGAACAGGCGCAGGAGGGGGGAGCCCTTGGCGAGGATGCCGCCCATGTGGATGTGCTGGTGCATCATGAGCGTGTAGGTGCCCATGTACCAGAACTGCATGACGAAGTGGAAGATGCCGTGGAGGTAGGTGAAGTTGTAGAAGAGCCAGATGGCGCTGGGCAGCGACGTGGTGAAGTACATGATGAGGTGTGTCAACATGATGACATCGGTGTCGTGGCGCACAATGGTACGGGCCCAAGCGATGTAGGGCAGGACGACATTCTGGTACACGACAGCGGGGAGTTTGGCCTGCAAGTCGGCGAGATCGAGCGATGAGATCACAGTTGGTTCAAAGTCCTCGCTGTCGGGGTCATTGAATCCATTCAGCTTTTGAATGTCGCTGGCATCCCTCTCTTCTGAGATGCCGTATTCTGTGATGCTTGTCTCTGATGTCAGCCATCTAACCCTCCACATGAGATTTCAAAGCGACTAGTACGCACTGTCGACTGCATCCTTGGAAGCAGAACGTCCAGAACCTGTGCTGGCGTAGCCCTCATCGCGGTCGACCTTGGTGCTTGCTCCTTTGATTTCCTTGTGCCGTTGGATGTCGTCCTCGAGGTTTTTCAGCAATAGGGTGTCAGGAATGGTTAATTCCGGGCTGTATATGATTTCCGCCATGGTTGGGGTATGCTGGTCGAGTGAAAACACACGAGGTGTTGTTGGTGTGTTTGTTTACCAGGGCCCCAGGGGTGAGCTTGGAAGGCCGGAGATGAGTTTCGAGATTTAGGGGATGAGATGAACCATGAACTAAATTCAAAACGACGTGGGCTCGCAATCCAAGACGACGAAGTCGTTGGGCGCCAGGCCTGTGGTATGTATTTGCGACTCGATGCTTCACGAGCACACGTACAGCGCAGTTTGGGGTCTGTACAAGAACTGCGCCGTCAACAACTCCGAGGCGTAGAATGCAGGACCAACTTGACCGTTGCCTGTCAAAATCTTGAAACCCGCATGTTGGGTCAGCCCACACCCACACCTTGCAGCTCCCTGAGCTTAGACCATGCCGATGGTGGGTTTTCGACCCCAGCATGCTTCGAAAGGAGCCAATCATCTTACATCACAGCTGAAATGCCGGCGGGTCTCGCCAGGCCTAATCTGAATCGAAATTGTGTACGTTATCACCGACGCGTCCTGTTTTAGGGGAACAGCAAACATAAAAATGAATCTGGTCCAAAGCATCTGTATTCTGCTCTGGAGGTTTGGTGATCGAGGTCAACGTGCTTGGCATTTTGTTTCCATAAAGCTTTAAGACTAGTGGGCACTTTAAACTACCGTGTTACGCCTTTGTTTCGGTAACAATAATCTGTAATGTGTAGTTACTCCTTTCAGGGGCTGAACCCGAAATCCTTGCCCACCATGCATTCAGGTACTCTCATCGAGGATGACAAGCGACGAATACCCCCGTGCGGGTAGGTCAAGAATTGGCAAATATACGAATGATACTGGGAAGGAATTCACTACTGCTTGTCGTGACGTGAGGCCAGCGGATAGCGGGGAGAAGCAAGTTAGTTACATCAAGAAGTTCCGTCAACAACCAATGCAATAAACCAGAGATATCGCTCCTTACCAAAAATAAATAACTAAACGAACCGCCTGTTAACTATCAACCATCACTCATCCCCCCTCCCACCTCCCACCTCCCACCTCCCACCTCCCACCTTATAACTTCCCCTTCACCTCCCCCCCCGCCTCCCTCACCTCCTGCGCACTCCTCAACAGCGCATAAACGGTCTGCAACCTCGGCATCTCCACGCCCCTGGCCCTCGCAATCCTCACCGGATTCCCCAGTATCACCTCGATCTCCATCGGCCTCCCCGCCTCCCAATCCAACAACATGCTCGGCTTGCTGCCCACATTGCGCTCGGTACTCCGCAGGATCCGCTCCGGCCCCGCCAGCGAAGCGGGGAAAGCCCGGCCCAACACCTGCGGCGCGGCCGCCCAGATCTCGCGCATCACGCCCGCCAGGTGGGCGCGCAGCTCGGCGTCGCGCGACATGTCGGCGTTGCCGCGCCCGCCGGAGAGCACCGCAGAGGGGTTGAAGGCCGCGTTGATGCACAGCTTGTGCCACCGGATCGTTTGCAGCGCGGTCTCGTCGGCTGCGAGGTCGACATCGCGGATCTGCCCGAGCCGCGTCCACCAGTCGGAGAGTAGGGCGGCGCGGTGGGCGCCGGCTTGTTGGAGGGCGGCGGTGCTGGTGGCGGGAGGGTTGTTGTTGTTGTTGATGCTGCTGCTGCTGCTGCCAGTGGTGGTGCCGGGGGCGGGGGTGGCGCCGGTTGGGGTGAGCGCGCCGGTTGTGTCATCGCCTCGGGGGTAGGTGGCCGTGCTACTGCTGCCGCTGTTGTTGTTCTTGTCGGAGGGCGGGGAGAAGGAGGCCGAGTCCGAGTAGGGGCCGATGTGGATGCGTGTCCATCGGTTCTGTCGGATGGTGCCCGGGGAGGTCTGCTCGGCGGAGATGACGGTGACGGCGCTGATGATGGGCGTGGAAGGGAAGCGGGTGCGGTAGGGCTGCTCCACGCCGACGCCGTTTTGAATGAGCACGATGCATGAGTTGGCGCCGACGAGCGGGGCGATGAGGGCGCTGTCGTCGGAGCGGTCCGGCAGGGCTTTGGTGGTGACGATGATGTAGTCCCACTCGTGAGGTCCGGCGCCAGACGGGCTAGGGTTGGTGGCCGCCGCCGCTACCGAGGGAAAGACGGCATGCGGCCGGAAGGTGTAGTCGCCGAAGGTGTGAGTCTGAAGTTGGACGCCATGTTCCGTAAGGGCCTTGTAGTTTGAGCGGGCGATGAGCGAGACATGGATGTTGTGAGATGGCTAGGCGGTCAGTGAAATGTTCCTCTCGACGGAATGGAACTGACTTACATGGTGTAGCCGCGAGGCGTAGAAGCACCCAACAGCGCCGGCGCCGACGAAGATGACGTGGACGGGTCTGGGTCGGTCAGTTTCCTTTCTCGTTCATCTTCCACCATCCTATCATCCTTTCGAGTGACCATACCTGTTCGGGTTTGTACCCGGGCCCAAAGCCTCAAGCCCACCCATCTTGCAAACCAAGTCGTGAAACGGAGATCAACAATTCCCTTGCCCTACTTTCCCTCCCTACCAGACTCTCAACCCGTGCCTTCCTAGCTTGCCCTCCCTTCCTCGTCGATCTGTCGACCCGGTATCTTCCGTGCTGCCGCCGCCTTCACCGTGTTCCGATCGACCAACCGTAAAAGACCGACTGGTCGCTTCGGTCTCCCCGAAAACCAGATTCCTCACACAAATCCAATTGGCCAATAAATGGATCCGATCCCTCTTCCAAGACGCACGTTCTCAACACGTTCCCAGCACGTTGCAAGCACGTTTCAAAGCCAAGCAGGGAGCTCCAAACCGGAAAAAAAAGATGCTAGTAAGCTAAGCAAGCCAAGCAAGCCACCGCAATCGAATCGTGCACAGTTCTTTCGATGAGGGAGGTAGATGGCGCAGATGACTTTGGTGCAACCCGATGGCGGTTTTTGATCTCTCCAAACCTGGAATGGAAGGATGGAAGTCGTCAATGAACGACCGAGAACCGCCGGCTCGCGTCACGCAATCCGAGTGGCGCCCTGGACCTGGAAGCTTGGCCCCGCACCTCATACCCGCGATATTCCCCATGCGGGGAACGAATTGGGGAATGGGAAACGTGCAGAGCGAGCGGGCGGGGCGGGACTCGGCCGGTTCACGGCAGCATCGGCGGGGCTAACTTTGCCGAGTCCCGGGTCTTCTTTCTGTATGGAGGTATGTATGTAGGTATGTATGTAGGTCCTTCACCTGTTCGCCGGGACTCGAGTGTGTGACACAGCAGGATTGATTACTTTTTGGAGTTGGGAAGAATAGACGAACAGGTTGGAGAGGCCAAATAGTTGGAGAATCGGGTCTTACAAAAGGTCTAGATTTGTCTCGACTTCTTACACCACAGCTCCGCCTTGTCTTGCTCTATCTTTAACTAACATGAGCGAGACATCCGAAAGATCGCGATGTGATGTGACCTGTCTGTCTCAGAGACACGCAGAATCAGCGTGTCGGGGCTGACGCAATTTTGAGCCACTCGTGCTGTGTCGTGCCGCCATGAACCCAACCACATGTTCTCACCAAGCGCGTCATCTGATATTACGCCGCCGTGTGACATTCGACCGCCGAATCTCCTAGTATTCCATACTCTATCGAGTTGTGATACGGCTACGGAATACGATTACAGCATCCCCGCCCCGACCTCCCAACTGGGCGAAGCACAGCAACGCCCTCCCCCCTCCCCCCTCTCATCCTCGGAAGTGGTGGGCTTGCCGTTATCGCCTGCGAATTCTTTGACAACACAGAATTGAGATATCATTATGTACTTGCAAGGGCTCTTGCTCTCTCTCATCTGCATCCTCGAAGTGAGGCCCGACGGGGGGCGTCATGCGAGTCGCCTATACTGGTGTGATGATGTGATGATCGCTCCCAGCTAGGAACTACCCGCTCTGCCTTATGGAAGCATACATGTTCATGCTCATGCAGCCCGGGTTGGTGTGACTCCCGTCCTTGGCACGCCTCCCGTGCGCCGTCGACGAAGAACGACCTTGTGCAACATTTCGATATGTAACCTCTACTGATTCCCGGGTATCCTTGAGTATCAAGACGATTTCTCAACACGGGCGCCCAGCAACGGGTCCAAGTTCGTAATCTATGCCAACAGCAATTATCCGCGCCAACAGTGATAATGACTGGGGATGTAGGTACACGCAAAAGAGCGAGTACCCGCCATGGCAATTCGAGTCCCCCGGTTAACCTACCATGCTTCCGTCATCATAACTGACGCGATGCGCACGTGTGGATGCGGGGCACCGAACCCTCGACCTGCCCCGGTTCATCTTCCGCGAGGTACGCTAAGGTACGGGCCATGCAGCGGCCAGGCTCGGCGTTCGCCAAGTCGGCTTCCCGCAGCATCATCGAGACGCCTTCCAAAAAAAAAAAAGGGTAGGCACGGCAAGACCACGCAGACAAGGGGGCAGCTTTTTTTGCGCTCGTTACATAACGGAGCGAGTCACCTTCTTCGGCCACGCTTGTGTGTGATTAAACGCTGTCTCACCCACACAACGGGGCTTCGCGGGTGTGCCCCCATGGCCAAGGAGCTTCACTGCCGGCATGCCAACCAACTCGATGAAGCGTGTTGTGAGTGGCGTCGATAGACGCATGGGTCTGATGCCAACTTGATGGGGGCGCGTGGGGGTCGCCCATAACCCGAGTTCAGCTCCTGATAGTTACTCACTTGAGCTACAGGGCGGATGGGCCAATTGGATGGCCCTGCTGCATCCTTCACTCCAAGCCTTGACACGGGGGGGAGATGAGCAACTCCTCCGTCATCGGTATGAGATGGTACTGGCTGCGGCGACCGCCGCCACGCCATCCCAGCGTTCAGATTTCCGTGCCGTGGGAGTTTCGGTCCAGACCGAAGCTGGATCGGGTGGAGGTCAAAAGTGGCGACCTGTACCAATCTGTCGGAGAATGGGCGAGGACTGCCAAGAAAAAAACGATGCCAAGCTCTGGCTAGGCCTCGAGAACGGGATTGCCCAAGCAACGCCTTGGCTGAATGATGCCCGAGATTTCCACCATAGGCTGTCGGTGAGTTCCCTTTGGACCGTGATCAGAGGTTCTGGAAGGTTGGCCGAGCCAGGGCTGAATCGCGCTTGTCGATCGTCCTTTCCCATGGGTCGCCAAGAACCTCGCCACGATGAAGGTCGCAAGCCGAACCGAGTGCCCAAGGTTGGGCTGAGGACCACCGTTCAAGAGGGTGGTGGCTTGATTATGGAAGGCCAGGAAGTCCGGGTCCTGCGACGGCTTGCCCCGTTGTTGCCAACGATCCGCGATGCTGGTCGTATGATATTGAGTCCCCGAGCAGACGAACTGTCCACTCCGCTGGCCAACGCGAGAGATTCTACAACTTGTAGAAGTGATTCTTGCTGTTGGCGGCCGGGCTTCGTGTAACTGAAACCTTCGGATCAGGTGCGGAACTTTGGACCA
Source organism: Chaetomium cochliodes (assembly GCA_023383405.1). Classification (NCBI taxonomy): domain Eukaryota; kingdom Fungi; phylum Ascomycota; class Sordariomycetes; order Sordariales; family Chaetomiaceae; genus Chaetomium; species Chaetomium cochliodes. The sequence continues at coordinate 1,505,206 of JAKWJL010000022.1, read as the reverse complement.
ATACTGCCTCCTTCCAGTCGTTGGCGGTCTGACACCGCAACTCCTGAGTGACCAACCTCCGTGGGCAGAGAAAAGAGACGGATGATGGCTTATCCGATGTGCACGTTTTACCATGTCGTTTCCGGGACAAGGTACAGGCATGACAGCACATATCTGCGTGCTGGTGGGCGGAACGTGGGATGTCCTTGGTTCTTGTCTCTGAAGTTATTCAGAGGGTCGTGTGTGTCATCTCGTGCCAGGGAGCCGCGTGCCGATCTTCGCCCGATGTCCCAGGATTTAAAACGCCGGCGGAATGGGGCGATGGTGATGTGTCCATTGGACAGTTGCTGGCACAGACGCCATGCATCATGACCGTCAAAGCCGGATGTGCGGCTCTTTGAGTTGCCGGCCGGTTTGAGAAGAAACGGGGTGGAGGGCTCGAGGCTGTTGCGGTGTTGCGGGTGACTGTTCTTGAACCAATCTGAGCCGACAGTTTGTCGACCGGGTCAGGGTTGAAACCAGCGATTAAGAACTCGCCGAGCCGGGCAAGGGTGGCCATCGGCGCCCAGTTTGTCAACTTGTATGTAATAGATGGCATCACGGAGGGACCGACAAATGCCCAAATCGTCCCTCTGCATTGCTTCGGGAAGGAAACACTTGTGTGGGCGAAATGAAAATTTTTACACAGGTCCAAGCGCCGGACAGACCTGGCAGCAGGGCCCGATTAGGGACCGGGCCCTGACCCCACCGCACTCCATGTTTAGGACAACACGTTACTTCAGACAAACTCGCATCAACCCTCTTCGCGGGGTAGTTAGTTATCTAGAGAATCACTCACTTGTAAAGTCAAGGAACCAAACTTGGAATCGAAGGTGATACTAGCGTTCAGCCAAGCTGTCGGTCCGACCTGGGCCACTTTGGGCCACTTGTAGGCGTTGGGATTGTGTCCTCGCAAACACGAACCTGCTTGGAGTTGCACGATCTCTGTCTGCACAAGACAATAGTCTGTCATTTACGATGTTCGCATTGGGTGAGAGAACCGGTGAAATTTGTCTCTTGCAAGATCCAAGCCTTGGCGGTCTCGGGGGGGTGGACGGTGATCTCTTGGCTGGCCCTGGGTAACTCACAACCTGCCCGGCCAAAGACCGGCAACGGAGCCCATGACAGGGCGAATCTCGTCAAGATGCCGGCTGTATCGTTGAGGCTGCCGTTCGCTTCAGAATTCACGGGGAGATCGGCGCGGCTCAGCGGCGGCTGGCAATCTGGACATTTTGCCTCTAATCGACTGCAGAGCCACAAGAGTCCAACTGCAGGCGGGAGCGAGGGTTCGATCACACCTGTGGGCATCCCTCCTACCATGCCAAGAGGGCCCGTAACAATCGTCGGCTGTGTGGAAGCGGCCTGTCACGGCTGACCTTTCTGGCATCCATGTCCACCAACGGCAAGGTGAGAACATGGTCACTGGCGCGGGATGCCGAGCACCCAATGTGCGTTGAAGAAGGGGGACTCGGAGTCATTGCAATGCCCCATCCCTCGCTCCGTCTGCGGGCGACGTGATGCACGTGTGAGGACACAGCATTTCAAGTTGACTCGGGGTTGGCGTTTTACTAGGGGGGCACGAAATAGATAGTCGATTTCGAGCCGGCGGGCGCGGAACGGGGAGAGGGGGTCAGAAGATGCTCCTCGGTCTCACGGGCCACGGCATCGGCAATCCTGCCACACATGACGAGAAGGGAAGCGTTTATCGAGACTCTGGCCGTGGAAGTTAACGGGGTCTCGCTCAAGTTTGACGGTGTGGGTGGTTGTTTCGTTTGGTGTGTGTGTGACCTGCAGTTGCTGGAGAGAAGCGCGTCATTCAGGCATCGGCGCTAACGAACATTCCCTGGAGAAACTCCCGTCAGCCAAGAGCAAGAACCCTTGCGCCCGCGTTCTGCACTGCACTAAAACCATACAAGGCTTGGGGCACGGAGCATCCTGACCCTTCGACATTTGGCCATCCATACGAAGTACTTCGTAGTAACGGTAATGAACAGGAGGCGGAACTCACCTAAGGTATCATCACGGTTATGGGACGAAGAAGAATCCCAGCCAAATTCAAGATTGTAGCCAGCCATTTTGTCGAGATTGTTCGGGCCTGTTGCCTTTGATTGGGGTTTTTACCCGTGTCTCAAGAAGCGCCGCCGTGGGGATGCTCCTCTGAATGGCAGCGGAGACGGGCAGCACCCCACTCACCAACTGGGGCCCTCCTCAGAGTTGCCCGTGATGGTGCCGAGCCTTTCGCAAACTGCACGCGGTAACGGCAAGAATTAGTTACGGCATGAACTCGACCACTCAGATCCGTCTCGGGCAATGGGGCCATGGGGAAGTGGGCGGGAGAAACACGGCAGTCCTCGTCTTGTCACAATTCCCATGCCTTCCATAGCTTCCATCAGATGCAGGTGAAAGGGAGCGGAGACGCCGGACTTTTCCGATGGTGCCAAAGTCAGAAAGTCAGGAACTTCATTCAGCCTACGGATGATGGATGAGTAAGATGGGGGCTGGGAGGCACGAGCCAGACCCAGATATCTTGCGCGACTGCCCCGTGCAGGAAATGCAGGAAATGCAGGAAAGCATCAAGCCCGAAGGGCAGACCGAGTGAGGAAGGAGCCCGAGCCACTCCCGTCTGGGTCTGGGGGGACTCGGAGAGGAAAGAGGAAAGTGGGAGGAACCTGGCTCGAACTGTGGAAGCCCGGCGCTCGGGGCAAGAAGGGGCAAGAACGGGCAAAGAACCCTTGGGACTTGCACTGGTTTCCCACCGAGCCACCCCTCGACCACCCCTCGACCACCCACTCCATTCGCACCCACTCACTGCCACTCAACCAACATGGTTTCTTCGTTTCTCGTTTCCTCCAATGGAGCCTCCGCTTTTCACGTTGCCAACCCGCCCCAGGATGCTGTTGCCCTTGCCCTCTTTCCCTCGGTCTCCACACCACGCCCACTGCTGCCCACGCCCACGCCCACCAACCCAGCCTGCGCCGTGCCGAGCTCCCACTCCGGCGATGCTGAGCCCTTGTCAGCCGGGTCTGTCTGTCTGTCTGCTGCTGCTGCTGCTGCTGCTCCTGCTGGACGATCCCATCAGGGAAACCCGCGAACCCGCGGACCCGTTATTCGCCTAGAAGGAGGCTGCGACCAACCAGTCTTGCCGTCATTTGCGAGGAACATGGGGGCCGATGTATTCGTACCCTGAATCCGCCCTGAATCTCGCTGTTTGTCTTGTCAATTCGGCGCGTCCCCAGCCGTAGCCTGTACTGCAGCCATGTACTCCGCCAAGCACCGCCGTGGCATGCCATCCCGATCTGGTTCACGTTTCGTCACTCGCACCGGACCTTGGCTTGCTGGGTCAGGGCAGCCACAAGCCCGTGGTCCATCCACCCCTAGCGCCCCGTTTCGCCAGCATCCACATGCGGAATCCCACGACGACCCTGATGAGAAGCTTGCAGTCCCACGCCGGGCCGATACATAATAAGAAGCACACCTCTCCCTCCGCCTCGCTCCGAGTCTCGCACTCACGGTTCCAGTCAGCCAGCCTCACACCTCCGACTTTTATCGTTTTTGCCCGACTGCCCACTGTCCACTTCTTTCAGTAACTGCTCTCTCTGTCATCATACTCGTGCTGGTTTGTCCTGCACGCCATGCCCGACCGGAGTAGCTCCAGCTAGCTAGCCCTCCAACAAACTCCGGAAGGAGCTCACCCGTCGTCGGCTGTTCTACGGTCGCCTCTGCTCGCCGCGCCGCTGTTGTTGGCAACCCGTGCCGTCAGTGCCGTCAGCTGCCTAACAGTTCTTGTTTCGGTTGTTGGTTGCCTTTGCACACTTCAACATCCGGCAGAAGCGATTTGCTGACCTAAGGTTCAGCCGGCTCGCAAGGCGAGCTCTTCCGACACAGGACATCCCGTCTCTCCGTTTGCCCTGGCATCTCCACCTTTGCCCTTGCGACCACACTCCGGCCCGCCCGTCGCCCTCGGAAGAATCGCACCTCATCGGTCGACTTACACCACTCTTCTTCACTGCCCCAGCTCCACCGGGCAGCCGTCAACGACCTAGACAGGCCACCACCACAATCTCCACTCAACCCACATTATTTTTATTTCATTTTCCTGGCCAACTTTTTGGCTGTTCGAGTTCCTCGACAAACGAACGTTGTTTTTTGGCTTCGATTCCGGAGTCAGCGGCACCCCGTACCGATGTTTTTGGGCGGGCGGTACCCCCAGCAATGACCCTCTGAGCGGTGCACGTTGCGACCCTCTTTGTCTCGAACCCCCGTCGCCCGTCGGGCATTCCCGAAGGCTTTGCTTTTTTCCCCTGTCGGCTCTGCAGCTCCGACAAGCCTCCGACTCTGCGACTTTGCGACTTTGCGACACCGCAGCAACTCGTTCGAGATCGGACGTTATCCCGGACTCACAACCCGCCGTCGCGCCTTGATAGACCGACTGCGATTGCAATTCCTCCGCCATGCTCATCGACGGAGAAAAGTGGGCTTGCGAGGCCTGTGTGAGAGGCCATCGCGTTAGCAACTGCCAGCATCACGGTGAGTGATTTTTGCTTTCTTCCCCTGCATGTAGTTCCCGTCTTCGATGTGCTGCAATGCGCTGGCACGCTGGCTGCTTGGCCTGGTCGGCTGCAACCGAGGGGTAGCGGGATTACCGCAGCAATCGCAGCACACGACAAGCTTCATAGTGGGGGCCCGTTGCTGCTGCCCCTGCTTGCTTCCCCTCAATGCCCCCAACTTTTCATGCGGCCTGTCTCCAACTTTGATGTCGCGGGGTAACGGTGATGGGAGAGAGAGCTGAGAGCTAACCCTCGGGTATAGATCGGCCACTTCAACACATCAACAAGAAGGGACGGCCTGTTTCGCAATGCCAGCACTGCCGCGCAATGCGCAAGTCGCGTGCAGCCCACGTCAAGTGCGACTGCGGCGAGAAGACGCATAAGTGCGTGCACTTGAGGCCGGTCATTGATGGTCACAAGGGTGAGCATTGTCGAGTCTGATTGATCAAGGCTCTGCCCTTTTGATTCCTGACCTTCCTTCGCAGAAAGCTGCTGCTGTGGCCATGGCGGCCGTTGCACCTGCTCGCACAAGAGGGAACCGACGCTGGACACGGTGCCCGAGTCCGACTCGGACGAACCCATCCCATCGCAGCCCAAGATCGCCAAGTCGGGCTCCCGCCCTAGACGCCGCGCCAACACGACCAACTCGGATGCCTGCCTGTCCTTCGACGCCAACGGCAACCACAAGCCGACCTACAAGCACGCTAAGGCTTCGCAAAAATGCGGACCCTATCAGCTAACCCGCGGCAACTCGGTGACGAGCGCGAGCAGTATGGGTAGCATGAGGAACCGATCAATGGACGATCTCTTTAGCGCCAGCGCCAGCGGCGATTCCAGCTCTGCGACCGGGAGCAGCAGCACCGATGGCATCGCTCAGGCGCAGCGCCGAGTCAAGTCGGAAGCTACCTCGCCCCTCTTGGAGGGCTCCTCTTCTTTTGCCCAGCTCAACGGGCAACTCCCGCCCTTGGATCTTTCGAGCATCAAGTACCCCCCGTACATCCCGAACAGCGCCGACTTCTTCGGCGCCCTTTCGGATTATGAGCAGCCCATGTTCAGTGCCGGGCTGAGCGCGGCTTCCGTCGATTGGAGCGGCTACGAAGGCCTGGAGCTCGCTGGCAAGACGTCCGACTTTGCGCCTTCGAACTATAGCCAACCGCAAAGCTACGGTGGCTTCGACTTTGCCGGATCGGAGCATATCCCAACGATGACCACAACCACCTCCACATCGGGCGAAGTTTCCGAAGTAGAGGACTTTTTATCGAATCCGCTCGACGATTTTGAGACGTATCAGAGCAGCGCTTCCCTCAACGGGTACGGCTTCGGCCACACGCACGTCGATCTTCTTGGAAACACGGGCCTCACGAATCTAGACTTGGATGAATTCAGCTACATGAAGAAGGACGCCAGCAAGTTCCTACCGACCCCCGCCACAATGCCCGGCGACGACCCGACGCTCCTCACCACCAGCGCGCCCGCATTCAGCGGTCTCACCTCACTGGATGACGACCCGGGCTTCTGGATGAACGACTACACGGTGCCGGCTCTAACCGAATCCCCCACAGAAAGTAACATGGTATCATTTTGGGACGGGCAATAGCGGGGGGCGATACTCGGTAGCAGAACCATCCTGACGGTTTCTCGCACATTTCGGTTCGAATACCCTGCCCTCTATCAGTTCTGGAGAGATGGTTCAAACAGCGGATACCTCAATGCCACGTACATATTCCTGTTGCTCGCCGGGGCTATGATTCAAGTCGCATTTACTGGCTTACACGGAAAATGGAGCACGCAAACGGGGCGGCGATCTGGTCTGGGCAGTTCTCTTCGAGGTGGTGGCGCAGAAGGCAGTTCATTTTCTTTTTCCGTTTATTTCCTTCCGTCTGGGCATGAAAGTCGAACGACATGATGATCATTTCTCTTGCCTTCATCATATTTTCCGCATCACATGCATCATATCACACCCAAATCTGTTTCCCGCATTTCCTGTCGCATTTTCAGCCGGAGGCGCGTTTTAGGGTTCACAAAGGAGACAAGAAAAAAAGGAGAGGCACGTTTGTTTCTGGAAATCTTGTTAAGGCTCGGGAATCCCGACGGCCTACAACTGATGGCCACATGTGTGTGGCTATTTGAATTACCATAGGGCACTATGGTGCACTATTTACGTTTTTGCGGTGGCTTGCACATTCCAAGCTCATCCGTTTCCGCTATTCACGGCTCCCCGTTTTATCACAACAACCACGATTTGAATATAGATGCTGGGAGCATGGGGCACATAAGAGCAAGCATAGCATCACAGCATTGCGGGAAAAGAGAGAAGAAGAAGAAGAATAGAACAGACATTTTCTTGTTGGGTTGGCTGGCTGGCTGGCCTGTCCGGATTGGGGATGGTGGTTGATTCCCCCTTTTGGGTTTTCTCCGTGATCAAGAGGTAACTAACTATGATGGCATGTCTGTGGTTGTCGATGAGGTGTGCCGCTCATGCCGATCTGCCTTGACAACCAACCGTCGACGATCCCCCCCTTTTTTTTTTGTTTCTCCTGGCCCGCTTGTTGGGAAACTCCCTGATCCCTCCTTGCCCCGTGGAGATGGTGCCTTGCCCGTGGAGGTCCGTACGTGCACAGCGGCTCCGCCGCGCTTCTGTCCGTGTCCGCGGCCAAATCTCGGCATTCTCGGCCCTGTTCTGGCAGCGGCGGTGAGCCGCACTTCGAGTGCCAATGCCCCAGTCCCGGTTGCTAGGCTGCGGATGGCTGCGGATGGCTGCGGATGCCGGGGCAGTTCCCCCACTTTTTTAGGGGAGACAGAAAGTTTCCTTACCTAAACCCACTTGGAAGTTTCGATGGGCGGCTGATTCTATCGGTTGGCGGGGTTATCATTCACCCCACCCCACGGGAATATGGGTGTGAATTATGGCATGGATGGCAAGCGGATGGGTGGATGGGCACCGAGGTGAGTGGCTTGGCGAAAGAAGAGGTGGGGAAGAGAAGAGATGGGCGTGATGGGGTTTTGGCTGCTGCATGCTGGGACAGGAAACGCAGGACACACAGCTACAGTAACAACAACAACAACAAGTAAGCGCAGTAGATTACAGTAAGGCTTGTCTGTCATGGGTCATTGTCTGTCTGTCCACACAAACAATAGAAGCTGCAGCTCCCGAAGCCACCGCCGCCGCCGCCCTCGGCCCTCGGGTGGAGCGCGCGCATGAATCCATCGGTTCGAATCGGCTTGGCCTTGGTTAGCGCCCCCCCTCGTCTTGTCTAAGAATAACTACCTTAGCTAGCGTTCTGTGTCGAGCGTCGAGTGTGTGTCTCTTGTGCGCGTGGCTTGTGTGCTCTTGGCTACGGTTGGGCGTGTGTCTTGTTTCTAAACGTTAGTGCCAGACTCGTGCCCCCTGCACTGCAGGCGGGCGAGGTGTGCTACTGCGAGGCCGGTGCTGCGGCTGCTGGTGCTGGTGCTGCTGCTGCTGCTGCTGCATGGCATTGCGGCATTGGGTTTGGCGGGCATGGCATCATAGCGTGGGCATGCGGGGTTGTTGGGTTGCCCGCCCTGTTTCGGGGAGGGTGTTGGTTGCACAGGAGTTTAGTACGTGTGGAGGAGGGAGACAGACAGACCAGACAGACGACGGACGGGCGGGCGGCCGGGCGGCCGGGTTGGCTGGCTGGCAATCCTGGGGTAAAGTGAAGTGGTCGGTGGCTGTCATGTGAAGCTGCCCGCCCCTCCCGGGAGAAGGGTCACACGTGGGGGATGGAAGGCAGGCTGCCCGCTTTCGGGGAGCTCTGCTGCTTGGGTGCTTGGGCTTCGTGGCCAGCCGTCCGGGACCTGGCTGGCTGGCCGACTGGCTGGTTAGTTAGCTGTTTTGGGTTCACGTGGTAGTGGTTTTGGTTTTTTGGTTTCTCCTCGGCCCGGGTTTTGCGGTGCGAGCGGCTCTGGGGCCTCGGGAGACAACCGGCGGGGTGTTCTGCTGGCCGCCTTTTTTTTTTTTACTTTTCCTGGGTAATAATTTAAGCTAGCAAAGCGCGGTAACCAGAAACCAGGCCTTTGGGTTGCGGCTGTGGGGAGAGATAAGCTGGCAGTGACTGGCTGACTGGCTTGTTACACAGGAGCCGGTCCCCCCAAGAGCCGGCAAGGGACACCCTGATGAGCCAGCCGTTGAGAGTTTATTTCTTTTTCTTGCTTCGACACCCTCGGGTAGTTCCGTGCGCACGGCAAAGGGGGCGCGCGATGTGACATGGTGGCATTAGCCCGTCCTTTGACAAGTCATGCACTGTTGAGGCCGCAGCTCGGACGAAACTCACCGCAAGAGGTGAGCAGAGAGGTTGATCCCCGATCGGGCACACGACCCTAAATGTGAGGCGGCCCCCCGAGAGCACCGTGAGGGCCGGTCTGTAGATAGGAAGGGATCGACTCCGGCTCCAGCTTCTCGCTTACTTTCGGGGGAGAACAAGAAAATTGTTGTCTCCGGGGCTGCTTGATGATTTTCAGGGGCTGACGGGAGTTGGGTATCACAGGATGGACACGCGTGAAAGCAGTGCAACCGATGTGCCCGAGTCCGTAGTTAGTGAGTCTAAAGTCAATATGCGAGGCTCAATATGCTCCATCACCAAATTGGCAAAAAAAGCTGGACTCCAAGTGTAGAAGCTCGAGTTGTAGAAACGAAAGAAAAGGTATCCGGAAGTTTGGAGGAACTCTTTTTACTTATCTACATTTCTTTTACTTTCTTTTCCTATCTTTTCCCTCCATCTCTTCTTATTTTGGGTTTTCTACTTTCTTTTACACTGACCAGTCCCGTTCGAGGACATTTTTCGTATCGTTATTTAAAACTCCAAGCACAACCTAAACATTGCCAACAAGATTGGCGACGGCATTAGCGTCGCAGACCTCAAGCAACTCATGCAGGACTCACTTTACTTATCGAACCGCCACTACCTTGTCCGTCTTATATAGCACTGTCCATTCTAAGCGTTACTGTCTATCCTACGGGATGGACAGCGCGATATTGACTTATATTCTTTTGCCCTTTGGCTTTTCTTAGGTCAAATACTACTTTCCAAAGAATGAAACAGCCACTCTGGAGTACGGGTGTGAAGGAAGGGGGTGAGGCATGTAGCATTAAAGCCATATATAGGTGTACAAAACAACCAACGACCCCCCGATCAGCCCAACGCCCGCTCCGGGTATACAACCACAAATATATACAAACAATTCGCAAACGCTGCTCTCGGCTCATGCCACTTGAAAGACAGCGCTGCGTAAGACTAACAAAACCCGCCTGTCACGGGGCAACTGATATGCCCCCCCTTTCCCATCGTATATACTCGCGACGGATCCTCTGAGAAAACGAGATCGCCCCCCCCACCCAGACAACATCAAAGCACTCCCCATCCCTCCAGCAAAGCCTCCACAGTTCCATCAGACGGCAGCGGGCCAACATGATGCATCGGCATCGGCGCCGGGTCATCCCCTAAGCAAGCCCGCCAACGTTGGGATCGTCATACCAAGTGAGGTATCCGTTCCTCAACACCGCGCGCACATCCACCAGCGCCGGCAGCGGGTCATCCCGGGTCTCCACGCCGCCCACCTCCGTTTTGACATCGGCGGCAGCGGCAACACCATCACCGTTAGTCGGGGCGGCACCGTGCTCAGTAGTGCCAAGCGCCGCCTCTGCAGGCTGCTGCTGCGCACCCCCCGAGGCCGCAGCCGTAGCTGCATCTGGTGGGCCCGCGGCAGTGGCAGAACCGTCAACGGCGCTGGCGAGATCCGCCAGCTGCTGCAAGTTCTGGCCGGCAGCCGCCGCAGTGGCACTCGGGTCCACGGCGGCGCTCTGGAGACGCGCCTGGTACCAGGTAAGTTTGTGGCGCACGGCGGCGTTCCACGCCGAGGGCGCCATGCTGTGCTCGAGGATCTGGCTGGTCAGGCGGGCGGCTTCGTCGCGCGTGTTAACGTAACGGTGTAGCTCGATGAGGCCGAGGGCGGCGACGGCGACGAAGTGGTGCGTGACAGGGCTGGACAAGTTGTGGTTGGTGGCAAGCAGACCGGTCAGCATCTTGGTGGCTTGGAGGAGGTTAGGGGGGCGCTGCTGCTCCTGGTCCGGAGAGAGCAGCTCAGCCACGGCGCGGAGGTGCCAGTAAGCGAGGTTGAGCACTGGATGATTGTTGTCCTCGCTCGGGATGAGCCAGCTTAACATTTGGGTGATCCCGGAGAGCAATATAGCCACGGACTGAGACTCTGGGGGGTCGGTCGGTGGTTTGAGAATGAAGCGCATCATAAAATTGGAGACGTAGGAGGCCCCTGTTGAATTTGTTAGGAGGCAAAAGTAGGCAATGGAGGGAGAAAGACTCACGGATCAAGGCAAAAACGGTCCCTCCGACGATATGCTTCAAGCCCAGCGGGGGGACGGTAAGGTCACTGATGATCATGGTTGGCTTGGCCACCCCGAGCGCATGCCAGCGATCCAACATGATCAAAACCCACCACGCTCGCAAGGAAACGTTGCCATCCGAGTTAGGATCCTGTTCGGGATTCGGATTGGGGTTAATTGCCCGAGAATGGACACCCATCGAATACCCAAGCCCGACAGCCCGAGCGAGGATTTTGAGCTTGGTTGGGCCTTGCCAGCCCTTGGCAGACGGGAGACTGACGCAGTCCACCGAGATCATCGCCATGATCAAGGTCTGGAGGCTCACCAGATCGGTGACGGAAGAGCACGGCTTCCCCTCGGCCTCCCATTCGTTCAGAAGGCGCCATGTGGTAACAGTATCGCCGTCCATTTGACCGCCGGAATCGGGAGAGACGTATTTCATCACGGAGAAGAATCCGTTGTAGAAGGCATTCTGGAGACCTGACGGTGCCCGCCGCAAGAGCGACTGCACTAGGGCCTTGCTGCTCGCCAACACTGGGAAAATGGGGTGGATGTGCTCCAAATAGCTGAGAGTTGCTGGTCAGTAGGGAATTCGAGGGGATAAGAGTTAAGGCTGGTACACTTACCGATTGAAAACGACGTCATCGATTTCCGGCAGCTGGTCCGCTTGATGCGACGACCCTTGAGGAAGGCTGACTTGTGCCATAGTGGCCATCATGTCGGGCTGGCCTTGCAGACTCATATCGTTCGTCGAAGCTGGATACGGCAATGGTGCGGTAGTCTTCAAGGCGTGGTCGGTCGAATTTCCGGGCATTTGCGGGCGGAAATCGGGCTCCACGTAGGGCAAAATTGGCCTATGTTCAGAGTTGAAGGTCGACGATAATCTGTTTGGAGACGTAGTTTGGAACCCTTCGCCAGAAATAGTAGAAAACGGGCGCTTCCTGTTGTCGTCAACTAGGCCCGGAGACACAAACGACTCGCTTGACGGTCTCCTCTCAGCGCCTTCGACGTTGGTGCTGAGTCTGCCTTCGATGGTATTGATGCGGTCGGCAAGTTCTTTGATGTACCTAAAGCGGGCCAGATCAGTACGAACAGACTCTTGTCGAACGATTTTTTGTTTTTCTGGACCGGGGGGGGGGGGGGACCATCCCAACTCACCCTTTGCTGGGTCCCCGCTTCTGAGGCACTCGACTGAACAGGCACTGTGCGTTCGACCGGCGACAGTTGGAACAAGGTGCCTCGTTGGCTTCTGTCTGCGCATCGCACTTGATCTTCTTGCGCCTGCACTCATCACAAGCCCGGGACACCTTGGACCGCTTCCTGGGCGGCGTGGCGTCAGGCACCTGGTACTGGGGATGTACCTGTGACAGGTGGTCCATCGACATGTGATGAGGGAGTTGGGGCGGAGGCGGTGGGTTCTGTGTATAGTGGTGCTGCTGAGGCTGACCAGGGTGTGACATGACGTCTTGGAGTTCATGGCTTTGAAGTTCATGATTGTGGCTTTGAAGTTCATGGTTGTGGTTCTGGAGCTCATGCTCATGAGACTGCATCTCACGCTCGTGGTTCTGCAGCGATGCCTCCAACTGCTCCTGAAGATTCGGCTCAGCCTGATGTTGTTGCACTTGACCTTCTTGGCCATCTTGTTGCTGTATTGACTGCTGGTCCTGTGCTTGGTCTTGGGCGGCAGCAGCCATCATGGGCGCAAGGCCTTGTGATAACTGGGCCGCTAACTGGAGCTCATCCGCGCTCACTGGAGGGAGGGGGTTCTGTTGCTGTGGAGCCGGTGACTCCTGGAGGCCCTGAAGTTGGTGCAGCTCGTGGTGCTCGTGGTGCTCCTGGTGCTCAGACAGGTTGGGCAAGCCATGATGCTCTGGTTGAGTGGGCTGATGGTCCATCTGGGGGTCGAGCTCACGATGCTGGGTGAGCTGCTCATAGTACTGGGCCTCTGCACTGTCGACCATCGGGGAGGGGTAACTTTGTTGCATCACGGTGTCCTCGGCCTCTTCCGGTGTAGCCTTTTTATCATCCATAACGAGCTTAGAAAAGCGACACAAGACAGGTCGAGTGTGCAGCAAATGTGCAATTGGCGAGCCGACACTTGTGGGCTTTCTTGAACAGCAGGCTGTGAACTGCGCGTCTATCGACAGCAGTCTACACAATGCCGAAATGAAATGTGTAGCTGGTCGGTCACACGACTGCACTGGAGCATAATTAGTATGGACAGTGAATAAAAAAGTGCCTCGACTTGATCGATGGCTTAATTGATGTTGTTGCTATCGAGTGCAAGGACAGATACAGAAAATACAGAAAATACAGAAAAAAACATGATGCCAATAAGTGACATTGGTAATCGACAGCATGTCAAAACAACGCCATCGTGAATGCTTCTGACCGTGCCACACCCATCGGAAGGATAGTGCAATGCATCGGTGGTAGCCACAAGCGGGCATGGCGATTGGGAAATTCAGCAAGGCTTGGAACGTACCTTGGTTCGGCCCAGGACGGGAAACTATTCCCAGTCGGCTCTGGATCCTAGGATTATTGTCGCTGCGGAAGAACTGACAGCTCCGATCGAGAGGGAACGGAACTGGAAGGAGTTTTCACCGTGGTTGGCAAGCGGAAAATACTTGCGGGTTCGCGGATAAAGCTTGCTGTGGGAACTTGGGGCTTGATCATTTTGGAGGAGGCACGTTGTTGTGGCTGGTGGCCGTGTGTAGATAGTTTATGTACGGTGTTGCGCACGGCTTGGTTCATGGCCCCTTCATCACGGATTCACAGGCCCTGAGCACAATAATGGCAAGTGATTATCATTGTTGCAGGAGTATTAGACAGTCAAGCTTTTAATGAGAGGATGGTAATTCCAAGATTATCTACCGTTGTTTAACGGGGACATGGCAACACCTGATATCAACACCAGCAGCAGACTGATTAACCAGCTTGAAAAACCTCGCCCATCTTCTCTTTTGTTCAAGATGCAACTAAACAAACATGGTTGGAGCGTACATCAAGCTAATGTTAAAGTTCGAATCTTGCAGTGGCTTCACAGCTAGAAGTTTGCTTGCTCTGCTCAATGATATGATAGTATTTGCAAGCCCCTTTCAATCTGCAGAGCACCAAACAACAACAAAGCAATACACAGCAAACCGACCGCTTCACCGCCCAAAGTTGCTGCAAAACAAGAAATAGCCAAAGGGTATATAAGAGCGGTGACTATACTACCCACGTTCCATTAAAAATGTGTGTGGCTGCCCATAACACGGGGACAACCGGTATGGCAAAGTGTGAAATGGCAAAATGGTGAAGACGAGAGAGAGAGAGAGAAGAAAGAGACAGACACCTTCCCCCAGCTCCTTGTTCCCACAAAAACTCAACAACGCATCCATCCCCCTGCCTCAGCACCGGGGTGCCACATCCCCACTCAAGCCTCGCCGTTCTTGAGGTCGGTAATCGACTTCAGCATCTCATGGTGCTGGCTGCCCAGCTGGGCGTCGTAGTCCTGGAGCTGGCTGACCGACTTCTGGATCTTAGCTAGCTAAAAAATCACGAAACCGATTGGTTAGTCGCCGCCCGTTTCAAGGTAAAATAGAGAGAGGTGTTATAAAAAGGCTGCATGATAAGCGAGAGTGGTCCGCACCGAAGCCAATGCTGCCGAGGAGTGATCCGGCTCTGCCTCACCTTCCGTGGGCTGGGTGGCTGCGTCGCCGTCCTTGTCGTCCGCGTTGGCGAAGCGGCTCGCCGCAAGGCCCTTGGGCTTGTCTGCCGTGGTCTGCGTAGATATCGTTAGCCGTATACCCCTTTTAGGACCTGAAACTCAGAGACATACCCTAGCCTCGGCCAGCTCCGCGTCCTTAACCTTGAGCTGTGCCATGAGCTCGGCAATCCTCTTGTCGGCATCCCCAACCTGCTGTTCCGCATCCGCCAGCTTTTTGATATTCTCCGCCGCCAGAGTCTGCGCCTCCTCAACAAGCTGCGTCATGCTGTCGTGCATGTCCTTGTAATCGGCCGCAGACGTCTGCTTGATCTTCTCGACCTCGGTTGCGCGCGCCTCCAACTCAGTCTTGGCCTTGGCCAGCTCCGCCTGTGCACTGGCAAGCTCGGAGGCAACCTTGCCCGAGGCCTCGTCGGCACCGGCAAGAGCCTTCTCATGGGTAGCCTTGAGCTCAGCGAGCTCCTTCTTGAGGGCGTCAAGCTCGGTGGTATCGGGCTTGGCGTTCTTAGCGGCGTCGAGGTCAGCCTGGGCCGTGAACTTCTCCATCTTTTCTAGGGCCAGTTGCTGGCTGAGCGTGTCGATCTCCTCCTGGGCCTTGGCATGCTCGGCCTTGAGCGCCTCGAGGGCTGCGTCGATCTCGCTCTTGGCTGCTGCGACCTTGGCTAGCTCCTCCGATGTCGACTGAGACTTGCTCGTCAATTCCTCAAGAAGGCTGTTGTGGGTGGCCCGTAATTCCTCAAGCTGAGCTTGGGATTGCGCGGTGCTTTCGTTCCTCAAGGCCTCCTGAAGCCCGTTGTGTCCCGCGATCAGCATCTCCACCTCAGCAGCATGGTCGTCCTCGAGGGTCTTCTTGAGCGCCGCGATAGCAGATTCATGGCTAGCCTCCGCATCGTCAAGTCTAGCTTGGGCAGCCTCAACATCCTGCTGGAGGGCTTTGGCCGCCTCGAGTTCCGCCATAAGTTTCGCAATTTCATCGGCATGCTTAGCCTCGAATTCTTCCTTGAAGCCACCAGCTGCCTCGAGCTGAGCCACCAATTTGGCGACCTCCTCGGCATGCTTCGACTCCAAATCACCCTTGAGACCGCTAGCCGCCTCCAGTTGAGCCATCAACTTCTCCACTTCCTCGGAGTGCTTAGCTTCCAGGGCCTCCTTGACCTCGCTCGCCGACCCAAGCTCTGCCGTCAGCTTCGCAACCTCCTCTGCGTGCTTGGCTTCGAGCTCCTCCTTCAAGTTGCTGGCTGCCTCGAGCTGTGCTGTTACCTTGGCGATATCCTCGGCATGCTTGGTCTCAAGCTCCTGCTTGATTTGCTCCAAAAGGGCTGCGTGGCTGTCATCGCCAGCCGCCTTAGCAGCAGCGAGCTCATCAGCGTGCTTAGCAAGAATTTGCTCCTTCTCTGCCGTAGTGTCGTTGTTGAGGCTCGCGAGGATTTCGGCGTGGGAGGCCTTTAGGGCGTCAAGCTCCTTAGCCAGGCTAGCCTCGCTCTCGCCCCTCAAGATGTCGATTTGGCTGGCATGGCTGGCCTTCAGGGTCTCAATTTCCTCGGCGCTAGCCTCATGGGCTTGCCTGGCCAGGCTCTTCGCACCTTCCAGCTCCTCAGCATGGCTCGCCTGAAGCGCATCCAGGGCCTGCTGATGTTCAGCCTCCTTGGCTTCCAACGCCTTCACGGCGGCCTCGTGCTCAGCCTTGGCCGCCTCGAGGGCCTTGGCATGGGTCTCAGCAGCTTCTTCGTGGGCCTTGGTGAGCTCGTCGTGCTTAACCTCGAGCTCCTCGAACCTGCGCTTGAAGAAAGCATCACCACGCAGGCTCTCAATCTCGTTCTCATAGTCCTGGCTGACCTGCTGGAGCTGCTTCTGGTGGTGTTCAGCAGCAGCAGCGGTCTCCTCCTTGATCTTGGCGATAGTGGCATCCTTCGACTTGCTCTCCTCGTTGAGGCTGTCGATGAGTTTCTGGAGCTCGGCATGGGAGCCAGTGGCCTTGGAAGCTTCGTCCTTGATAGCCGCTAGCTCAGCTTCCGCCTCGGCAACCTTGGCTTCCAGAGAGGCCAGGGTTGCGGTCTTCTCCTCGAGTTCAGACTTGGCATCCTTCGCCGTCTTCTCGGCAGCCTCAAGCTTTGCGTTGAGTTCGGCAATTTGAGCCTCCAGTTCCCCAACCTTTGCTGACCCGGCCGCCGTCTCACTGGCCAGCTTCTCCTCGTGGACAGCCTCGAGAGACGCTTGACTCGAGGTCAGGTCGTCAATCTTCTTTTGGAGCTCAGCGAGGGTGGCTTCGTGGGTCGCATTGAGCTCCTGGATAGCCTTCTCGTGGTTGACAACCAGGGTGGCGCTTCCGCCCTCCAGTTCATCGGCATGTTTGGCCTTCAAGGCTTGGATAGCCGCCTCATGCTCTTCCTTTAGGCTGCTCTGGAGAGCTTCGAGCTTGGCAGTGTGGTCGTCGGTTGCCTTGGTGAGGCCGGTCGCGGCCTCGTTCAGCTTAGCCTCCTGCTCTGCCTGGAGGCTTTCGAGCGATGTTTTGAGCCCGGCTAGTTCGGCCTCAGCAGCCTCCTTTGCACTAGTAGCGCCGGCAAGCTCGCTCTTCTGAGCAGCCAAGTCGGTTTCGGCGGCGGCCAGCTTCTCCTGGGTCTCGGCAACCTGCTTGTTCAGAGCCTCGAGTTCCGCAGCGTGCTCCGTCTTCAGTCCCTCCAGAGCTTCCTGGTTGATGGCGCCTTCCGTGACAGCCTGACCCCCTTCGACGGCACCAGTCTTCTCGGTGAGCTCCGTGATCTTGTCCTTGGATGAGGCGATCTGTGCCTTCAATTCCGTGATCTCGGACTCGCTGGAGGTGAGTTTCGCCTTGAGCTCCTCGATCTCCTTGGCGGATTCGGCGGCGGCGGCAGCGGCAGTAGCGCTGGACGTACTCGATGCCAAGGACGGGCGCGGCGCATGACGAGTAGCCCCGGGGACTTGCCCCGCCGAGACTGAGAGCCGCTTCTTCGCTTCCGCTACGGCACCAGTAGCAGAGGGTTTAGCAACGGTTCGGGTCGCAGAGGGCGCCGACGCAGCGGTTGTCGATGACCGAGAGGTGGTTGTGGACATCCGCGAAGGCACAGTGCCGGAAGCGGCTGGGGGCTTTCTTGCTGCGGCGGTGGTGGCGGCGGCAGTAGTGCCAGTTCTCGGCTTGCCGGGGGAGGCCGGAGGGCCACTGGGCGCAGTGGAGATACGGCGCGCCGATCCGGTGGCGCCCGAGACCACCGGCCGCTTCTTCTCGTCCTCGGAAACGGACGGACGAGAGCGGTGAGAGACAGTAGATGCAGCAGTCGACGGGCGCTTGACAGTGGGTGCCCCCGCGGCGGCAGGACGGGTCGTCGGCCTGGTCCCGGTGCCAGCAGCGCTCGGTCGTGTCCCAGTCGAGCTTGTGGTTGAACTGGTGGTCGACTTTGCGGAGGCTATACCAGTGGTACCGGGTCGACGAGTACCCGCAGCGGGAGCGGTGGTGCGCTTCGAAGCTGCGGGGCCGGTCGTTGCCTTCTTCTCCACAGTGGCAGTCGGCGAGGTGGGCGTCGAGGAAACGGCGGCCTCTGACGCAGGTGCGGATTCGGGGGCATCCGTGTGCTGGACAACCTCGAAACCCTCGGCGTCGGACATGATGGGCTTCGTGGGCAAAGCTGTGGTAGCAACTGGGAGAATTGGACAATTGAACAGCGACAGACTCCTGGCTATGTGCGTAGATAGTTAGCAACCTGGAACCTGACCGACAGTGGAGCGCTGTGAGATGATGGGCAACACAGATAAAGCTCGACGATCAGGCCTTATGGTCCCCTTCTGCAGGGTGTTCGATTACAAGAGGGGAATTGGTAGCTTGGGAGATGGAGCTGTCAAGGGGGGAAAGCTGCAACTCACCGAACAAGTTTATCCCCTGTCGTCTCGAGTCACTCCTATTCCCAGACCGCAGCACTGGAATCCGAAGCCGTCGGTCGACCTGCCGAGAAGGCACTGCAAGACGCTTGGACCGGGCTGGGGCTAACAAAAACGGTGAAAACGAAACAACAACAGGCTTCGCAATGAAGGATGAGTCGCAACAATGCACACCGGAGAGCTGTTTTTTGACAATGGCGCCCGGCGGTGATGGCAAGGAGGAGAGAGAGGTTCAGCCCAATTGCCGCGAAAGAGAAGAGAGGTGAAAAAAAGAGGAGCCGAGCCCGCTTTCTCAGTGCTGGGAGTTCCCAGATCGGCACAGCGCCGGCTTAGCGTGGTGGACTGAACAGGGGGGCAGGCTGTGGGGCACACTGCAGCAAACACCTGGCGGGGACAGTGCAGGGTTGAAGCCAGTCACTGCCAGTCACTGCCAGTTCTTGTTCCCAGGCTCGGATTTGCCAGCTTCCATCCTCTTTCATCCAGTAAAAGGCACAACCTCTTCGCCTCGCACGCCGAGCTTCACAATACTGGGGCGGTTGATATCTATTCGCCAGGGTTTGTTCGACAGTGGTCACACCTGAATGCCCTAAAAGACACTTTGCTTTTGCTATTCGCTAGCGCTGCCGTCAGATGCTTAAATGCTGCACATGGGCGCCCGGGCCGTTGAGTGCACTGTGGTTGAGGTTGCAGTGCGAGAGGGGCAGGATGGCAGGTTGCTCTTCCATCACAATGCGAATCCCGAGTCGAGGGCTGAAACCCGTGGATTCAACGGCAGGTTTAACAGGCTGCAACTATTGACCTGGGATGATTCGCTCTCAAACCGGATATCGATTAGGCCTGGGAGGATTAACCTGGACATGCCGGGAGAATGGAAAGAATGGAGGGTTGACCCATTGACATGCCCGGGTTATAATCCCAGACGATTCATTGTGCCGTCTCGAGTAGACGGCCCGAGTCATGCCGTGTACTGTGTATATCTGGAGAGACTCAATCTCAGTTACACGTTTCAAAAAGTCTGGAGGTAGGCACCCCCACGAGCTCCCTCGTAGTACATACTTCGCAGAGGACGTGGGTTGGAAACAACACGTCCTGTCGACTGTGGATAGGTAAAGCTGTGATTGATGTGTCATTGACTTGTTGGCGCAACCACAAATAACATCAACAGCTAACTGCCCACGTGGGTATGGCTGCAAGGCTGATGATATCTCTGCATCAAAGTAGACAAGGCTGAAACACTGCCTTGGGTGTTGGAGGAACTCCAAGTAACAAGTCCTATCAGTGCCACAATAGCTGATCATGTCAGCCACAATTGATAATAACTAAACACTGCGCCTAACATTCGTTGCAAAGTCGTTCGAAAAGCAAGGGTATCTCTGTAGCAACGGCAAAACAAACCAAAAACTCCAACCAACGCAGCCCGCCCCCTTCAACAAACAACCATTTCCACCCAACCCACCAGAACGGGTCAGCGTTGTCGAGTAGGAGACCGATACTCCCCCGTCCTCTCCAATCGTCTCTTTTCAGCCATGATTTCCTGCGGCGTCCGTTCGAGAGTTTCCGCCCACACATCTAAGCAATCGCGCTGTCTGTCTGGCCGCCTAAGCTCACCCAGCAACCACGCCGTCTCTCCCTCGTCCCAGGGTGGATAACCTAACTCCGGGGAAGGCGGGTCAGGCCTAGATTGCGGCGCCCTCTGACCGGCCCCTGGCGGAGGGCGTCGCATTGACGGGTCGACGGACCGCGACTGAGACCTCCGGTGGCTCAGGGTCCAAGTACTAGGATTGGAGGGCTGAGGACGCGGGTGGCTGATTTCAGCAGGGCGGATCCAGTGTGAAGTCGCCTTGCGGAATTTCTCAGCTAGCGGACGTGGATGGGACTGGTTCGTGACCTGCTGTAACGATAACCAGAATCTTTCCTCCTTCTGCTTAGCGAGTGCCAATTCTACTTGCTCCTCCCTCTCATTCTGTTCCTTGATTTTTCTGTCCTGCTCCTTCATCGTTCTGATCCGCCGTTTCTCCTCGTACTGCTCCCGGTTGGCGTCGGCTCGCGCATTGAAGCTGTCCACATCGTGCCGGATTTGCTGTATAAACTTTCTGACGATAACCGCAAGCTTCTCGCGGTTCTGTTTCGGATCTTCATAATCGTATTGTTGGCCGGCGCCGTCTTCTGGGCTGCCGCTAGGCGAACTGTTTATGCATGTCTGGAGACGGGACAGCCACCCCAATGTGCCGAGCAGGTACTGCACGGTAGTCCAAGTAAAGACACCCTCCCTAGGAAGGGAGTCGTCGACCACGGCATCGGGTTGCTGCACTCCAACGGCAAACGATGTTTGCATGAGTAGGACGAGGATTGGTATAATGCATTTCGAGAAGTCGTTGATCATGCGTTTAGGGAGCTGCTTAGTGTTCCTTAGACTTTCGACTTTTCGCACTTCCTTGTCGATCTCTGATATGGCATCGTTCAAGATCAATTGGTGCCCGGCGAGATATTGATATTGCTCGGCGAGATCCATGGCATTTGGGACCTCATCTAACTCATCCTTGAGGCGGGTGAGGGATTTGAAGATGCGCTTCCCGAGTCTCGTGCGGACATGTGAATGGACCCCAAATTCAGGCATGTTGGCGTCGAGCTCGGCCATCCATCTGCGCCCTGCTCCTGTCCAGCCACTTCTGCCCATGAGTTTCGATATGCCCCGTAGGTGGTCGCTGTATACGGAAATGGTGTCCTCATCGTTCGAATAGGGGCGCACCTGAATGTCCTTCATTTTCCGTTGCTCCGCTTCTTCCTCGGATTCGGATTCGTCTGTCTCCTCGTCGACCGTCTCGTCCGTTTCGTCCGTTTCGTCCGTCCGTTCCGTGTGTTCCCTCTCTTGGCGCCTCTCCAGTTCCCTATCGACAGTTTGATTCACTTGCCGCCTATTCCCATATATCACCAATTCACGGTTGCCCTCGTCTAATAGCCTTGAAGCGTCGCCCGAAGGGACAGGCTGGTGAGGCTGGGGACGGCGAGGAACTCGAGTCGCCGGCTCTGATTGCGCCTCCCGAATCAATCGAGGCCTGTCATTCCGTTCTGGTGACCGTGGGTGGCGTATTTGCCTTCTGTTTGACTTGTCCCTGTTCGAAGTTTCCAGATTATTTCTTCCTGTGCCTCGAACAGGATTGGGAGGGTCGACATCGTCATCGTCTGGGACATTATCGACGTCGACCCGAGGTCTTGCCGGCCGGATTCTCACTGCTGAGGATTGCAATTCCGGACTACCCCCAGAACGTGGAGTTTCTGCACCGGTGGGACCTTCCTCTGCTACATTCCCAGCAATATGGTCCCTCTGTCCAGCTGGTCCTGAGTTGCCATCCGGCCCAGGTCTTTCCTCGAGAATATGCGGGACGGCAGGGGCACGTTTACTTTTCCGCGGGCTCGGAGAACCGCCGAAAATTTCAACGGAGTTGATCCCCCGCTTTAGACGCCTTGCGCGGAGGCGGCGGGGGTGCACACCGGTGGTTGAAGGCTCTGGTATAACATCTGTTGAATTGTCCTCATCGTTTTTCTCTGGCCCCCGGACACTGGGGAGCTGTATCTCAAGCCGGTACGCGGGACGCGCGCTCGTGGCATTGATTGCTGCATCAACATTGTCGTCCTCCCCCTGCACCTCGATCGTGTCCGCGGCGTCGGACACTACCCTTCGGCGCTTTTGCTGTGGCGCATTGGGCGCACCACTAGGCCCTCTCTTTCTCTTGGGTGGATTGGCGTTTCTCGGAGCGAGCTCCCTGGAGGGCCTAAGGGTTGCTGGAGTTCTCGATGCGGGTTGTCGACGTTGGACTGGTGGGGTTCGGGCTGGGATGGACGCGTCGTCAGAACTGCTGTCGTCCTCCCTGTCCCTGGGTGCAGAATTACGGGCGCTGCGCCGCGTAGTGACCATGGCGAATGGTGGTTTCGAGATCGGGTGTCGAGATCGACCGCGCGACCGAAAGACCCAGGTTGCTGTCTTGGTGGACTGGCGATGCACGGACAGTATGTTTGGAAAGTTTTTGTTGGCCCGGAGATTATGAGTTTGGCCCCCTGCTTCCCTGGACCCATGTGCCCCGCAGCACCCACCACTGCTGCATCCGTTCGCGTTGAAATTCAATACGAAAGGTACGACGGCACGTGGACGGGTTTAGTTAGTTAAACGCTAACTAAACATTGCGTAGAAAGAGAGTGTTGAGATAAAATGCAAGTCAACGGAGACGGGAGGCATCCATCTCAAACATGATGGCCAACCTCGGTATTGACAAAACAAATGATAACTACCTAATGAAAAGATCGGTTGGAATGAAGTTGCCCAGTTTGGGGTCTGGGCGTCATCTTTGTGTTATCTTGGTCCCGTTCCTTTGACCCACTCCTCCCAACCGCACTGCCTGCCCTGATATGCAGACAACTGACGTGCCTGAGCACCAGACCCACGCACTTGGCGAGCTCCCAAGATCTCGATTCTCCGCTGAAATTGCCCCCAGCGCCGAGCTTCCATTCTACATCGAACATCGACCTGCGGAACTTGGTTTCCACTCGCTCCGGCACGATGTACTGACGAAGAGCGAACCCGAATCGAACTCTGCGAATTGACGAACCTTTTCGGCTCGAGCTCGCGTGCCCCAGCCGTCGCTTACAGCTACGACGACAATGAAAACGAATTCGATCCTGCCCGCGCGCAGGATATCAAGCCAGCCCAATGGTTTTTCCGCCGTGCGATCTGTCGCCGTCGGGCTTGCCCGCGTGTTGTCGATGACCCTATCGACAGCCTACGCCGCACCGCTCGGCATCCAGGGTCACGGTGGAGGCGATGATGAGCCCGAGGCCGAAGGTGCGAGCCTCTGGGTTCTTTATGTGGCCTCTTTGGTCCTCGTGCTATCGGGTGGCGCTTTTGCAGGGCTAACCATCGCGTAAGAATATCTCGATCGTGAGTGAGGTGTTGCACTCGGCTGACTTGCCCAGATTGATGGGACAGGATGGAATTTACCTCCAGGTGATGGCCGGAGACCCGAGCGAGCCGCAACAGAAAAACGCCAGACGCGTTTATGATCTACTCAAGAAGGGGAAACACTGGGTCTTAGTTACCCTCCTCTTGGCCAATGTCATCGTGAATGAGACCCTTCCCGTGGTTCTCGACCGTTGTCTAGGTGGAGGTGTTGCTGCCGTGGTCGGTTCTACTTTTCTGATCGGTATGGTCCGCCTGTCTTGATTCTCTTTCCGCATCTCTCTGACACGCTCTCGGCCAGTCATCTTTGGTGAAGTTCTTCCCCAGTCCGTTTGCGTTCGATACGGCCTCCAAATAGGTGGCTACATGTCCAAACCGGTCCTCGCCATGATGTACTTGATGGCTCCCCTCGCCTGGCCGACAGCGAAGCTTCTTGATTGGCTACTGGGAGAAGATCACGGCACGGTCTACAAGAAGAGCGGGTTAAAGACCCTTGTGACACTTCACAAAAGCCTCGGCGAGGTTTCCCAACGCTTGAACCAAGATGAAGTCACCATCATCAGCGCGGTCCTGGACTTGAAGGAAAAGCCAGTCGCTAACGTGATGACGCCAATGAGCGATGTTTTCGTCATGGCGGAGGATACTGTGCTGGATGAGCCGACCATGGACATGATCCTATCCGCCGGATACTCGCGCATTCCCATCCACGAGACCGGGAATCCCACGAACTTTGTCGGCATGCTGCTTGTCAAAATTCTTATCACCTACGATCCCGAGGACTGTAAATGCGTTCGCGACTTCCCGCTGGCCACCCTTCCCGAGACGCGTCCGGAAACAAGCTGCTTGGATATTGTCAACTTTTTTCAGGAAGGCAAATCTCACATGGTGCTTGTTTCCACGTACCCAGGGGAGGACCACGGCGCTCTTGGTGTCGTGACGTTGGAAGATGTGATCGAAGAGCTGATTGGAGAGTATGTCAACACTAGATTCCTTGTCGCAAAGCAGGCAGGGGTGCTGACCAGGAGTAGGGAAATCATCGACGAGTCAGATGTCTACATCGATGTGCACAAGGCCATCCGCCGCCTTACCCCGGCACCGAAAGCGAGAGTCCAGCGGCGGCTATCGGAAGACCCAAGTAATAAATACACTGACATCGCCCACATGAAAAGCGACAGCGATAGTGCGATTATCGACGGCAACAGGCCAAGCCAAACAGTTGGCGCAACAAGTCACGAGTCACCAATGCTGTCCAGCAGCCCGAAGACAGCAACATTGATGATGCGGAGGAGTTCTGCTGGATTGGACGGCCAGTTTCTCAAGACTACCGTTCCCGTGCGGGCAAATTTCCAGGATATCAAGCAACATCTCAAACATCTAGGTCCTTCTAACCCGGCCACAAACCCCAACAAGACGCGATCAACCACTGTGAAGATCAAGCCGGGTAGCGGTATCCCGTCGGCTCACCCGCGGTCAGCCTCAGTGGCCGAACCTGCAACTGATGAGACGCCAATGGAGGATGAAGGCGACGAGACAACTAGTCTCCTCAAGCCGCAAATATCTGGCAAAGACGGTGTCCAGGCGCTGCGACAGACGTACGGCTCCGTTAGCCCTGCGATAACAGTACAACTCGCACCGCAATCAAACGGCATACCCGAGTTGGTACTGGACGCAGAAGAGCAAGCCGACAAGGCAACTCAAACCCCCACCCAGGCCAACCTTATAGACCTGGACTCTGAAGAAGCTGCCGCAGACTCGGTACAGCCACAGCAACAGCAGCAGCGGGATTCATCCCCGTCGCAACCCAAGCGGCAACTCCGTGGCAGCTCAAGCGGCGAGAGCGCCAACAGCGCCGAGGACAAAAAGACGGACACCAACACGCTCATCTTGCAGCGGCCGTACGTCCGCAGCGGCAGCATCACGGAGAACGTCATTGAATCCCGCGGCGTGCGCAAGGTGGTGCTGGAGACCACCAGCTCCAACGACGAGGAGGAATCCGCCGTCGTGGCCGGCGGCTCGTCACCCGACCAGCCAAGACTGCTCGGCCGGTCTACGTTCGGGCTGTTCGGGAGGGATCGTGAGAATGGCAAGGACAAGGAGGGCGAGGATGGCAAGGACGATGTGAAGAGCCAGCCGAGTCCGGTTGCCGAGGAGGAGGACGATGACGACGAGAACGTCCTGTCGCCGGGCCCGGAGGATGAGGACGAGCCCGGGTCGTATGCCGAGGCTGCTGCTAAGGGGACTTCTCGGGAGGGTGGCCAGGCGGGATCTGCGAGTGGGGCGGGGAAAAAGAAGAACAGGAGGAAAAAGAGGAAGGGCGGCAAGTCATAGGTAGAAGGGCTGCTTGACTCGCTCATGGTGTTGGTATGAATGTTGTGTTGTTGGCATAGGCGTGCATGTAGCATTCAGTGTATGTGTATTAGTGAAAGGGGGTTCTCGTAAGACTGCGATGGAAGAGGGTCTGGACGCGCCAGCGGATGGTTGTTGTGTTGCTGTCTTTTTTTCTTGTAGTGTATTGTATACCAAATGCTAGGGTATCATTTGTTGTTCCATATATTTATTTTCTACCCAGGAATCCTTGAGATGCAGCCGTCTTCCATATCACCGCTTCTCAACACCTCAACGCCAACTGCTCTGGAGCTTCCCTCGATTGAGCTCAAAACCGTTGACGTCAGCGGAAGGTGGGGTCTGCGACTTGCTTGGCCCAAGCTCACAGCTACCCCGCTGTGTAAATTACATACCGGTACAGAACATCCGCGTTTGATCACTGAAATGAAGCTTCGACATGTTCACAGTTCAAGCTTGGAAAATATCTAAACCGCAGGTTTTTGTCGGCTGTGAGATACCAATCGTATGTGTTTTGCTTGTGGGAGAGAAATACAATTTTGTTGACATCCCTTTTCAGAGTAAAAGCACAACTTCCTACAGGGATGTAATTTAAATACGTAGTGTGTAACATTATTGAATAACTGCCATGATATGTTTTCCCGGAACTTCAATTCCCCCACTTCAACTCAGGCAGCTTCCTGATTTCCGATTACAAAGCGTCATATGAGTTTCTCACTCCGCGCATCTCAGAGATTGAAGTCTCTCCTTCTTTCTTTTCAAACGAGACCCGCCTTCAATCTTAGACCAGGTAAATTCGAAGGGTCAAGTATCTTTGAGACCAGACGAAACTAAGCACCGCTAGACTCGAAGCTAATCCTCCGATCTTTTGCAACCATGGCGTCGACAACAGAGACCAAGAACTACAAGTTCAACCACACCATGTGAGCCCCCGATTGTTTTTCTTTTAATCTGAAATAATCGAAGTCGTAACCGATGCTAATTGACAATACCAGGCTCCGGGTCAAGGACCCCAAGGAGTCGGGTGCGTTGCCAACCCCTTTCTGCCCCAAACACACCAGACTCACCCCCACCTAGTCAAGTTCTACTCCTTCCTGGGCATGTCCCAGATCAAAAAGCTCGAGTTCCCCGAGGCCAAGTTCGACCTGTACTTCCTCGGCTACGACTCGCCCAAGGCGGCTTCGGGCGGCAACAACGTGTGGGACCGCGAGGGGCTGATCGAGCTGACGCACAACTACGGCACCGAGGACGACGCCGAGTACAAGGTCAACAACGGCAACGTCGAGCCGCACCGGGGGTTTGGCCACACGTGCATCAGCGTCGACAACATCCAGGCCGCGTGCCAGCGTATCGAGGATGCCGGCTACAAGTTCCAGAAGAAGCTGACCGACGGCCGCATGCGCCATATTGCGTTCGCGCTGGACCCGGATGGGTATTGGGTGGAGATTATTGGGCAGAAGCCTGTGGAGGAGACGGAGAGTGTTAAGGAGACGGATGTTGAGACGTACCGGATGGTGGGTTTTCGGCGATCTTGCTTCCCGTTTGGCATGGACTGAATGCTAACTCGAGTAGAACCACACAATGCTCCGTGTCAAGGATGCTGAAAAGTCGCTGAAGTTTTATCAGGAGGTCCTGGGCATGTCGCTGTTCCGGAAGCACGAAGCCCAGGCAGCTGGCTTCAACCTCTACTTCCTGGGCTACCCCGGAGAGAAGGGCGCTCCGGTCGAGGGCCAGAGTACCGCTGACCGTGAGGGTCTCCTCGAGTTGACCTGGAACTACGGCACCGAGAAGGACGAGAACTTCAAGTATCACGATGGAAATAGCCAGCCCCAGGGCTTCGGCCATATTTGTGAGTTCCATGGACAGGATGGCCTGACAAGGGATACTAACCCATACCAGGCGTCTCGGTCGACAACCTCGACGCCGCCTGTGCCCGGCTCGAGTCTCTCAACGTCAACTGGAAAAAGAGGCTGACAGACGGCCGCATGAAGAATGTCGCCTTCGTGCTGGACCCGGATGGATACTGGGTTGAGATCGTCCAGAACGAGCGATTCGCGGACAAGGCCAACTTCTAAGGCCCCGGGTATGCATGTCCGCGGCGGAATGCTGCCCCCTAATGATAGGCAAAAGGCGCGTGACACCTCCCATTCCGCGATACAAGGTAGCCAGTCAGGAGTCCCGTTCCCCACGTCCTGCGCTGCACGATACTGCGGAGCCGTGATAATCGTGCCGGAGTGAGGCGAAGCTTGCAGGCTTCTGCCTCCACCAACCAGAAACTGCATCGATGGGCAAGTCGGAGGTCCTGGCAGCCTTTTTGCGGGATGCCCGCATTAGTCAAACGTGGGGGAGTGAGGGGTTGGAGGTTTCAACTGCAAGCAGAGGTTTGAATAGAGCTCGCGCATAGGCCCGCCAAATGCATGCATATTGTCTTGGCTCCCATCTGAAAGGCGATGACAGATGCCAGCGGATAATGGAAATGTGGGTTAGGGGACGGAACGGCACGACAATGGCCGTCAAAGGTGGCGGGCGAAGGGTCCTTGTCCCTTTATGTCACCCTACATCTTGATCGGATAAGGGAACGGCCCTCCACCCCGCTGCCGAGCCCCTTTTGAGACCTCGATCCTACCCGTGTAAGTGGTGAGGTTCAGCTGCGTAAGCTGCGTATTTCTCGACTATTTGGGCGTGCTGCAGCTGCCGTGTATTGAACCAGAGACAAGTGATCCCAGGTTGAAGATCGGCTGAGGCAGCCTGCCGGTTAGTGGGAGAGGAGATCAGACGGCACACTTACACGCCTTATAAAGAGGTTCGCCCCTCTTCCATCTGATCCCACCACCACATCCCAAGTCCAGTCCAATTCCTCCCACAACCAGCAACCACAACCCAACCAGCACCACCAACCCAAACTACCAACCTCAACCAAAAAAAACAAACACGATGGCGCCCTCCGCTCTCCCCTCCACCCCCCCCTCTCCGGCCAGCACCCCCCTCCCCCGCATCCTCGTCCCCGAGAAACTCTCCCCAGAGGGTCTCGCCCTGCTGCGCTCAACCGGTTTCCAAGTCGACACCCCTCCCCCCCCTCTCTCCGCCGCGGACCTCCTGCACCAGATCCCGTCGTACCACGCGCTGATCGTGCGCTCCGAGACCAAAGTCACCGCCGACGTGCTCGCGGCGGCGAGCAAGCTGCGCGTTGTGGCGCGGGCGGGCGTGGGGGTCGATAATATTGATGTGGAGGCTGCGACGAGGTGTGGGGTTATAGTGGTGAATAGTCCGCAGGGGAATATTGTGGCCGCGGCTGAGCATACGGTTGCGTTGCTGTTGGCGTGTGCGCGCAATGTGGGTAGGGCGGATGCTGGGTTGAAGGGGGGAGGTGGGAGAGGGGGAAGTTGGTCGGTGTGGAGGTGGGCAGGAAGACGTTGGGGATTGTGGGATTGGGGAAGGTGGGTATGAAGGTGGCGCGGATGGCGAAGGGGTTGGGGATGGCCGTGGTGGTCTATGATCCGTATGCGAGCGCCGAGGTTGCGAAGCAGGCGGGGGTGGAGTTGAGGGGGGAGTTGGCCGCGTTGTTGCCGGATGTGGTGAGTCTGCTTTTGCTTCTGTCTCTCTTCGCTTTGGGAAATCAGGAGGCGGGGTTTGAGGGGAGCTTGGTGTTTATTCAAGACCGCCTTGTTCTGGGATGCTTGAGACAAAGGATATGGCTAACATGGGCTAGGACTTCTTGACAATCCACACGCCCCTGCTGGCGAGCACCTTGAATCTCCTCGGGGAGAAGGAATTCCAAACGATGAAGAAGACGGCGCGGGTGCTGAACGTGGCGAGGGGTGGCGTGTACAACGAAGAGGCTCTATTAAAGGCCTTGGACGAGGGATGGATTGCTGGGGCTGGCCTGGACGTGTTTACTTCAGAGCCCCCTATCGAGGGATCCGTTGCCGCAAAGCTGGCCGCGCATCCCAAGGTGGTGAGCACGCCGCATCTCGGTGCGAGTACGGTCGAGGCTCAGGAGAACGTCTCGATGGACGTCTGCACACAAGTAGTGGAGATCCTTAGCGGAGGGTTGCCCACAGCGGCGGTGAATGCCCCGTTGATTCTGCCGGAAGAGTACCGTCGGTTGCAACCGTTCGTCAAGCTGTACGTTTCTCACCCCTTTACCCCTTTTCCATTCAGCAGCAGAACTAATCCACCACAGGATTGAACGCATGGGGAGCCTTTACACACAGCACTTTGCCGACCGCGGTGGCATGGTCGGCGGCCGGCGTTTTGAGCTGGTATACCACGGCGAGCTGGCTGGCATGAGCAACACCCGCCCGCTGTTTGCGGCGCTGGTCAAGGGCCTCGTCAGCTCCATCAGCGACCTCGGCGGCCGGGATGTCAACATTGTCAACGCCACGCTTATTTCCAAAGAGCGCGGCATTGCCATTGACGAGAAGCACGTCCGGAATGGTGGCACGGTGCCCACTTACGCCAGTGCTGTGACCTTGCGCAGTCTGAAGATTGACGACGGCGCAGGCCAGGCGGGCGAACAAATCATTGAGGGATACGTGAGCGGCAACGCCGTATTTATCTCAAAGCTGGACCGTTTCAGGGCGAACTTCCAACCCGAGGGGACGCTGCTGGTGCTGCACAACTACGACGAGCCGGGCAAGATTGGCAACGTCGGCATGGTCCTGGGCAAGCACGGGGTCAACATCAATTTCATGCAAGTTGCTGCGCTCGAGTACGGCGCTGGGCCGTCGACAGTGGCCCCTGTGGTTGACGGACCCGTGGAGACGGCGGGCCCTGCTGCGAAGGAAGCACTCATGATCCTGGGTGTGGCGGGAGATGTTACCGAGGGGTTGCTCAGTGAGCTGAACCAGTCTGAGGGCATCTTGCATCTCAGCTTGGTTAAGCTGTAACCGCCTCGAACTTTTCTTGGGAACGACTTTACGACTCTCACATTTCTGGTTCAGTACCTAACCTTGTTTATCTGCATGGGGGGTCTCAGCATTCCAGCATCGGCATGAGTTGGTTCAAGGACATTCGCTTTCATTTTGTATGAGGCAGCAGATTTCCTTGATATAGTTGCATCGTGATACTTTTTGGATCTACCATAAATATATCATAAACCTTTTTCAGCGTACAATCAGCGGAGACCTCATGGCGGTGACGGATGGGATGGGGATAGGTGACAAAAGGGGAAATAGGGTGTAAGTGAACAGGGTTAGGGTCCGCTGCGTGCTCATGTGCTCCAAACGGCGAGCGGGGTAACTCTGGATGGAACAATGTTCTGAAAAAGACAAGGACACCCTTGAACATGGCACCCCACCAACCCCCTGCTGATGGACCGCTGCAGTGCTGTGACAGGGGCCCTAGTCCCCGATTTTAGCCCTTTGACGACACCGAGGGCGCGGTCTATTTACCTCCATACATACATACCTTACATACAGTACCTATCAAACTCTGCCACTCCCGCGTATCCCGTGCTGTCTGCTGTTGGGCAGACCTATGTTGACCCTCTGATTGTTGGCCCTGGAGCCTGAATTGGTCGATTGTTCTCTTTTAACTACTCATTACAACTGCCTAATTAACCCTGATTATCAATTCGATCGAGGACGACGCGTGTGAATGTGGGGTCACAATACGCGCCTTGTCCGACTCCCTTCGCCGTTATGGACGACCTGTCGCGGATGTCGGATGTGGAGGGCGAGGTGGCCGTAGTCGATGATCGAGGCTTTGGGCCGTCCAGCAAAAATATCCCGTCGCCAGCGCCCAAGTCACGGTCATTATCGGATGGAGGAGGAAATCCCAATCCCAGGTTATCGCCCTCCCCCCACATCGTCGAGGCGGTCCTTCGCCAGTCAAAGGACGACATCGCTATTCGCGACAAGGACCACGAGCGCATTTCATCGCTTCCATCGACTCCGATCCGCGCAAGCTTTCCCTCTCGAGGCCTTTCGGTACAGGTACCCCCACACGAATCTGCATCGCCCGCGTCCCAGTCGAGCTACGCCAGACCCGCTCCGCTGTCGCCGAAACTCGAACACCATTATTCGTCGCCCACAAACATCCTGCCGCGCCGATCGCGGGGCTTGGATTTCACTCGCGCTGCTACCAGTCTTCACCATTCTACGCTGGCCGGTCAGACATCGTCCGATTCCTCCCCCACCGTCGGTTCCCGCGCCATGAACATACCCAGCCGCCGCACCGAGTACGGGGGCACCGACCAGACATCGTCGTCGCTGTGGTCCATGATGGGCAACCAGGAGCGCATGCAAATTTCTAGCTCTGTGGGAAGCACCGCCCGTGCCATCTCGGATCTCTCGTCTAGCTCAGACGACGACGACTACATGGACGAGGACATGGACGAGGCCTATATCACCACCCCACAGGTGCAAAGGACTGGCATGCCCAGCGCTGCGTCCGCCGCCGGTGCCCCGTGGATGCCAGGCTCTCCCGCTGCCAGCAACCTTTTGAGTTTTCAGCAGCGCCAGCGCCAGCGCCAACGCAAACACCCCCAGAAGAAACCCCGCGGCCCATTGGGACTTGGCTTTCATTCTCCCGGCCCGGCCGCCATGTCCAAGTCCCCACCAACCAACAATCTGCTTGGGAACGATATGTCGCCCCATGCGAGGCGTGAGAGCATTAGCTGGGCTGCCAACCAGTTGCACATATCGGGGAATGAGAGCGACG
Organism: Chaetomium cochliodes; assembly: GCA_023383405.1. Lineage (NCBI taxonomy): Eukaryota > Fungi > Ascomycota > Sordariomycetes > Sordariales > Chaetomiaceae > Chaetomium > Chaetomium cochliodes. Next base: position 1,472,729 of record JAKWJL010000022.1, on the reverse strand, counting down.
ACAGTCATAGCAGGCCCACCGACGGCCTCGACAGTCCTTCGCGGCCGAGCATTGTTCGGCGTGCCGTAACGCGGCGCGGAAATTTGCTGGTAGGTGTATTTCTCTTGATCTGGATTCACACGCTTACACTCACCCTTACAGCCCAAAACAAAAGGATTTGCGCGAATCCGCGCCGCTCTCGCTGAAGAGAGCGCGCCTGTCGAGTCAGAATTCCGCCACGAAGCCGAGGTGGTCCGCCAGGTTCGCGAGAGCGATATGGACCTTGAACCCAGACAACCGCCGCCGCAGCAAACGGTGCTGTCAAGTCCCAACCTGGCGACACACGACAGCCTTGAAGAGATCAACGACGACATCATGATGATGGATCCGACCGCCAGCGCATTGGGGGTTACAGGGACGTTTAAGCAGCAGGCCATGAAGAACTCCAAGGGCAAGGTGTTTTGGGATACCTTCTCGGAGACGAGCAGCTCAGGTGCCACCCAGCGCGTGACCCCTCCCCCGCCGGCCTTTGGCCTTGCCCGGGCGTCTTCATCAGGCATAGGCCTGGAAGACATCAGCATGGGCTCGCCCTCGGCTTCCTCCAACGGCGGCGCCAGCCAGAGCAACCCCTTCGTCCTTCCCACCGGTGGCACACAAACAACAACAAGCAGCTCCGGCCACGGCACGCCCCTGGGTCCTCCCGGGCATGGCAGTCATAACAACAACAACAACCACAGCAACACCCACAACCACAACCACAACCAAAACAACAACAACATTACCGGCAGCAGCAATCCCAACAGCCAAACCACCACCACCACCACCCTACCCCCGCACGGACCGCCGATGCCCATGCCCATGTCGACCCCGCCCACGGCCGCCGAAATCACGCGGCGCATCAACAGCAAGCGCCGCCGCGACGACGACCTCGACCCCGTCAGCATCAAGCGCCGCGCCGTCAGCCCGGGCATGAGCGTCCACAACTCGCCGGTGATGCAGTCGCCGCTGCAGCGCGATATGGAGCCGTGGGGTGGTCCTTCTGGTTCCGGGACTGGTAATAATGGTGGGGGTGGTGGGTCGGGGTCGGCGATGTCGATGTCGTCGCGGCCGGGGAGTGTGGGGGGGGATAGTAGTGCCGGTGGTGGTGGGGGTTGGGCGGTAGGGAGGAGTGGGAGTGGAGCGGGGAGTGAGAATGGGAGTGCGCATGGCGGCGGTGGTGGGGGGAGTAGTAGGGGAGGTGGGAAGGTGAGGGTTGGGTTCCAGGGGATGGTGGAGACGAATGATGGCATTACGAGGCTGAGTATTGAGTAGGGGGGGAGGGGGAGGGGTATCATAGGGATGAGGGTAGTGCATGCGGGGCGCGCACAGGGCGCGTACAGGGCGCATGCACACACACACACACACACACACACACACACACACACACACACACACACACACACATCCCCATACATGCATGCACTCCGGGGCTCATGGCGTTCGTTGGTTTGGTGGCTGGCTTCTGGTGGCTGGCTGGCTTGGTGGACTGGGTGGTCTGCATCGGACGGTTGGGACGAACGGGGATGGGGCCGGCGACGCGGGGTTTCCTCTCCCAGGGTAATATTATCATCATCATCTGGAGCAGGCGTTTGGGTTTTTGATGCTTTGGGGATGCGCCAGCTTTTGGTAGGACAGGGTCTAGGCATGGCACAGTAATTTATGGAGCGGCTGTTCTCGGGGGCAGGAAATGATCGTATGGAGCATCGCTTGCGTTTGATTGCTCACGCCATTCTATATAAACTTTGCAAGAACACAGTCCAAAACGCCGTTTCCAAATAAACTTGCTCGCTTGTCGTCTGTGTCGACATGCTTTTGGAGGTCCTTATCCTTCCTATCCTATCCTAACACCTGCCAGGTCCAATTCGCTATCCTTCTTTTTTACCACTCCTTTTCCCACCTCAACCTTCTTCGTTTCTCACACCTGGGCCCCATCCTCCCTGCCTATTATTTCACCTCACCTCACATCACATCACCTCACCTCCAACCCCCCCACCCCTCCTCCCCCCATCCCTCCCTCAATACCCACCCCAACACCCATACCCATCCCAATCCCCTCCTCCGGCACGCACAACCCGCCCAGCCGCTCATCCAGCCACCGCGCAAGCTCCTCCACATGCCGCCGCATCAGCGACGCGCTGGCCCCGCCCGACACCGTCGCGGTGCTGGCCGTCGACGCGCCGCCGGTGGTGTGCGCTGTTTGCGTGGAGAGGATGGAGGCTTGCGAGGGCGAGCCCGGGAGGGGCGTTGTGTTTCCTGTTGTGGGGGTCTGGAGGGTGGTGGTGGTGGTAGTGGAGGCGGGAGGGGGGGTTGTGGTCGTTATTGGGGGTGGTGCGGCGGTGGGAGAGAGCGGGGGTGTTGAGGGGCGTGATTTGGCGGTGGCGGTGGTGGATGGGTCAGCGGAGGGGTGGGAGGATGTGGCGGCCCCGTCTGCGGGTGGGCCTTGGGTCGGTTCTGTCGCGGGTGCTATCGGGCCTGGGCTGCGGCTCGGGCGGGTGCTGTGCGGAGCGGGAGGGGTCGGGGTGAGTCGGTCGGATGCGGCGCCCTCGGCCCCGCCCATGCAGATGAAGAGCATGCCGCAGCGTAGCCGGCGGATGACGAAGAGGGCGCCGCTGTCGAGCTGGACGGTGACGGTCGGCGGGGAGTGCTTGCCGCCCTTCCGGGTTCGGACGGTGCTGCCGGGGGCAATGGAGGAGGTTGCTTGTTCGGAGGGCTGGCCTGTGTGCGACGGCGCTTGGAGTGCCCAGAGAGAGGCGGCGACGGCGGCCTGACGACGGAGGGCGCTGGCCGGGAGGTTACTAGCATGGGCAAGCAAGCTGCCGGCCGGGGTAGTCAACATGGCCGAATGGATGTGCGGCGAGAGGTTGGCTCGGAGGAATGATGTGACCCGCTTGGTGAGAAGCAGCGGAGGCGGCGGCGGCAGTATTCGAGACATGGTGGCGGTGGCGTGCTTGGGTATTGAAGCTAGAAGCTAGAAGCTAGAAGCTACGGGGTTGGCAAGCAAATATTGGGGAGGAGGAAGAGTTCAGGTTAGGTAGGTCGCTGCGAATGGGCGAGGTGCAGTGACCGAGTGTGGGGTTGGGGTTAGTTAGTGGGGAATTCAGGCGGGTCAGATCAGCAGAGAGGCGCTAATTTAGCGAGGGAGGTCGCGCTGCACGGACCACATGCACAATGGAACCGAGCTCTGCCTACCTAGGAATAACATCTCAAGTAATAACATTTTCTTTCCTTTTCTTCTTTTTCTCGCAAAGGTATCGGATATTGGTGCTCTATTCCACATATTGACCCTATCCTTAACAACTAATGTAGGCACATACCTTAGTAAATCTCAACACTGCCTAGACAACCAAAACATTATCGTCCAAGTCCATCCCCTCTAGTTCTTCCTCCCCCTTCTCCTCTTCCTCCTCCTCCTCCACTCGACGCCGCTTCTTTAACCTCGACTGGTTCTGTTTGCGCAGCCAAATGTCATCAAAAATATCCCGGTATAACTGGCCATCCTCAGTGTTTTCTGCCCAATACTCAAACCCGGGCCAGGCAGTGTTCAGCACATCGCTCGCCGCCCACTCGTCGTTACGGTTGAGCCGCAGCAGCAATGTGACGACCTTCTTGAGGCCGTCGCTGTAGTTGAACAGCGGGTCAAACACCGTGTCGATGTTGACGTCCCCGACACAGTCGTGCGTACAGGGGACGTACTCGGCCGCGTCCGTGCTGGTGATGTGGACGCAGCCGCAGCTCAAACACTCCTCGGCTGGGGGCAGCTCCCGCCCGAGCATCATGCGGTAAAGCATCGTTCCCACTGCAAACAGCTCGCTACCTCGAGTGTAGGGACGTTGGGACTATTCAAGTCAGCATTTGTTCATCATCACTGCAACTCAAAGAGGTAACGTAACATACCCTCTCAACATCCAACCCATCCCTCTTCCACCTTCCTTTCCTCTCCCTCAGCGTCGCCAGCGGCACTCCATCCTCCGACTCCATCGCCACCACCGGCGTATCCTTGCTCTTCGCCACGCTCCCCGAGATATAACACTTCTCAAGACCCCCCAGCTTCACCCTCCCAAACGTCTCAAACCCCTTCGGATGCTGCAGATACACATTCTCCGCCCTCACCTCGCGATGCAGCACCGGCATCCAATCCTCCTCCGCCTCCGTCCTGCCCCTCACCCTCCTAAACCCCTTCCCGCTCCCCTCCGCCGGCACCACCAAATACGTATCTCGCACCCCCTCATGCAACCACTGCAGCGCCCTCAACAGCCCCAGCCCCACATGCCACACGAACGACTCCGGCAAGAACCCGCCAATCTCCGCAAAGTCCACAACCCCTCCCCCCCCTTCCCGCGGCAGGCCCCGCGGCCCAAAATCCTCAAACACCCCGCCCAGCGTCCCCGCGTCGGGGAAATCCCACAGGAACATCCGCCGCGCCGTCGCGTCGCCCAGCGGGTCGTTGAACGGCGTCGCGCCCTGCGAGGCCTGGTCCCGCAGGTGCAGGGGCACGTCGACCAGCTCGTCGTGCAGCGAGATCAGGTTCTCGTGGTTGAGCAGGTTGGCCGCCGGGGTGGCGGCGCTGCTGGAGAGGAGGGACATTAGGTGGTGTTGTTGGTTGTAGGCGGGGTTGGGGGAGAGGGGAGGAGGGAAGGTGGTGGTAGTGGTGGTGGGGATGTAGGTGTCGAGAGGGCGCGCGAGGAGGACCTCGCCGTCGGTTGTGCGCCGCGCGAGGAAGAGGCCGTGTGGGAGGGCCTTGTGGAGGACGTAGGAAGCTTTTGGGAGGGTTGGGGTGGTCATGGTTGGTGGTGGTTCAGCTAATCTGGTGTTGGTGATGGTTTGGGGTGGAGTGACGTCGAGTCGAGTCGGGTTGAGTCGGCGCTCTGTTTGGTGAGTCGGGATGTGATGTGTGAGATGTGAGGTGTTGTTTCTGGCGGGTTTTGAGTTGGGTGCTCCCGGGGTTGGAGTGTGGTGCTCACGCACAGCTGTCTTTGTGTCGTCGTGGGCTGCATTCCTGCTCCGGGGATCGGGAACAATGCCACTGCTCCGCATTTGCCATTTCATCTCAAAGCCAGGTGAGCTTCTCATTATTCTCTTTGCTGACAGCTTTTCCGGAAGCCCGCAAGTGCACGGCTTAGCTTGTCCCAACCGCTCGACTTATCAAGATATCCACTACTAGATCCTAGCCATTTTTAGCTACAGGGCGCACACACAAAGAACTCCTTGATGATTTACTGTATTCTGTATTGACCGCCTAGTCGGCTTCGCCAATTTGAGGTTTGGATGAAGTTGGATATCGGATTGTTTCACCAGAGTATGGTCAGAGTAAACACGCTTAGGAAGAACAACCGAAGAAAAGGGCAGCGGCGCAGGGGGCAAAGCAAGAGGGAAACCAACCTCTTCCTTCATCTTGCATTTGCACTTGCTCTCAAAAAGTTCGGCTTTCCGACATTACATTATCATCAGGCACGTCAGTAAATGGCATCCGCTCCCCGTCTTCGAGTTCCGCTCCCGCAGCTGCCAGAGGCACACACAGGATGGAGAATGGAATCCACCAGCGACACCGCACCCAAAGCTGGCAAGGCAAGACGCCCAGTTCTTCTCTCATTCGATGCGATGCCAGAATGGTTCCAGCGTGAATCCAACAAGTGGATTCTCCATGGCTATCGGCCCATCTCAGGCTCGGCTCGCGCTTCCTTCCGCAGTTGGTTGTATATCCACAACGAGTCGTTCAACATCTATTCCCACCTCATCCCGGCCGTCACCTTCCTGCTCGGCGAGTGGTATATCCTGCAGTACCTTGCCAGCAGATACTCTGGGGTCACTAGCGCCGATTTCGTTGCTTTCTCCATCTTCATGTTGACGGCCGTCACGTGCCTGTCCTTGTCGGCGACGTACCATACCTTGATGAACCACTCCCAAAAGATGGAAAACTTTTGCCTGCGACTAGACATGCTGGGTGTAGTGGTGTTCATACTAGGCGACCTTGTCTTGGGAATATACATGGTTTTCTGGTGTGCACCTTTGCCACGCTATATCTACTGGTCTATGGTTAGTTAATCTCCATTTCCACCGATGTCCACAGTTTTGTTTCCCTTATCTCAGATCTGGTGCTTGAGTCTAACAATCTTCTTTCCTCGGTTGATAGATTGGAGTTTTCGGGACGTTGACCATCTTCATGACGATGCACCCCAAGTTCCAGGGCGCAAAGTATCGCCTCTTCCGGGCATTGATGTTCGTGGCGACTGGCCTGTCCGGTATTGCGCCCTTAGTCCATGGACTTATTGTGTTCGGCATGTCGGAGATGATGAGAAAAGCTTTTCCCTATACTCTGGCCAAAGCAGTCTGTCTTCTTTCTGGAACTTCGTTCTATGCAGTAAGTCTTAAAATTTCGCACCTACGAGAGAAATTAACCCTAACACATGTGGTTCTGAAGACCAGGTTTCCCGAAAGTCGATATCCTGGCAAATTCGACTTATGGGGTTCACATTCCATTTTTCACGTTCTGGTGGTATGCGCCGCTGTGGTCCAGTTGATAGGGTACCTGGATGCCTTCGACTATGCTCACGCAAATCCTACTTGCTCGTCTCTTTGAGTTATATATATATGCCGAGTATAGAGCTTCTGGCGATTGAGACGACCTTCCAAACGCTGACTGTACGATGGCGAAAAGAAGCCATGGCTAATACAAATGATAACTGCCTGTTTCCAACGGCGTCATCTGCAAAGGAGCTTGGAATCTCTTTCCCCAGTGTAGGCACCTCTGAGTATTTTAAACCCGAGATTGACCAGAGATCTGTTTCTTAGATGTTACCGTCTTGCCCCCCAGAGTGCCACGCAGCCCCGAAAGTGCAAAGCATCTCTCCTTCTTTCTGGCAGACTTCTCGAAACGGAATGGACGCTTTTCTAAAGCCATGAATGCTAAACACCGCGTCGTGTCTCACGAACTGGTGATATTTCGCGGTAGCTGCTCGCTGTGATGAAGGGGGTCGTAACGATAGCTGCCCCACAGTTGTCCCACAGCACATATCTAATGAGCTCTGAGTTGGCGTTGAAGAGCGCGGAACACTCCTACGCATGTTCCGAACGCTGGTACAAAGGAGGACTACCTTCAAGCTTGAAAGCACAGCGGTGTGAAAAAAAGGAACGAGCCCCCGATTGTATGTACACTTGAAAGCGTGTCCGCCTTCATGGGTAGAAACTTGGAGATTACCAGTGCTGTTGCTAGATAGGTGGCATTTTGGAAACAAAATAAGAGTTTGGAAACTTGCTTTACGGCGTTGGGGAAATAAATTGTTGTGGTTTTAGGCTTTATGACAACACAATGAGGCGTCTCGTCAACTCATACCATGCCAGGGTTAGTGGTGAGTCGAGCGAGCTGCGCCAGCTGGTCCTCCGATACAACGCCCTCAAGTCTCGTCTCGGGTGCGAGCATGCATCTGTCGGCACGGATGTGTGCCTCGCGTGCTCCAACGGTGAGGAAGACGGATCCACAGATCGGGCAATCGAGCGAGCGGCGGTGGGGAGCCCACAGGTGGCGCTTCACATCGACGATGCGGCGCAGGTCGCTACGCAAGCGGCGCCGGTGGGCGGAAGGGTTTTGGCGTAAAAGGGGCAGGCCTAGTCGGGTTTGTATTCTGGAGTCGAGGTAGAGTCTTGATTGGGGATAGAGATCCAACGTGTGAAGGTGTGGAGAGAGGTGGGTGTTAGTTCGGCACGATGTAGAGAAAATTATTTTCGGGAGCTACCTACATAAGTAGTCTGGGCGGGTCGCCTCTAGCGTGGGCGAACATATGTGTCCGTCGTTGTTATCGTCGTTTTCTACTGTCTTAACCTCTGGATCGTACTCTAGAGCGTATATGTGAAATGAAGTGTTGCTCTTTACAGCTGCAACCGGCATTGTTCCACATACCAGAGGTTTTGTTGATGGAATGCTAGTGCGGGCAGGGTGTATATTGCGGACGGGTTTCTCGTGGAGTTTTGGTGGTGTGGCACAACTGCTCAGTGACGCAGAGCCGCCTAAGAGAACTAGTTGGGCAGGTTCAGTATATAGATACATGTGGCGAATCCGCCTTTGTGAGCTGATGTTCATTTAAGCTTCAATTCTCCATACAAGCCTTGGCCATTAACCCCCCACTAGGAAAGATATGTATAGGCATGGTTGGCTCCATCCCTTCATCCATGTCGATCGATGTTCTATGCGGAAACAAGACCATGATTCTTCTACTGCTTCTGGTCGTATGTGCTCGTGGATTCCGAAAACCGACGTGATATGGATGGAGGTCGCTGTTGAGCTCGAGAGAAGAAAACCCCCCTCTAGATATCCCCATCATCCCCACCACCCCCCTCTCCCGCCAAAACCACCACCCTCCCCAACCTCTCCCACCAAAACCGTCTCTTTGCCAGCCTCGCCAGCAGCGGCCTCTCCACCCCCCTCGGACCCCCGACCACCACCACCACATCCGCACTACAATACCGCCCCAGCGCCTCCCTCAGCAGGAAATACACCCCCCTCCAGTCCAACTCCCGCTCCTCCTCCCTGTTATCTTGCCCCACCCGTATCGGCAGCGCAAACCCCATCTCAAAGGCCGGGCCGAACCGGCTGCGCCAGAACCTCCGCGGCAGATCCGTCAGGCCTGTTGCGCAGGCGACGGCGCGCGAGGCGAGGCGGAGGCGGAGGAGCGAGGGGGTGGGGGTGTGACAGGCGAGGAGGTGCAGGAGTTCGGGGGGAGGAGGGTGAAGGGGTCGTTGGTGGTGGTGGCGTTGCTGGGGAGGTGGGGGAGAGGTTTTGTTGGTGTGGTGGTGTAGGAGAATAGGTCAAGTTGTTCGAGGGAGACGGGTTTGTGGATGCTTGGGAGGCGGTCGAGACCTAGCTCGGCTGCTAGGCCGTCGAAGCTCTCGAGTTGGTGCATGTTGGCGCGGCGGGCGTTTCTCCCGGGGGCTGGCGTTGTTGACGACCTGGGTGGAGGGCATGAAGAACGGGAGTGTGGTGTTGAAGTGGGAAAATGGATAGTATGGTCGCGGTGGTTGGCGAGGAGGGATTTGCAGAAGGCTGTTGCGCAGGCCGTAGGGTCTGATACCCGGCAGGCGACGAGGTCCCAGCAGTCGGCGTGGACATGAAAGGTCCATGTTTTGGTGGTAGTTTTGATGTAGGTCGAGTCGTGAGTGGTCTTCTCCATGGGCGAGCGCAACTTTCGCCTCCCCCCAGCGCTGCGTGGAGGGACGGCAATCACGGCTGAGATGCTTGCTATTATTTCCCGCTCGGAAACATCTTTTGGAAGACTGATTTCTCTAAACAATGCTGACCGATGGTTTCGGCTGTGGCGGTACCGCAGTATATCACTTTCTCGACCGCAAAGCCAGCAGTTGCGGTCAAGGGCAGGGGAGGAGCCCAGCAAACATGTAGTATAAGCCGCCATAATGACAATATGAGACAACAAGCGCCCTGTGGACTTCGGGTATCCTCTACACTGAGAGCTGAGAGGGCGTCGCAGGATGATCAGCATCATATAAGTGACAATGACAACACCACCGAACACCCATTCCCCTCTCGCGAGCCAACGACCGAAATAGCCAACACCACACAACCCCCAAACCCAGCTCAGCACCTATCTCCATATCTAGCAAATTGATGAAGCCAACCCCTGCTAGCAACCAAAAGCCTCACGCGGCCATCACCAGACCCTCCACGCCAAACCAACACGAAACAAAGCCGTTGGCGACGGCCGAGGCCCAACCGACAGCCCCCGACACCACATCGGGCAACAGCAAACAACTCGGCCCGAGGTCCAAGAGACGGCCACCACCACATTACCGCGTCCGTCTCGGCGAAGGGCTGATTGAAGACCGCCCCCGACCGCCCGCGGCCCTACATCTATCACTGCAGCACTGCAGCTTCCACGCAAAACATCCCGGCGCGATAACCCTCTAGCGCAGCACAGCTAGCAGAGCGAATGCAACACACACAAACACAGCAAAAACGCAACGGGCCGTCTCCAGCCGCGCTGCGCCGCGCCGCCCGCAACCCCCCCGCCGCATTCACATCGCCATTACCACTCACCATCACCATCACCGTCAACTCTGCCGTATGTAGTATGTATGGCTAACAGCGCTGTTGGTGGCAAGTCCAGACGGGAGGTCACACATAAAAAGAGCACGGCGTGTGATTGGCGGGTGGCAGGCGTCCCGGCTGGTTGGGCGGGGGGTTTAGTTGGCCTGCGCCGCAGCGAGGCTTGCAGCTGAGCGCAGCTGAGCTATACTAGTTAGCCTAGTGTATGAAGGAGCGGGAGGTGGGTTGGGCGGTTATCTGGAGGTATGTGTTGAATGTGACGGGTGGCACGGAATGGGGGGGGAGGTGCGGGTGCGGCGTTGTTGGGGGTCGATGTGCTGTGCCGTCGCGGGAGAACTCCCCTGTTTTGCTTTGTATGTGTGGATGCGATGGGTGTATGCGGGTTGGGGGTGCGGTTGTGGGGTTGGAGTGGTATACTAAGGGGGAGCTGAATGGTGTTGGTTGAAGACGGGATGGATGCTGGGCATGTTCGGGCGTTAGTTAAGTCCTCCTGGGGTTGGAAAAGGAGGAGTCTGCCAGTTGCGTCTGATGGTTTGTGTTGTTGGCTTACACGGCACTTGGAAGCGAGCGATCGGATGCAGCATCATGCAGCGCCACTCCTTGAGGCCCCTCCCCGCTGAGTTGCAGATGTACTCCCTGCAGAAACACAGCTTTTCGTTACAGTCATTCTTTGTTTACGGGCCTGTTGCGTCTCAGTTAGATGCCCGGTGAAGCTCCTGCTTGCTTGGCGGAGACAGATATCCATCCCATGTGCATCTCTCTAGGATGCATCTTCTCCGTGTTCTTTTCCGTGTCCATCCCCCAGTGTGCATCGTTCCCGTATCCGGCTGTCCAACCCCCGTCTCCCGTCTCCCGCCGCCGGCACAACGCGCGATCGACAGCCCCTGCCGATGCTCCGTCAACACAGCCACCCCCATCTCATGCCAGGTAAATGCCATCCGGTTTTCAATCAGACCGAGGCGATTGGAAGGTTACTATACGAAAAGAACTCGAGCGTGAAACATGCTCCTCGTTGAAGAGCGGGACTGGCCTCCGGGTATAAATATCGTGCTGGTGCCCCCTGGCTGGTCCACCTGGGAAGACATCTTTCTGGATAATATAGATAGGTGTTAGGTAACTCGCATTAGTATTGATCAATGCCAGGCATTGGCACTGGAGATAACTGTTGCCGGATGCTACATGAAGTGAGCCTTGCGTTTCTTTCATTCCTCTATGTGACATTGTGTATATATGTACTGTATGTTTATATACCGTATAACTCACACCATATTTTGAGCGCCACCTGACAACCTCGGGGCGTCCTACGCTCCCTCTCGACGTACCCTTAGTTCTTCCGCCATGAGACATCCAGTCCATCTCGATATTGGACAACATAGATACCGTGAGCCAATCGGGAAACTTGTCATATTGTCCCTTCCTCCAATGTAGCCGAAAGAGATCCCAACCGAAAAAAGGGAATTGGTTACAAGCCACGGCTGTGTTCTACGGAAGACGCCTGTGTGTGAGAAAGGCGTCTCCGTGTCTCGCTCCAACACCGGGTTTATGTTCGTTTTTATTTTGGTTCGTACACCGCGGTCTTGGCAGGTCGCGACCGAGGAGTAAAGAAACGGGTGCGTCATGGGTCCCGTGAATTGGTCGTCAGATGCATGGTAGACTGCTTCTATCGTACAATATCGCACACTCAACCGCACGTCGGATTTAGGCGAAGGCGCCAACGATGGACATGCCGATAGCTGGCTGGTTGTCAGTCTCTATCCCACAGTTAAAGCAGAAAAAAAGAGCGCCTTACCTCCAAGAATCACAAAGGCAAACGCCAGTATCCGGTCTTTCTTGGTCATCCGGCTGGCTTCCTCAGACAAAAAGTCCTCGGCCAAAAGATCGACAAGAGAAGCGTAGAGCAGGAGGCCAGAGGAGCTAGTAACTGTTAGCTGAGTTGCACACTACACGAGCATCAGAGCCACTCACATAGCATTAAACACGCCCACGATGATCAATCCGAACGCGCTGTTAGGATCGTATGTGTCCCTGACAATGAGCCCGATAGCCTGGCCGAGAGGTGCGGTCGTCCCAAACGCAACAACCAACAACCACGGCCGGGGGCTCCCGGGGCGGTACGGGACATCGGCGATGCGAGATCCAAGACCAAGTCCCTCAAACATCTGATGGAAGAGAATGGCAACCAAGAGAACGATAAAGCCGTCGATGGTGATGCTGACCGTCATGCCAACAAAAACCGAGTGAAACAGAATACCGCCCTCAAGAAGGGTGATGTTCATCGACATCTTGCGGTACACGGCCGGGTCGACCGGCTGGCCCGTCTCCACGTCGATGTAGGGGGAGTCGATCAGCGGCGCCTCCTTTTCGGAGATGATGCTCTGGCGCTTCTCGGACGAGCCGTCCTGCTGCTGCGATCGCGTGGCCTTGATCATGTTCATCATCTCGAGCCGCTGGCGGACGTATTGCTCGTAGAAGACGACGAACCAGGGCGGCATCTCGGACTGGGCGGCGAGCTCGTCGTTGTCGGCGTACGGGTTCCGTTGCGGGTAGTCCCGAACCTTTTCGTCGTACATCTTCTGGGCCATCCTCTTCTCGTATTCGATGTCCTCGATTTCGAATTCGTTGGTTGTGGTGTACCTCGGGGGCCGCGGAGGCGGGTTGCCACGGTTGGTTTGTTCTGGGGCCGGCCGCGGACGGGGCTGCGTCTCGAAACCCATGGGCCCGCCGTGAGAATGAGAGTGCCCGCCCATCTTGCCATTAAGGTACATCTCGACGACAAACAGACAGAACATGGAGCCCATCATGATGACACCAGGCATGGCCGGGTACTGTTCCGTAAACAGATCGGGGAGACAGGGATCGTTCAAGCTCATAAATGCCGTCGGCAGTAACTACTGAGATATTAGCCCCGTCTCCACCACGGCTCGACCGGTAGGCCACTTACATGAACGAATGCTGTGGCAATTAGGACACCGGTACCAAAGTGTTTGCAAAGAAAGAATGCCTTGGCCGGCACCTTGACCCACTTGACCTTCTTCGCGACGACAGGGAAACCAGCACCAAAGATAGAGGCCCCTAGAACCAAGACTGAGGGCTATGTTAGACTTCATCACACAGCATGATGGGGTATCTAGACTCACACAAGGCCGCGACATGGAGTCCAAGATCATAATCGCCCGGCTCCTCCCCACTGCCACACGCGGGCTTCCCTCCCATGAGATCCATCTCTGCACTGTCGGCCATTGTGTGAAGTCTTCACCGGGTTCCGGGGTGATTCTCGGGGCTTCGGGCGGGATCGCTCCAGGCGTCTCGCCTAGAAGAGAAAATCTCTATTTTTTTTTAAAACGACCAGCGAAACCGCCCAGCGGCTTCGAAAAAGAGAAGAGAAGAGAACGTAAAGGGAAAGGAGATCAAGGATTGCGCCCAAGAGTCCCAACCATACAAAGGGGCAAAGGGGGGAAAAGAAGGAAAGGGAAAAAAAAGACTACCTAAACAAACGGGAAAGAGAGAAGAAAGGAAGTCCTCCAGAGGACCGATGGCAAAGCCAAGAGGCGAATGCTAAGACGTTCCGGATGGTGGTTTGCTTTAGTATGTGCTCGCCTTGGCGTCGATCAACGGCTTGGGCAGGCAACATCTGCCGCGAGCGAGTCGTGCTCTGTGAGCGGCAGGGGCAACTTCGTAGCAGAATAAACAACGATAGCCTAGCATCTAGAGGGGCGAGTCATACGACTTTGCCTGCGACCTTACGCTTGTGGAGACGAACACATGCGGTGTTGTGAGCTGAAGATCCTGCTGTCCTCCCATCTTTGAGACCTTTCTCTGATCCGTGATGTTTTAGGCCGGGGTCGTCGAGGTAGGGTGTTTCCTCAGGTCAAGACAAGATGTTGACATCACTTCCACTCTGGGCTGAATGGTTTATTTTGGTGTTCTTGGCGGGTAAGAAGCCCAAACAATCCCCCGCCCCCCACAGTATTAGCACCGATCAACTAACAACCCCTTCCTAGACCCGCGCCTGTCAACGGGCTGGAAGAGTCTGGCAAGTGGTGGCGGGAAGAGAAGATGGACCCTTGTCGACGGCGAATTTGGCATCGGGACGTGCTTGATATGAAACGGACCCACCAGGCTGGTGCACTTCGGAAGACGCTCCCGGCCGTCCAGTCGGGGATTTTCAATGGACGACTTGCGTGTTGAACATCGAGGTCCGCTTGCTGGTCTCAAAGCAACCCTGCATCCGATGCCGACGTCAATGCAACCAACGTCAACATCCCATATTACATAGATAGAGACGTGAGTCGCTTCTCGCTCGTTTTGCCCCGCTCGACGGTTTCAATGGGTATCTCTCCGTAGAATGCCCGAGCCTACTGACTGAGAGTGATGGCTGAACGCAACCCCGACGTCGAACTTGGGGATCCGGCAGAACTTGCCCTGATCGGAGGTAACTAACAATTCGAGTCAAGAAGTGCCGGAGCAGGGGGTCTTGGAAGGGGTTGCATGCAGGGGACGCGTCCGTGTGGGGTGACGGCTTGGCATGCAATCCTCCCGTTGACGACCAGAATCGCTTTCTCGCGGCTCTCAAAGAAGGAGGTTGGTCGTGTGTGTACCTACAGGGATCGACTGGCCCGGTTGAATACTAACTATGGGAGGTGAGGGCAAGATTCGGCTCTCACAAAGCGAGGAAACAAGCCGCAGGGGTATAAAACGTGAACCGGCTCGGCATTTGAGAACCATGTTTATCCAAGCTCAGTGAGTTGCAACCTCATCGCTGCAGACCTGTAACTCTTGGCATCTGGTTTGCGCGCGGATCTCTCAGGATGGTGCAGCAGATGGCGTCGGGGCCGTCGGCTGCCGGTCGCTCGAAACACCTTGCTGGCCAACCACGGTGAAGGCTATAAGGATCTGATCTGGATCTCGCCACGGATAGCTCCGTCGTTGACAGCCCTTCCATGCATGGAAGCTTCGCAAACCAAACCCCTCGTCGGCAAAGACTTCGGCTCTGTATCCTCGGCGGCTCCTGGCGCTTGGCTTGGTGTTGCAGCAATGTGCGGTCGGTGGCCTGGACCGCAGGAGGTGGGCTACGTTTGGTCAAGCTTTTGTTTCCTCACTTGCGCGTTCTTCCCCAGGCCGCTTGGCAGTGGCTATACACGGGATCAGGACGAACAGTAATTGAAGCCGGCGGTGCTTGGACACAAACAGGCACAAGCTGTCCTCGCTACTCGGTTGCGAGAGGGCGAGGTCCCGTCCGAACGAAGCCCTTATCGCAGACTCCAGCCCGTGTGCGCTGGATTATTGTTGATCTGGGATGAATATGGCAAATGCCAAGAGCAGATTTGGAATTCCATGGATAGGCGGTTTGGGAAGCTCCCTAGGGAAACGCATTGCTCGTCGTAACCCGGATCGGCGTCACCAACCGAACGTCCTCCTGTCGGAGGAGGTGCGAACCAGGCTCGGCGGAGTTAGAGGCTGGGTGATTGGTTTCGTGGTCTCTGGGATCCAGGACGTGCGGGACGGCGTCGGTGGCTTGCTATGACGGCCGTGAAGATGCTGATAAAGACATTATAAACTTGGGATGGTGAGCTGAGTATTATGTAGGGTCAGTCATGTAACTGGCCACCGTCGATGAAGAATCCTGTGCGACCATTCGTCTTAAACTCTCTTGACAAGTCGCGGCAAAAAAAAAACTAAAGAAAAAAAGACGAGATGTCTATTTAATGCAATTCCGAGCCGGGAAAAAATCCAATTACCTTGAGCGCCGCATGTCAAAAGGCAAAGAGAAAAAATAACTGGCCTGATGGAACAACTTGCATGGCGACTAGCATTCAGATGAAAGAATGTGCTCTTTCGCTGTCGGATGATTGGTGTTCAGGTCCATTTTCGGATTTCTCGAGGGATGTGGGGTCATGGTTTTCGGATTGTTAGTGGGTCTTTCACGTGGCCTCGGCCCTGAAGCTTCCTGAGTGGTGGGCTGATTTTCAGGATGTCTTTCCCGCCAAGCGGCCCCGGGGTTGAACATTTCCATGAGCTTTGTCGGATGTGAGCTCGGGAACGAGAGCGCTACCAGCAACAACCGCCATCCCCGGCGCAAGCCACCACGATGGCCTTCCTTCAGCTCGGTCTACGCAGGGCCACTACGAACCTGTCTCGGGTACCGTTAGCATGCAGCCCGTCTCTGCGGCAGCAGGTTCCGGTCTCTCCGGGACGAGTCCTGAAGCTCTTGCGAGCTACCCGAAGCTATGCCTCAGCGACCACGGCCAAGCCCAAGTCACCAATTGGGTCGCTGAGCGGCAATATCACAAAGTCCACAAAGCTGGCGGCGCAATCTTCTTCTTCTCAGAGCTCGGGGAAGTCCTCGTCGTTCCCCAAGACGAACGCCAAGGTTGTGGGCTACTGGCTGATGGGCAGTGCCGTGAGCGTCTTTGGCATTGTGGTATTCGGGGGCTTGACAAGGTTGACCGAGTCTGGGTATGTGGCCTTGCCGTAGCTAGCCTACTTGGGAAACTAAACATGGCGTAGTTTGAGCATTACTGAGTGGAGGCCCGTCACAGGCTCGCTGCCACCCATGTCCGACGCCGACTGGCAGTCTGAATTCGACAAGTACCGCGCTTCCCCAGAGTTCAAGCTGTTAAACCCGCACATGGATCTGGCCGAGTTCAAGAAGATCTACTTCATGGAATGGACCCACCGTCTCTGGGGTCGCGTCATCGGTCTCACCTTTGTTCTGCCGACCATCTACTTCATTGCACGCCGACGGGTAACCCCGCGCATGGCTGTCAACCTGGCCGGCATCTCAGCTCTTATCGGTTTCCAGGGATTCATCGGATGGTGGATGGTCAAGTCTGGGCTGAAGGATGACCTCTTCGCCCCCGGCTCCCACCCCCGGGTTAGCCAATACCGCCTGACCGCACACTTGGCTGCCGCCTTTGTCTGCTACTCCTGGATGCTCGTCTCCGGCCTCGGCGTGCTCCGGTCGCACCGGCTCCTCCGCGACCCTGAAGCCGCCGCAAAGACGTTTGCTGCGTTGAAGTCCCCCGCTCTGGGGGCCCTCCGCGGATCTGTCGCTGCCCTGACGGTGCTCATCTTCACGACTGTTCTCTCGGGTGCGCTCGTCGCGGGTCTCGACGCTGGTCTCATCTACAACGAGTTCCCGATGATGGGCAATGGCCTTACGCCGCCCAAGTCTGAGCTGTTTGACAAGTTCTACAGCCGCAAGGAGGACGGGTCTGACCTGTGGTGGCGCAACATGCTCGAGAACCCCTCGCTCGTTCAGCTCGATCATCGGATCCTCGCCACGACCACCTTTACTGCCGTGGTTGCCCTGGTTGTCTACAGCCGGACTGGCCGCGTCAAGGCCGCCATGCCAAAGGATGTGAGCAAGGGCGTCATGGGCCTGCTGCATCTGGCATTGCTGCAGGTTTCGCTTGGGATTACCACTCTCATGTACATGGTTCCCATCTCGCTTGCCGCCGCCCACCAGGCCGGCGCGCTCGGGTTGTTGACGATGGCTTTGGTCGCTGGTCACCGGTTGCGGGTTCCCAAGGCTACGCAAGCGTTGGTGCAGAAGGCGCTGCAGAACCCTTCCCGGGCGCAGACCAGCGCGGTAAGCCAGAAGCTCTTGAAGAAGGTTGCTGAAAACAAGCGTGTATAAGCGTCATGAACGGGCGGCACAGTCTTTTGGTAACCAGTCTGGATTGTATGATGTGTACGAATACGGTAGATACCCCCCCTGGTTCGCATGAAAGCGGACTGCAGGTATGGAACTGTAAGGTATTGGAAAAGCAACAATTCAACTCATTTCGATTAGGGGGCAAATCTTCTTTTTGTTGTTGTCCGTTCGCCACTTGGCTGGCTGCAAGCGCTTACCGTGAACCAGCCACTAAAATGTCGATATCTACTCCTTGTTTCTTGTTTCTCATGGAACTTGTTCGGGCAGGTAGCTAGTCCTTGAGAGGTCTCAAAGTCCCCTCAGCCCTACGTGGGACCCATACCGAGTGGCGGGTGTCAGGTTAGAGCTAAGGTAAGGCCAGATGGGTCCATACCAAAGTTCGCCCCAGGTACTCGTCAGCCCAGCAGAGGTCGTACGAGCTCGCTTTCGTTTTTCTGATAAGTTTGCAGGAACCGCTAGGACCGGTTAGCTTAAAGGCGGCGGTTTAGCTCCGGTAATCGACAGCTGATATTGCGGCCTACCGGGGAGTTGCCTACCGGGGAGTTTAATACCGAGACCGAGCCCGCAGTGTTACCATTCAAGCTCTTTCGGTTATATATATTACGACTTTCTTCCCCGCCACCCCCTGGTCTATCTAGCCCTCCCATTTTTTCTGTTCTGTTCAGACTGTTCAGTTCAGACTGTTCAGTTCTGTGCCGTCCCAAGGTTAGATTTAGCGCCAGCCAAGCATTGCTGTACATACGGACGGAGAACGACAAGTTCCTCGGCATCGCGGATCCGCATAAGACCATCCCATCCCCACCCCATCAACATTCGCGGAGTCCCAAGCAGCTTCGACACCCTTCTCCAAGCTGGGACCAACTCGCCACAATTAGCCCACGCCTCAGTCTCAACCTCTATATACACCAAACCAAAACCAACAACACCCTTCAACCGACCCCTAACCCCCCAAACCAAAAAAAAACAGCCCAAAACACCAAACCCCCGACCCCACAAAAAAGAGGAGAGAGAAGACATCCAGGAAAAAAAGTATGTGCTACGAATGGAAGAACCGCTTCGCCTGCGGGCACGTGGGCTTCCACAAGGTCGAGCGCTGCCACGCGCTGGGGTCGGGCTGCTTCGGGCCCGACGGGTCGGAGCGGTTTCTGGCCGTTGACGGGCTGTGCTACGACTGCACGGCGCGCCTGCAGGACCCGACGCCGATCGCGGCGGGCGAGGATCCTTTTCGGGAGGCCGCGGTTCGGGAGGCTGCGGTTCGGGAGGCTGCGGCGGCGGGTGCGGGGGGTGGTGTGGTGGGAGGTGGGAGGAATGGGGAGGGGGTGGAGGTGGTGGTGATGTTGGGGGGCGTGGAAGTGGTGGGGAGGGGGAAAGGTTGGCGGGGCAAGGGGAGGGGATCATGGGGGCAGCGATGATGTGAGGCGGGAGGGGGCTGGGGTTGTTATGGTGGTGTAAGGGAAACCAGTCGGATTAGCGATGATATTTTTACATATACCTGGAGAGGGCTTGGATGGAACGAAGGTACAGATTGAAGATAACATCAGGAAATGTTCTGATATTCCAGACCTGACTACAGAATACACGGTAGAACATGGTTTTCAGCGGCAACCCAATCCGGCTAGCCCGGTGCGGTGCGTCATTGTTAATGGCCCGCGCACGTGACTTCGCGCAGTGGCCGCGTACCGAGGATCCAGGGCAGGAACGGTTGGCATCAGGAATCGACTGTGTTTTGCCTACAAGAGCATAACGTTATTCCTTTTTATGCCGTGTAATAGGACGCGCAACACTCCACGCGACATTAGTCACTCATTTAGCCACTTAATCCCCCGAAATGGTGAGGAGAAAGCGAAATGCGCCAACCGAGGGCAGCCCGAGGCCGACGCGCTCGAGCACGAGGGTAGCAGCCCAAGGTGCAGCGAGACGGACGGCCGCAGGTCGGGATGACCCTGTTCCAGACATTGTCCGCCAGATGGTGGTAGAGGCGAGATCTGAATTGAGGGCTCAAGACTCTCACGTTTCGGAGCGACCCTTGAAGCGCAGGCGTCCGGGAGAGGGGCGACCAGCGAGAACTGAGACGCCAAAAGACACGGCTGCCAAAGACATCAGCGGAGAATCTAGCAAAGCCAATACTGGTGATGCTTTCGATGATAACCTCCGGTTTGAGGATGTTGTCTTGCCAACGCCCACCGTGCAAACCATGACCAGGGATTCGGACGACGAGGACGATGACGACATCGACTTTGAAGATGTAGCGATCGAAACCAACGAGCCGCCGGCAACGGTAGTGGGCAAAAAGTCTCAGGAGCTCGATCTGGATCTTTCCGCTCACATGGCAGCCTTGGCCCCGCGCCGGGCAGACCGTCGCAAGGCCATTAGCAGAGAGGAAAAGGAGCGCCGTACCGAGATTCACAAGATGCATCTCCTCTGCCTCCTAGCACATGTGGAGCTCAGAAACCGGTGGTGCAACGATCGGGGTGTCCAGGATGCACTTCGGCCGCTACTCCCCGAAAAGACGGTGTCTGCCCTGATACCCAGGGCCAGCCTGAATCAGTTTGGGCGTTCCGAGTCCTTGAGGAAGGGTCTTCAGGAGGCGAAGGAGTTGTTCAGGCGCAAGTTTACCATCACGGAAAGAGGGCTACGGAGCGCATTGTGGGCGGAGGATGAACAGCAGCTAAAAGATGTATGTAGGTGCCTTGGACGCCTCCTTCGGGCTAGGCTAATAAAACTTGACAGTATCAACTCCCGGATGATATCGAGTCCACGCTGGACAAGAGTGATTTCCTTGAAGCGACCAAGACGCTGAGAGGCTCCCGCGACGTCGGCGCCCAGCTATTTTGTGCCCTGTTGCGGTCTGTTGGGGTGGAAGCCCGACTCGTGTGTTCCCTCCAACCTCTGTCTTTCGTTCCTGGAG
This sequence comes from Chaetomium cochliodes, assembly GCA_023383405.1. Lineage (NCBI taxonomy): Eukaryota > Fungi > Ascomycota > Sordariomycetes > Sordariales > Chaetomiaceae > Chaetomium > Chaetomium cochliodes. The sequence continues at coordinate 1,452,095 of JAKWJL010000022.1, read as the reverse complement.
CCCCTACCATGCCGAAACAGCGGAAAGTACAAACACAAACACCGCAGAAGCAACCATCCAAGTTCGAGGTTTACGCGGCAGCAGTGGCCAAACACGAGACCAAGTACCCGGATTTCCAAGCTGGCGCAACAACCCCCTCTCCTCGTCGACGGCTAGGTCACCCGTACGCCTCCGCTTACAACCCCCCATCCATAACCGCACCCTCTCCCTCGCCATCCACATCCACCTCTCAGGGCCCCAAACCCATCCACGGCGAGTCCGCCTTCCCCGTATACTGGGTTGAAGTCCTCGACATCGCCCACCAGAGCTGGTACCCCGTCGACCCCCTCGTGACCGGCACGCAATGGAAGCCCCGCGCCCTCGAGCCACCCGCTTCCGACACCCTCAACACCCTCACCTACGCCATCGCCTTCTCCGCCGACGCCAGCGCCCGCGACGTCACCCGCCGCTACGCCAAAGCGTACACCTCCAAAACCCGCCGACAGCGCATCGACGGCCTCCCCACCCCAACAACCAACCCCACCACCACCACCGACACCCCCACCAACCCGCGCTGGTACCGCCTCGCCCTACAACGCTACACCCGCCCGCACCCCACCGACCTCGACCAGATCGAGCTCAACGAGCTCGCCGCCACGGCCGCGCGCGAACCGATGCCGCGCAACGTGGCCGACTTCAAGGACCACCCGATCTATGCGCTGCAGCGGCACCTGCGCCGCAGCGAGGCCCTCGTCCCGGGCGCCCAGGCTAGCGGCACTGTGAGCGCGGGCGCGAAGGGGCCCCTAGAGCGCATCTATCGACGGGCGGATGTAAGGGTGGTGAGGAGCAGGGAGAGGTGGTATAGGGCGGGGAGGGTGGTCAGGGAGGGGGAGGAGGCGGTTAAGAGTTGGGTTCGGCCGCGCAGGAGGAAGGGGTTTGGGGGTGGGGGGAGGAGGGGGGGTAGTGAGAGCGAAGGGGAGGGGGATGGGGAGAATGATGATGATCCGGATCGGGTGGGGCTGTTTGGGGATGCGGCGAGAGGGTATACGCCGCTTTATATGATGGAGCAGACGGACCCGTATGTGGCGCCGCCTGTGGTCAACGGTAGGGTGCCGAGAAATAAGTTTGGGAACCTCGACCTGTATGTGCCGAGCATGGTGCCCCGCGGCGGCGTGCATGTGCGGCATGAGAGGGCTGCGCAAGCGGCGTTTGTTCTGGGCGTCGATTACGCGCCCGCGCTGACCGGGTTTGAGTTCCGCGGGCGGCAGGGCACGGCGGTGCTGAATGGGGTGGTGGTGCCGGAGGAGGCCGGAGAGGCGGTGTGGGCGGTGATTGGGGGTTTGGAGGATATGGAGGCGGAGGAGGAGCAGGAGAGGCGGTCGAGGAGGGCGTTGAGGATGTGGAGTCGGTTTTTGAAGGGATTGAGGATTAGGGAGCGGATTTGGGCTGGGGTGGACGAGGAGGCGGAGGAGGAGGCGGAGGAGGAGGCGGAGGAGGAGGCGGAGGAGGAGGCGGAGGAGGAGGCGGGTGATATGAATGATAAGGGGAAGGGGAAGGCGGTGGAACAGGATGAGGATGTGGGTATGGAGGATGTCAGTGGGGACGATATGGGAGGAGGGGGCTTTTTTGTGCCGGATGAAGATGATGATGGTGGCGATGATGGGGGAGGCGGTGGGTTTATTGTTGAATAAGTGGTTTCTGAAGGAGCAATATGTCGACAGTCATGAAGCTCGGTGGACAAACTAGAGCTATGATGGTAGATATATTCTGAGAGAGCTACGATGTACGTCTATTTTGTTACAAGTTAGGAGGCCGGATACCATAGGGTCCGTAGTGTTCGTCTTGATGTATATGCTACGTTGACGAGTTGGCTTAGCTGTGGAGGAGCCACTTTCGAATGGACAAATTTGTTTTATGGATCCCCGCTCAGCTGCGGTTTCTTCAATACTAATCTGTAAACTACACAACTCCAACACCACTCACCATACCGGCTATTGCAAGTTCTCCGTCTCCCTCGAAAGCAGTTAAAATGAGCGGCAAACCACCACTGCCCCAAGCACCCTCAACGCCGTCAACGCCCATCCCAATCAACTGGCCATCCCACATCCCCTACCTTTCAGCGCCTTCCTACTCACCGCACCTAACCCCCGCCCATTTCCGGGCTCTCCGCACCCGGCCCGCAGACCCATCAGACCCGCTCCCGGAGATCCCCCGGGACCTTAAGCCGGGCCCGTGTCCGTCGGTCCGCATCACCCCGATCACCGACCCGACCCGTAAGCGCACACAAACACCCTTTTTTCCTTTTCACACTTCTCCTGCCCGCCCTCCAATCCCCCAACCGCAAAACTGACCATCTTTCCAGACCCCGCGCACGGCCAAGCCGGCCTCTTCGCCACGCGCGACCTCGCCCCGGGCACCCTGATCCTGCCGTACCTCGGCGAGGTGCACATCGGCACGGCACCCTTCGGCCGGCGCCCCACCCACGACTCTGACGCCACCTCTGCCTCTTACCCTAACTCTAACTCCAACCCTAACTCTAACTCCGACGACGGTTACGACTACGCCGCATCAGACTACGACCTCTGGCTAGACCGGGACGGCGATCTGGCAGTGGACGCGGCGCGCGCGGGCAACGAGGCGCGGTTTGTGAATGACTACCGCGGGGTGCCTGGGAGGGGGGGCAGGAAGGCGAATGCGGAGTTTAGGGTGGTGTGGGATGTGAGGAGGGCGGAGAGGTGCATGGCGGTGTTTGTGCTGCCCGCGGGGAAGCGGGCGACGGGGAGGGCGAGGGTGGTGGGGGTTGGGAAGGGGGAGGAGGTGTTGGTTAGTTATGGGAGGGGGTTTTGGCAGGGGAGGAGGGAGGTGGAGGGGGAGGAGGCTGGTGGTGGTGATGGTGATGGTGAGGCGCGGTGTGAGGTTGATGGGAGATGAGGCCGACTATACCGTATATCTTCTTACCCATCTACTGTTTCACCAGGTCCTTGTTCTTTTATCCTGAGCTCCGACTGTTAGGGGTTATTGTTATCGGCTATTGTGGCTATTTAAGCAAGCTTCGATAATTTTCCAAGCTGTAGATACATCCCATATACTACGATTTTATGGTTAATCGAGCAAGAAATGCCAGGTTATGAAACAGTTGAAACACGAGATGGCCGACTTCTGTATGGATGACTCCAGCCACGATCTCAGCACTGATAAGGCCTTCTATCTCTAAAATACCCCACCATTACAGCACCTTTTCAGGGGCACAAAGCTCCAATTAACCCCGCCATGACGACAGCGGGGTTACAGGACAGCTGTGCCCCACTAAAGGTTGGGCTGAGATGGATTGTCACCATTCCTTTCCAGGGTTTCCTTCTCCAACCTCTATCCTATCCTATCCATCCTTCACACAGCAAACAAGCAACCATCAACCTCAGCCTCAACCTCAACCTCGACCGCGACCGCGACCTCATATCCCACCACTATACCATCACCACCTTTCGAAGATGGAACCCCCTCCACCACCATCCTCTTCCTCCACCACCACCCCAACTCCACCACCCTCCTTCCCCCACCTCACCATCCTCCCCCTTCCCAAACCCACCCCTTCGCCACCCCCCAAAAGAAAATCACCACCGGCGCCGACCTCCCGCACTTCCTCTCCTCGCTTGCCTACCGCGACCTGGGCCTCTTCATCCTGCAACTCAACCGCGCCCTCTGCCCGCGCAAGCCATCCGCCAATTCCCCGCCCTCCCAAATCCGCACCTTCCCCCTCCACGCCGCCCCCCACGCCACCGACGCGACCGACGCCTCCGACGGCGAACCCGCCCTCGTCACGCGCCTGCGCGCCGTGCTGCACGCGCTGGAGCGCTTGATGGGTGAGGCGCCTCCGGAAAAGGGCCCGCGGCGGTTTGGGAATGTGAGCTTTCGACGGTGGCATGCGTTGTTAAGGGAGCGGGTGGATGGGCTGTTGTTGGGGGGGTGTTTGCGGGGGCTGCCGGGCGGGGGGTGGGAGAGGTGGGGGCCGGAGGAGGAGGCGTGGACGGAGGTGAGGGGGTATTTTGTTGGGGGGTTTGGGAGTGAGCAGAGGTTGGATTATGGGACGGGGCATGAGTTGAGCTTTTTGGCGTTTTTGGGGGGGTTGTGGAAGTTGGGGCTTTTTAGGAAAGATGTGGATGGGGATGTGGATGTGGATGGGGAAAGGGGGCAGGGGATGGGGAGATGGAGAGGCATTTGGTGTTGGGGGCTTTTGAGGCGTAAGTTCTACTTTTGTGGTGTGATGTTGAGCTGGGACGGGGGAGACGTGCTAATGAGTGCGCTACAGATACCTCAGGGTTGTGAGGAAGTTGATCCTGACGTATAACCTCGAGCCGGCGGGGTCGCATGGCGTATGGGGCCTCGACGACCACTCCTTTCTGCCGTACATCTTCGGGTCCGCGCAGCTTACACGGCCGATCACCGAATCCGAGCCCATGCCGCTGGAAGGCTCCGTTCCCGGTGCACCGCGGCCCTCAGACGTCACCAAACCCGCCACGGTCGACCTCTACCGTGAGTCTAACATGTACTTCTCGGCCATCGGCTTCATCAACGACGTCAAGACGGGCCCGTTTTGGGAGCACAGCCCAATCCTGTTCGATATCTCGGGCATCAAGGACGGCTGGGGCAAGATCAACAAGGGCATGATCAAGATGTTCAACGCTGAGGTGCTCTCCAAGTTCCCGGTTGTTCAGCACTTTCAATTCGGGTCGCTGTTCTCGTGGGACCCCGATCCGGAGGCTGCTGTGCCGGCACAGACGGTGCACTTGGCAAACCAGCCGACTACCGTCAATCCCTCCCCCGCCGGTAGCGGGCCGGGGACTGCTGCCCCCTGGGCAAAGGCTACCCAGATGCCCGGCGCTGCCGCTGGGATTCCACCGGGACCCGGAATCCCGTACTCGAGGGCGCCATGGACTGGCGGAGGAAGTTCGGCGCCGAGCATGCCGAGGGGAGGTGCCCCGGATACTGGGCCACCTCCATCGACGGCCTTTCCACGAGGTAAGCCGGGGACAGCGAGTAACCAATTCGCCGTGACCAAGGCACCGTGGTCTAAGGATTAGCTGGTGGCTGTCGTGTATGTATAAAAAGGATTGCTTTTGGTCGAGAAAGGATATGATACCCAGTCAAGAAAAAGTGTTCACTCATTGAGACACAAACCCCCGTCCTGCTCTCGAGGCTTTAAGACCTGAAGTTCGTATTTAACCGTGATACCCTACTTGTTACCGCTGATGCGCCCCTTGAACTTCCTCACTCAACCCCGGGCCCTCCTCCCACTGTATGGGATAACTCGGCGGCACATCCTCCTCTCTCGTCCCCCAAGTTCCCTCCTCCTCACCCGCCCACAACTCCAACAACCCCCCCTTCAAGAAGAAGTCGTGCGTGATCCAGTTCTTCGTATGCACCTTCCCATTCAGCCTCGCCCGCTGGATATACTTCCGCCTCCCCTTGGGATCAAAATCCCTGACCCTAATCACCGCCCACTTTCCTTTCTGCCTCGCCTTGAGCCTCACCTCCGGAAAGAACGGCGTCGACAACAAATACACATCCTGCCCGGCCACGGGAAAGAACCCCATCATCGCAAACGCGCTAAACGCCCCCATAGCACAGTCATCATTCCCCGGAATCCCATTCACCGTCGCATTAAACAGCCCCGGGATATACTCGCGCACGAACCGGCTGCTCACGCCGGGCCTGCCCGCGTAGTGGAACTGAAACACGGGCAAGAACCCCTGCTCGTTGCCCAGGTACGAGATGCCGCTCGTGTGGAAGTAGCTCAGCCGCTCGACGAAGGCGTCGCGCCCGCCCATCAGCCCGATCAGCGTCGCCATGTCCTGCGGCGCGTAGAAGCTGTACAGCCAGGGACTGCCCTCGTACGTGTCCAGCCCCGTGTCGTAGTAGCACGAGTGCATGTCCTGGATGGGGGAGCACGCTCGCGTGTTGGTGTACCGGAAGGAGCCGTTGGCGAGGCGTGCTTGCATGAAGCCCGTGAAGGGGGTGAGTTGCGTCGGGTGGTCGTCGCCGGCGGCTTTGGCGATGTCGTGTTGCGCGGGGTTCCAGTAGTTGCGCCAGTTGCCGCTGCGCCGGAGGTATTTGGCGGCGTCGGCGGGGTGGTTGAGGCCTTGCGCTAGGACCGCGATGCAGAAGTCGTCGTAGGCGTATTCGACGCCCCGGCTGATGCTGCGGCTCATGGGGCCCGTGCCGTTGGTGTCTTTGTCGTCTTTGGGAATGTAGCCAAGGGAGTGCCAGCTGACGAGGCTGCCGCGGCCGCCGAGGCCCCAGTTGGATGGCTCGACTGGGGAAGGGGTCAGGGGATTTGTTCACACAGAGTACATACATTGGGCAGGTTTGGGCAGGGAGCGGAGAATCATACCTTCAGCATCTGAGACGACTGCCTCGTACGCGGTGATCCAGTCGATACCCTCTCTTAGATTCTTGATGTAGGCATCGGCTACCACCACGTCTGCGTTGGAACCGCCTTGCGAGAACCCCTTGCAAAAGCTCATCCGACAGTCGGGCAGTTTCCCTGAGAACCGTCAGCTTCCCCTTCGACTGTTATGGATTCGGTGACTCAAACCTTCATGTCGGTAGATGTCAATCAACGCGCGCACCATGTCGGTCTGCACTTCCGGATCGATGATGGTTAGCAGCGGGTGCTGAGCGCGGAACGAGTCCCAGATGCAGTAGAAGCTGCCCAAGTCAGTAGCCGAACTGCCCTCTCCCCAGGCTCTCATCACACTCCAACTTACGAGTCATAGTACGGCTCTGTCGAGTTCCACAGCGGGTTCTCCCCCGTATAGTTCTGAGGTGACAGCATGGTCCGGTACAGCCCCGACCAAAAGGTGGTCTGCAGCTCCTCGCTCACCCCCGTAGCATCAACCTCGATCGCACCCAGCTTCTTCCGCCACTCCTTCCGGGCATCACTCTCCACCCTCTCGAAATGCCAATCCGGGATCTCCCTCTCGGCGTTCTCACACGCCTGGTCCACCGAAATAAACGACACCCCGACCCTCGCCAGCAGCGAGTTATTCGCGGGCGCCTCAAACTGCAGCCAAGCGCCCGCAGACCCTGTGGGCATATGATACCCGGAACCAACGCTATCCAAGAACTTGGGCTCCTCCACGGCCTCATTCGTGGTAAAAGTCCCCGTCTTCCTTATCGCCGCCCCCCTAAAGTCCGCACAAAAATACGCCTCATACTTGCCCGCCCCAAACGACGGCCCATAACTCCCATGCCCCACCACTCTCCCACTCTCCGGATACACCTGAATCCCCCCGGTACTGCGACTATTCATCAAATCCACCAAATCCACCACCACCACCGGCGAGTACGGCACCCCCCTAACCACCTCCTCCGCCTCCACCCTCCTCACATCCACCCGCTGCCCCCCCTCAAACCCAAACCGATACAACACCGCCCTCTCCGCCGCCGTCATCTCCGCCTGGACAGTATTCGTCAAATTGACCCTAAAATACCCCGGCGCCGCGAACACGGACCCCTGCACGCGATCCGTCGGGCGGTTCATGACGGAGTAGGCACAGCGGGCGAAGTCGTCGCCGGGGCAGCCCGGGTGCACGAAGAGCGGGAAGTTGCCCAGCGACGGCTGGCCGCCCGTGCCGGAGTCGTGCATGTGCGAGAAGCCCAGGATCGGGTTGTCGTCCGACACGAACCCCGCCGCGTTCTCGGCCCGTGAGAGCGTGTCGGCGACGGCTTTGGCGAGGCCGTAGGGGTGGGTGGCGCCGGGGAAGACGTGGCCTGGGGTTTTTTGTTAGTGTTTTGTTTTTATATGCTTGATTTCTTTCTTCCTGATTTTTTGGGTGAGGGGAGATGGGGTGGGAGGAGGTGGAATGAAATGAGAGAAAAAGACTCACCGCCGTTGGCTGTCCCGATCAGGGGGTCGACGAAACGGAGGACGTCGTCCTTGGGTTGGGATCCGAAGGAGGGGAAGGGAGACTCTCCGAGGCCCAAGTCATAGTTGGAAAATAGATAAAGGATACAGGTGAAGAAGAGTCCAACAGCGAGGATGCGGCTCATACGAGGCATGCCTCGGAGGTGTATTGGCGCCGACATGGTGCCGTTTCTGTGAGTCCGGTTGTGTGTGTGTGTTGAAGGCTGAAAGGGGGGCTCTCCTCTTAAACTTCGAAGGCCAGCATACCCTTACTGTCCTAGTAGTGGCCCCTATCTCCACGAATAACTTCGAGTTTAGAGTCTGTAAGTCCAAACACCGGCGGCTAAGGGGACCCTCAACCCGTGTCTTGAAACCCCAACTGCGTTTTCATGGCTGTTTCGAAGAGGCCAGCTCGAGCAATGAAGAGGTGGTGTCTGCCCATTCGCCAAGCCAACGCCACTTCGGGACAAGCGTGCCGTGCGCGGCGAGGAGCCGGAGGAGCTTATTGATGCCAAGCATGCAAGGGCTTGTTACCCCAGAGTGCCCTCAGGGGGTTTGGTTGGTTGGAGGCAATATATCTTGGGTAACCGGCACAAACTCCCTCTCTTTCCTCCTTCCGCTTCCGCTCTCTCCATTCGGCACTACTACATGTACTTGTGCCATCGGCCAACCCATCCACTCGGCGCATTTCTCATCAGTGACCAACAACTCGCCCACCCTCCCCACGATGTGCTCCCGCCAACCCTCGATATACCACCCCTTCGAGACCGTGTCCGTGTTGAGGAGCACGGCGTAGTGCGCCAGAACCAGCAGCGCGTGCGGTTCGCGCCGCCTGACGCATGCCACGAATTCGGGCTGGGCTCGGTACAGCCAGCCAAACACGAATTGGTTCTCGGACGGGCCGGCGTGTGTGATGTCGCCGCGGGGTCCCTGGCGGCGTCCGTAGATGGCGGTGTAGATCGCAATTAAAGCGTCGAGCGCTATTGTGCAGAGGGATACCGTGCTGGGGGATTCTCCGTCCGGGTTGACATTTGCGATGAAGCCCCTAAGCCCGTCCAACGCGCCCTCCCAGTCAAGCCTCGGGAACCCGTCCCTCGCGCAGACCGGTTGTTCGAGCTGCTGCCCCGGCAGCAAACCCATACGGAAAGGCGCCATAAGGCCCGCGAACAGCACGTCGGGACTGAAGGACTGGTGCATGAGGCGCACGCCAGTGACGAAGGGCATCCACGAACCAGGAGAAGTCGCAGTTGCGCCCGGGGTGGCAATATCGCTCGCAGTGCAGACGAGCAGGTCATCCCGGCTCGTCGGGCCTGCCGCAAAGGTGCAGTAGCTCGTCAACACTGCGCCGAGGTACAGAGCGCCGCAGTTGTTGGACTGTGGCTGAGAGAGCTGGGCCGAGAAGCCTGATACGCCGGCTGTGAGGTGCTGCTGGGCGAGCGAGAGGTAAGCGCTGAGGGGTTGGTGACGGCCATTAGCGCCGCCGCTCTCAGGTGTTTTGCCTTTTGTAGCTACTAAGGAGGCCAGATGAAACGCGGCCGACGCAAAGATGAGATGGAGGACGAACGGGTGGCCCAGGCCCACCTGCGGTGCGTTGCGTGTCCAGAACTGATGCATATGCGGGCTCTCGCTGCCGGCGAAGGTCTCTACCGTCGTGGTGACGAAGTGGAGGAGAAGCTCTGCATTGTCAAGGTTGATTCGCGCCGGGCCGGCGTCAACAGTCGGAGAACTGGGTGTTGCCTTGGGACCGGGGGAGTGTGATGGTGTTCGTGAGGAATCTAGTTTTGCCCCGGCAAATGGTTGGTGGCTGTCTGCAGTCATGCCCGGCTGGAGGACACTCACCAGTCCAGGTCTTCCTAGGTCGGCCTCGAGATGGCCTCGATACTGCGACCCTGCTGCACTCGAGGCGCGCTCCGCCTGGAGCAAGATCGCAGGGGAGACCAAAGCTTACGCAATTGCTGCATGGCTTCTCCTCGTTGCACTACGACGTAGGAGGGAGGGGGGCATCAGCAAGACCATGAACCAGTGACACGGGGGTAAAACCAAGCACGAAGAAAACATGCACGGCCGTGAATAAGACTGAAGACTGAAGACTGACAAACCTTTACTTTCCTCCGTTTGCAGAGACCGCAGCCGCCGCGTGATTTGCGGTGGGGACGGATAGACTTCTTGCCAGTGGTCGATGGTGACGACGCTGCCGCCATGTTTTCGTCCTTGGTATGGGATGGCGACCTAGGATGAGAGGACTGCTGCCCTTTCTCGCATTCGATGCGAGAATTCTTCAATGACGGGAGTGACCCCTGGTTCGGCCAAGTCCCGAGTATAAGTAGCGGGCCGCCCCGCAGTGCATGACGCGGCCTCGAACTAGTGACGAAGGGGGACCCAGTGTTGATCTCGAGATGTCGAAACATGTCAACCTTGTTCAAACTTTGAGCCAAATCGTAAGCTATGCGAAAATTGTCATTTTTCGGACTCGCGTATCGGGGGGTGAAGGTGAGGCTTAGTTTAGACACCACTCAGACGCTGAGGAGGTTTGAGTTTGTGCTGTGTATTTCTACCCCTGAGCCCCCGTTCGGACTTGAACTATTTGCCATGTTGAACTATTCGAAATACTTTACTTTCCTAGACTTATTGCTAGCCTTATTTCCCTCCCCAATTCCTCACACCTCACCCGTCGACCCCTCCTGAGCTGCTGACCCGGCTAGCCACCATGGCCCTGAACGACGGCCCCCCTTTCGGTCCCGTGGTCAACGGGACCATGGTAGTCGTCTTCTGGGAGTACCGTCCAAACAACGTAGCCGCCTACCTCTTCCTTGGGCTCTTCGCCGCCGCCACGCTCGGCCACCTCATCTACCTAATCTGGCTCCGCGCCTGGACCTTCGTCCCCTTCCTCCTTGGCGGCATCTGTAAGTCACGTCCATACACCACCCCCCTTCCCATCACCCAGTAACCACCCCCATCCTAACCCCACAAACAAACCAGGCCAAATATTCGGCTACCTCGAGCGCGCGGCCGCCCACACGCAGCCCACCGCCCTCGGCCCCTGGATCCTGCAGAACATGCTGCTCCTGGTCTCCCCGCCCCTCCTCGCCGCCACGCTGTACCTCTCCCAGCACCAAATCACCGCCGCCCTCCTGCACGGCACCAGGCCCAACCACCCCAAAACCACCCGCCACAAATCCTGCTGTCGCACCTGCTGCCTCGCCTGCTTCACCCCCACCCCGACAAAGCTGTACATCCTCTCTGACGTCATCGCCATCTTCACCCAGCTCCTCGGCACCGTCCTCCCCGCAAGCGGCACGCCCTCCGCCACACGCCTCGGCAAGATCGTCGTGCTGGCGGGCCTGGCCGTGCAGCTGGTGGCGCTGGGGTGTTTTGCGGGGATCAGCTGCGGGCGCACACACGCGCGGCTGCGGCGGCAGCCGACGCGGGTGATGGTGTCGAATGCGGGGCGCGGGGTGAATTGGCTGGGGTATTTTGTGGTGATGGAGGTGGCGGCGGGGATGTTGATTGTGCGGAGTGTGGTGAGGGGGGTGGAGTTTTTGGAGGGGGCGGGGGGGGTGGTGATGGGGCATGAGGTGTTTGTGTATGTTTTTGATGGGGTGGCGATGTTGGTGGTGATGGTGGGGTTTTTGGTGCTGTATCCGAAGAGGCTGGTGAGGGAGGTGGTGAGGTTGGAGGGGAGGGAGAAGGGGGAGGAAGGGGGGAGAGGGGCGTTGTTGAGTTGAAGGGGGATGGAGAGGATTGTTGGGTTGAGAGGAAATAGAAAGGATGATCGAGGCTGGGTTGATATGACATACTTGAAGACTAAAACCATAGATCCCTCACCAGATCACCAGATATTTCCAACTCTCCAATGCACTTCCTTAATCTACCAAGACGACCTAACTACACAACCATGCGCACCGCCGATGAACACCCATATGCGCCCGATAATCCCACTTAGCTAAGATCAAAGCCAGCCCCACTCGTAACGGCATACAGCAGCTTCCTCTTCAGCGTCTCCGCGGTTTCGTACTGCGGCAGCTTCAGCAGGTTCACGCAGGTACTCGCGCTCGGCAGCCGGTCCTGGTCCCTACCCCCATCCCTGATGCTGAACGGCGGGCTGAGCTGGCTGAACCCCAGCAGTGGGGCACGCGGGGTGCTCGTGACGTACTTCAGCACATCCCTTCTCTCATGATCCTCTAGCTCACGCATCACCTCCCAGAACAGCTTGACTGTCGGGTGCTCCTCGCCGTCGTCGCCGATAGCATAGACCCCACTATAGGCCGTGTGCCTCCGCAAGTCCTCAACGTCAATCTCGGAGCTGTCACCGCCAACCAACCGCTGTAGCTCATTCTGGTTGAACATGCTCAGCCAGCCCGGGTCAATAATCATGCCCAGCCCTCGAAGGAAGGCCCGAGTCTGTGCGTAGGGCTGGATGATGAGCCGGTGACGCGCGACATAGCTGATGTAGAGGGGTCGGTTTTCGTTGGTCACGGCCACGTTCTCGCCGTTGGGGACAAGATTGCGGGTCGTCGTGCGGAACGGCTCGCCCGGGAGCGAGATCTGGTCCGTGACGGTGAAATCGAGAGACAGATCGCCGACATCACCGGGGTAGTTCTTTAGGCGCAGCATGCCCTGGTACAGCTCTTCGTCGAGCTCGCGGAGGTCGTTGATGTTGGCGCGGTATGTGTCGGCCGCGCCCGCTGATGTGGCCCACTTGAGGAGGAAGAACCCAGCAAAGGATATGTCGATGAGAATGCCCTCGTACAGGCACTTTCCGATGACTCTGCCGAGGAACTCGTATTGCCGGAGGCGGGAAGTGATAGTCTCACTCCATTCTTCCGAGTTTTCGGGAATCTGTGCCTCGCGGAGCGCGTTCTTCGACTGGTCCATGCCACAGGGGTTCGGATAGTATGAGTTCTTGCTGTTCGCGATGAAGAGCCCCTCGGTCGGTGTGAACGCTTCCGTCGTCACGCTCGTGAGAAATTCTTTCGTCACACCACCGCCGTCGATCCCGGCCTCTGGCATGCCGAACTCGTCAACAAACGTGATTTGAATTGGTTCCTTTAACCCTTCCTGGAGGTCCCAGAAGGATTCCAAGGCGTCATTGAAGATCCGACCTCTCTGAATCTGCGCTTGGTGTCGGCCGATGATATTCGTGCCGGCGGGGGTCGGCTCAAACGGTCCACCGTGCTGGTTGAGTACCCATAGCCTCCACCTATCCGGATCGATGTTGCCCGCCCTTCTCCGGTGCTTGTCGAGATGGACAAACTGTCGGAATATTTGGACGCGCATGTTGAAAGGGATGACGAAGGGCATGTTGCGCAGAATCTCCAGCTTGGGGCCGGCAGCAGCCCTGAGGATATCCCGTGCCGCTCGCTTTCGTGCTGCCCTGGTCCACTCCATTTGGGCCTGCCGAGATAGTCTCAGACCACCGGCTGAAAAGGCCACAGCTGGTTCTTCGACATCCACGTCTTCATCCTCCTCTCCGTCCTCAGCCTCCGCTTGCTCACGCTGGCCCTGTTCTTCGAGCACGACAGCGGAAAGGAAGCTCTCCATGTCGAATTTTGACGTCATGAGCCAATGTTGTGGCGGCAGGAATTGACGTCGAGAATCCCGCTCGTAGAGCATCCTCATAGCGGCGGAAACGAGGTTCCTGAATGCGTCGAAATCGACGCCCGCGGTGAGTGCAAAAGGCAAATCCTCCGCTGTCTTGTAGCTTCCCGCCGCACCCCATGGCCGACCGAAGGAGGCCGACGACCCGTCAACGGTGTTTGGATTACTAGGTTTTGAATTTAGCAAGTCGGCGGCATGATAGTAAAGGGTGAACCCGAGATGCTTGAGAAAAAGCGTTAGACGCTTCAGCTCCTGGAGACCGAGGCCGCTCGATCGCAATCGCGAACTCGAGTCTCCCGAGTGAAACGGCACGCCGAGGCCGCTGAAGAAATCGTCATCGTCGGTTAGACGAAGGACAAAGATATACAGCTCGAGGAACAGGAGGACTGTGCGCCATTCACGGTGCCACGAAGAATCGGCCTGGGATGAAGGCTTTTGGCGTAGAATTGCGAGCGCAGCATCGGGATCTGACCCGATTTTGGAGAATATTGACGTCCTGCTGAACGCGTTCCAGAAGAACTTGACAGCAGGAAGGGGACCTCGGTTGGTGGGGATGTCGGCCAGATACAGGCGCATCCGAATTTCGTCGCCCAGTGTTGGAAAGCAGAAGATAAGGGTGAGGATGTAGCCAGCGAGGAAGCCGGCATTCTCAAGCTCAGACGCCGAGGTGCCCGCATGGTCACTAGTTTTGTTAGCAGGTTGTGGCCGGCATTGGCTGTAATGTCGACTTACGAGGTGAATTTCTCGAGAACTCCCGAAATCTCGTCTCTATCTGTTAGTGAAGAGAGCTTGTCAGAAACATACGGAGGCAGCGCCGGCTCGGAAATATCTTCCACGTCGCTCGTCATGTCGGAGGTTTTCAAGTCGGAGGCCGCAAAGCCCGCCCGGATCGTAGTCGACAACGCAGAGAGTAGAGAATATAAGACTCGTAGAGAATGCGAATGAAGCACGAGGCGCTTTTTCGCTTTCTGTAGTACGATGAAGTGCGAGAGCAACCACAGGAGACCCGCCTGCGACCCAGCCGTCTTGCGGTCCGTAACCACGCCGTCCTGGAGCGATTTCGAAAGCCGGTCGACATCAACGTCGGCCGAAAAGAACTCAATATTGGACTCAAACAGCGCCAAGTCAGCCTGTGTTAAGAACGAGACGGCGAACTCGAAATAGGCGGCTTGGGTGAACGATTCTAGACGGGTTAGCCCAGGCCTCGACTTGACGTAACACCAGGAACAGAATATATACCAGGTGTATCCGTAGTAGATAGTGGCGCTGTCACAGCCCTCCGCATAAGGTCCAGCATCGGAGAGGTTGGGCCAAGACTGTGGCAGTATTTCCCCAGTACCCTATAGAGCCTCCCCAGGGAATGTTGCACAGACTGTGGCCTTATCTTTGTCACCTCGACGACGGTCTCCAGGAGGATTTGGATTTGCGAGCTTGCTGTGTCGGGGTTGAGCCTGTCGCCACCAGAGTCAGCATTCCGATCAAATCGAACCAGCCCGGCGCTTCTCACCTGTCAAGGGCGGAAACCACTATCCGGGTCAATTTCCCCAGACGAGGCAACTCCAAGGCCCCCGGTGCAAAACAAGAAAACCTGGTGTGGAGGAGGTCGCGAGCGAGCAAGCACAGCCGCTGCTGGTCGTTTGGGTCAGACGCTTGATATGCGCTGAGAATCAGGGGTGTCGCCTCTGCTGTCCTCTGTTCAACGTCCACTTGTCCGTGCCCATGGTACAGGAGGTCAATGGCCTGCCGACGTGCCGTCCGTAGATTCCGTCGCGACCTGTGCCCCCTCCATGTTTTCTGAATGCGCTGCGCAGCCTTCAACCGGTCCCGCTCTTGTTGCCGTTGCAGCCGCTCGGCTTGAGCATGTGCTACTGTCTTGTGCGCACCAACGGCCGCGCTGGGGGCCCATGATGTGCTAGTGAATGGGTTTACCGCTTTCTGGCCGCTGAGATTGACATTTCGCCCTTTGCGCGAGCTTCCGGTGAAAGTCGGAAACATGGCTGTTGGCGGGGTGCAGCAAACCCCTGGCGAGGGGCTCTCCAATATCAAACGCTCGGGATGGCGGGGTTTCGGTTTGCCACGAGAATCTGTAGCCCAAGTAGCCCGGAACGGACAAGAAATCTATTCGTGGGATGCCTCGGATCTGAAATAAGGCCCTGGGAAATTGTTGGTTAGATATCCAACGATGGTGGCTTGCAGAAAGTTGAGAATAATGTTAGCTCCCGCCACTTGGGCTTCCAGCGAGGCAGCAGCGCAGGTCCGTTGCCGTGCGTGCCCGCCACACACAGCCAACTGTTTTGTTTGTTCGGTGGCTCTGCGTAGGGATCGATTATTGCACGGCACTGGCAATTCACGAAGGAAACAGGCTGGATAACACAATCGGCACCGAATTTCGGTATTCCTTAGTTTGAGCCTGCCTTGGCTAATACCAGGTACGGCAGATAGGTAAGTAAGCTCCTTCCACCTGTTCCGCAAGCTACGGCTCGGGCATGGAGCGATGATGGAAGCTCCTAGCGTCATCCATAATCCACAGCACCTCCCGAGGACTAGGGGGTCTTTCCGATAACGATAAGCCGAGTGCTACCCCGCCACATCCTCGTGCGGCCAAGTGGTGCCAACAATCATGGAACCCAGTAGAAGGATATCGACTTAAGGCATTCCGGCTTATCAATATGATCACTGTTCCGCAATAAAGACTGGAAAGGAAACTAAATCGAGTACAGTCGATGGTAAAATAAATCTACCTCTATTTGTGGAAACCAGCAAAGTTGGGTTCATATATTTCATCTACTGTTGAATTTGGTTGCGGTTGCGTTCCTAGTGAATGAATTTAATCGCAGTTTGGTCAACATCTCATTTGGAGCCTTTCTGTTCTTGCATCTTGCCCATAACCTCGTGTTAACTTACACAGTACAATGGGAAGGAGTGTAGGTTGCCGTTAAATCTCACAACTTTGGGTGTTGTCTCCTCCACAACGGCCGGTTGGCTACCCCGTTAGTTGGAAGGGCATCTTGCGGGGAAGATTCGCCTTGCTTGTTCGACGCCGAGTGGCCAGAGGCTGGAATGTAACAATAAATCACATCTGCAGACTCCTAGAGAGCCGCAACTGGAATCTTGCGCTTTGAACTCCAAGAACAGTGTGAAATGAAGCATACTGTGGAAGTTCAGTGCCGCACCGTGAAGTTCGGTTAATTCGATACTCCGCTTTGTGGGTGCAACGAGAGCGGCGAAGAAAAAAAAATCTGTCTCCGCAGGAGCCATTCTTGCCCTCCTCTTTCCTTGAATGAAAACGATCACAAACCCTTTATCCCCGGATTCTTTCCACAACCCTTCAGAAAAGAGTCGGATCAGTACGACACAACCGTCACTGGTTCTGTTCTCGTCTAATTCTTTTCTGGTCCCTCACAAAAAAAAACCTGTCCCAAAAAAAAATTGAAAACCAACAAAAAAATCCCGATACCTACCTATCAATCTTTTCCCAAAAAACCACCAAAAAAAAATACCAAAACCCCCCATTCCCGACCCGCCACATCTCTCCTTGGAAGACGCCCTGCAACCGTTTTCCCAATCGAGATCTCTTTCCAGTCGCAAGAAAGAACCGGACCGAGGCTTTATCACAGTCTCGTTCTTTGTTGACCGTCGCTACCCCTCGCGCGCGGCATTCTTCTTTCCCAGTTCGAGCAATTCGGTACGTAAACCCCGGTCGCCTTTGCATTGCAACAACCCCCCATTTCCCGTTGTCGCGAGTACCGTCCACGTCGCAAACACCCTGCAGTTTCCCAATCGCCAAAGCACACAAAACTGACCATTCCCTTGTCCCACAGACCCGACTGTCAAAATGGCCGCTCCTGTTGCCCCCGGCGCTGTCGACCAGCTTGCCGCTGATCTTGGCAACACTAGCCTCGGCGGCGGTGACAACCGCGCCCCTGCCATCAACACCAACGTGGCTCCTGGAGAGTACCAGACTGCCGACCCCGATACGGCTGGGCCGACCCCGAGCTCTGCTGCTCCCCACCCTCAGTCTTCGGCCTCCCTCTATGTCGGCGAGCTGGACCCGTCTGTGACCGAGGCCATGCTCTTCGAGCTGTTCTCCCAGATCGGCTCTGTCGCTTCGATTCGTGTTTGCCGTGATACCATCACCCGCCGCTCCCTCGGCTATGCCTATGTCAACTACAACTCGACCTCGGATGGCGAGAAGGCTCTCGAGGAGCTCAACTACACTCTGATCAAGGGCCGCCCCTGCCGCATCATGTGGTCCCAGCGCGACCCTGCTCTGCGCAAGACCGGCCAGGGCAACGTCTTCATCAAGAACCTCGACGTCGCCATTGACAACAAGGCTCTCCACGACACTTTTGCTGCTTTCGGTAACATCTTGAGCTGCAAGGTTGCCCAGGACGAGCACGGTAACTCCAAGGGTTATGGTTTCGTGCACTACGAGACCGACGAGGCCGCCGCCCAGGCCATCAAGCACGTCAACAACATGCTCCTGAACGAGAAGAAGGTGTACGTCGGCTACCACATCCCCAAGAAGGATCGTCAGAGCAAGTTCGAGGAGATGAAGGCCAACTTCACCAACATCTACGTCAAGAACATCAGCCTCGAGGCTACTGATGAAGAGTTCCGGGACCTGTTTGCCAAGTACGGCGACGTCACCTCGTCGTCGCTTGCCCGCGACCCCGAGGGCAAGAGCCGTGGTTTCGGCTTCGTCAACTTCACCACCCACGAGTGCGCCGCCAAGGCGGTTGAGGAACTCAACGGCAAGGACTTCCGTGGCCAGGACCTCTACGTCGGCCGTGCCCAGAAGAAGCACGAGCGCGAGGAGGAGCTGCGGAAGTCGTATGAGGCTGCTCGCGCCGAGAAAGCTAACAAATACCAAGGCGTCAACCTCTACATCAAGAACCTGACGGACGATATCGACGACGACAAGCTGCGCCAGATGTTCTCCGAGTTCGGCCCCATCACCTCCGCCAAGGTCATGCGCGATGCGCTGACCGAGGGCTCCGCTGAAGAGGAAACGGAGGGCAAGGACAAGGAGAACAAGAAGGAGGGCGAGCAGGCGGCCGAGGGCGAGGCTGAGGCCGAGGGTGCCGAGAAGAAGACCGAGAAGAAGGGTGACCGCAGGCTGGGCAAGAGCAAGGGCTTCGGTTTCGTCTGCTTCAGCAACCCTGACGACGCCACCAAGGCCGTCGCCGAGATGAACCAGCGCATGATTGAGGGCAAGCCGCTCTACGTCGCCCTTGCTCAGCGCAAGGACGTCCGCAAGAACCAGCTTGAGGCTAGCATCCAGGCCCGCAACCAGCTGCGCATGCAACAGGCCGCCGCCCAGGCCGGCCTCCCGCAGCAGTACATGCAGACCCCCGTCTATTATGCTCCTGGTCAACAACCCAACTTCATGCCTCCCGGTGGCCGCGGCATGCCCTTCCCCCAGGGCGGCCTCGGCATGCCTGCCGTGCAGGGTGGCCGTCCGGGCCAGTTCCCTCCCTATGCTCAGCAGGGCGGTCGTGGTGGCATGCCTCCTCAGCAGCTCCCGATCTACCCTCTCGGCCAGTTCCCTCCCGGCGCCTACCCCCAGCCCAACAACCCGCAGTTCCTTGCTGCTATTCAGCAAGTACAGCAGCAGGCCGCCGCCCTCGGCAACGGGCGTGGTGGTCCCGGTGGTCCCGGTGGCCGGGGTATGCAGGGTATGCCTGTTCCTCAGGGTATGCCTGGTGGTCCTGGCATGGCCGGCTTCCCCCCGAACGGCAGGCCCCAGAACGGTAACATGGGTGGTCGTGGCGGTCCTGGCCGCGGTGGCAACTTTGCCGCTGGCCGTGGCGCCCCTCCTGCTGGCCCTCTTGCTGCGGCTGGCGAGCTCAATGCTAGCTCGCTCCTCCAGTCTCAGCTCACTGCCACCAACAACCCGCAGCAGCAGAAGCAGATTCTCGGTGAGAACCTGTTCCCCAAGATCCAGGCCCTCCAGCCGGAGCTGGCTGGCAAGATCACCGGTATGCTGCTGGAGATGGACAACGCTGAGCTCGTGAACCTGTAAGTTTTGACATTTCGCCGGCCATCAATGAGTACCTCCGCTAACAAACTCTAGGCTCGAGGATGAGGCCGCTCTCGTCGCCAAGGTCAACGAGGCCATGGCTGTCTACGATGAGTACGTCAAGTCACAGCAGGGCCCCGGCCAGGGCCCGGCCCCTGCACAGGGCGAGGCGGAGGCTGAGAAGCCCAAAGAGGAGAAGGCTGAGGAGAAGGCTTAGGGCACTGTCCCTCAAGTTCTCGCCTTTTGATGCGATTTTTTCTTCGTTTTCGGTTCTGGTCGGTCGGGAAAAGTTTTGATACCAGCTTCGCAGCAGCATGATTCCAGTCTGGCGATGCAGGCGGAATGAGAGCCAGCATCGGATGAATCTGGCTCATTTCTATAGGAGACGAGGATATCTCCGACGACTGTTTATTATGGCATCTTGCTACGACATTGCTACGTCATGGTCATGTATTTGATAGACTTGCTTATGATGGGGAATATGGTCCTAGGCGGGCCGTCTCTGCGGACAGGCGGGGATGTTAACGGCCGACAACGGCGTTACGGTTATGAATTTCATGAGTGTCCTGCCGGCTAGTTCAGGTTTTAGGAGCGGATGTGCGGTCACCTCGATAAGAGTTGCTGGCTGTGGTTGCCGGACGTCTGTATCCTTGGGCTGGGCAGACGTTATTCTGAACAGGAGCACTAGCTAATACAAAGCAAAGTTCTATGAATTTCGGCACTGTGATGCATATGGGTGTTCGTGGTGATTGTAATTGTCACGATGACTGTACACGCCTTGATGGTTTGCAACGGTCTCGAAGGTCAGAATGCATAGTGTTTATGTGTACTTAATGCGCCCAGTCAACCAACACCGATGCCATGAGTATCGCCTACACCCGCCCAACCGCGCTTCGAGTCCTGGGTTCCTAGCGCGCACACTCCTTGTTACCAACACCACCACATGCGGAACTCGACATTGCTTGCTTGCTAGTACCCGCTCCAACAAAGTAGACTCCATGCCCCCCGCCTGCTCCCGCCCATGTAATGACAAGTCCGCAGATAGCCGTAACCAGTGTCCGTACCCAAACCTTTACTGACCCAAGGAAGGAAAAGCAAAACAGAAAGAAAGAAAAGGCAGAAAAACAGGCCAAGCGAACGCCTCCCCTCTCGTGACAGACAACCCCAGACCAACCCGCAACCAACCCAACTCAACTTACAACACACACACACACACACACATAACAAAAACGCCTCCTACCTAAATCGCCCCATCCACCTCACCTCTCCCCAGCCCTAACCTTCCCAATAAACCGCCTGTCCGCACCACCCCCACCACCACCACCACCACCACCCGCCTCAACAGCAGGCAACCTCGCCCCCCCACTCCCACTGCCACTCCCCCCACCATAAAGCGTCTGAAACAGCTTACTCTTCTGCTGCACCCGCACATCCTCCAAATGCGATCCCGCATCCTCCAACCCGCGAATCTGATCCGCCAGCGTCAATGTACTGCTATTGACGGACCTCACCAGCGGCGACACCAACTTCCTCCTCAGATTCTCCAACTTCGCTTTCAGCGCCAGCAGGCGATGGTTATGCTCAACCAACACGCCCTTGTTGCGGACCGTCTTCTCGCGGACGTTCAGCAGCAGCTGGCGGTTGCGCTCGTACTTGGCTACGGCGGAGGCGTTGGGGCCGAGGATGCGCGTCCAGAGAGAGGACAGCAGGTCGGTGTGGGCCTCGTCCTGCAGCGAGGCCTCGCGGATTACCGTGCGGGCCAGGTTGAGGAACTGGTGGTCGATGGCTTCGAAGAGGGCGAAGAGCGCGAGGGAGTGCTGCAGTTCGGAGGCGACGGCGTCTTCGAGGACGGTGAGGAATTCGTTGAAGGTGCGCTGGAGGGTTTGCTTGGTGCGTTGCGGAGTGGAGTGGCCGAAGAGGGAGGTGGCGAGGGCGCCGAGGCGGGTGGGTTGGCCGGTGAGCGGGTCTTCGAGGATGCCGGCGTTGGAGAGGAGGTTGTGGATGTTGTCGAAGGCGGAGGAGAGGGGGAGGGTGGGTAGGTGTTGGACCTGGGAGAGCTCGCGGCGGGCCCAGTCCATGACGATTAGGATGCTATCGGCGAGGGTTAGCGGTGGGTGGGACGGAGGAACGAGAGACAGGAAAGGTAAGCACAGACCCGTCGATATCGCCGTCGACGTTGGCAAAGAACTTTGTGAGTTCGATGGCAAGCGTCTTGAGGCTGTCGCTAAGCTCGTCAAGCTCCTTGACGATGATGGGAGCTGAGGTCAGATTACTACTTCGGACGCTCTCGCCGAGATCCCAGACCGCAACGCCCGTTGCTTGGAGATCGCCAACCTGCTGGATCCCGTTTTCTGAGTAGTAAATCAGCGGTTCGAGGGAGCGGGCGACACCGGCAACCTTGACTAGGTCAGGAACCGGCCGCATGGCGGCTGGCTGCGAGATCCATCGGAGAGCTGCATAGGATAAGGTGGCGATTGTGAAGGAGAAGAACATGGAAGCCCATGACCTGGTCATGATGCGGAACCTCTTGCGGACGAAGTTGATGGCCGACTCGATCGGCTCGGTTCGCTGCTGGACTTCTGCCCTGACGGCAAAGCGAATAACTGGGACGGTATAAGCCACACGGTGAAACAATAAAGATGGGGGGTTACAAGGTCCGACCTACAATTGTCTGACATGTCCTTTGGCGCAAGCCTCCCGTCTTTCAACTCACCCAACGCCAACTCCCCATCGTGTTCCCGCTTGATATGAACCACCTCATCAATAAGGTGCTGCTGCGCCGGATGGAACTCGGGCTCCGGACTCCTCTCCTTCTCGGGCGACAGGCTCCCCGTGGGTAACCTCGTCCTGATGGCCTGGGCGAGGACCTCATCGGCGCTCTCGTACTCAGGACTGCTCTCCCTCGAGCGGGGCCCACCAAAGCCGTCATCGTCCTCGTCCCCGTCGTACATCATGGCGGCGAGGTCGTCACCTTTCCGCCAGAAGCCGCTGCTGCGGTCGCCGTTGCCGAGGCGCCTCCACGCGGGCGGACTGTAGCCACCGGCGGAAGCCTCCGAGTCCGAGTCGCCCGTCTCGCTCAGGTCGTCGCTCCGGAAGCCCGAGTGGGTCGACGGGTAGCCGAACGGCAGCCGTCGGTTGCTGCTCTGGTTGTTGTTGCCAATCGAGGGCGCGAAGTCGTCCAGAGACGCGTCGAGCTGGTCGAGAGGGCCGAGGGCTGTTATCGTGGTCGACGCTGTCATGGTTGTGGTTGTTGTTACGTTTGCTGCTCGATCCCCGTCCTCCGCCGCCGCTTCCGCTTTCCTTGGTCGTGGTTCGTTTGCCACTCCTGCTATCGCCGCGTTTGTCGCTACTCCGCAGTTGTTGTTTGCGGCTTGATTTCTCCCTCCTTTCGTGTTCCTTGGTGCTGTCGCTGTCGGCACTGCGGTCAAAGGGATAGGGATAGTCAGCGAGTAGAGGCGGCAAGGGGGTTTGCTCGATATGTCGTCGTCGGGGTGGTTCCTCCTCGGAGTAAGTGTCGTCCTCCTCCTCCTCGATAATCGGTGGCGCAGCCTTTCGTTGTTGCTGCTGTTGCTGCTGTTGTCGCTGTTGTGGCCTGCGGCTCTTGAACAACAATCTTGTCCAGCGGAAAGAGGGCAAGGGCTGGTAGAGCAGATACAGGAAGAGGAAGGCTAGGGAGAGTACCAGGGAAGCGACCCAGGCACTCGGCGCAATATTGATACTGATGAGCGACACGTTGTTGTGGACGCTGAAGAGAGACTGCATCCCCATCAAACGGAATCGCGGAGTTGTCGCCGCAAGGGAGGGACCGTTTGCTGCGATGCGCGAGTAGGGGCGGGCCGATCGGGTTGGTCGGCGCGATGCCGTCTTGGGACCTGGTGTGGTGTGATTGCGACGGCCGAATGCGATTCGCACTGTTTTTTCAGGGATTCTGATAGGCAGCGCCGACTCTAAAAATGATAAAGTGAATCGAGAAGCTGAGTCGCGTTCCGGCGGCGATTCCTCCGGATGTACTTTTGAAAAGCAAAAGAGTCGGTCGAGTGTGTTGTTCTGCTTCAGACCCTCAGGCCTGCATAGTGTCGCAGTGGGGGGTGGGCAATCGCATGGTGGTGGATGCGACTGACCTACGAATAGAGCTACTGTGGAGGCCCCCCCGAAAAACGAGTGGCTGGGAAGATGCCTCACGACCTGCAACTGCTCCACCTGGTTCCGGCAGTCGCCCGTCGCCAACCAAGTGCGGGGCAGCCATTGAACGACGAGACGACATCGCCATTGAAGTTCAGAGCGGCTGAACGGTACGAATATGCGGGGTCCGCCCCGCTTTTCCCGTCGTTCATCTGATTCGCCCCGAAGATAGCGGTCTTTGGAATGGCGCGACCTGAAATGATGCCTCGAAACATTCTTGACCATTTTGTCTGATGATCGCTAGCAAAGATGAGACAGAAGGGAGAAAATGGCATGTGACAGAGAGGGGAAAGTCTCAAGACATGGATATAACTACCTAGATAGCAGTGGAGTTATCGCTTGCTTATCACCCCATATTTCGGGCTGATGGTCTGTCTACAAGTAGTGGAGTCGTTCCCTAAGGATTAGTCCCTCTTTCTCAACGAACTCATTGCTTATAGTAACTAGGTCTATAGAATTAGCTAGGAATTGAATGAAGTATTGCCTGTGAATCAGGTTACTCAACGTGCCTCTAGTCCTCTTGTTTAACGACTCTACCTCCGCATTCAGTTTCTAGTTAGACGTCCCTGATATAGCATTACTCGGAGTGACAATCTCACTGGTGCGGAGCCTGCCCCCGACCGCCTCCCGGACGTGCAGCCCCTTCCTGTGCCCAATCCAAGACCTCCGCAGCTCCATCATCAGGCTGTGCAGCGCGTCGCAGTTGACCACCAGGTCCGTCTCGTTCCCGAGCGGCTCGTCCAGCCCGTCCGCCGTGCCCATCGCGCCGAGGATGTCGCCGCGCCGCCGCACCAGCCACGGGTGCAGCTCGCTCACGTAGTCGTGCACCGTGACGAAGCCGCCGTCCCGGCCGTCCCACGCCTTGGAGGGCTTGATCGTCAGCTCGGCGTCCTGGCCGCGCGGCCGGTCCTGCTTGCAGCAGCGAAGCAGCAGCGGCTCGTCGTCGTCCTCGTCCTCGTCATCATGCTCGTCACCAGCGCCGCTGCTCAGCCTCCCCCATTTCGCATCGGGGAACGCGTCCGGCGCGTCCGGCTCCGAGTGCTCTTCGTGCACGTTGAGCCAGTTCTCCTCCCAGTCCTCCAGCTCCGACACGTGCACGGTGATGGACGACACCTTGGGCTCCGAGATGGGCAACGCGCTGACTGGGTGGTACGTCCCGGCCGCCTGGTCGTAGTAGGCCGTCCGCGTGTCTAGGTCCCCTGGGTCGGAGAGAACCTCGATGGCGCTCTGCACGGTGCCCTGCACCGGCATGAAGAGCAGCTTGGCGCTGTTAGGTGCGCCGGCCACCGTGGTCCGGGCGGCCCTGAGGGCTTCGTAGGTTTGGTATGGATTTTCTGCCGCGGACATCTTGTGAAAAGTTGGGTGGTGTTTGAGATTTTTGGATTAAGGGAGATACGGTATTTTGCTTCGATGAGGTGTGGGTTGTGAGAAGGCAAGGGAGTTGAAGTGCCGGGGGCGGCCTTGAATAAATACATAGCTCCTTCGCAACAGGGCTACAATTACAAACACATTTGGTTAGCTGAGCGGGTTCGCAACGGTGAAACTACCTATGGTTACAATAAGAGCGATATTAGATTTACAGATTTACAGACAGCTAAAGTCGGAAAACGGAGTATAAGAACGGAGAGGTAAAAGCTAAGCGTAAACGCCTTGCCATTTCAATCATTAGAAAACGTTTCCATTCGTAACTTGGACTCTACCAAGTTAGCAACTCGACTTAAAATAAAAGTAAAATACCTACCTGCTCCAGATTCACGTTCACGGCCTCCCCGCAATAGCGACATCTTCTTATCTTTATCATTATTCGGAAGGGGCGGTTTCCTATCCTCAGAGCAACCAGTTTCGAGCCCTTTTGAGCGGACAGGGAAAATTTATAGGCAAACGGTGCCGGCGACGGAGGCCAGAAGGCGTCGCCTGCTCTACTTCGTTCACCCCCTATTGCGCCCCCTTAGTACACGCCCCACGTATTCGCATTGGCGGTGCATTTTTCGGCGCCAGGATCCCGTTCCCGGTTCAGGGACGCGAACAAACTACGCCCGACCCTCGAGCCTCGGTGCTGGCACCTGGCTGGCCTTACTGGCCTGGCTTTGCTGGCCTGGGTCGTTCATGCCGTTGCGTCCTATCTCCTCTCTCCTCGCCCCTTGAACACTAGGACTCCCCTTCGTCTCTACCTTCTTCTCATCCTCTATACTCCGAACGCACCCCTTGGCCCATTATGATAGTACAACAACAGTTACGCTTCTCCAGCGCGGACCAGGGAAGCTTCAATGCGCTCCTCTAGAGCTACATTATTAGTACTGCTAAGGAGGAGGATAATAAGAGGCCCTTCGTTGCTCTGGGCACGGAGGTAGAGCGCAATAGACTATAGACAGCCTAGACCGAGTATATATTCTACCCCTCCTTCCCAGACTTCCTTAACACAACGTGTTTTATGTACGCAGACGATTGTAGCGTCTGGTAGAAAGCGGGCATGCTCTCGATTCATATACTGTTCAATGCCGTGATTTCCCTAGCACAGAGGAGCCCGCTGCCCAAACCACAAGATAAACCCGCCCTCCTCGTTATGCCAACAGTGTCTCATTGTTGGCCTCACCCAGGCTACGAAACCTCCAAGGTTGGCTTAGAAACTAAAAGCCAGGTCTTGGTTAGGTCTTCATGATCGATGACCTTGAAGCTGCGAAACTTTGACAAGGCAGTGGCGCAGGCTCCTCAGACAAAAGGGACAGAGCAACATGGGGTCGGTTTCCATGGTCAAAAGGGCCATAGTCCTCTCATCCTAAACGCGTTCGGCCCCCAGACCTCAGTTGGTGGCCCCAACTGAGGTCCTGGCCCGCACCACACCAACCGTTGGTTGCATATCAGACGCTTCGGTCGCGGCCCGGTTTTCATTCAGTTGGCCGGCCTCAGCTTAGTTATACCCCGCGTCACAGGCCCCCACAGAGTGGGCGGGACATCCGTGATTGCACCCAGCTAAATCTTTTCGTCCTCGAGAATAAAAATGGTAGTAGCTACGCCCTCGAGGGACTATCTTTGCCATTTGCGCAGCGCCTCCCGGGACGCGAGGCTCCCTCCGATCCATGGTTTGGCCGCCGAAGTTGTTGCCCAGATCCTAGCCTGTCTCGACTCGGGATCGTTGCTCTCAGTAATTCTGGCACATCCCCTATTCCATGTAACTTTTCAAGTCTTCCAACAACATATTGTGAAAGAAATCCTGCTCCGCTTGGTTCCATTACAGCTATTACCTCTAGCCTTCGCTACATACGAGGCTGAGTCAATGGACCATTCAGACTGGAACCGCATTCGGCGCCTTCTTGATCGGGTTCATGTTGGCCAAGGTCAAGCGTCGAGTCCGTCGCCGGGACTACTGCCATTGCCTCTCACCCATCGTATGGTAGCGGCAATGGAGCGCGTGCACCTCATGGTCGGATACTTTACCGCCGATTTTGCTCAGCAAGCGATACCCCAATTCAGCCGCATCTTCGAGACCACAAGGCCTGCAACCAGCTCGCCGTCCGAGGAGCTCCGCATCTTGCGCGCCTTTTACCGCTTTCAGCTTTATTGCAACATATTTGGACGGATGGCCATAGAGAGCGCGAGGCAGGCAAATCTTACGGCGCCGGGGAGTGAGGATGAAGACTGGGCAAGGCCGACACTGCCGGGGAAGAGCCCGGAGGACATGCGGCGCGAGCTGGAAAGTTTTTTCTGGCCCTGGCCTCCTTGGGCAAACGAGCAGTTGGCCTGTGTTTTCGAGTACCTCGAGACCGTCATCTCGGTCTTTTTCGACGACGTAGCCGCTCACGACGTCGAATGGGGCTGGCGGAAAGTCGATTGGGTCGAACCGAGTATCGCCATCCCCCATCGACGGTTCCTTGTAAGTTGGTTGCTTTCTCTGGAACGACGGCATCGGCTTCCCCGTGGCAAAATTTGCCTCCTAACCAGCCAACAGCTCTTTAACGGTCTTGGTCTTCCTTACCGACTGAGGCAGTCCGACGAGTTCAAGACCTGGAAAGCCCAAGTCAGGAACAGGTAGACTCCATCAATGATTTACATTCTTCGCTCACTTGACTGCTATAGTAGGAATAGTTTTGAGCTTTTGAAATCTGAGAATGGCGGCGAAGGAGGATGATTAACACGCTTGACTGGCTGTGACTGGCTGAAGGATGTCGAAGTTGCCATCTCTGATATGGAGCTAATAGCAGCGCCTGGTCAAGGGCGACTCGACCGTTGCTCGTCGTGGAATAATTAATTAACTCACCCAAAGATTCTCAAACCGAAGATCTCCGGCGTGACAGTTGGTAAATTAGCTGCGGACTTGGCCGGCCGGCCTACATTGGGTCTGGCCACCCCCTTTCTACTATTTCGACGGGCTCACCTTTGGCCCAAATAACCACCTTCGAGATGGGGACGTAGACTATATACAGTAGGCGAAGGTCGAAGACGACGGGCGACGGCAAGCGGCGATGGACCTAAAATGATTGCAATGGGATATAACGACCTCGACTTCGACCTCCACACGAGCTCGATAAGCACTAGACTCATCGGGCTTCGTCTAATTCTATCGAAACATTCAGCTCCGGATCCGTGAAGGACGTCTACCCCAAATACTCCCTGCTACAACAGTTGAATCTTGGATTTATGTCGGCGCTTTCGATGCCCTCAACTTCGAAACAGCAGTATCTTGAGCAATCCCCGCCGCCGTTTCTTCCTGCTTTTGGAGGCTGGTAGATGGGAATTTACAGCATCAAATACTTCCTGCCATTCTCCAGGGTAATTTTGTAAAAACGACAAGTCCTCGACAAATCGCCGTGGTTGAAGTGGAATCAACCTAATCAATAACGACCGGTAGATGGCAAGGACCTCTGCCTTTCCATTCCAATCACTGCCGTCATTGGGCGGCCTCTCGGAACGCTTTTCCCTCAGGCGCATTATGACGAAGCGGAGCGCTTCCTCGACGTTCGCTCCGAATTCAACCAACACCTCGAGCACTTTGGCGTTGCGGGGCCTCTCCCATGTTGCTATTCGTG
Organism: Chaetomium cochliodes; assembly: GCA_023383405.1. Lineage (NCBI taxonomy): Eukaryota > Fungi > Ascomycota > Sordariomycetes > Sordariales > Chaetomiaceae > Chaetomium > Chaetomium cochliodes. The sequence continues at coordinate 1,423,387 of JAKWJL010000022.1, read as the reverse complement.
ATGCGGTTGCTCGCGACAAGAGGCTGCGTCTGCCCGACGTCGGGTGCTCGTCACGGATGATGTTTTCTTGCTCCAGCAGGTAGCGGAGATACTGATGCAACTCGCAGTCCACGGCAATTGTGTACGTGGTGCACCCGGGATAAAAGATTGGCCGGCTCGATGGTGACTGTTTGATCCAGTGGTATGCCGTTTTGATGAGCTCATCCAGGACGGCGTTGATCTGAGCCCGCGGCGCCTCGGCAAGTGACTCGACTCGTTGGGCGTGCAACATGGCCAAGTTCAGCACCGTGTCTGCGTGTCTGCTATCTCGGATTTTATCCTCCGCCTTCAGCACCAAGACCATCGATTTCACGATTGCAAATTCCGGGATAAAGGGTGCGTCCCTCTGCTTTGTCGCTCTTGTCTCGAGGACTGTCTGGTTCTCTGGCTTCTCGAGGAAGTCTTTGACCGTCCGGTGCATGAAAGTGATATCCGCTCTCTCAGGGCCGTATCTGTTGATGTGGGCCTCAAGGAGGCCGCCGCAGCGGGTAATGAGCTTAGATATGACGGCCTTGCTCCAGGAAGTGGTAGTGTCTTTGTCGGCGAAGTGCATGGGAGCCGTCAATGCCAATGTCTTGTGATCTTCGACGGCAAACCGAAGCGCCAATGCACTCAGAGGCACCACGCCACTCACGTCATCCCACCTCGGAGAAGTCGCCGTTCCCACCAACAAGAACATCCGCGAGGACTCTTGCTGGTAAACCTCGTCGACGCGCATAATCATGTGCCTGTACAAAGACTCCAGGTCCTTCGGCAGCACTCGTAACCTGGCCTGCAGGTCTTCAATCTCATCGTCGTTGCCCAGACCCCTCAGGAGCGAGGCAACAACCAAGCGGACCCAGAGGAAGACACCGCTGGCTGAGGACACGATCTCGTTGATCAGGTCCCGGACATCGTGCGGGCGGGTTATGGCGAGCTGCCGCATCTTTGCGTCTGCTCCGAGCTTGTCTGACACGTAACGCTGAATGTCTTGGTAGGTAAGATCCTGTAGCCGCATGCTGGGAACGTTGCAGAAGGCATCGAGAAAGGGCTTGTGCGGCCTGCTTGATACGCAGCATTTCACCCTGTTCGTTGTGGAGAACTGAGCAAAGAGTTCGGCAATTTCGGTTTCATCGCCTTCGTATTCATCCAAGCCGTCGACAAACAGGCAAAGCTTGAGAGGAATTTCGTTCTGCGAGATCAGCCTGCGCATAGCTCTTTTGAGCTCCAAGAGAGACCAGCTGAACTTCTAGGTGGTGTATTAGATACCAAAACATGGATCGACAGTCGAAGACAAAGACGTACCTGGCTGTCTAGGACTGACGGAGAGGGCATGTTGGTTGCGTGGAAGTCAAAGGTAAAGCCCATGGAATTTGAATACAGGCTTGACCATTGCTCCGGGAAGACTGCGGGCACCAGTTTTGGCTCTTGGATCAACAACTCGTACAAGATCGATCTGAGCAACCCTGATTGCGATCGTTGCTCTTTGGTGCCGCTGGCCCAGAAAAAGAAGCTGGCAAACAGAAGCCGTAGCGAGTCAGCCGGATCGGCGCTCGCGGCCCAGCCGCTCAGGTGTCGTGGGGTGTCCGGGTGAGCCAGAATGTACTTCATCAAAGTCGACTTGCCCGAGGCCGCTTTGCCGTTAATCCAGTACACGCCGGGCTGCTCCGCAAGCCATTTCGTGAAGCTAGCCGGGACTTGGGCCTCATCTCCCATCATGGTAGGAGTCGAATGCTGGAATATCCAGCCAAAGGTGTTCTCGTGGGCTTCATCTATGCCCTCGAACCTGTCCCGTATAGAGTCAAAAGCGAGCATGTTCAACACTTTCTTGGTGACTTCCAGTCTCAGTTGTTTCTCTGTGACGCTGAAACTGCCAAGAGCAGAGTTCAGAGCTGGGGTCTGGTTCCCAGGACCGCCATCGACAGCCACCCGCTGTGCTTCGGCGCGACTCAGGAGCAAACTCAGAGCAAAGAGTTGGCTGCGTAGGTCGGTGGCAATATTCTCCTGAACATGCAGCAGTGCCGAGACGAGCTTCTGATTTTCGTCGCTAAGAGCCTTGAACTGGGTCGACTGCTGAATCAGGATGAAGTCGACCTTCGCGCTTGAAGCCGTTAGTCTGGAGGGCCTCCGTTGTGTTAATAGTCGGACCTCACCTGAGTGATGAAATGACAGTGGATCCAATTTCACTCTTGATGTTCCTCAACTTAGCCAGATGCGCCTCAATCTCGGGCTCTGACGCGACACTCTTGATAGCAATCAGAAGACTCCTCCACCCTCGAGAGGGAGCGTTCCTTGGAAGCTTGAGCTTGTCTAGAATATTTTGCAGATCTTGGGCCGTATCCAGGCACTCGTGAGACAACTTGACAATGCGGGCATCGTTTTGTACAAGGACAGGCAGTGCATCAGGCCCGGTGGCACGTCGGAGTTTGCGCTTGAAGTCGTCGCATTGGGTGATACCCTCGTTAGATATGGCGCGGATTCGGTCAATGGATTCCTGGATTCTAGCATTCGAAGTGAGGTCCTCTCTGCCATACAACTCACCGGACGCGGTGAGCAGTTTGATGCCAAACTCTGCGAATTGGAGTACGTTGCCCGCGAGGGCGACAGCAGCAAGTGCCTCCATCTCGCCTCCAGCAATGGCTCTTCGAAGATTCGGAGACCATAAAAACGCAAAGAAGCGAGAAACAATACTTGAGTTGGAAGATTGCAAAGATTTCTCAGTCCAAAAACACAGGGCTGCCTTGATAAACCACGAGGCCTCCGTGACTCGGTTCCAGTCTACGGCAGATGGTGGTTTAGTGGCGGTGGCGCAGGGCCTCAGCCGCTCAACGTTCCGATAGTCAGAAAGAGGCTTCAGAAAGCCAACCCCAATCGGTGCTTTGGAACCGGAGCAGGTCCCTGTTAGAGACATCCCCAAACCTTGACCGCCAACACCCCCGATCCAACCACAATCACCGCTCCGAAAAGAACTATGTTCCGTATCGCCTCAGCATGATAGTCGGCCGTCGTTTCCGCGATCATCTCCACGAAAGTCGCAATATCTCATTGGCTTTTAGCCTCGGCACATATTTGATATTTCCAACCCGTCTTCGTCTAGATACAGGATTAAGTCGTGACGATAAGAGAAATAGATCTGAAAGTGTCCAAGGCCAATTCAAATGGGCTAGAATAGGAGGCTCTGCAGCAATGACTTGAATTGTCTTTGTCGTATTCATCCAAGGCGTCGACAAAAAGCACAACTAAACGAGTCTGCAGACCGTTGGAAGGGACGGCCCAAGAAAGGGCCGCAATTCTTCCTCTCGTCATCTTGTCGGTACCAGTCTTTACCCAGCTTGCCGTATTGCGTGCCCGAACAAGGAGGAATGAACAACGGCAGGCTGTCTAGGTTATAGATACAAGGCCGCTCTAGGCCAATGATATCCTAGGGAGACAGACTAGAGACATAGGTGAAGGAGTCACTAGGGCTTTTGCCAACAAAAACGTCTCTGCCTGGTGGCTAGAGGTCGAACGACCCCCTTTTTTTCTCGACACAAGGTCCTAAGAAAAGAAGTGAGCTGTTATTAGACTGTATAGACCTTGAGCTGCCTAGCAGTATAAATAAACGTCGTTAACCAAGGTAGATCTGGTATAGGGGAAGGCTTAGAAGGTAGATTCCAGAGGGAGGGTGTTACTATAGTAGTAGCCAGAAGGGAGCATAAGAATACTTTTTGCCAATGTAGACCCAGGAGTACCTCCATCGTCCTCTTGGCTTGGCAGATTCTGCCTCAGACGTAGAACTGCAAGCGATGCAAGACCAGGTCTGTCCAACCATCCGCATTCCTTCCATAGTGTCTCAAGACCATGCTTATTTGCCCCTCCGGCTTCCCGTAACTTCTTGTAGATGTACATTGAAGCCTCTGCTTTGGTTTTTGGTTCATGTTTGGTTTCCAATATTTCCCTATTTATCTATTTACCTACCGTGGGAGTGGATGCTGACATCCAACCTCGATAACCCATTGAAATATTTTTTCTATAATAAAGAACGGTTAGGCTTAGGCTGGTACTTCTCAGCTTTCATTCCGGTCGCTCGCTTCTCGTTTGTTATTTTCACCTTAGAAAAAGAACCATTCCTCCATCTTTCTAACTGTTTTTGACGGTATTGGTGGCGATGTGCGGAATCAGCAGGGGTCCGGGGGGTTGTTGGCCTGCAGCCCCGAACAGATATTGGGGCTCATCCTCTCGACTCTGAGGAAACGGGGGTGGCAGATGACGGTCCGGACGACGACGGCTCCAGCGCCCCGGTCCACTGCCGGATCGCCGTAGCGGTCGTAGTGGCATGCTCCTCGAGCATGGTGAAGTGATCGCCGCGCACCTCGACCCGGGTGTGGGGCACCGTCCGTGTGGTCCGCCAGTCGTCCGGCATTCCGGCGACCGGCTCCCCCGCCGCCACGAGCAGGCTGGGGGTGGCGAGCGGAGTGACACGCCACCCGCCCAGGAGCCTGAGATAGGCCCCAGCGGTCAGCAACGCCGTCTGTTCGGCGTCCGGGGGGACTCGCCCGCGCAACCGGCCGAGCCCGGTGGTAGCCAGGCCAGTCAGCCATTCCTCGGTGACATGCCCGAGGTCTCGCTCGTAGGTGTCGAGCAGCACTAGCCCCGCCGCTGGGCGACCGCGCTGTTCCAGCCGTTCGGCGGTTCCGTGGGCGAGCTGCCCGCCGCTCGATCGGCCAACGAGAACGAACGATGTGGTGGTGCCGGCCGTGGCCATGGTGGCGTCGGCGAGTCGCTCGATTAGAGCTCCGCGCGACTCGGGTACGTACCGCCGGTCGAGGAATCCCGGCAACGGCAGCACCGACACCGCACCTCCGACCGCCCGTGCCAACGGGAGAAATTCGACAGCCGCCGCGGGCCCGAGCGACGGCAGGCAAATGAGCATTGGTCCCGTGCCGCCGTCTGCAGTCAGTGGCACGGCCTGGGGGACCACTTCCTCGCGGCGATCGATCGGCAACGCCGACGCACTGACTAACAGGCTGGCGGCGAGCCGGTGCTCGCCGCGCATTCTCAGAGTGTGGAAAAGCTCGACCACGGTGACCTGGGCGCCGTTGCGGGCCTCCACCGGTGGGCTGGCGACGTTGGAAGCGTCTGGCTCCTTCAGGACGGGTGTGGTAGGCGCCGAGAAGGCGTTACCGGAGGGTTCGCTCGCTACGAGTGGCACGGCAAAGCCTACAGGGGCGGAAGGAACACCCGGCCTGGGAACGGCTGCCAGGGGGGCGGCAGTGGAGATGTTGGTGGCCAGCCAGGTGGCGAGGGCGGTCGGGGTGGGGTGGTCGAAGACGACTGTGGCAGGCATGGGTACGCCGGTGGCCGATACCAGACGGGTGCGCAGCTGGATAGAGCTGACGGAATCAAGGCCCTGGTCGGTAAAAGGGGCGCGGACATCGATGGTCGTCGGGTCGGGTTGGCCCAGTTCAGCTGCCACCGCGTCGCGGACCACGGTTGTCAGGGTGGTGATCAGCTCTTCGGGGGGGAGGTGGCGCAAGGTGGCCGGCAAGGAGGCGGCAGACGGACCGCGGGCGATCGCGGTGGCTGCAGCCGTGGGTCTCACGATGTTGGCGACGTTAACCGGGGCAAGGATCGGCTCGTCGCTGCGCAGGCCGGCGTCGAAGGCAGCCGTCACCTCGACGGGCGTCAGTGGGCGCAAGCGGGATCGACCTATCGGCATGCCGCCGTCCAGGGCCAGCGGGCCCCACGTTAGGGACAGCGCGGGTTGGCCGGCCGCACGGCGACGCCGGGCCAGGTCGTCCAGGAAGGCATTGCCAGCCGCGTACGCGCCTTGGCCGGGATTGCCCAACAGCCCCGAGGCCGACGAGCACAGCACGAAGGCGACTAGGTCGGTCGTGAGCTCGTGCAAGTTCCAGGCCGCGTCGACCTTTGGTCGGAGAACGGCGTCGGCGCGTTCCCTGGTCAGGGCTTCAATCGGGCCGTCGTCGATGATGCCGGCGGCATGCACCACAGCGATGACCGGCGGGTCCGCTGCTGCGATTAGGTCCGCGAGTGCGACCCGGTCGGCGGCGTCGGCGGCCCGTGAGGTGACCTCGGCGCCTTGGATGACGACCTCGGCGGGGCGGCGGCTGATCAGCAGCAGATGTTTGACGCCATACGCCTCGACGAGATGCCGGGCAAGCAACCGACCCAAGGCACCGGTGCCGCCTGTGATCAGCACCGTTCCCTGTGAGAGTTTCGGGCCGGCAGCGTTGTTGTTTGCAGTGACGCGGGTTAGGCGGGGTATGCCCATTTCTCCGTTGACGACTTGGATCTCCGAGTGGTTGGCGGCTGCGCGAATGGCAGCGGGCAACGCGTGGTGTGAGCCGGGGCCTTCGTCGAGGTGGACGACGGAGACCTGGCCGGGGTATTCGGCCACAGCAACGCGGGCCAGCCCTGTAACCGCGGCCGAGTTGGTCGTTATTACCACGCGGGTAGTGCCGCTAACTAGTGCGGTGAGCCGCTCCGCGACCGAGAAGACGTGGTCGTGCACCTCGGCCGGTGTCACAGCATGTGGGAAGACCGCGTCCAGCACCACCGGTACCGGGCCGTCCCCTTCGGCTGGGGCGGCGAGCGGGACCCAGATGGGTCGGTACAAAGCTTGCGGGAGGATGCGCACGGTCAACGCGCCCACCTTGATTAGGGGACGGCCAGCGTTGTCGGCCACCTCGACGCGAACCCGATCCGGTCCAAGAGCAGTGATGCAGACGCGGGCAGAGGTGATGACGGCCGTGGGAGCAAAGCAGTGGACGTCAGACCAGATAAACGGTATGCGGGGCCGATCGTCGACTTCAAAGACGAGGCGGGCCGGGTGCAGGGCGGCATCCAAGAGCGCGGGATGCAGGCTGGGCCAGCTGCCGGCCTCACCGGGCAGCTGGACCTCGGCATACACGGTGTTGCCATTCCGCCAAACGGCGGTCACGCCCTGGAACGCCACGCCGTAGCCGCTGCCCTCGTAAAAGCCGTCAAGGGCAACGATCTTCGCTTCCAGTGGCGGCCATGCCGCGCCCAGGGTGCCGATGCCGGGCAACGGGGACGATTCCGACGACGAGGAGGCAGATACCGACGACGGTGAGGTCGGTGCAGTGTTCGGCGACGTGGGCGGGGACGTCTCGGCTAAGGGCAGGCAGCGGCCGGAGGCGTGAGACAGCCAGGTGTCGCCCTCACGGAGGTAGATCTCCACAAGACGAGCGCCAGAGGGGTCGGGAGCGGCGAGGAGGACCAGCTGGAGTTCCAAGTCGTCGTCGGTGACGGGGATGGGGCGGGTGATGGTCAGCTCGGACACGATCGGGACGCCGGCCTCGTGCGCCAAGGCCGTTGCCAAAGACAGAAGCAGGGTGCCGGGGATTAGTGACTCTCCAGCTATGCGATGGTCGAGTAGCCAGGATTGGGTGGTGGACGGTGATAGGGTGGTGTGGGCGATGTGCTGACCCGTACCCGGGATGGAAAGCGTTTTGGTGGTAGGAGTCGTGCGCTTCGCCGGGATGCTGTGCCTGTCGGCCAGCCAGAAACGGCGCTTGGTGAAGGGGTACGTCGGCAGGGTCGCGGCCACCACGGGGGTGGCCGGGTCCAGGAGTGCAACACGGTTTAAGTCTACGCCGTGGGCCCATAGTGTGGCGGCGGTGGAAGCGGAGGCCGGCAGGGTGCCCCCCGGGACAAGCCTAGCTAGGGACGGCGTTGGGCCCATCTCCACGACCAGGGACGGAAGCTGGGCGACCACATCACCGAAGCGGACCGGCTCGCGGATCTGGCGGACCCAGTATTCGGCCGAGCGCAGATCGCTGCCCAAGGCGGGGCGGCCGGTCAGGGAGGAGATGATGGGGACAGCCGGCTCGCCATATGTCACTGACTCGGCAACCGCGGCGAAGGCCGCTAGCATTGGTTCCATGCGTGCCGAATGAAAAGCGTGACTTACCCGCAGCGCCGTGGTCCGGTGGCCTTGGGAGTGCAGGGAAGCGGCCACGTCGGCGACCGCGCCTTCATCACCCGACAGGACTACCGACCCCGGCCTATTGATCGCGCCGATATCTACACCGGGGCGAAGCAGCGGACGCACCGCCGCCTCGGGCGCGTCGACCGCCACCATGGTCCCGCCCGGGGGTAGCTCACCCATCAACCGAGCGCGGGCGGCGACGAGCCTGGCAGCATCAGACAGCGACAGGATCCCGGCAACGTGCGCTACGGCTAGTTCGCCGACCGAATGGCCGGCAAGCACGTCCGGCCGCAGGCCCCAGGAAATCAGCATGCGGTACGCGGCGACGCCATAAGCGAACAACAACGGCTGCGCGTACTCGGTGCGGGACAGATCGGCTCCGGGTGGTATATTGACGCCTAGCGCAGCCATAACCTCATTGTAGGCTGTGCGGAAGGCGGGCACCGCATCCGACTGCGAACCCTGTCCGGGAAAAACAAATGCCACCTGCCCGTGGAATGGCCGGCCGTCCCCTAAGACCAGCTCGAGATGTGGCCGCCCCGCGCCGAGCGCCCGCAGTGCCTCTACCGACATAGCCGCCGCCCGATGTCGTAGGAGCGCTCGCGTTGCGAGCGCCGAAGCCGGCACGGGGACAGGCAGCCGGGCGGCGGACAAACGCAGCGCCGAGGGGTCCGCCGCCGACAACATCAGCGGCCCATCGCCAGATTGCTCCGTTGGCGAGCACTGATCCGGGCGGCTGCGACTAGACACCACCCCCGGTGCTGCCTCGATAATAACATGGGCGTTGGTGCCGGCGATGCCGAACGACGACACTGCCGCCCGGCGCGGACGGTCGACGGCCGGCCAGTCTCGCGACGCGGTCAGCAGCCGCACATCGCCGGCCGTCCAGTCGACGTGGTGGTTGGGTCGGTCCACATTGAGGGTCCGCGGCAACCGGCCGTGCCGCATCGCCTCGACCATTTTGATCACGCCGGCGACGCCTGCCGCGGCTTGCGTATGCCCAATGTTCGCCTTGACCGTACCCAACCATAGCGGCCGGTCGGCGGGCCGGTCCCGGCCGTACGTGGCTAGCAACGCCTGCGCCTCGATCGGGTCTCCCAGTAGTGTGCCGGTTCCGTGCGCCTCGACGGCGTCCACGTCGGCCGGCCCCAGCCGGGCCGAGGCTAGCGCCGCCCGGATGACCTGCTGCTGCGCGGGGCCGTTCGGGGCGGCCAGGCCGTTGGAGGCACCGTCCGACCTGACTGCCGAGCCGCGCAGCACGGCTAACACCTGGTGGCCGTGGCGTCGAGCCTCGGAGAGTCGCTCTAGGAGGAGCAGCCCGGTGCCTTCGCCCCAACTAGTGCCGTCCGCGTCGGCCGAGAAGGCCTTCACTCGGCCGTCAGGAGCGAGGCCGCGCAACCGGCTGAAGGCCACGAATGGGTCCGGCGTCGACATGACGGTTGCGCCGCCGGCGATGGCCATAGAGCACTCACCGGTGCGGATCGCGGCGGCCGCTGTGTGTAGGGCGACCAGGGACGACGAGCACGCGGTGTCTATAGTGACGGCCGGACCGGTGAGACCGAACGTGTAGGCGATGCGCCCAGACGCGACGCTGCCGGCTGAGCCCAGACCTAGTTGACCTTCCAGGTCATCGGCGGTGTCCTTGCTTGCTAGCTGGGGGTAGTTACGGTACATCAGGCCCACGTAGGTGCCGACGTCGCTGCCGCGTACCGAGGCGGGGTCAATGCCAGCCCGCTCCCACAGTTCCCACGCGGTCATCAGGAGCAGCCGCTGCTGCGGGTCCATGGCGAGCGCCTCGGCGTCGCCGATAGCGAATGGTGCGGGGTCGAAGCCGGCCACGTCGTCGAGGAAGCCGCCGGCCCGCGTGTACGTGTGGCCGACTCGGTTTGGGTTGGGATCGTAGAGGCTGGGATCCCAGCCCCGATCGGTTGGGAACGGGCCGATGGCATCCACCTCCTTGTCGACCAGCGTCCATAGGTCCTCAGGCGAGGCCACGCCGCCGGGATAGCGGCAGGCCATGGAGATGATGGCAACAGGGTCGTCAGCTTCAGCCTCGGTCAGGGCGGCCAGCTTGGTGCGTAATATCTTTCCCGCGGGGTTACGCGGCACCGCGTCGATCAGCACGACATCATCGGGCGCCTTAGAGGGGGACATGTGGCGACGCACGGCGGCTAGGATGGCGGCTGGGTTGACACGGTCGTGGGCGGGCACGACATAGCCGACAGCTACCTGCCCGAGTCGGTGGTGCGGGCGCCCGGCCACAGCGGCGTCAGCCACCTCGGGCAACGCTAGCAGCACCTTCTCGATCTCGGCGGGGTGTATGTTGGCGCCGCCCCGAATAATCAAATCACCCGCACGGCCGGTGAGCAACAGCTGGCTGTCCTCAGCATCCCCACCATCGGCGCCGTCGGCCAGACCGCGTTTCGAGCTCGGGAGGAGCCAACCCAGATCGCCGGTGCGGTACCAGCCGTCGACCACAGCCTTGGCAGTGGCTTCGGGCTGCCGGTGGTAGCCGCGCATCACGCTCTCGCTCCGTACCCACACCTCACCCTCGGCACCCAGGGGCAGCTCAGCACCGGTACCCGGATCGACGATCTTGACGTCGACGAGGATGTTCCCGACCGAGCCCTCACCCGCGAGCTCCTGGCCGGGCCGTTCCATGGCGATGGCGCCGCACATCTCGGTGCAGCCGTAGCTGTTCACGAGCGGGGCCCCGAGCAGCTCGCGAACCCGTGTGCGCATCAGGGGCGGGCACGGCGCGCCCCCGGTTACGCACATGCGCAGGGTGCCCGCACGCACCGGCTCGTCGCCGAGCGTAGCCAACAGACGGTGGTAGACGGTCGGCACGCCGGTCAGCACGGTCGGGGCGGTGGTGCGCAGGGCCTCGATCAGGTCGGCATCGGAGGGATGGTCGAGGATGGTGACAGTGGCCCCGATGGCAACCACGGCGAGCACACAGCGGGCGTGGCCGAGGGCGTGGAACAGCGGCAAGGGCCACAGCAGGCGGTCCCGCGAGGTGAGCCCGAGGTGCCGGACCAGGGAGCGGTCCACCGTGGACAGCCAGCGACGTTGGCTGGAGACGACGCCTTTGGGCCGGCCGGTGCTGCCCGAGGTGTAGTGGATCCAGGCGTCCTCGTCTAGGCCGAGGTTGTCGCGGGCCGGTGGACCGTTGGAAGCGGCAGCGAGCACGTGTGCCACGGTCAGCTCGCCATGGATAGTCACGGTCAGCTCCGGGGTGCAGTCCTCGGCGAAGCCGGCCAGTTCGCGGGTCGAGGCGCGGGGGTTCACGGGCACGCCGACCCCTGCTGCGCGTACTGTACCCAGTACCGCGACGAGGTGGTCGATGCCGGCGGGCAAGCTGATCAACACCGTCTCGCCACGGCGGTGCCCGAGGGCAGCCAGCCCGCTTGCGAAGCGGCCGGTGAGCTCGGCTAGCTCGGCGAAGGTGACCTGGCGGCCACCAGCCTCGACAGCCACCTTAGCCGGGCGTTCCTCGGCGTGCCGGCGCAGGTAGTCCACAATAGCAATGTTTGTCTTCATATTGGGGAGGCAGGAAGATGAAACAAACAGCAGGCCAGAGTCGAAGGTCCCCGTCGCCGCCGTCGTCAACAAAAGGGAGTAAGGCGAGGGGGTTCGCCTCGGACTAGACGTTCGGATATGGAGAGTGGGACGTCCTGGCCGCGCTGACGCCTGACGGGCCTGGTGCGCACTCCTCATTGGTGGCTGCTAACATACAGCCTTTTCTGCTTATTCTGCCAAACAGAAGCCGGACAGCGGGCAGCTCCTCATCACACTTCATTGGCCTCAGGCAAGGCAAGGCAGGTAAGCTAGCCCCGACGGCCTCGCCTATCACGGCCTCGCCCCACCCCCTATATCCACCCGTCATGCGAAGGCCAACCAAGGTAGGGGAGGAACGAGTCCGGCTAGGGCTTCCTAGCAGAGGCTAGACTCCCAGCGGAGAAGATCGAGATAGGCCTTGAACCTTGATTTTCATCTACAACTCAGCTGTTCCCATCGCGCTTGTAGGCGGTCTCCCTCGCCCGCACGCAGCAGCTTGTCCGCAAACACATATAGCCCGTTGCCCGTCATTCCCTTGGCCTGCCGGTCTGCCTATTTTGCGACGAGTGCGTCAATGTATTGGTGAATAATCTCAGTGTCCTTTGCGAACTGCCGGCTGTGCTTCCAGTGCGTCGTCCACCTGAGCACGCTGGGAACCTGCATGTGGCTGAAGATTGCCTCGGTCGCTCAGTCAGCGATCCTGCAAAGAGGATCTTGTCAGCGGCTTCCTTGGGAGTCAAATTGGCCGTCGTGCCGACGCCGAGCAGAAAGTCCAAGGCGTTGTTGGGGAGAAGTCGAGGAACCGGGTCTGCAGATCTACCGTTGCGTCGTCTAGAATCTTCTTCAGCAACTCTTGGACATGCTTCTCGGCCTTGTCCAGCTCGCTGACCTCGCCACGAGCCACAGCAGGCTTGACGAGAGCCCGGCTCGACCGCCACCCAAACCCATCGACTACAAAAATGCCCGTGGTAACTAAGGGGGCCTATCCCCCAATCGTTACTCGACTGCTCACTCCCTAGTCGTCGAGATTGGTCAATATGGCTTTGGTATTTTTAACGTCACAGGTGAAGAAGAAAGTCTGGCCTGTTATAGACACCTAGTACGTCGACCCGGACCTCCTAAAACGATTAGTCCACAGTTCGAGAACCGTGCCGGCCTTCGCATGCACATATATCTCCTTGGCTCACCCCAGTCCTAGGAAGCCGGCCGAGGGCTTCAGAGACAGCGCCTCCTTGGAGCCGGTTCCATTTTTGAAGCGGCACACGGCCTATTGACGAAACACCCATCGGGCAAAGGAGAAGATAAAGAGGGCCGAGATAGTAACTTGGGTAATAGTAAGTCCCATCGCGGTAGATTGCTCTCAGGGTCTAGTAGCCTAGTCGTTAGCCCTCGAAGAGTAACTAGAAGCAGGCAATGTTATAGTTAGTATAAAATGAATTCTTATAGCGCCCATAACCCCACCTTCTCTTCCCTCCTTTTCTTTTTCTTTCTTTCTTTTTCTTTTTTTTTTTCTTTCTTTGGAAACCGGGGAGAGAAACTACATACCTATATAGGTACATGTAGATAGGTGCTAATTATCTGTCTCGTAGCAACTGGAGTGGATCGTGCTCGGTCTCCTAGGTGCGAGCCAGTCATTGCATTGCAAGGTCTACTACCCACACCAAAGTCCCAAACCAAACATCCTAGATTCCCGCATTATCCTATCTTCTGTACTTGTTTCGCCCGGCATTGACAAAACGCGTCCACCACCAGCAGTGGAGCACAGAAACGGAACTACGGCTCACGAGCATCCTGCCTATAGAGAATTATGCATAATAAATCAGCATAATACAGTACTCGTGCAGACGGCGACGAAAGATCCGCACAAACCGTATATACTAGAGATGTTCGGGATGTATTCGTTCATGGTATCTATGTCTTCCAGTGCCGCATCTCAACGGAATGTCCAAGGCCCTCTACAAGCTGCTAAACCAGTAGAGAGGTTTAACCGCAGGCCCCTGGTTCGTATCTCGACGTCGATGACAACTTGACCCGAAGAAAATATTAAATCCCAGGTCCGCGTTTACGTTTTCGTCCTCCCGGCAACAGCGACAGCTTTTAATTCTCGTTGCGGTTCAAAGGATGCAGTTTCGGACCCTTCTAAACCGACACAGAAGTTTTATATGCAAAACCCAAACCGTTAGGGCTATCTATACAGCTGCGATCGAGGAAAGCAACAACAGGTATGTACATATATTCCCCGAACAGGGAGAACTAATTCAAGGCGAAAGTGTTGCGGACCCGGGACTCCGGGCCTACCTTTTCCAGACTGCCCACGCAGGGCCACCTTTCTTCCACTTTAGTTTGTTAGACCAGTTTTCCGTAGAATACACAGACATAGCGATTTACAGATCTTTCGTGCCTGTGTTTCCCACAGAAAGTCAGTTTAAAGCCGTCTGGCCTGGCCCTCGGCAGCATCACTCGAAGGCGGCCGCCGCTAACAGAGCAACCATGTCAGATTCTAGGTTGCCAATCAAACTTAAGAGGCCCTTCTTGCGAGGCCCTAATTTGAAATGCGCCCTATGAGCTGTGATCAGATCCGTTTTCAAACTTCCCCAGCCATAGGACACGGTACAGAAGAGTGTTCGGCATTTCCCGAAATAAGTCAGATACGGAGTCCCGACAACGCCCCGATACCCCAACGATGAATATCACCATATTCTTTGCCATATTAATAAGAGCTCTCGGGATTGAACTCTTGATTATTCCACCCGCTTTGAGCTTTGGAAGGCCCCGTCTGCCCGGCCCCATGTCACCAAGCCACGCCTGCGGCTGCCCGCATCTCGCCTGGTCTCATTGGTTGTACTCAGCGTTTGCCCGTACGCAATCATGCCTTTGCAGTCTGCCTGGTCTGGGTGTGCGCCCCGCTCAAGAAAGTGGCTGTGCAGGAAACCGTCCATGACCTTTCTTTCGCCCACCTGCCGGCGTGCGGGACTTCCCTCCAGGTCCAGGTCGCCAACTTTCAGTGTAAGACACCATGGAGGCGGTTGCCCTCGTCGTTGGGCTGTTCTCGACGTGCCTCGACTGCTTCCATCTCGTCCAGACCGGCCGCTATCTGGGACGCGATTGTCTCATCCTCGAGACAAAGTACAGCAACCAACGCCTGCGGCTCTCAGCATGGGGACGCGCCTGTGGCTTTATTGATGATGACAACGACTCTGGTGGCTGTAGTTCGCCACTTCAATGGAGCGAGGAGGTCTATGTTGCCGTATCTGAGACACTTAACCTCATTGCTACCCTCTTCAAGGATCACCAGATTCTGTCCAGGCGGTACGGGCTGTCTTCTGGTGTGCCAGCCGACGCAGTGAGGCCCCTCGTGCTTGGGTCAAGAGCGCTCGGTTTCCTTACTTGCCGGCTCCGCCCCCCTGCTACAAAGCGGTCTATCAAAGCCGCGGTCCAGTGGGCCATTGTCGACAAAGACAAGTTTTCCGACCTGGTGACTCATCTAAAGGACTTTATCGACAACCTAGAAAATATAACATCCGACACGGTTGTCCCGCGGCGACAGCGACGGTTCATCCAATCCGAGGTGGAAACCATCTGCGAGGAATCCGAGCTCGAGGCTATCGAACAGGCACGCATGGACGGGAGGGATCCCGTTGCTGACGCCGCCAGTCTGCGGCTATCCCAGCTGCAAGAGACTGGGGGTATGTCCCCCGGTGAGCCCGCCGCGGACATTTCGATTGACTGGGACGTCATCCATCCGGTAGCCGCGCGCCCCTCACCACCCACAGGCTCTTATGACAGCCAAATTCTTCACAGGGTGTCGTGTAACTTGGAACAGGCAGCCCTGTTTTTGGACAAGCCAAGCTATTCGGCAGGAACAAGCACCAAAAATCAGTGGCTGGTGGTCGACACAGATCGCCCTCTGTGGACTCCCGCGGCCCTTCACCTCTCGGGCACACGTCCGCTGCACGACCTCGACTCATACCTCAAACAGAACACTCAGCTCCGGTGGCTTGTGCTCAATGACTACACGTGTTGTCATGACACACGTCACCATCGGGACGCCGAGCCGCTGACCACGTCGATTCGGCTCACATCGCAGGAGCTTTGCGATCAATTGAACGCTTTCAAATTCCTACGCCGCTTCGCTCCCAGGATGGAACTCAAAGCACCTCATGACTGGCTTTACCACGACCCTTGCTTCACTCGACGGAGACAGCTTCGGTTTCAGGGCGCCCGTCCGACTCCAGTATCCTCCCTCCCAGCAAGTCGACTATTGCAGTTTATTGAAGACTCTATAGCAGAAAAGTATCAAGATGTGTCGGGTTGGATGGGGTCTACACGACTTTCTGACGTCTCCTGGGAGCTACTGCCACTCATCTTTGTATGTGCCCGCCCCGTTGCACACCTCTAAAGGATCATCCTGATCAAGCTGCGAGTAAGTCACTAACCTCATCCCGGAAACAGAGGCCAGGCAAAAACGTTATTGAAAAGAATCCCGACGGAGATGACGACTTCCGCGCCTATGAGCAAGCCCAACAACTCCCTCGATTGGTGCCGGCCAGCGGTCGAGTGCCCGAAGAAGTTCTCGAAATTCCGGTACAAATCCCGGTCCCGGAACAGGCCTCCACTCTGCAGATCCGTCGGTCCGTCTTCGAAGATGCAAAACGGCGTCACAAGTGTATGGATGATCTGCCCATCCTGCCAGCGAACCTCGAGTCCGGCTGCAACGATGGGTACCTCCATAATCGAGGCAGGAAGTTCTACACCTTAACGCAGGGACCGCAGGCAGTAGAATATCTGGATGAGGCCGGAAAGGTCCGTCATGGTCAACCTTCTACCCGACGTCCGTTGCTTGGATTCCTCTAACTCTAATACGCGCAGATCAACGGCCAGTACTTCGTGGACATGTCTACGTATGACCGCATTAGTATAAATCGTGACCCATCTCAACATCCGGCCGCCAGAATCGAGAGTCACCAGAACCCGCCCTTCTGGCTCTGTACCGAAGACGGATTCGACGAAGAATACTATCGCGACGACTGGTCGTCGGACGGGGAGGAAGATCCTTTTGAGAAGGCAAAGAGGAAGTACGGAAACACCCTCCTCGCGCCGCACGCCGTTCACGGGTTCCACCTCGTCGATCACGTCTGGCGGAAGCTTCTTCTCCGGAACATCCAGCTCGCATCCGACGTCGCCGTAGACCTGAGCCCCGAAGACCTGCAAACTGGAAGCCACCTCATGTTCCTGTTTCAGGAGCTTCTCATGCCAACGAGGAGATCCAAGTGGTGTGTGTGGCCCTATTTCTACGAGTTGGAGCATCTGCGCAAGATCGTCGTCAGCGTTCAGGGCCCGTACTGGGAAGCTGGGGTAGCGCTCGCCTCGCGGATGACCAGACGCGCCCTATACCGAGTCCGGCTCTCTGGACAGACCGAGAATCTCAATGGCGTCTTCGAGACGACCAAGACGCTCAACCGGACGTGGGGTTGTATTGTCGTCATCGAAGACATCGTTGAGGTAACCTCAAGCCGGTCGACGCTCTCGGAAAAAGCGGCCATCATACGCTCCGTCCTTCTCTTCCTCGACAGCCACAACGGTATCGTCATCTTTGCCGTCCCAGCTGGAACTCAGCTCGATCCAATGCTAGCCCAGCGGGTTTCCATGAACTTTGACTTTCAACGGGAGGATTTAATCTTGAACAAGGACTGCCGGCGGAGGCTATGGGAACGGCGGATCGGTGACAGATTCGTCCTTGACGACGACAATGAAAGCCTGTTAGAAATGGCCACTTCACTGGCGGCATGGGAAATGACAGAAGAGGAGATCCAGTCCATCCTCGACATAGTTCTGGCTCCGGGCCAAAACGATGACAGGCCCGACTGGGAGGCCCTCACACGACTGCTCCACCATCGGCTGTCCCTCCACTCGACAAAACCAAAGAAGGAGGAAGACAGGACGGAAAGCCAACAGGTCACATCAAACCAAGCTACGGATGGCCTCGGAGAAACGTTAGGTATATAAGGTAGCTTCGTTGATATACGTCTATAGGTAGCTGTAGTCGTTAAGGCACTGCCCCTAGTTGTCAGGACCAAGGGAAACCTTCAGGGGTACAATACTGAAGTTACAGGGTCTAAGCGATATATAAGCAGTATCACGTGTAGGGTATGCAACTTAATACATAGTTGCGGCAAGATAGTAGTAGAATCAAACCAAACTCTAGCCCTCTCAAAACCTAGCTAAACCCTATTCATTCAACTTCCTCCAGCCGTCCCATCTCTCCCCCGATCTTACTCTTCCTGCTCTTCCAATGGAACTTCCCACAACTACTCCCTCCTAGTATACCTTATACTTCTTTATTATAACTGATCCCCCTAATTAGGACGGAAACCAGGTAGTATATAGTCACTCGTTACAAAGGACTCTCGGAGTTCTCCGCTTAGCAATCACAACTATAGTTCGCTACAAGCTGGGGAGCCTACTAATCTGTATTCCGATAAATATCGGATACATACTTCCGACGTCGGTGTACTCCGACCCACCAGCTAGGTAGTTTCTTCTCTTTACCTTAATTCAATCGATTCAATTCAGATGATTCTCTGCGCACCACTGCATGTCAGGAGCTGTCCTCGCTCCTCCTGTTATTCAGCTTTCTCCTTTTCTCTCCCTATTCGCAGCAATCCAGTCATTACTCCCATGCCTTGTGCAGTCAGTTAAGCGAACGAGTGGACCTTTACACGTTGTACCTTTGGCTAACGGTTACCTACAAGGCTAAGCCTAGCTAAGCCACGAGCAGGCCTCTACGATCCTCGGCTACTGCCCGTGCAACGAACCTGCCTCGATCCCTCGGTGAGATTCCAGCTGCTGTTAAAACTGAAATAGAAGTAGACTAGGGCGGACGGCCGAAAGGTTGAAAGAGAGCAGCTGGGGAATGGTGGGCGGCGGGAAAGCTTCGACAGGGAACAGCCACATGCCGATGGCCGTGCAGGGTAGCTTCTCCATCGCCTCAAACATTTCCGCCTCCTCTCGAGAGTCGGAGCTATACTTTGGAAATTGGCGGTTGCCCCCGAAGACGCTGGCGAGGTACCAGCGCTTCTTGTCCCAATCCTGAGCCTCGTATTGGAGGTGCTGCGCCAGCTCGTCCCGCGACCACACTGCCTCCGCCTCTGCTTCCATCTCCCGTACATTCCACATCCAGGACCTGGCCCCATCCATCCACGGCATGTCTGGAGCTGACCAGTCCTTGGTGGGGCAGACATACAGGCGAAAGCCGCAGTCGTCACCTCTCGTCACTCCGAAAACGTGTTCCAGTCGCCGCCAGTTTCGTAACATCAGATGAGGATCATCCCTGATAGGGAGCTGGCGGAGGTCGAGCTCAACGCCAGGTCGCGGGTCGGCCGGGAGCCAGCGGAAGGCCCCCGTTACATGGCCTCGTCGACGGAGGGGGAACGTTTGGGCGAAGTGGGAGCGCCACCCGCCCCCTAGCGGGGGGGCGCCCATGCCCCTCGCAGAATTCCGGAAATCGACGACGGCGAGCAGGGAACGGAGCTTATAGCGGAGGATATCGGCAAACGACGTCGCTGCGGCCGGGTGGAGCATGTCCGGGGTCAAATTCACGCACTCCTCAAACCAGCCGAGCAGGTAGTGGCGAATCTCTCCGTCTAGTGCGAGGTGGCGAACTCTATAGGCAGACATTGCAGGTTAGATAGCTCAAAAACCCGACGTTTGCGGCTGGAAGAAAGAAAGGAGGAAGGAAGCTATACCCTTGGTTCTTGTAATCGTAGGCTCGGGCGTCGTGTAAGAAGTCGACGAGGATGGCACCGAATTCGGGTTCGGGGTCGGTCTCTGGCGGCCTCTTAACAGGTTTAGGCCGCCGGGGCCGGACGTAGACGACGTCGTACTCGGAGCTGAGGTATAGGACTTGCCCTGTCCCCAAGGGCAGATGTATGTGGTAGAAGCTGAGCGCGGCTGCCCTTGCCTCGCGACTGACGCGGAGGAGTGAGGTGAGAGACGCCGCATAGGATCCGCGGCCCCGGAGACGGGAGGTGTAGCTCAGGCTCCGGCCGCTGACAATCCGACCGAGGTGGTTACGGTCGGCGTACTGGAGAGTATCGTTGTCGCCAGCCGTAGGGTGAAGATCGACCTCAATCATGCGGTGCTGCTGGAGAGAAAGCAGCCAGATGTGCAGACGTAGTTCAACTGGGAGGCGGGGAAACGGCGCCCATATGAACGGGGACGGTGGTATCGGCTCCTCCCAACGACTAAAATACACGTCGTTGAAGAGCGGGGGCGTCGGGTTCAGATTGTTTCCCATAGCCTCGTCTGCGCTTGCCGGATCCGTAGTAGAGACTATAGAGTACATGATTGATTGGGTTGTGCAGGAGTATAGAAAAAATCAAAAGAGTGAGAGCCAAGATACGTGCCAATTATTACCTGACTACGTCCCGTAGCGTGTTGCGGCCCCCGCCTTGTGCTGCATGATATTGCTGTCTCATGCGGGATGCTTTTAAATTATCAGACTCTGGTTTTGGGGCATCCTTCGACACATACACACACACACACACACACATAAACACAAAAGCGGCCATTGGCCAAAACGTATAAAAGGGGTCACAAACGTTTAGTTGGCAAGACGACATTGGATTCCAGTTAAGGACCATTCTGAGCAGATAAGGAAGATTTATAGGCAAGAGCTTGAGTCGCCCTTCGCTTCGATAAAAGTTCTAAGCGGACAGCGGATTACTTTGTAAGCTCTGAATCTCTGATCTGTACTTTGAGCTCAATAATCTTTCCCGTTGTGATCTTGTACATACTTACAAGCCAAAATAGAAAGGGGGAAATAGGGCTGTAGCACTTACCAATTACATACCAATAACAGCTTGAAAACTGCGCTTCGGACTGGGCAGAGTGGATAATGCCATATAACACAACCTGTCTACTCTAGAAGTCCCCAGGAAATATGCACCATGCGGATTGGCCGAATGTACTTGAAAGTTCCATCCGCCCTGAAAGCACATCCCTCGGTCACTACATCCATCTCCTAAATCAAGTGCAGTCCTAATTATCATCTGGTCATTAAGTCCGTCCGCTACCCTTTCTACTCTCAAAAAGACACAAACCACACCACCTCCCTCTTGTAAAAGCAGATCTCAAGCCGACCAAAAATCCAGTAAAATACCCGCTAAAGCCAAAAGAGCCGAACTGGGAAGGGCCGCCTCCGCGTATAATATAGCCCAGCTTCCTCTACCATTCCGCTGACTCCTCGTATATCGCCCGTACCCAGCTCCTCCCCCTCCTCCTCCTACTTCCCATAACAGACCATGACATCGAGCCAAGCCAAGCCACCACCACAGCCTTTCACGGAGATGCCTAATCAATCTTCGCACTCGCCAAGCTCCTCGCGGCAGGGTTGTGGATGTTGTTGATCTGGTGGGTCGAGGGCACGCGTTTATACTTGCCCTGCTTCCGCAGCCGCTTCCGCGCCACCATGACGGGGACGGAGCTCTTGGTGACGAGGTAGTTGGAGAACGAACCGAGGATGACCCTGTACACTACTGTTAGTTACGCCATCCCAAAAGCACAGGCAACACTCGCAGAAATCGAGACGGATAGAGAGGTAGGAAGACCAAATACGCACCCCTTCAACGCACTCCTCCCCCGGCTCCCCAAAATCACCAGCGTCGGGTTGACGAGGTCAATCACCTCAGTAATCAAATGCTTCGGATTCTTGCAGTGCAGCACCTCCACAATAACGCGCACCTGCAGGCGCGTCTTGCGGAGCAGTTTCGTGACCCGTTCACTGATACCCTGGACCGTCTTGTACCTGTCCTCCTCGGCCTTGCTGCGCTCGCGGTGAATCGACGGCGCGGGCGAAACGCTGGACGTCGTGCCCGCGTCCGACGCGTTGGATAGCAGCGGCCAGGGGCGCTGGTTGCGCAGCGGCAGGTCCGTCCCGCTCGGTGTGATGGGCGTCTTGCTTGAAGTCACCGTGTTGATGGCCGCGGCCTGCTCCTTCATGGCCTTGGGCTCGTCCGGCACCTGCGCGTTTTCACTGGCGCCAATCCCCGTCTCCTCGTCGACGCAGTAGATGGCTAGGAGGGTGTCGCCGTCGCGGAGGACCGTACCGATGGCCCACTCGAGCGCGTGGGTTGATTCATCGCTCAAGTCCGTGGCCACCAGGTATTTACGCGGCGGCCGGTGCTCCTCTTCGGCGTCTTGGACTAGTTTTGAGTATTCGCCTCGGGTGATGATCTGGATTGTCCTGTGGGCCTCGGGGGTGTCCATAATTTGAGTCATGGCGAATGACAGTTTTTGCGCCCTCTTAATGTCGGTCAGGTCTGCCTCGGTATCCGAGTCCATGGGTGTGTGAGTCCCAGTCCCAGGGGGGTCATCGAAGCTGGTGGTCGGATGGATGAACGGTTTGTTGTGTTTTACACGCTCGCCGGATGGGTTCGTCACCGTGATTTCTGGCTCATCCAGGAGCGACCTGTACTGGTATGGTTTCTGGGATGCCACTTGGATGCCTATCGGTCGCGGTTAGCGGGATCACCATGCGAATTCCGGGTCTATCCAGGAACCTACGTTCTTCTTCAGCCGCAGCCAGCAGGCTTTTAACCTCTCGTTGGGAATCAGGCTTTTCGGGCCGAGCAGTCTTCCTCCCTCGCTGTCCTTCCTCCCCAGACGAGCTTCCATCGTCCTCGCTGCTATCTTCGACTAGCAGTTCACCGTCGGGGCTTAGGTAGTCCTTAGCTAACCTGCCAGTTCCAGTCATATAGTTCGAGGGCTTCCGTTTTCCAAGCTCTGATAAGCTTCCGCCAGACCGAGCCAGGGCGGCGTCTGAGAGGCGCCGATACGCATTATTGTAATCGGCGATCTCGGGGTCGTTGAGGGCTGCTCGGGCAGCGGGGCTCAGGTTCCGCAGGAGGGGCCCACGCGGGGAATGTGAGCGCATACCCGAACGGCTAGTAGGTGATTTGGACTTGTTCCCTGGACGTATTGATGGTCCGCTTGCAGAATGGTGACGCCCTCGGTCGCCAGGCAGGACCAGGCCAGAGATGTCGTTGCCCCTCATTATCTCAGCCATGGCATTGGATCGCTTGTTGCCCTGGTCGGGCATTCCGCCGGGCCGCTTGCCGCCCTGGGTGACTCGCTTCGGCAGGGCCTGCCCTACGTGGTTCGTGATGATTCCGGAAAACTGGTACTCACTGGTCTGGTCGGCCTTCGCGGGGCCCAACCTCGGCCCAAAGTCGACAGGCCTGGCGGAGGCATCCGACATGCTCCTCGGGTGGGCGTTGTTAGCCGCCTGGGCGCGGGCATTGGTGTCGGTTGGCGACGAGGGCGTACTCAATACTTGTTTTGCGGCGATGGGTGGGCTGTCCACGTCTAGCATGCTTCGGACCGGTTTCGCTGGCGGGCTGTCCACATCGAGCATACTCCTCACGGGGGCTGCAGGGGCACATGGCGTCTTAGTACTAAAACTCTTGGGGGACACTGGAGAGAGAAGTGTAGGGGACGGAGGGTCATCACCAATGTCTAGCATGCTGCGCACCGGGGAGCGAGGAGTGTAGGGTGATGGGGAGCGCGCCTCTAGCGAGCTGGGAGGTCTAGGTCGTGGATTCGTTCCCTCCAAAAGTGCAAGCACCTCTTTTCGTTCCTCATCGAGCATCGCCTCCATCGACATCGCTTGGCGGCCCGCCATGGTGAGCGGCGTTCAGACACGATACGCGAGGCTGCTCGGCTGGTTTTTTGGATGTCGGAGAATAGCCTCGGAGCAGCAGTTGTACAGGCAGGTAACGTATGGCGAGGGGATTATCGAGTTATGAATGAGAAGGCGTATGTGTTCCGGGTTGTTGTTAGGTATTTATCGTTTTAAGGTTCGGCGGGTTTCGTGTCGGGTGGTCTCAGCGCGGTAGGGTACGAGGCCGGGGCAGGTGTAATGTCGATTGTCGAAGCAGCATCTCGATTTGCGACGGCCCAGCCCTCTAAACAAGTCTTTGTCGGAGCTCAGATCATAGCGGGGGCGTCAGCCCAGCTGTTTTTCCCCGTGAGTCCTGAGGAGAGGATAGCGCCTCCGCCAAGATGCTTGTCCCAAGGAAAGACAGCTCTGGCTCCGTTTTGCCAAGATACCAAGACACCGATTACAAGGTTTCCAGGGTTCTGTAAAGCTGCACTGCCGCCTCGTCTCCTTCCGATTTCTGGTGGGGGCGGATAGGTCCTGACTGGTTGCGTGAATATTAGGGGGAGTTCCATAAAAATGAGAGGTTCTCGGCCGCGATTGAGAGAAGAGAGAGGCACGGCACAAAAAGGAACTGACGTCGGGAATATGGATTTGGGGTTTGGTGGCTTTTTCAACATGGAGCAATGGACCAAGAGCCCGAGCTCGAACTCGCCGCATGACGTGCGGGGGTGGGGGGATCCCTAGCGGGCCTTCCCGGTGGATCGAGTCTGGCTGTGATCGGACACCATGGAACGTCTGGGGCACAAGAAGGCCCTGGCTTTGACGACATGTGGTTTTTCTATTTTCTATTCGTACATGCTTCATACACACATACATCGATTTGGTGTTTTTTTCGGTTCTGATTTTCTATTTATCTTGCTTCGTACTATTCCATGCTCGCTCTTTACCCTCCTACTTTTGTTGTTCTTTCTTGCTTTCCGTCTCCGTCTTATCTATCACCTTCGTGGGGTAAGAATTTCGTCAGAGCGTCAGAGTGACACAGGAGTCTGTTTACAGCCCAAGAATCGTAGATCTGGCATCGGGAGGCTGTTTGGTTGGCGCTTACGCGGTATGGGGTTTTGCCCGGTGAGCGCGCTGGACTCTGCTTATCAGTGGGCTGGACGGCAGTTGTTTTTAGCTGTTGGGGTTTAGCAGTTGGTCTAGACCTCGCTCCGGGTGTGACGGAGCCTAAAATCCGACAACCGTGTCAAACGACACCAATGTCTCGGCCTGGGAAGGTCCCCGAGACCGATCAGGCACAATCTAGGTACCAAAGGGGAAATGCCGTTGGTGCCGCGTTTTCCGACCGGGGCGGTAGCACAGGAGAACAAATATTCAACGGAGGTCAAAGAAAGAATAACAATATATGCTAGCCAATTTATGTCCCTTCGTACATCACAACGTTGGATATGTACAAGAAGCTCTCATAGGTTGTCGGGTAGATCGGGAATATCCCATCGTGCCGTCTGCAGGTCATCGTCGACAAGCAAAGCCCGTGTCGGAAGATGCCGGCCAAACAAACAAATATGATTGACAGCTTGTCGGCCGCCCAGCGAAAGCCGGCGTGTCCAAGTTGGAAAAGCGATTACTCGACGCAAAAGTAACCCATACAAATAAAGTACAGTGCATTGAGATCCTGTCACTCTCTACCCATAGAGTAAACATCCCATGCCCATCAACCAGGCTCTCCTGCTATGTGCCAACCCCTTCCCACCAAATCCCCACCCTAAAACTTCCCCTTCACACCCGCATGCATCAAGTTCGCCCGGTTACCCGTCCCCGCCTTGTGCACCTGGATGCGCCTATCCCAGACACTCGACCTGCCCTCGACGACGGCGACGATCTCCTCGGCCACGCGATGCGGAAACATGGTCCGCCCGCTGCCCTTCGACTTCCTCTTCCTGACCGCATCCAAAATCCAGCCAAAGGCGGTGCGCCTGCGCTGGCGCTCGCGCAGCGGCATGGGCACGTCGAGCGACTTGCCGCCGCCGGCCAGGCCCTTGAACCCGCGCATCTTGACCAGCGGCGCGACCGAGTCGATGGCGAGGGCCAGGTAGAGGACCGGGTCGAGCGGGAGGTGGGAGGCGGGCGGGGCGCCGGGGAGGAGAGGCTTGGAGGGGTCGAGACGCGGGGGCGGCGAGGTGCGTAGGTATTGGAGGATTATGGCCATGTCCTGTGGGAAGCGGCGTTAGCATGGTCTGGGTGTTCTCTCCCTCTCCCTCTCTCTCTCTTTTCTTACCCGTTGTGCCTTGGCCAGTTTCCCGTCCTCCATTAGTAACCTCGTAATCTGCGAGATCACCGAGTCGTATCTGTGCTTGGCGTGCTTTTGCGAGGGCAGTGGTAGTTCCGGCAGCCCATACTTGTGGCCCTCGACCGCGGGGTCCAGCGCGTTGATGCCATACTGGATCATGCGCAGTTGGTCCAAGGCCGCTTCGTTCTCCTCGCTCGCAACGGCAGGTGGTTGGTTGTCGGGCACCATGGATTGGGGCAGTGTGCCGGAGGGGTTGGTGCTCGGGAACTGTGGTGTTGTGTTGTCGGCCAGTCCCCTCGCCCACATGGACGGGCCGGACGGCGGCCCTTGAGCGAAGGCCCGGGTCCGTGTCGTGAGGGCCCTGCAGGCGGACCAAATGTTCAACCTCGGCGGCATGGTTGCTGTGTGGTGGGATCGGCAATTGCGCCCTGATACGACAATGTCGCTGCCGCTGCACGCAAAGGAGCCGTTCTCGAAAAATTGAAAGAATGCCGGGGTTTAGCCGTGGCTGAGGTTAAGCGGGCACGCGGGGCGGGTGGGTGTCTGTTCCCGGCCAGAGTGCCAGGGTCCGTGAGGTTGCCTTCGATCCATCTCGATTCCCGGCAGCCACACTGTGCGGGGGCGCCACACACCGCTGAGCCTCGAAGGGTCGGATCCGAACCTTCCTCCATATCCCACTCCCACGGCCAAACCCCCACAGGTCACAGGCCGCGATTCGCTGGTTGTGGCGCCAGTCACGGGAACAGGTGCTGCTGCCCGCCGTCTGCTGGCCCTCCACATGCGCGTCCCCAGATTCCCCAATTCACTAATTCAAGGCGTCCCTGACGTGGACACAAAGTAGACCTACCACACAGGTTGCACCCCCGCCGATGGGGCTCGGTCCGACGACCACGACCGTCGGGAACAAATCAAAAGGAAGCAGGTGCCCGTCGAGGACCGGTTTCCCACACTGGCGGTGAGGTGCAATTCCACCACGGCCCATGGAATCTCCCGCTCGTTCGTTAGTTCCATGGATGTCCGTCTCCCGCATCATCAATCCATTCCCTCGGAACCCCTCTCCCGAGTTGATCAACCCGGCTTGGCCTTTGACAACATTTGTTTTATTCACGTTTAGCGCTATCAAGCGATGAGCTAGACAGGGAGGGTTAATACATACACGCGCAATAATGAATGTGGGGTGGGGAAAGTATCCGCCTTAGGAGCTTGTATCATTCCCGTGTTTGAGGGGGTGTAATCTGTAGAAACCGCGAAAAATAACAAACAATGAGTTCGAAACAGCCGATCCAATCTAAACCCAGTCCAGCCCGCCGATGCTCTAACAACCAAAATACAATGAGAAACTTTTATCGGTCATCCGAAACTCCCGTTGCTTTCTGGCTCCCGTTGCCTGTTCGCCTGGACGACCAGGGGGATGCTCCTCGGCAGGTGGTCGGATGACCACAGAGACGCAGACCGCTTCTAGGTCGCAGGTCCCAGAACCAAACCCATCCCGCCAGCGCAGCACCAGACACCCGGGCCACCCCCAGTGAGGCAAGCCGTCGTCGGCCAGAAAGCAACCAAGACGCTTTTGGACTCCATCATCCCGCTCTCATGGTCCAGAAGAACAGGGAGATCCAATCCAGAACATTTGCCTTCCCCCCTTCCCTTGCATGCTTGAGAGTGACGTCCAAGAATTACCGCCCGAGAAGCAAAGAGAATCCAGTGATGAAAGACGCAATGCAATGCCAAACTTCACCAAATTACCCCGGCCATCCAAATAAAAATTGTAGAGACGAAAAAGTAAAGAAAACTCCGCGGGATCCACCGGCAGCATCAACAAATTCCCAATGTGCCGTGTGGCGTGCCCGATATGCAACAACTCCACCGAAAGTTGGGAAAACAACAGGGGGAGAACAAATTATGAAAAAAAGGGGGGCAGAAAAATGGTAAACAAGAAAAGTGAAAAAGGCCCCCGGAAAGTAAAGGAGTGGTATCACCGTTGTACAGGAATGCAAACCAACCAAACAAGAAAAGAGGCCCAGCGCAGCATCCTAAACACAACCGTCAAGCCGTCGTCGTGAGCCGGAGCTGTCCGCCGCGCGGGAGCAAGTGCGTACGTAGTGCGTGGCCCCGCGAGGGGTGGGGGTTCGATAGGTAGCGAGCATCCCAGAGAGGGATGAAATGGCGGGTGGCGGAGCGGGGAGGCAGCAGATAAGACAGCCCGAAAGACAGAGCCAGCAGCTAAGCCAGGCCGCGCGAAGGGCAGAGATATCAAGCGGCACACATGTCGTCCGGAGTTTCCAATGAAAACCCAGGATTCCACGGCCATTTGAGTCTCTCCCTTTCGGCAGCCACCTGCTTCGCCGACGATGGACTCCATCAATCTCGGCCGTCCCACTTCCCCATCCCTCCGCCACCAAGCTCACCACCCCATCCCCTTCTCCCCAACCCCCCGTAGCCTCAAATCACGCCCCCATAGCCCAGAGAGAGCTAAAACAGCCGCGGCACCAAACAAACAGACAAGCGGTCAGGCCAGATCAGTGCAACCCCCACAG
The DNA here is from genome assembly GCA_023383405.1 of Chaetomium cochliodes. NCBI lineage: Eukaryota > Fungi > Ascomycota > Sordariomycetes > Sordariales > Chaetomiaceae > Chaetomium > Chaetomium cochliodes. Next base: position 1,395,377 of record JAKWJL010000022.1, on the reverse strand, counting down.
GTGTGTGCTTTACCAGCCGCTGCGGCTGGTCGCCGGCGAGCTGGCGGGGCTGGAGGTGCCGGAGCTTTTGAGGAAATTCAGGGCGACCTCGGCAGCGTCCTCCTTAGCGTTGTTGAGATTCTTGCCGTCGTACCAGAACCGGGCCGTGTGGACGGAGCCGTAGACGGTCACCGTGCTCGACCAGGCCGTGCGGCCTCCTACAGTGCGTGTCAGGGGCTAGGGGCGGTTGTTTGCTGGGAGTGCTGATTTTCACAGTACTCCCAGGCTTTTGTCATGTGATGGGGGAAAAAGGGAAGGCAGCATACCTCGCCTGTCGGACACGAGTTGAAAGGTCGGCGCGGCGATGTTGCAATCGCGGCAGATCCCTGAAGGGTGGCGGTTAGCTGGTGAGAAATACACGGCTGGGAGGAAAGTAGAGATATGATGGAGGATGAGAGTGTTTCGGGGCGGGGTGATGTACCCTCGAGCTTGTCTTGCCAGGTCTGGTGCGCCATTGTGTTTGTTGCGTTTGGAGCGTGGGACTGAACAAGGAGGTAGTCTTCCAAATCTGGTGGCGTAGATGGTGATGGTGCTAAGATCGGCAGAGGTCTTGGCTAGATCGATCGTGGCAGGGTACTTGGGTTGTCAAGCAAGAGAGGAGAACGAGTAGGTATTGACGGCGTCCTGGGTTCTCTTTATACTCTCGGGTCAGCCCGTAGCGGCAGGTACCACTTGGGTTTCCAGACAACCGGTCTGCGAGACGGCTGATGTGGCCGCAAGGGATTCGAAGAGCCGAAGTGCTTAATTAAGCTGCATACCCCTTGCTGTCCCGTTTGCGCCGTCTCCTGTTTTGCTCTTCCCCGAGAGACTTGTTTATTCGCAAAGGTGCAGGACGTCAGCGAGTAGATTATGGACAGGAGACGGGATGGTGCATCGTGGCCGCGGACGGACGGACGGACAAGACGGAAGCAGGAGGCGACAAGATTCTATCCCCTCCCCGGTGTAGATGGAGGAAGTAGACGGGACTGGCGGGAAATGCGAGCAAGATCAGATATTTTAGCAACTTTGGGACTATTGTGATGGCTACCCAGGCGTGGGGATTGGCGGGCTGTTCCGGCACGGCGACAACTTGTCTCCATCCGAGGCGGTGGATGGATAAGATTTCTTTTCCGATCTTCTTGACCGTCTTCTTTGCTTTTTGGCCCCTGCGCTGCTGTTGTGTGCCAAGTCACCGGCCTCCAGCAAACAAGGTGCCACGGATCCATTGGGACTCGATCAAGCCATGGCACCAGGCCTGACGTTACTGACGTTACTGCGGACGGGGTGGAAAGCGGCACCACACGGCATGACCCGATGTGTATGTATGAATGTACATCTAGAGACCTCAACGCCAGCCGTGGGTGAGGCAGCGTGGATGCACGGGGGTGCGGTGCCGAGCACCGTCTGCCGGGAATTGGTGCGTCCCGGCCCCCGGGACGACGAAGTCAAGACAGAGTGTGCGGAAAAAGCAATATGATGCACCACCGGTCTGCCAGAAAGAGCAAGGGTTCAAAGCTTGGGTGCCCGCTGGGGAGCCGATGAGCTGTCAACCCACTCGAGTAACTACCCAAAACGAACTAACGCAAAGTAGGAAGAGCAAGGGGTAAAAGGAGTGAACTGGTGCTCCCAGACGAGCTGTCAGCGCCCAGAAAACAAGAACAACAAAATGGCACAACAGATATCATTTGTGGGCTGGGCAGAAATGCCATGTCGTTCGGGTGCCAAGACGAGCGAGGGTTCGTCTGAGTTGTCACCGTCAGATGCAGCCGTAGTCTAAATCGAGACCAGGGCTCTTCACCTTGGCCTGTAACAGAAAGCGGAACAACGAATCGGACAGCAGCGACAGATACTTGCCGGGCGGTCATTGGACGGGAAAAACGTGGTCGCGTTTCGTGTCAACAAAAAAGTGAAGACAACGTCTCGGGCTTTGTGGAAATGAACCGGAGCGTCGAATGTGCTACCAGTCCAGCATAATTCGCAATTTGTGTGCCGTCATATTGCTCCGGAAGGGCAACCCGGACCTGCCGGGTGCGGTGTCGTATGTTTGCTTCTCCATTTTCCTAATGACTTGTACATACGTACCGTTCGCGAGGTGTGGCGGGATTGTCAAATCTCTCCAACCATGGGACCAATGACCGGGATGTCAACAAACCATGAGACCATGCCGCGGAGGTAATGGCGTTGGGTGGTTGGAGAATGGCCACTGAGCGCAACCACAGATCGGACGGTACCGGTCTGCCGGGAACTCCCACTAGTTGCGGTTTCACGAATGGCGGTATCCAGGATCCGCATGTTGTGCAGCAATGAGGCGCCCACGAGACCCTACCACAGGCGGTTCTTGACGGCTAGCGCACCTCAGGAAGCGAACGATGGAGGGTCGAATTAGTTAGTATGTTGTACACGTACCCGTGCTACCAACACCATCGGACTTCTAGAGCTGACCGGAGGTTGTTCCGCGTCTCGGTTTTGGCTTCGCCCTGGAGCGGACCGAGACATTGGGGGGCAACGCCCATTCGAACGGCAGACGCGGGATCTGGGCCGAAGAGTCCTTCCCAGGTGGTTGGATGTCCTTGACGCTTTCACCCTGCCTCTGAGTGAAGCCCCCTGTCCTGCTTTCCGCGATTTCGATCCAGGACAGATTTCTCGAAGGTCTCCTTCCCAGTTCGATCAGTTTGTTCCACCTTCGGTTTCGAAGCCTCTCAACGCAGTGTCCCGGACAAACCAGGCCGGATGTTCAAAATGAGCGGCTTGAAACCTGGCCGCAGGCGCGGGCAAAGAAGTGCCGTCGATTGATCGGTGTACAGCGTTGGATCGGGTGACACGCGGCTCGTACATCAGCCCAAGTTGGGTGTAGGGGGGGGCTTGATGGGTCTGGACCAACCCGGCGTGCGGATGACCACGCGACTCTGATAGGGTACAAGAGCCGAATCAGTGGATGACAACTGCTCAACGCGTGAGTGCCGGTGTTACATCGCGGTGATGTTTGTGTTTCAAAACGTTGCGGCATCTGCGGTGGCCCGCTGGGTGTCCCCCGAATATGGCCGGCGCACAAGCAACATTCCGCAACATCCCGCGGTTGGCAAGATTCGTCGGCGGCGCCGGTGCAAGAAGAGACGTAAACGCGTAAGAACGTGGCAAAAGAAAAATGTGTCAGAACGATCCTCGCTGGGGGCGAGGACGACGGCCTGTTTATAGACAAAAGAGCTCCGGTAGGCTGGCGTCGAGTGCCAGTGGCGTGTTGCCATGTCAAACAGGGCGGCCATCACTTGCAAAGTGGCGTCCGACGACGAGAGACGCGGTCCAGCCGAGTACCACCGCCCCAAGTTGGGCAGCGCATTTGACTAGAAATACTGAGTTGGCGGCCGTTGGGCTCATGCAACAGCCCTGGCCGTCCTGCTCTCGACAGGTGGTTAGGTGATAAACGCGGGAATTGGACCATGAAAGAACATCCTTGGTGATTGCAATCCCACTGAAACGGCGCCACGAACAAATGGTAAGCCCTGCTGGGTAGAAAAGAAAACGATGCGACAGCTCGAGGCTGAAGCATCGTTGTGGTTGATGTGAAAAGGCTTGATTGTCGCGTATGTTGAATTAAGCACATCATGCTCGACTTGGGTGGCAGCGGCGAAACGGTTTACCAGGGCGTAGTTCCAGCCAACTACTGTCCACTTATTGAGCAGCGAAAGTACACATTCGTCGTTAAATAAGTGCGGTCTTTCAAGCGTCGTTGGGGCTGAGGTTGGCGGTTGTCGTCAAATTGACGTTGAATGAGGAAAGAGGTTCCGATTAGGTAGGTAGTTAGTGAAGGGAATCTGGAGAGCTGGCAGTGGCTGGTAACTCTGCTTGGTATTACGAATACCAAACCCCCGTATCTGAGGTAATTTATGTGATGTATGTACTTACTGTAAAACCGTTACGAACGAGGCTCAGCTGAGGCATGTGCCAGCTCCGCCTGACCCGTTTCGAGATGGTCGCCCCCCACATGGAAATGCCTCGGCTCAGTTACCCCAGCACCCCAGCACCCCAGGCTTTGGCAGGCTCCATCCATCGCAGGGGCGCGGCGATGAGGAGCCCTGCCGAGGGAACCGCCCCTCGCCGTGTCGCAGCATGACCGTGTCTTGCCCGAGTGTTACCCGGCCGAAGACCATTTGAAGCAGGCCCGTATCCGGTTTCCATTCCTTTGTCCGACTCATCCGGCGCTCTGAATCGCGGTTGTTGTGCAGTGAAATCGGCTCCGTAATTCGACTTTGCGCGCTTCTTCCCGTCCACTCACTTCCGCCTAACCTATCAACTGAACTGCCCCGCGCGTGCTCGTCGCAAAGATGCCCTTTAACACGGAATTGACCCGCCGTCTCGGCATTGCAGGTATGTGCTTCAAACGGGCTATTTACCGATACTTTTGGCCTACCGACGTGGAATTCGGACACTGACATGGTTCTTATTGGCGATATAAAGTCCCCGTTGTGCAGGGTGGCATGCAGGCAAGCAGCTCGCCTCTCTTGAATCAAGTACCAAAAAACTAACCATTCCATAGCATGTTGGAACCGCTGAGATGGCGAGTGCCGTGTCCAATGCAGGCGGCTTGGGTATCATCACAGCCCTGATCTGGCCTGAACCGGAAGGACTGCGCCAGGAGATCCGCAAGTGCAGGAAGTTGACGAGCAAGCCGTTTGGTGTCAACATCACCCTGCTCCCGGCGATTGTCCCCCCTGATTACGAGGGGTACGCCCAGGTCGCCATTGACGAGGGCATCAAAATTGTTGAGACGGCCGGAAACTCGCCGGGCCCCGTCATCGCCAAGCTCAAGAAGGCGGGCTGCATCGTTCTGCACAAGTGCACAACCATCAGGCACGCCCAGTCCGCAATTAAGCTCGGCGTCGACTTTTTGAGCATTGACGGGTTCGAGTGCGCTGGGTGAGTCCAACATGTACAGATTTAGCTTGACGGGTAGAGCTAACAATGCGTAGCCACGTGGGTGAGTCGGACATCACAAACTTCATTCTGCTCAGCAAAGCGCGGCAGACACTCAAGGTACCCTTCATTGCGTCGGGTGGTTTTGCCGACGGACAGGGCCTTGCGGCGGCGCTGTGCCTCGGCGCCTGTGGTGTCAATATGGGCACGCGGTTCCTCTGCACTGTCGAGAGCCCGATCCACCACAACATCAAGGAGCAGATCGTAAAGGCGGAGGAGACGGACACGGCGCTGGTACTGCGGCGCTGGCGCAACACGACGCGCTTGTACCGCAATAAGGTTACCGAGCAGGCGCTCAAGGTCGAGCACGAGAGCAAGACGGGAGAATTTTCCGAGATTGCACCCTTCGTCAGCGGCAAGCGCGGCCGCGAGGTGTTCGTCAACGGCGACCCGGAGTATGGCGTCTGGACGGCGGGCCAGGTTATCGGTCTGATTCACGATATCCCCAACTGCAAGGACCTGGTTGCGAGGATCGAGAAGGAGGCGGAGGAAACGCTAAAGGCACGGACGGGGTTATTTACCCCTGCGCCAAAGCTATAATTGTTTGATAGAGTGTAGATATGGGCGGGTCGGTTTGGGGCGTGGGATCTATTCGTAGCATTTGAATAACTAGCACAATTTCAACGATCATATGTTGAAAGGGGGCCATGCAGAAAAGATATACAGCGTGGTATGTATATGAAAGAAGGGCATAACCAGCCCTAACCCTGACCCTCATGTATGGTTGATCGGCTGTTGAGCATTGAGTGATCAGCCGAAACAAGCCCCGCATTGCTCCGTTCCTTGCTCCTGTCCCCTTCGGCTCGCACTGCAGTCGCGGCAGCGGGCGCAACCTCGGCATGTGCGCATTGCGGCATCGCGCGAGCCATCTCTCTCCAAATGACCCCATCCCTTTGTGACCCTCACCTTCCGCCCTCCGACTTCGACCAACCGCCCCGAGCCTTTTTCTCTCAACTACCGCCGTAATTGACCCGGAAAACCGAAGCCAATTCCATTTACCGCAACAATCCGACCGAACGTCATCTCAATCGATTGACTCTACACGGCGTACCCAACCCACGTTCACGATCCCACCTACACATACACACCCGTCCATACACACAAAAGCAACCCAGGGAACAACAGCCACCCAACAACCACCGCCAAAATGGTCGCCGACACGCTCATCTACCACCCGGCAGTCTCGCACTACCTCAAGTTCGTCGCCACCACCGTCGGCCGCGACAAGCTGCTGCGCACGCTGCAATACTTTGCGCGCTTCTACGCGTGGTACCTGCTGCGCACCAACAAGCCGCAGCCGTCGATCCAGCCGTGGGAGACGATGAAAAAACAGTTTGGCCTCGTGCGCAAGGTGCTGCGGGCGGGCAAGAACGTGGAGCACTTCAAGGCGGCCGCCGTCGCCGCCGCCGACGTCTCCAAGACGGCCGACCCCGTGCTGCGCTACGCCGCCGTCGGCCGCCAGCTGGGCTATGCGGGGTATCTGACCATGGACCTGGGCACGGTGCTGGACGCGACGGGGATTCGCAAGAGCCCCCGCGCGAAGCGCCTGCAGCAGGAGGCGTATCGCTTCTGGGCGTTTGGGATCGCGTGCAGCTTGGTCGCGCAGATGTATACGCTGCGCCAACTGCGGCTGCGGGAGGCGACGGTGGATCGCAAGGAGGGCGAGGGGGTGTTGGAGGGGAAACGGATTGCTATGTGAGTCCTTTTTTTTTTTTTTTGGTTTAGGTCTTTGTTGGGGGGCGAGACACAAAGTGCGAATATGCTGACGATGTATTACAGGGAACGCGCGGCTAGCCGCCTGCAGCTCACTTCGGACCTGTGCGATCTGACGGTGCCTCTGTCGGCCCTCAGCTGGGTTCACTTCGATGACGGAATCGTTGGTCTTGCGGGTACGCTGAGCTCTCTGATCGGCGTGTACCTGCAGTGGAAGAAGACTGCCTAAGGGAGATGGGTGATGCGGCGAGTACGCGGCACGCAGGCCGGACTAGCAGCGTGCTTGGGCATGCCGAGTGACCGGCCTTAGAAAAGCGATTGCTGGCTTTCGGGGTTGCAAATTGCGCCGGGGACGACGGTGGGCGGCTGATATTTTTTGATACCTCCGAGTCTTGTTAACTCTTCTTACCTTTTCAGTTGTGTATATCCGGTGTAGTTCAGAGACGGATGTCTTGTAATTCGTAAGCCGAAGGGGACGCGCAGATATGCTAGAACTATAATCTTGTTTTACAGTCCCGTAACCGGTGAAGACAATGGCCCCCAATTTAAGCCGTCCCTCCGAGACAGCCCCGCACTACAAGTGGTCTCCGTCCTACTCGTCTTCCTCCACTGCCAATGATCACCCTCGCCAGTCTAAGCTCACGACCCACGGGCGCGTCCAGTTCACCGCAAGTAAGCAAGATCCGTCACCTCAGTCAGCATGTCCAGCAGCGAGCCCGCCCTTGAACAACAAGGCCAACAGCCGCCGTCTCCAGACGAGCCATCCACGCGGAATCAAGAGCCTCGATGGGAGTATCTGCGCGTTGATTGGGCGTGAGGTCGTTGACTACCGCGATGTGCCCGTCAAGGGCGGCCTGTTTCCGGATGAGGTGGCCTATAGGTTGATTCGAGGTGCGGTTACTCTGGGGAATTGCTCAACGTATTTCCGCAGCGGTATGATGCGGAGTTCGCGGTCGACCAGGTCATCACTCGGAGGGACACAAATGCGGTGGGTTGTTGTGGTGGAAGATAAATGAGACAAAAGAGCTGCTCTGACTCGAGCCAAAACAGCTGGATTCAAAAGATGCCCTATTTATTAAGCTCAAACATCAAGGACTCAATTAACAATTAACAAGAAAAGAAACTAGATCGAGGAGAAATGCATAACGAGAAGGTGGATCAAGCCGAATTAAAGAAAATATATTGCTAGCGAGAAAAGGAAACTACAAGTCAGTCACAATAGGACGAAATAAATTAATACCAGCGATAAAGTGAAGGAAGAAAACAAAAGATATGGGATGCGGGTGACTTGCCTCTTGTTCCTGCAGTTGAGATATCGATATCAGCATGTGTTGGAGGTGGGTGCCGCCTAACCAGATGCAGACCCCTGCCGTATCCACCACACCCATGAGGAAGTGTATGTACCCCTGTCAAGCGCTGAGACACTCTGGAATGCAAGGGCACTTTGTCTCGGCCATTCTGTGACGCTGTGTGACGTTTTCGATCCTCCCGCTCTGATCCAGTCTGGCTGACGCACCTTTGCACCACAGCTCCCACCGAAGCATCTAAAGGTCCTCACAGCTTAAAGGGCCTCACAGCTGCAACCCCCTGCACCGGGAAGGCAAGCACTTACATCAGCCATGGCATTGCGGCTTAAAAGCGTTCGGCCGCGATTGCGGAATCATCACGGAATGACCTATCGCACGTGCTCCCAGATCGTAAACCCACTCCACATGCCACATGTGCGCAGTATGGGGGCGGTTACGGAATTCTGCGGCCAAGATACCCAAACAGGACAGAAACCAGCAAGTTCCAAAATGGATGACGGCACACAGAATGGCCTTGCATTAACTAGTGGCGCTGGATGCTTGGGTGCCATGGACCGCCGGCGGCTCGTTTCAACTTTGCAGATTCGTACCTCGGACCTCCCTTCCTCACTCCGTCCCGTATGTTGAGATGGTATATATACGGGCTACGGGCACGCACATGAGTGAGCTCGCTACGTGTCAAGTGCCAATTTTACATCAGATGCCCCTTTTTACATACCTACGTACCTACATATCTACCTGCCTACAAATAGTCACGGGCAGCCACCAACGTCATCTATCTCCCCAATCCGTCCGAAGCGAGCGAGGAGTGCAAATTGAAACGCCAGCAACCGGCTCGCTGCTGTTTGCGGGTCACAACACCAAATTGGTTGTGGCGCTCCCCTAGCGAAGTTTGCTGTTGGCAGCCTCACCTACCGAGCAATAAATAGAGCATTCAATTGCCCATTCTAAGAGCGGTACATTGGCACCCCATCAATATCCTCGATAGACGGCGACATGGCTGCGCAAAACGAATTTGGGGACCTTGGTCTCTCCATTTTAGGGCTGGGAGCTCAGTACCCGCCTTATGACCTCAAGCCCGACTCGCTCGAGATTCTCAGCAAGCGATTCTACCCAGAATCACCAGCGTAAGTTCGGGACCGCCTCTTTTCAGAATAGATACTGACCTCTGGCTAGAATGAGCAAGGTGCTCTCGATCAACCGATATACAGGCATTGACCAACGCTCCTCCATAGGCACGCCCGACCACCCCCTAGTGAACCAGCCGAATCCGCCAACAATCACCGAGATCAACGACATTTTCATGAAGGAAGGCGTCCCGCTAGCCGTCAATGCCGCTCGGAAAGCACTGGCCGAGGCGCACGTGGAGGCCGGGCAGGTCACCCACATGGTCTCGACCACATGCACCAACTCAGCCAACCCGGGGTACGACCACTTCGTCGCGACGGAGCTCGGCGTGAGCCCGAGCACGGAGAAAGTCCTCCTCCACGGCGTCGGCTGCAGCGGCGGTCTCGCCGCCATCCGCACCGCCGCCAACCTTTGCCTCGGCCACACCATGCGACGCCAACCCGCGCGGATCCTCGTCGTCGCCCTCGAAATCAGCACCACCCTCGTCCGCAGCGAACTCGAGTCCATCAACGCCACCCAAGAAACCCGCATCGGCGTCGCCCTATTCAGCGACTGCGCCGGCGCCCTGCTCCTCTCCAACAACATCCCCTTCCCCACCACCACAAATCCCCTACCCCCGCCCATCTACACCCTCCTCGGCTGGCAGCACCACACCGTCCCCGCCACCGAATTCGACCTCGGCTTCGACGTCGACCCCCTCGGCTGGAAAGTCGTGCTCTCGCCGCGCGTCCCCCAACTGACACAAGCCGTGCTCGCCCCCACCTTCACCTCCCTCCTCCGCTCTCTCCCGCCCCTCCCCACAGCATACACCGCCCCCGCCGACTTCGACTGGGCGATGCACCCGGGCGGCGCGACCATCCTGACGGGCGCCGAGAAGGCGCTGGGCCTGACGCCGGAGCATATGCGTGCCAGCTATGATACGTATATGAGGCATGGGAATAGCAGTTCGGCGACGATTCTGAGCGTGCTGGATCGGTTGAGGCGGAAGGATATGGATGCGTTGGCACCACCGGGGGGTGGTGGTAATGGTGGGAATGGGGGTGGTGGTGGTGGGCCGAAGGAGTATGTGGTGGGGTGTGCGTTTGGGCCGGGGATTACGGTGGAGATGTGTATGTTGAGGCGGAACTTGATGGGTGGCGGCGCGTCGAGGGGGGGGATGGAGACGCCGCCGGAGACGGAGAGTGAGGGGGGCGGTGGGAGTGATGTGGATGAGCGGAGTGAGCAGGGGGAGGTGGCGGTTGAGGGTGCGGGGAGGGGGAGGGTAGATACGGGGAAGGGGGCGTCGGATACGGGGGTGGGCGGGGATGGAGAGGCGTTTATTAGCGAGGCGTTGGAAGGGGTTGAGTTGGACTGAGACCTGGATGATGGGTATGATAGATCGGTGATTTCTCGGGGGCGCTAGATTTGAAACGATAATGATAATCTACGATGATGAACTGATGATTCGGTCAGCGGTGACCTGATGTAGATTAAGGGCTATGAATAAAAAGCTACGACGAGAATCGCGGAGAAATGAGGCATGAAACCAAGTACAGAATCATGAATATATTCCTATTTCGTCCCCGAAAGGGAAATATATATAATAAGCCTTTGCAGATACTCGCTCGCTAACACCCACATGCACCCCCAACTCAACCCCACCACTCAAATCGACACCGGCTTCTCCCCCTTCTCGCCCACCACCTCCTCCTCCGCCCTCTCCAGCCCCTCCCCCTTCCTCAACCCCAACTGCCTCGTATCATACCCATTCGCCTCCAAATACGCCCTAAACTTGCGATCCTCCTCCGCGATCGTATCCTGCCCGATGTGCGGCAGGCCGACCACCACCAGCACCGCGCTCAACACACACAAACTGCTCGACACCCAGAACGGGTACTGCGCCGACAACGTCTCGGACCCCCCGCCGGCGGCCACAATATAAGGGAACACCCAGGTGCCAACAAACGCGCCAATCTTCCCCACCGCGGCCGCGAGGCCATAATACTGGCCGCGCACGCCCGTGGCGCACGTCTTGGCGGCGATCAGGCCGATGTTGTTCCCCGCGCCCAGCTCGCCCAGCGACAGGAACAGGCCGTAGACGACGGTGAAGGCGCCGACCATGGAGGGCTGGGCCAGGCGGGCGTAGCTGGCGGCCATGGCGAACCCGACGACGGCCTGCAGGGTGACGCCCGCGGCGAGGGCGTAGCGCGGGCCCAGCAGGTCCGAGACGGGCGCGCCGAGCATCGTCCCCGGGATGTAGAACAGGTTGATGACCGTGTTCCAGCCGAAGACGGTGGTTAGCGGGGCCGTGGTGGAGTCGAAGATGTTGGCGAGGATGGTGGAGGAGTAAATGCCGAAGGAGTAGGCGGAGAACTGATGTGGGGGAGGGAGGTTAGTGGGTTGGGGGGTTGGGAGTGGTGAGGGTAAAGGGGGTGGGCAGGGAAAGAGCTTACGTCGTAGATGAACCAGATTAGGCTGACGATAAAGAGGCGGAAGCCGTAGAAGCGGAGGACCAGGAGGTAGGGGGTTTTGGCGTGCTTCATGGAGTGTTTCTGGAACTCCTCAGGCTCCTCCACGAAGAATCGCAGGACGAGGAGGACGGCGGGGAAGGCTGCGCCGATGCCGAGGCTGGTGCGCCATATTGTGCTCAGATGGTCGTTGTGACAGGCTGCTGCGACGACATAAGGTACAAAGGCCCCGAAGACGAACCCCTATGCTGCAGTTAGCTGCATGTATCGAAGTGTCATGGGAAAAAAGTACCGACCCAGTCAATCATGGTGTTTGTGAAGAGGATGAACCACATGTTCCTCGTCCCGGACTTGAGCTCGCTCGTCGACTCAGCGGCCCCCACGCTGCCGGCTGGATACTCGCCTCCAATGCCGATGCCGACCTATCTAAGTGTTAGCCTCCCCGGGGTTTATATGGCAACAGTGGTGGTTGGATAACTTACAAAGAAACGCCAAGCGGTCAGTATGTTGAACATGCCCACGGCGTCGCCATGGTAGTACGACCCAGCAGACAAGGCTGTGAAAATGAGCAGGATGATGGTCGAGAGAATGAGCGAGTTCATGCGCGACCACTTGTCGGACCTGTACCACCAGTTAATTCCCCTATTCCACGAACATGGGTGATCTATAATTGCTCGAGGTTACTCACAGATACCCAAAAACAAGCTGCCCGACCACAGTGCCCGCGAAGGCAATATCGCCCAGGTAGTGCTTCGCATTCGACGCCTTCCACACATCGCCGTACTGGATCGCCAGGATGGTTACGACCGACCCGATAACCTAGACTCACATTGTCAGCACTGCATACGAGCCCGGAATTTTACTCGGAGGACGAATACACACGTTGTTGATATACCCGTCAGAAAATAAGCCGGCGCCGCAAGCCATCACGGGCAGGATGGATTTCCATAGCGACTTCTTCTCCGCCGGCGGTTCGACTACCTGAGCATTCTCAGTGTTGACGTCTGGTTTTTTAGAACCGAACATGATTGCGACGTTGGAGTTCTCAGCTCCACTGTCTTGAGGGACGAGGAAGAGTGGATGAGAAAGGCAGCGAGGCAGGCGAGGTCCGTGGGGGAAATTGAGCAAGGAGCGGGGGGGAGGTTGGGTTTAAATAGTTTAGGAAATAGGACGTAGTAGTTTAGAATCCTGCGAGAGGCTCTAGGTTATGGATACATTCGCATCGGCATGTTATGGGTGCCAGTGTGTTGTGACATAGGGATGCGCCGGACTTCCGATGAAGGGATAAGAGGGTAAGTCGGAGTTGCTTGATGTGGAGGTCCTGAACTCTCATGATAAGCATTTGACGATATCTATGAATGCGGCCTGTTCGTATGTACGCCCCTTCCATGAGAACCCCCGGGATCTAACCTCACCCCCAACCCAACCCCCAACCCCCAACCCCCAACCCAGGAAGAAAAAAAAGGTCGGGGGTGAGCTGGTTGGGTGCCTTGAAAGACAATGTGACCTCAACCTCCTGCCTTTTCGGGTAAGTTTTTACAGTGCCGCAGAGGGCATTCCCTTCTTTCATTGGGTGTTTAGCTCGGCCGTGCCGACTTGCGTCGCTAAAAATTTGCAGGCCTCGTCGTGGATGCCACCGATGTCTTAAACCCGGAGAACGGGCGTCCCGTCAGAACCATCACACGGGTGGAAACCAAGCTTCATCGCCCAGGCGGGCAAGCTCTGGAAATGCCATCGCTAATGCACGATCCCCCCTTGGCGTCTTGGCAGTGCGGGGAGCTCGCGTGCGGGGAGCTCGCGTGCGGGCCGTGGTTGGTCGTTGAGTGGTTCGGGAAGAGGTTGACACTTGCCAATGCCGACAGCTGCTTGGGTACATGCAAGATTGTTTGAGGGCATGGTTCGAATGCTAGAAATCTTGGATACCAAACGTGAATCCTCATGAAGACGGACGATAGGCTTAACCATGCGTGCACATATCTGTTCTCACTTTTGGCTCAAGCTGAGACACACCCTAAAGTCACTGCCCTCAAGAAGTCTCTCAGATACCGACATACCTCAGGTACCTATGATGTCCAGCATGTAGTTGATAACTTAACTGGCTGACTGGCTCACTAAAACTCCACTAGACAACCTTTTCGAACCGCAGAAACAGCCGTTCCTTCTCGGGCCGGCTAGTGTAGCCGTCCGACTGGTTCTCCATACCATCGTCGTCGACAATATGGCTGATGTAATTAGAGTAGATGGCAGCAACGATGAGCTTCATCTCTATGACTTGTAAGTGTTTGCCCACGCGCGGTTCGGGAACCAACTCACCGTGCATTGCAAAGTGGGACCCAATACACATCCGACCTCCTGAACTGAAAGCCCAAAACTGTCTGTTTCTCTGTTTCAGGGTTTCTTCGTCATTATGGGAGGGAAGCCACCGAGTGTGATCCCAAGTATCTGGTTCGGGAAAGACCGCTTCATCGCGGTGTAGAGTATATGCCAGAGCAGCCACTCTAACACCTCCAGAAACTGCATAAGCCCCAAGCCGGCATCCCGACTCCGGTGTCTGGCGAGGCTGTGCGCCGGGAATTGGGGCGTGAAGACGAAGCGTTTCCGTAAGGATGGCATGGAGTAGTGGGAGGCCGTCCAGTTGCTTGCTGTCTGGCATGGTTGGGGTGCTATCTTCTGTTAGCTGCATATTGGGCGAGAGACTCAACAGTTCCGCCCGGAGCTGCCCCTGGAGTTCCAATGACTGAGACAACCGCCAGGCGAGGTAGGTCAAAACCAAACCGGCTGTTTCTTGACCGGCTAGTACATGGTCGAACAGCTCAGAAGCAACCGACAACTTGAAGTTGGTGAGAGCAGTCGGATATAACACCGAAGCCTTGCCCCGTTTTATCTCTTCATTTCGCAAACCGCCGATCAAAGTATTCCAGACGATAGGTTGGTCCAAGGGTCTGGTCTGGGGTTGATCGGAGTCGACGGCATGTTCCATTTCGGCACAGAGACGCTGGAACCACTTCCCAAGCTTCTCGTTGGCGTCGTCCGCCCACTTGGGACACAAGGGGATGCCGAGCTTGCGGCAGAGCTTAGTGAGCTGGGGCATCTCTTGATCGTAGTACCCGTAATCGTTGCGGGCCCTGTACAGCTCGAGGAAGTGTTCTCGGAACGCTTTATCGCCTAGGAAATCGGTGCCATTCTTGAGTCCGAAGATGTAGGCCGCTATGAAATCCATGGTTGTGGCCATGAAGACCGAGTAGATATCGATACCATGGGGATTCTGAGTCTCGTTCACCGAGTCCTCAAGGATCAGTAGAAATCTATCGTAGAGGATGGCCTGTGACTGAGCTGCTGCAGCCGCACTCGACTGGATGTAGGAGTTGGAGTAGACATGGGAGATCAACCGCTTGCGGGCCGAGTGTTCTGCGCCAGGCCGGGCTGAGAACATGCAAGGTACACTTCGACGGTGTTGTGTAAGCGAAGTTCCCTACGCGCATCTTCGAACCTGTTGCCATACCCATAGTTGTCAAAGACCGAGTACCAAGCAGGCTTCTCGAAGCCGCCCTGGTAGACGGTGCGGACGTTCTTAAGGCCATCGATGCTCAGCTCATTTGGACCAACACGAATGACGGGGCCAAGCCGGCGATGGGCATTGTGGAGGGTCTTGTTCTCTCGATGCACGAACCGGACCCAGAGAATCCAGGCTCTTGAGAAGGGAGCGGACCAGTGAGCGCTGGGGATGCGAGAAAGAGGCGAGAAGAAAGCGGGATAGATCAAGAGTCGGCAAGTAAGAACCGCCACTATTGCGACGGCAACTGCGCCAGCCCAGTCATAGATATGACCCATTCTCTTCGCCTAAGCCTCATAAATGAAGAAAAGCACGAAGAGTCAGATTTGGTTGAGTCTTGTGTCAGTGATCGATGGTCCGAGGCCACCTATCAATAGCGGTGATGAGATTGAAGCCCCTGTATTTCAGTGGGGAAACTCCCAGTTAGCACACCTCCCATCCTTCCTATGACTCAGTAACGGATCGGGTCAACCTGAATTGCTGCCTTTGGCGTCAGTGGCGTGCCTGGGCATCTCCCTGCCTGATTGAGACTTCTAGTTTCAGGTTGTTTTTAACACTCGGTTCCGGGAGAAAAAACAAATTGTAATTCTTAACAACTAATTCTCAACAACGAAATAGAAAGCCAAAACTCAAAACTCGGGTTTTATCGCAACCAAAGGGATGGCTCCTCGACTTGCGGAGCTACCCGACGATATCCTCTTTCTGGTCTTCGCCAATTTGGAAAGCGCTCGGGAACTATGGGCTCTCGCACTTTCTTGTCACAAACTCCGACACCTCGTCAGTAGCGATGGGTGGCGTATTTTTGTCAGGAACAGGTTTCCGACTCTCAATGTCCCAGCTCCAGCCACAGGAAGCCACACATGGCAACAGCTAGCCGAGTCGATGACCTGGCAGAGCCGATGCTGGGACAAGCGGTCCCTTCAGTTCCAAGTTCTGCTTCCTCGTCGCCCCGACCCTACCCATGGCAGGCAAGGGTGGCGGCAAAGAGATCATGTGGCTTCGTTCATGTCTGTTGTTGATGCCCATCTTGACTTAGCTACCCGACAGGAGCTTGTTGTGTGGGGCGCGGGGGAGGATATCGTTGCCCGGTATCGAGAGCGTCAAGGGCCAGGCAAGGTTTCGAAAACCTCCTGGCAGAAGTTAGAAGGCGGAAAGCTCGGCCTCAGCGGCGGTTATGACGACGTGAAGACCATCAAAATCGTCAAGCATGGTAATGGGCGAGCCATTGTCGCGGGACGACATAACGGTGTACTGTCTTTCCTGTCGGCCGAGCCAGACCGTTTCGGCGAGCATATCGCCCAGTTTATTTCTGCTACCGACTCGGGGATCAACACCCGCCAACTCTCCGAACCGGGTACAATCAACGCTCTAGATGTCGTCAACAGCAGCAAGGGCACGCTTGTCGCTGCCGCTTCCAAGACCGACTTGAGGATTTACGGCCTACCGGGTGATGATTCCGTGGAAATACCCCCTTCGGCGTCCTACGACTTGAAAGAAAGGGATCTGATGCCCAGTTCCGCGAGGCTGGGGGGTGCTAAATGGATGGGAGATGGCGAGTCAATAGCACTGGCGCTGGTCGGCTGCAAAGACCCCCTTCGTTACCTTGCCCTTACACCTACCGGGTGGTCCCACCATGCCGTCGGGAAGAGCAGGAGAATGGAGGAGGAGTTCAACATCGGCTCTGACAGGACTATCTCCCCAAACTCTCTTGAGCCAGTCTACCTACATTCAGGGGCCAAAAGGGGAACAAGCCTGCTTCTTAGCTCATGGAAGGACGGCACGATAAGGTATGCTGATATCGTGTAGAAAACCTCTTCGTGATCCCTTGTGCTCACCCATTACGCAGGCTCCAAGACCTTCGTACATCCTCCCCTTTCGACGCCGTCTACCAGGACAACGTGGATCCATGGTCCGTCGCCGAGTCACTCATGGCCTACGGCACAGAGCGATTCGTGGCAGGCGGCGGTGATGGGCTCACGCTCCAGGTGTTCGACTTCCGTTGGACAAAAGGCTACTACCACACCTCGGGCCTCACGTGCCTCGACCGCGCCCCCTTCCCGCGGCCTCACCAGCCCTTCATGAAGCCGATTACCACGGAAGAGAAAGGCAGGGCGTGCTGCGACCATCTCACGAGCCTACCTTGCCACTGGCACGACCTCTCCAAAAACCTCTACTACCGGCCAAACGCCAAGTACTTCCTATCCAACTCACTACGCTACTTCAAACTATGCAGCGTGTGGTCCCTTGCGCGGCCTTCGGATGTCTCGCCCAACTTCTACGTCGGAATCTCCGGAGGAGTCGTCGAAGTAAACCTGGAGCAAACGCCCGACACTTATCCCCCCGAGACCGCCACGGTTGACCCCAACTTCGGAGCTCCCGACTGGAGAGCGGCAGCGCCGGCCGCGGTCAATTACAAGAGCCAACCTCTCGTTCCTGCCTTGATGGAAACGGGAGATGGGTATTCCTACGCTGGGAACGATCGCTCGATCTTGTTACCGAGCTTGGTCCGCTATCAAGGACCGGCAGAGTGGATGGCGAATCGGGGCCCGCTGGGAAAACATCATCGGCTTGACAACGGATACCAGCAAGCACCGGATTTCGGAGCCGACGCGAATCAGATGTTCAAGGAGTTTGCGGACCCAAGATTCTCCATTCGTGGGATTGTCCAGGAGTTAGAAGAACGGGCTTGAACACGGAATTTTAGACTTGTCCAAATAATACTCTTCTTTTCGCGCCTACCGTGGCGGGACTTTGTCTTCTTTCCCATACTGATCTGCCACTAGACTATGTGTATGCCGTAGAGTCTAAGCTCCAGCTCGAATCGCTATCTCTCGTCCTTCGTCCCAAGCCTGAGCTTCTCGGGTCTTAATACCGCGAGACAAGGGTTAGGGTACAATACCCAGTCCACCCAGCGCTCAACGGGTCGCTCAACGACGCGCCAAGCAAGCCCGAAAAGCGAGCAAGTCACGAGGCCAACTTGACTAAATATTGAATGACAATCCATTCCATTTCCCCTGGGACAACAACCCGGAAACTCTCAGCTGATCAAGTCACCTGCCCTGAGAGCCTCTCCCAACGTTTAGCTTATGTCAATGACAATGGCTGGCACGGTGGCACGGTGGCACCCGATTCGTGCATTTCAGTGATTCGAGAATTTCCCCCCGGACGGCGGTGGGCGGGGGACCTGGGGAGAGCCAAGAAATGCCGGGGGTTCTGGATGCGGACCCTCTGCGGGTCGAGTTCGGGACAAAGCGTATCCCGGCACAGGCATGCTTTGCCGTCCCGGGAAATCCTCTTTCTCGGGAGTGGGACGGCTCAGACGGTGTGCGCGGGTGGATGGGTGGATGGGTGTGTTATCCTTGAGCAACAAGCCTCCACGGAAGTTCAGGGATCGCCAAGGTCCCGTTCCTCTCGACCGGAGATGCTCCCGTGTTCAATATGGAGATGCATTTCGGGTGAGACATGGGAAGGGAAGGATGGTTACTGTTACAGCACTGGAAAGTTGCTGGAGATAACGGTGGAAGCGGGACGGGCATTTCAAATTCCTGACCAACGGCTTGCAAGCTCTCTTGGTCCGGAATTGGAGAGTTGGGGCGCTCTGATGTCAGTCAGCCGCCCCTGCCCCGCAACGCCCCTCCATAGCCGTGCTCTGCCGACGGCGGCCGATGAGGGGCGCGTTCTGGGGAGAAGGGAACCCGAGCACGTACGTAACGGTGCGAGTTCACGTATCATGTACCCTTTCTTTTGGGGGGCCTAGGCCGTGTGGACGGAAGATTCCCGGGTGATAGATGGGCCAGGAACAGGACGGGGGGTGTGTGTTGAGCGATTGCGAAAGGATGGATGCCGTTCGGGCGCACTAATAAGAGCCTATTCCTTTCCATCCTGCTCCTACCTTGCTTGAGCTATTAGACGCGAATAAGTCCCAAGTGATCGTCCATTGTTCTTGACCTCCCTTCTCACCTCTCACTGTCCCTGATTCATCACCCGCATTCCTTCTCCACTTGACATCATCCCTCCTTTCTTGTTTGTTGTCTGCCCCTATTCCTCCACGGTCTCGTCTCGATAGAACATCACCGAGGTGCTGCTACTCTACCACGGCACTTCCGAGAATAGCAGTCAAAGCTTCAATTGTTAGTAATTGGAGCACCCAGCGAACAAATACAACCTAGGCGAGCAAAGGGGGACATACACCACACACCAACGTCACAATGGCTTCAAACGGGAGTCCGGCAGAGGGGGAGAAGGTTAACACCCACATCGTCACCCTCACCCGGTTCCTCACAGAGGAGCAAGTAAAACACAAGGAAGCTACTGGCGACTTTACGTACGACACCCTCCCTACCCCCCCCCCTATTATGTCTCTTGTCTTGAGGAAACCATCCCATGGCTGACCACTCCCCCCAACCCCCCAGACTCCTCTGCCACGCGCTCCAATTCTCGTTCAAGTCGATCGCATACTACATCCGACGGGCTACGCTGGTCAACCTAACAGGGCTGGCGGGGTCGTCCAACACGACGGGCGACGAGCAAAAAAAGCTCGACGTCATCTCCAACGACCTCTTCATCGAGGCGATGCGGTCGAGCGGGCGGTGCGCACTCCTGGTATCCGAGGAAGAAGAGGACGTCATCTTCTTCAAGGACAGCACCAACGCGCGGTACGCGGTGGCGTGCGACCCGATCGACGGCAGCTCCAACCTGGACGCGGGGGTGTCGGTGGGCACCATCTTCGCGATCCACAAGCTGGCGGAGGGGTCGACAGGCAGCAAGGAGGACATCCTCAAGCCGGGGACGGAGCTGGTGGCGGCGGGGTTCACCATGTACGGCGCGTCGGCGCAGCTGGTCATCACGATGCGTGGCGGCAGCGTCAACGGCTTCACCCTCGACAACGGTCTCGGCGAGTTCATCCTCACCCACCCGGACATGCGCCTGCCACGCAGCCGCGCCATCTACTCGGTCAATGAGGGCAACTCGCTCTACTGGGAGGACAACGTCAAGCAGTACTTTGAGTCGCTCAAGGAGGCCCCCGAGGGCGGCAAGCCCTACAGCGCCCGCTATATTGGTAGTATGGTGGCGGATGCCTACCGCACGCTGCTGTATGGGGGTGTATTTGCGTATCCGGCGGATAAGAAGAGTCCGAAGGGCAAGCTGCGGATTTTGTACGAGTGCGCGCCGATGGCGATGGTGTTTGAGAATGGTAAGCCTGACTGATGGTCTTGTGCGCAACCCCCCTGTGAAGGCATTGGCAGCTAACACCCTCCTCCCTAGCCGGCGGTCAAGCGGTCAACAGCAAGATGCAGAGGATGTTGGAGGTGGAGCCCGAGCACATCCATGACAGGTCAGGCATTTTCATGGGCAGTTGGGATGAGATCGAGAAGGTCAAGCAGTTCCACAAGTGAGGTGTAGCTGAATGAATGATGAGCACTTTGGATACGAATGCCTGAGATGCAATCGGAGCAATTGCCAGCCTGGTTGCTCTGCGCGACAACTTCCATGGATGCTGCCACGGTGCTATCCCCGCGTCGCTGGGCGGAGCATCCCTCTGAAACCGCTAAAGGGTGATGTGGCGATGGCAATAATTCCCCAAATATTCCATGATGGCATGTGAGAATACCAGGTTCCAGAGAGGCATGTGTGTTGTGTGTGTTCGAGAATTGAATCAATCCATCGGGGATTTGAATTGGTGCCCAGGACAGCCAATCTGGGGAACTTGGAACTTGAAGAAGGTACACAAAATGCAACAGGCAACGGCTTCTTCCCCGACTTCCCAAGCATGTGAACGGCTTTGAGCGGGTGCTGAGAAATGCACCCCAGGCAGCGCTAAACCAAATGCGGCAATGCCTCGGCCTTTCTGACATCACCTGGGCCGCCGCCACGGCAGGGCCAACCGACTCGTGGACCGAGTTCCAGAGATTCGACGGAAAAGTCCATGAGCCGCCGCCGCCCGAGGTAACTTTGCATCCATCCTGTCCTATTCAAAGAGTGGGATTGCGGTATCTTGCTTTATAAACTGCTTCCACTACATTGCTGTCTACACCATCCCTTGCCAAATCATCACCAAAAGTCTCTTTTTTCGTTGGCATCTCTCCCCTTTTCTGTTCAACGTCTCGTCTCCTCTTTTCCTGCCACATAAACACACTTTACAATGGGTGGTATGTTTTGTCTATCCCTCGGCTTAGTCGGAAAGTAGCCCCTCGCTGACACGATGCATCCGTAGCTCTCGATAGACTTTCCCAGCTGGGCGGCCAGATCTCTGGCGGCGCTACCGCTGGCGGCAAGGCCAAGCTCCTCGAGAAGAACCCCGACGATGTATGTTTCGGCTCCCGCTCGCACCCCGCCGCTACCACATGCGCTAACTTATCCGTCTCCAGATCGTCGTCACAGCCGCTCTCCGAACAGCCATCTGCAAGGGCGGCAAGGGCGCCTTCAAGGACACCTTCGCGGCCGACCTCATGGCCGGCGCGCTCAAGGGCGTCATTGAGCGGTCCAAGATCAACCCGGCCCTCGTCGAGGATATCGTCGTCGGCACTGTGCTCGCCCCCGGCGGTGGTGCCACTGAGATGCGCGCCGCCTCGCTCGTCGCCGGCTTCCCCGACTCGACCGCCGTCCGCACCCTCAACCGCCAGTGCTCGTCCGGCCTCCAGGCCTGCGTCGACATCGCCAACCAGATCCGCGCCGGCATGATCGAGGTCGGCATCGGCGCCGGCGTCGAGAGCATGTCGACCCAGTACGGCCCGGGCGCCGTCGCCGAGTTCTCCGAGCTCCTCGAGTCCCACCCGGAAGCCGCCAACTGCAAGGTGCCCATGGGCGTCCTGTCCGAGAAGATGGCCAAGGACCGCGGCATCACGCGCGCCAGCCAAGACGCCTTCGCCGCCGCCTCCTTCAAGAAGGCCGCCGACGCCCAGGCGGCCGGCCTCTTCAAGGAAGAGATCCACCCGCTCAAGGTGAAATTCGAGGACCCCAAGTCGGGCGAGACCAAAGAAATCGTGGTCGACCGCGACGACGGCGTGCGGCCCGGCGTGACGGCGGAATCCCTCGGCAAGATCCGCGCCGCCTTCGCCAAGGACGGCTCCATCCACGCCGGCAACGCCAGCCAGGTCAGCGACGGCGCCGCCGCCGTGCTGATGATGAAGCGCTCCACCGCCGAGAAGCTCGGCCAGACCATCCTCGGCAAGTTCGTCGCCGCCTCCATCGTCGGCGTGCCCCCGCTCCTCATGGGCCTCGGCCCCTGGAAGGCCATCCCCAAGGTCTTTGAGCTCACGGGCATCAACAAGGACGACGTCGACATCTACGAGATCAACGAGGCCTTTGCCAGCCAGTGCTTGTGGTGTGCTAACGAGCTGGGCCTGCCCCAGGAGCGCATCAACCCCAAGGGTGGTGCCATTGCCTTCGGTCACCCGCTGGGTTGCACTGGCGCGAGGCAGGTCTCGACGCTGCTGTATGAGCTGAAGCGCACGGGCAAGCAGATTGGGCTGACGTCGATGTGTATTGGTACGGGTATGGGTATGGCTGCCGTGTGGGTGGCTGAGTAAGGGGCGGGGGGGAGATAAAGGGGAGGTTTTTTGTATACCTATTTTTTTCTTCTCGGTTAATGACATGATGGCTGTGTACTCTTAGAGCAATGCATGCGGGTTTGGTTACGTGGACAGACGCAAGATCATAAAGCGGGATCCTTTTACGTGATGAACCTGGGCTATGCTGTGGATGTGAATACCTCAAGGGGCACACTTCTAAAGGTGCTCTCGCTTCTCACAACGATGGTTGCGATCTCGTCATAATCATGGTCTTCATTCCCATCAACGCACCGCCTGTAGCGACCTAGCCATGTCGGGCCCTGTATAATCTTTCCCGACAAAACCTTCATTCCTTTCTGAGCATTTTATTGACCTCGAAACTAACAGTCCCTGGCCACTGCCCGCCACTCACACAGAACGCCATAACAATACTCTCAGAAGAAGAAAAGCCAGCCATCCATCAGTATTCTCTAATCATGCTAGCGCCTCTCGACTGACTGGCCCATGTAAGTAAAGTGAGGCTACCCGGTATAACACCGGCCGTTATCCGAAGACCTAGCCCTCCGAGCAAAATAAGGTACATAGCTCAACACCAACGCCCCTTGAAAAAGTCCTAATCCCGCTCCTCCAATAACCCATATCACCACCGATAGGCTAGATGCAGCCCTAAGAATAGCGAAGCAAGCTTGCCGGGACCGAATTGCCGCCTTCGTCTTCATCCGCCGACTCCCCGGCCACCTCGACAAGCAAACTCGCCGGGGGCACGTTGGGGTTCTCGTCTTCCACCGGCTCTTCCACCGGCTCCCCGGCCTGTCCCGCCGCCACCTCAGCAAGCAAACTCGCCGGAGGCAAGTGAGAACCCTCCTCATCATCCACCACCTCCCCCGCCCCCCCAACGAGCAACCCCGCTAGAGGAGAGCTGTCCGAAGCAGGAGAAGCCACCCCCGCATCCGCATCCGCAGGAGCACCAACCCGCGACGACGACGACGCGGCCCCGGCCCCGCCCCCTCCCTCCTTGACACTACCACCAACCGCCTCCTCACCAACCACCCTCCCACCCCTGACGACCGCACCCCCCAGCTGCCGTGCACAGCAGTCCCTCTAGTCCTGGCTCGCGCTCAGCTCCATGTTCTTGTCCCACATCATGCGCAGCAGCGCCACCGTCCCGGCATCCTCGGCGCCGTCGACCAGGCTGGTCCCGCTCAGGCCATGGTTGTTGTGCCCCCCATGGCCGGGGTGAGCGTGATGGACATGGCCATGGTTGTGGTTGTGGTGGTTGTGGGGTTGGTGGCCGTGGGGATGTATCCTGCCGGTGGTGGCGTCGTCGTCGTCGGTGCCGAGGCTGGAGCTGGCGCTTTGCAGGGTTGAGAAGACACCGTTGTTACCGTTGTGGGTTCGCGGTGTGTGGGGCCGTCTGCTGGTTCCGCCGCCATTCATCAAATCAGTGACGCTGGAGTTGCGGGTGATGGGTTCGCGCTCGCGCGGGTTGGGGTTGAACTGTTCCGCGAGGCGCGAGGCCTGGTGGGCGGAGGACGCGGTGGCCGGGCGCGGGATGCGGCGGCTGTTTTCGAGCCCGGGGAGTTGCATGACGCGGGCGATGGAGCGGGCGACTGGGTTGAGGTGGCGCCGCACCGTGAGGTATTCCATGCCTGTCCTCTCGAGCACCTTGTTGATTCGCGGGTCGCGGGTGTCGTAGTTGTTCGGCACGCCGATGAGTGGACCCGTGCCGGCGGTGACGCTGGGCGCGCCCATCCCTATCCCTGGGTGGGGGTGGGGAGGTTCTAGGCTGGAGCTCGCGCGCTGTAGGTTGAGCTTTTGTTGGGTTCTGTTCATCTCCCGCGGCAGGGCGTACTCGCCGCTCCGCCGCGAACGAGATATCCGCGCCATGCGCTCGTCCTCGTCCTCGTCGTCGCTGGCGTTTTCTGCGGCCGCTAGACGAGCGTTCAAGGCGTCAATGCCTCGGGCTTGTGATAGGGCACCCGCAGACCGCCGTCGCTTGGGCACGCTGATCTCGTCTGTGACACTTGTTCCGACTCTTGGCGGCCCATTCCTGTGCGCGGCTAGGATGAAGGATTCACCTGCTATCCCAGATCCTGGCTCCTGGCTATTGTTTCCTACAAATCGCGAGGTGAGCTCTGCCTTGCCGCTACTGCCCGGCCGGGCCTGGGTTGTAGTGACGGGGGTGTTGGAAAGGTATTGACTCGGGCCCGGGCTCGAGTCCGGGGGCGACTGCTGCCGTAAAGAGGCCGGCCGGGCCGAGGCGTTTTCGGTCGACATCATGGGTGGCGCGCCGTGGGAAGAGGTTCGTGATAGAATTCGGGATGTCAGGTATTCGTTGTGTGCCGTTTTATGGCTGCGAGGGAGGCTGTTCACGGCGTACTGTGTGCCGTCTGTTGCGCTGTTTTGCGTATCGCTCTGTGGCCCGTTGCTCAAGGTGCGCTGGTGCTCAGCGTGTGGTGTCGGCGATCCGGCTAGCGAATCTTCGTCGTCGACTGCGGCATTGGTCGTGTACGCGGAACTGACGGCGGACCCGCGGCGGGAGAGCAAAGGGGAGGCAGATGTGCTCGCGTCCACCCACTCGTCGTCGTCGTCTTGGTCCTCGTTTTGGTCCTCGTCACCGAGATTGAACTGAACCTTGGAGGTTCCTGGGGATCTCAGTTTGTGGACTGCCGGACTTGAAATGGAACGTTGTAGGTTGATGGCCGACTTTGTCTTCTTTCCAACCTCGGCCTGCGAGCGATTGCGCTTAAGATTCGTCTGCGAGGTGTTCTTTTTGAGATTGGACGAGGACGGGTCGCGCGACAGCTTCAGCTCGGAGGTCGCTCGGCGGTGGTGATGAGACGCAATCGCGTTGCCGGGTCCTCGCTCCGGGGAAAGCGACCCGTGTCTTCGATTCAACTTCGCTGTTGATGTGGCGGCATGGTGTTTCTGGAGACCTTTCGAGGACGGGTTCCGTGCATGAAGACGGCCGCCTACGACATGTTTCTGGCCCTTCGCTCGGTGCTGCTGCTGGGGAGGGTATTGCTGTGGTTGGTCGCTCACATCTGCGGCGGGTGGCTTTTTTGATTGGTTGGCGCCCAACCCGTCGTTGTCTCTATCCCTCGCCATGACAGGCTGACTCGTTTCTTGTGCGCCTTATTTCTCCCTAAACTTTTGCCTGGGCAGTGCCGCAAGAGTGCCTTCCTGACGTGGAATCGGTCGCCGAGTGCAAGAACGCGCCGTCGGGATAGTGGATCGTGACGCAAACAAACGACCGGATCTTTAGCGGCAGAATCAATCGAGTCGCTGGGAATTCGTCATAGGCAAGGTGGGGGCCGTAAGCATGAGACGGTCGTGATTGGGGAGGTTCTCGTCGACGGTGAGACTTGTACAACCAATTGGCGTAGGCCTTCTAGGTCTACGATGTCGGAAGTAGTAGGAAAGCGGAAAGTTAGCTTTTGAGGAGTCAATTCTTTCGATCGGGCAAGTTCGAGAACGGGCTTCCTGTCCGAGTTCAACCGCCGCGACCGAACACCAAAGCGGTGACGGAACGGGTGGAATAATCGGGACGCTGATTGGCGAGGACTGTATTCCCTCTCCACCCCGCAGCCAGGAAGTGCACTTTCCATTTTCCATGTGAGTGAGTAACTCAGGTATTCGTACCTGACCAGCGGTAACAATCCGTACTGACTTACGGTAACTTGCCGATAGTTTACAGAAACCAGAAACCGCGCCGAGACTCTTGGCCAAAAAGAAGTGGTCCGTGCATACATATCCCCCATCCATTTTCCTGAGATTGATTGATCTGGACCCCGCCACTTTCAACGTTCGCAACCGCGACAACGGACATTGTGTTTGATTGTTTTGGCAGACTAAACGGCTTCCACGTCCTTGGATATCAAAATGAGCGCCCAACTCGAAACAGAACGCAAGGAATATGAGAGCCAGGTAAGCTTGGAGTGATGAAACCGATGCAGACAGGGGCCAGGACTGACATTTGACAGCTCGAGCTCGTCATCACGTCGCTTAGGGAGGACCCCGACAATGCCGAACTACAAGGGCTTCGGAGCGAGTTGGAGCAGATGATCCAGCTGCTTGACGACTCTCTGGCCGAACTGAAACCCAAGAACGAACCCGCAAGCGCCGCGCCGAAGAGGGCTCCATCGCCACCGCCAGCCGAACAAAAGTGGTCACGCGAGAACCACCCAGCATTCAAGAAAGCTGCCCCCGTGGAGGAGAAAGAGAAAGAGCCCGAGGTTATTGCGTATCAGGTCAACGACAATGTGATGGCAAAATGGCTTTCGGGTGACAAGGGCTTCTACCCGGCGCGCATCACCGCGGTGACTGGTTCGTCCACGGCACCCATCTACACAGTCAAGTTCAAGAGCTATGACACGGCAGAGACCCTGCGTGCTAAGGATATCCGCCCCGTTGCACAGAAGCGCAAGGCTGACGGTACTGCCGTCTCAACCAACAGCAACGCCGTCGGCGGCTCGGCGGCGACAGCTACGACTAGCCCTTCGTCACTGACCCCGACCTCGACTAACAATGGTATCGTCATGTCTGCGGCGGCTGATATGTATCCGCAGGCGCAAGCGGCAGGCAAGGCAGGAGGGGAGGACGACGAGAAACCGCGACCCAAGTTCAAGAAGATCAAGGCTACAAAGGAGCTCGAAAAGGGCAAGAACAAGTGGCAGGAGTTCACCACCAAGGGGAAGTTTGGCAAGTCGGGCAAGAAGGACAGCATGTTCCGCACGCCTGATGGAATTCATGGCCGGGGTAAGTGCCCACCAATCTTTTCGGTTCTGACACACTTGCTAACCTCAGTACAGTTGGCTTCACCGGCTCTGGCCAGTCAATGCGCAAGGACCCTACCAGGAGCCGCCATGTGTATCAGCCCAACGAAGAATTGGACTAGACTGACATGGTCTTCTTTCATTCAGAAACCCCGCCACGGCCTGTAGCGGAAGAGACGTGCCCGCGTAAAGGGGGAACGACCACTGGCGTTCGGTTTATCGAAGGACGGCATCATGGGTTGGAGTTACGGTTTGGGATGAACCCGGTTTACCTTCTTTTCGTCCCTAATTACTCTCGTTTCAAACGGACGCTAACGTGGTCTCGGAGGCACCCCGCTAGTTGATCCGCTGCTGCTGCTGTTTTGGTTAAGGCTCAGCAAGACTCTAGAATTAGCGTAGTATACATCAAGATACCCTGTACTGCAATCCAATTGGCTTACGGGCATTGCGATTTCGTGTTCTGCAAGTGGATATGTTGAACCGCCCCGGCGTTTTATGACTGATATCTCCCCTTTTTCTCCAAACCGAAGATATTCATACATATGATACATGACACCATGATCTCTCGTGATCCAACCCACCGTCCCAGAACATGCCAACCTCGCCTTCCGAGCGTGAACACACCCCCTAGCTAACCTCCAGCCCAACCTTTGCCGCTAACTTCCTCGCAACATCCATAAACACCGCCGCCCGCTCCGACTCCGGCTCCGCAGCAACCGTCGGCTTCCCCCTACTCCCATCTTCCCCAATATTCGGATGCAGCGGCACATCCCCCAGCAACTCAATCCCATTATCCCTACACATCGCCTCCACCCTCTCCTTCCCCCCAAAAACCGCCGTCCCCTCCCCACAGCACGGACACCTAAACACACTCATATTCTGCACCAGCCCCAGCACCGGCACCCCAACCTTCCCAAACATCCCCACCCCCTTCACCGCATCCTTCACCGCCAGCACATGCGGCGTCGTCACCACCACCGCCCCGTCCACCGGCACCTGCTGCGCAATGCTCAGCTGCACGTCCCCCGTCCCCGGCGGCAGGTCCACCACCAGCACATCCAAACCCCCTCCGCCGCCGCCGCCGCGCGCCGTCCAGTCCACCTCGTGCAGCAGCTGCTGCACGGCCTTGAGCAGCATCGGCCCGCGCCACACGACAGGCGCCGCCTCGTCCGGCTGCAGATAGCCGAGCGACATGGTCTGCACGCCGTACGCCGTCAGCGGGACCAGCTGGTTCTGCGCGGTGAGGTGCGGCGCGGTGGCCGTCAGGTCGAACAAGGTCGGGATGGACGGCCCGAAGATGTCCGTGTCGAGGATGCCGGAGCGGAGGCCCAGCCGTGCGAAGGCCAGGGATAGGTTGGCGGCGATGGTGCTCTTGCCGACGCCGCCTTTGGCGGAGGAGACGGCGATGATGTGTGCTACGCCTTTGATGGGGCGCTTGGTTGGGAGGCCGCGCTGGAAGCGGGGGATGCTGCCTTTTTGGGGGAGGCCCTGGGGTTGTGTTAAGAGAAAGAAGTTCTGGCAGGGGGTAATTGATATCTAAGAGGAATGGGAGGTGACTTACAAGCGGGTTCTCGTGGAGCAGCACACGCGTGGTGTGGAGGAACCGGCGGGGGATGTGGGATGTCATGATGAATTGTGTTGGGATATTACCATTGTGGTTTTTATTGTATGTTAGATATCGTCCATGTATTCATCCATATGATGAATGTGACGAGCCTCAACTGATGTTGATGAGCTCTGATAGCATCAAGAGAGCTTCAGTGAGGTCCCCTGTAATCAAGGTCCCACAGCACCCCACTGCGGATGCAGCGGCGGGTTCTGCCACGTTCCACCGCCAAAATTTCCTGGCTACTGGTTCTGATCCCCTAAAAATTTCCATGTGGGGTGTCAATCGAGAATCCTCTGCCATCAGCAACCCAGTGCGCTAACCACCACCATGTCGGCAACACGCAAGGGCCGCTCTGGCCGGTTTGCCGAATTTGAAGAGAAGATCGCAAAGGGTCGGTGGACACATTATCTCCTCAATTACTGCCATATCTAACCCAGAGACCAGATTTTGACATTGAGAACGAGGCCCCCGACGAGGACGAACAGAGCGGAAGCGAAGAGTCGGCCGACGAGAACGCCGGGACAGAGCACTATGTCGCTGTTGGGTATGATAAGGGCCTCAATTCCTTAAGATAATTTTGTCTCTAATTTCCGTGTAGGAAGAGCAAGCTCCGACAAAAGGACACCATCGCACTGGGCCCCGAATACCGCGGCTCGCGCGTCAGCAGAGAGGCGCTAGAAGAAAGTAGCGAAGATGACGAGGAAGACGACACGGAAGACGGCGAGGAAGAAGACGAAGAATTCGACGACCCAGAAACAGCAGACCTCGAAGCCGATCATTTCGATGACGATGCCGAGATTAGCAGCGACAATGCGCTCTGCGAGAGTGACGAAGAAAAGCTCAAGGACTTTGTCTTCCGCGGCAGCTCAAAGCCGAAGGTCCCAAATGGGCGGATCAAAAAGAGACCAACCGCCGCAGACTTTATGTCTTCGTCCGGGGACGAGGATGCCGAAGAGGAGGACCTCGAGAGTGAAGAAAACGAGCTAGAGGCCTCTGAAGAGGGCTCAGAGATTGATGGAGACGGCGCACGCCTCTTTGACCTGGAAGCTGAGTTGTCTGGCGAGGATGACGACGATAACGAAGAAGATGACGATGACGAGGAGGAGGAGGATGAAGAGGATGATGAGGAAGGGGATGAAGACGAGGAAGGGGATGAAGACGAGGAAGGGGACGAAGATGAGGACGAGGATGAAGAAGATGAGGAAGACGCAGGATCCGACGACGGTGACAACGAACGTGCCCAACTACGGAAGATGGCGACCGAGGGGCAGAAGAGCATCGTGGCAGCCATGTCACAGGCCGCCCGAGCAGACGCGGAAAAGGGTGTGGCTGTGCGCGCCCAGCGCCGCGCGTTCGACTCGATCCTGAATCTCCGCATCCGTCTGCAGAAGGCATTAGTGGCAGCTAACTCGTTCAGCGTGGTCGATAACAGCCCCGAGAACGGTACGGAGGCGTACCACGCAGCCGAAGAGGCGGCCGTCAAACTGTGGAACACCATTGACAGCGTCCGCCATACTTTTATGCCCGAGAGCAGTAGGGCTAAGGTCGGGGGCAAGAGGAAACGGGGGGTTGACATAGACACCCCGAGTCAGGCCATCTGGGAGAGCATGCAAATAGTGGAGGAGGCCACCCACTCCCACAGGCGAAAAGTGCTCGACAAGTGGTCGGAGAGAGTGAAGAAGAGCAACGCTGCCCTCTCCACCAGAAAACTCGTCAAGTCGGAAAGCCAGACCCTCGTCTCGGCGCTAGACGAACAGCTGCTGAGTTCGGAGCGGCTTGTCAAGCGCGCGCGGACGCCCCGCTCGTGTGCGCCGGCGCAGGCGGCCAAGAAGGTAGAGGAGGACGCGCAGATTTACGACGACGCCGACTTTTATCAGCTCCTCCTCAAGGAGCTTGTCGACCAGCGGAGCACAGACACGGGGGCGCCGGGCGAGTCGGTCGCGACGGTGCGGTGGGCGGCGCTCAAGGAGACCAAGACGCGGAAGAACGTCGACAGGCGAGCCAGCAAGGGGCGCAAGCTGCGGTACACGGTGCACGAGAAGCTGCAGAACTTTATGGCGCCCGAGGACAGGCGAGAGTGGGAGGAGCATGCGATCGACCGGTTGTTTGGGACGCTGTTTGGGCAGAAGATGGAGCTGAGGGAGGAGGAGGATGTGTCGGACGAGGAGATGGGCGGTATCAATGTCGAAGAGGCGGGGCTGAAGCTGTTCCGGAGCTAGTGAGGATATACTATATGAAAGTAAGGTGTAGGCTAGCTTGTTGGATATAATTCAAGAAATCGGCCGCCCTCTTGGTACTATTTATCACCTCCCTCCTATTATTGCCGCTCATTTATCACCGCCCATTTCTCACCTCCTTCCTAAGCACCCATCGTCACCCCCCTCACAACAACCTAACCACCCCACCCCCCACCAACGCAACCAAACACACCACATGCACCCCAAAATGCACCACCGGCCCCCCCAGCACCTTCTTCCCCCCTCCCCCGTTCCCCGCCCTCTCCCCCCCCATCCTCACCCAAGCCCGCCAGATCGGCCACACATGATACGTCCCCAGCCCCGCACAAAACAGCGCCATCACCCTGTCGTCGCCGTTGTCGTCCACGCGCCCGCCGCCCAGCAGCGCCGCGCACGCGAGGTTGGTCGCGAGCAGCAGCCCGCCAAAGTTCCGCAGGATAAGGCGCGCTTCGGGCGAGGCGCCGGGGAGCTGGGCGCCGGGGGTGAGCAGGAAGGAGAGGGACGCGGGGGTTTCGACGAGGAGGTGTAGGGTTAGGGCGGCTTTGAGGGGGGGCATTGGTGCGGTGGTGGTTGGTGGTGGTGTGGTGGTGGTGTGGTGGTGGTGGGGGAGGGTTGAGACGAGACGGCCCGGGTTGGTGTTGAATGGTCAGATTGTTGACGCTTGCTGGGTCTGTATGTATGTAGCTTTGTTAGTTTAGGGAGTGTTGATGATAACAGGGGCTGGACTAACTGAATCTCGGGATGTGTCTTGCGCAAGGGTTGTATCAAGCCGGCCGAAAGCAATGGCTACACGGATCGGCACAAGTTGGAATCTTGGAGTTAGGTGATGAATGAGAGTTGGTTACGAAGTAGGATCTGAGGTTCGAATTGAGCTGACGCCTTGATTTGGCCCCACGTTCTCCGGAACGTCGTTACCGTAGCATTAGCTGCCCCTATTCTAAACAACAAGCCAAGATAGGGGCATTTTGAGTTCTCACACACAACTGAGCGACATTATATATCATATACTTGAGTAATTAACACTGGTATTGATGAAGTGGGGAGTAGCAGGTATTTTCCTGCAAACTAGCAAAACCCGGTGACTAGAACCCCTCAACATGAGTCCCGACTTTCTTTTCCTTTGCATACTCTATCATATGCATGCCGACAGATAAGTCCATCAGCCCAGTCCCGACGCTTTTGTAGATAACGTTGCCCGTTTGGAGCCACTGCGCTAGGTTGTGGCCCTTTCTGTTCTTACCATCGTCCCCTTCGAGTGTAGCCAGCGCTCCAAGCCTACAATGCATCGAGTTAGTAACTTATCCTTCCAAAAGAAGAGAAAGAAGGGAAAAGAAAGGAAGGGAAGAAAAGAGGGGGAAACTGAAAAGAAGGAGAGAAAAGAACGACTTACTCGACCATCTGCTGAGGCTTGACCCCGACCTCAATCAACTCGCCCGCTTCCGTCAACGCGCCCTCGATCGTGTCCACCACCACGACACCCGCCTCCTGCTTCCCAACCGTCAGAGCCTGCTGGACCAACCCGGCCGGTATCTCCCTCATCTCAGGGGTATAGCTCCCAATCGCCACAATCACCCGCCCCTTCTCCACACCCTCAAACACCTTCGCATCAAACAACGCCTCCATCGAAGGCGTACAACAAACCACGACATCCGCCCCCCTCAAAACCTCCCCCAACCTCTCCTCATACCCGTCCCCCTTCACCAACACCTCAAACCGGCACCCCTCCCACCCTTCCCTCTCCCCCACCCCGCCTTTCACCCCCACAGCAACAGTAAACCTCCGCAACACCTCCTCACTCGCTTCACTAACCCTCCGATTCACAAACACCACCTCCCGCACCTCCCTCCCGCGCGCCAGCAGCGCCAGACGCGCGTGCCAGTAGGCCTGCTCGCCGCAGCCAAAGACCACCAGCCGGGCCAGCGGGCCCTTGCGCCGGCGGACCACGCTGAGCGAGCCGAGGGCCGTGCGGAAGGCCGTGAGCGTCGCGGCGTGCAGCAGGCCCAGCGGGGTGCCGGTTGGGGAGAGGAGGGTGATGGCGCCTGTGGGGCGGATGGTGGGTTTGGGGGCTGCGGTGGGGTTGGGCGTGGTGGTGGTGGTGGCGGTGGCGGAGGTGAGGGTTATGACTGTGGGATGGCCGGTTAGTGATGTTCTTTGGGGAGGGAAAGGGGGGAAGGGGGGGTACCCTTGACGGCGTTGCCTGTGGAATTGGCGGAGGGCATGAAGAGGGTGGTACAGCCGGTTGCGGGGCTGTGGATAGAGACGCGCTCGGGTTGATGGATGGCGGACTCGCTCTGTGCGCCGGCCGAGTGCTCATGCAGGGCCGAGAGGAGAGCGTTCTGGAAGCCATCCAGCTCGCTGACGGTGAGGTTCTCGAGCAGGGACCGGATCTGGTCATCGGTTAGGATTGTGAGCGTCATCGTGGCGGTTGTGGTTGAAATAAATGTGATGTTGTCTGTACGTTTTTTGACGTTAATACGGTGTAAAAGAGATGTAATTTTTATAGCTCCTATAGCTCCGGGCGAGGCCGAGGTCTAGCGGGAGGGGCCGCCTCCGGGTTCGGAGCCGGGTGGGTTGGGGTTGCCGTGCCAAGGCCGTTGCTGGCCGGCGACGGCGGGGTGATTCGGGCATTCAGCTCGTCCGAGGACCGGCTGATTGTTTCTTGGGAGTTTATCAGAACCATCACAGCCGCCCCTTTTCATCGTGGTTCCCCGGAATCCAAAGGCTAGCGAGGAAGCCGGCAGCTTATCGGAGCACAACAGCGGAACAGTGCATCTAATATCTCCCGATGCTTATGCAGAGAGGGCCCGGATGCTACCGATCTCTCATGTAAACCTCACGGTGAGGTGTTGTAAGCCGTTGATAGCTGGCGGCTGCCTGCATCGTCGGACATGCGGCCGTTCGTATCCCCTTAACTCTGCAGCATGGCCACGAGACCAAGTTCCTTCTTCCAAGACCGGGGAATGAAGAGGCCAACCAAGGTGAGCTTATGCGAGTTACGATAATGAGACACTCACCATTTCGACGTCCATTCCGATGTCCGGCCCGGTCTGCTGTTGTCACCCTTGAAAGCATGCAGTCAGAAAGAGAGACGAGGCCAGCCTCGACGAAGAATAAGCCGGAATACATAAACCCAAGCCCGGCATCTAGTCGTGGTTTGGTCCTCTGAATTTTGCCCAGTTCAGTCCACACCCGCTCGAAAAAACAACCACGATGAAAGCCAAAGCCCTATACCTCCTTGCCCTCGCCCTCGCCCTACCCCAACCCACCTTGACTTACCCCGGCCTAGCCCTAGCCGGCCTCTCCTCCCTCACCTCCCTCACCTCCCGGCAGGAACCCACCCCCGAACTCCTCGCCGACCTCCTCACCCTCCCCACCACCGCCCTCTCCCCCGCCGGCCTCACCATCAAAAACATCCTCCTCGCCAACCGCGCCACCACCCCCCCGCAGGACCTCACCACAACCTACACCGCTCCCGGCCCCCTCGACAGCGACCTCTGCCGCGCCGAGACCTGCTGCACCTGGAAACACATCGCCGACACCCTAGCCTCCGCCTTCGTCGACTCCCCAGGCGGGGGGCAATGCAACGAGCTCGCGCGCCAGGCTATCCGCCTCGGCTTCCACGACGCCGGGACCTGGTCCAAGACCCTCGGCGGCGGGGGCGCGGACGGGTCGGTGGTGCTCGCGGCGGGGGAGCTCGGCCGGGCGGAGAATAAGGGCCTGGAGGCCATCGGGCTGCAGATGGGTGCGTGGTATGCGGCCTGGCATGGGCCGCACGGCGTGGGCATGGCGGATCTGATACAGATGGCGGCGGTGGTGGCGGCGGTGGTGTGTCCGCTGGGCCCTCGTGTTAGGGCGTTTGTGGGGAGGAATGATAGTGCGGTGGCGGCGCCGGGGGGGAGGTTGCCGGCGGGGGAGAGTAGCGATGCGGAGGGGCTGGTGAGGTTGTTTGCGGATAAGACGATTGGGGTGCGGGAGTTGGTGGCGTTAGTTGGGGCGCATACGACGAGTGTGCAGAGGTTTGTGGATGTGGTGAAGTCTGGGCTGCCGCAGGATAGTACGCCCGGGGTGTGGGATGTGGTGTTTTATAATGAGACGGCCAGGGAGGAATCGCCGGCGGGGGTATTCAGGCTTCCAAGCGACCAGGCGTTGTCAAGGTATCCCGCGGCGCAGGAGTCGTGGCAGGCGTTTGCGAGTTTGGCGGAAGGACAGACTGTGTGGAATGATGTAAGTGTTGAGCTAGACTGTTTACCTCTGACTCGCATGATGGCGGCGGAGATGCTAACTCTGAGCCGTAGGACTATGCCGCCGCCTATGTCCGCCTGAGTGTGCTAGGGGTTGAGCATATCAATGATTTGACGGAGTGTACGGGCGTGCTGCCGCTGCGTTCTGCCTGATCGTGACGAAGACGGCATTAGCAATGACGAGGGGAGATGTCGTCCATCGTGGTAATGTCTTCAAGTGAAGAGGAGATTCAACCGGGATGGTGCCGATGGATTATCAAACCACCGAGTTACCATTGTCCCCGACGAGTACGGCGAGGTTAGGCTGCACTTGATAATGCTTGGATGAAGCGCTGTCTTGGGACTCTTCATACTTGGTGGGTGTTTGGAACAATACTGCCATTTTTTAACGAAGTAATGTTTAAGATATTCAGACCAGCCGCCATCACACCGACACAAGACTGACATGCCAGCAATCCTCCGCCAACCCATACCCATCCCAGACAAACCATTCCATACCGCCAACCAGACGCAGACAAAGTTCAATGGCAACCCCCCTTAAAACAAAAGACATATCCCGACTCAGCGCACCGCCATCGACGCATTCCCGCCCCTAAACACCAACTGCGCATGCCGCCCCCTAACCTCCTCCCCACTACTGCCTGCGACGACCCCCCCTTCGTGCCAAATCCCAAGTCTCTAACCCTCCCACTGCCCACATCAAACAAACACCCATGGACCTCCAGCCCCCTCTCCCTCACCGCATCCTGCACCACCCCATTCGCCATCAACACCTCCACCCCAACCTTAACATTCAACTCCGCGACTCTCACCGCCCTAGCCTTCTCATCCCTAATCCCCGCCAACTCCTCCTCATTCGCCCGACAGACCGCCCGCAGCGGCGTCAGCCACGTATCCAGCACGCCGCCGAGGCGCGCGCCGGACAGCGACGCGATGGCGCCGCCGCAGCCCGAGTGGCCGCACAGCACGATGTGGGCGACGCGCAGGTGGGCGACGGCAAACTCGATCACGGCCGAGGTGTTGATGTCCGTCGGGGACACGATGTTGGCGATGTTGCGGTGCACGAACACGTCGCCGGGCTGCAGGCCCAGGATGGTGGTTTCCGGGCAGCGAGAGTCGGAGCAGCCGAGCCAGACTGGGGGGGTGGGGGTTAGTGATGGTTGGTTGGTTGGTTGGTTGAAGAATTTGAGGGGTGGAGGGTTGGAGGGGGGCGGGGGGGAGGATGGGTAGGTAGGGAGAAGAAAGAAGCTTGCTTACGGATCTGGGGGGACTGCCCGCTGGCGAGCTTGGGGAAGAAGTTGGGGTTCTGGTGCGCTTTGTAGCCGGCCCAGGCGTTGTTGGAGCTCAGGGCGTAGATGAAGCTGTCTTCTGCTTTGGGGGCCTATCGTCAGCGAAGTGCCTCTTTTGGGGTGATTGTAAGTGAAACCTGCCTTGGGCCATGTCGTTTGGTTATCTCTAACCACAAGCAACAGCAAGAGAGTCGATCAAAACCAGGAAGTCAAATAGGAATGTGAGGGGAAGAAGCTCCGGAACAAGTCCGAGACTTAAAACCAGACGAGCGATTTCGGTCTCGTTCGTATGACCCGAGCACTCAGCTGAGCCGAACACGTTTCCCCGTGGAGATGCAATCCGTCCCCGAAACAGCTTATACACCAAGCCACTCTCGTCTCAGACGTGTCAGCGTGCGCCGCGGATAGGCCCGGATGGAGTGACCACCCACGCTGCAAGGTGCCAAGAAAGATTGAAGAGCTTAAAAGATGGGGGGACTGGCACGCAAGCGCTTCAGGACCTGGGGAAAGCGGAGACAGCCGGGGTTTGGTGAGCAAGGGAGTCGTGATAGCGGGGGGAAGTGCGTGGGGGTTGGTGTTGCGACCAGCAGCGGTAGCGTGCAGCAGCGACAAGGGGACGGAACTGCTCGAGTTCAGAAGGGAAATAGAGACTGAGATCGGCAACCGAGAAGAGCGGCCTCGCTGTCCTCATAAGCATTTTCCATGTCCGCGTATGTGTGACCTTGGCTAGCCATGCCCGTCCCCCCCCGAAGGTTTGGGACTCGGGTCTCTCGGGGGCCTGTGTGACAAGCTGTTGCCGAGCCCAAACAACTGGGCATACCCCTCGTCTGAAGTCCGGAAGGGCCGCATGAAACCTCTGTCCGCTTCACCTCCGACCCAGATCTGATATGCAAAAAGCATGGGGGTCTACCGGGGTGGTTTGGGGCGGGGCTGGACGGATCAGATAATGCTTGTCACCTTTCGCTTTCGGGTTGCTTACTTGTGCGGATCTGTCCATATCTGGAGATGGGAATTGTTATAGAAATTTGGGGTCATGGATTTCGACACAATCGGCGGGATGTAATGAGGGAAGGAAGTAAGAGGTGACATTGTCCACAGTAACGACGTGAAAGTCTTTTGCCAATTCTAGAACATATTAGGTACGAAGTAGTGTGGCTTCCTGCATAGATATCTGTCTCCCCGGGTCGACTGCCGCAGACCCGTGCTGTCGATCCTTCACTCGTGTCGCATAATTAATATCCGGACGCTCGTGGAGATTAAGATGGGGCTGCCCTTTGACGCAACATTCAACTGTCTTGTGCTTCCCCGCGTTATGCTGGCTGAATCCGGGAACGAAACTCAAAACTTGGGGGAGGCGATGTGACATTCAAAGGTTGGAAGAATGAAGGAACCAGATTCGAAAGACACTCAGTCGGTCACAGCGCATCGGATTCTGAACTTGTGCATCTGGGAGAATCCATCGCATTCATTCAGCTGTCCCGACCCGACCCGACCCGAAAAACAAAACCTGGTATCAACGCCCGTTATGTGTGGCCGAGGCAAGCAGTTTATTTCACCCTGATCTGGTTTTGGTATTCCCGTACGCCATTCGTAAGTGCAGCACCGCCCATCCGACCATTGTAATGCTTCATTAAACCTTGATGGCGGTCTCGATGGCCTTCTGGCGCTTCTCGATGCGCTTCTGGGCCTTGTAGCCCATGATGCCACCACCCCACTTCTTGCGGGCATCCTCGTTCTTCTCGACGTAACCCTCCTTGATGGCGGAGACGAGCTTGGACAGCTCGTTCTTGTCCTCGGAGCGAACCTCGGTGATGGCGAGAACAGCGGCAGTCTGGAGATTGTGTTAGAATTGGCCCTCTCCAAAAAGAATCGGAAAAAGCCTACCTTCTTGTGGACGACGGTTCCGAGCCTGGCCTTGCCCTTGATGATGGCATAGGGGATGCCCATCTTGCGGCAGAGAGCGGGCAGGAAGATGACGAGCTCAATGGGGTCGACATCGTTGGGGATGAGGACGAGCGAGGCCTTCTTGTTCTCGATCAGGCCGACAACGTGGTTGAGGCCGTACTTGACGACGTAGGGCTTCTTGCTGACGTCCTCCTTCTTCTTGCCCTCCTTGATGGCGGTGGCCTCCTTGAGGAGACGCTCCTTCTTGTCCGTCTTGGTCTCAGGGCGGTACTTGTTGAGGAGCTTGAAAGCCTGGGCGGCAGTGTTCTTGTCAAGAACCTGCTGGAATTGGGCGATCGCAGGCGGCACCTTCAGGCGCATGTTGAGGATCTTCTTCTGGCGCTGGAGGCGGACATACTCGGGCCACTTAACCATGCGCGACAAGTTGCGCTTGGGCTGGATGGCCTGGCCGATACCGAAGTTCCGGGGCCGCTTCTCGATGAGCGGGTTCTAGAGGGATGTCAGCACACACGATCAGGGCCCAATGGGGCTATTATTGGGAAGAAACTCACCTTGGGGGCCTTCTTGGAGCCAGCCTTCCCCTGAGGGAAAGGGGCCGGAGCGGCCTTCTTACCAGACTTGGGAGGCTATCATTGAGAAGAAGACATCAGTAAATGTTTTCCATTGACTGTGATCTTCTGAACTCTAAAGAGAGGCTGGATGGCGTTTCCGCGCATCACGAGCCAGCTCAAGCCATTCATCACTTGCGGTTTTGCAACCAGCAAGCGGAAATTCATGCAACTCGCGGATCCCGAAAGATCGTTGAGAGCATGTTGCAAGTATGCATCGTAAGATGCCTTGCGGATTGTGTTATCGTCATCGGGTGCTTACCATTTTGTCGTTGGGCGATGCTCAAAACCGGGTTGTCGAGAAGAATTCTGGCAAGGGAAATTTTTGGTGGTGCTGCACACAAGAAAAAGAGGTTGTGGATTTTCCAGACGCTCGGACCAACAGGGCATGGCGGGGAATCCTCGGAAAGAGTGTGAGCGGGTGGGGCAGAACTTTATCGTTCGCACCCCTCGCCAGGCCAGCCAGCTGCCAGGCACCTTCAACTGCTCGATCTCGGCTTTGAGTCAAAGGTGGTGGATGAATTTGAGAACAAACTTCTTTTAAGATCGGCCAAGAACACCTCAGAATAACCAGGTATCACCATCAAATCACTCATCGCTTGAACTACGTTCCCCTATACCCTATTATGGCGCCCGCACTTTGCGTCAAGTGCAAAACGGAGCGAGCGCTGATCAAACGGCCCAAGAACCACGCCAAGCTCTGCAAGGTCTGCTTTATCACCATCTTCGAGGATGAAGTTCACCACACCATCACCTCATCACAGCTATTTCAACCCGGAGAGAAGGTGGCAATAGGAGCGTCTGGCGGCAAGGACTCGACAGTTTTAGCCTCGGTTCTGAAGACCTTGAATGAGCGGCATAATTATGGCTTAGACCTGGTTCTCTTGAGCATAGACGAAGGGATCAAGGGATACCGTGATGACTCGCTTGAGACGGTCAAGCGAAATGCCGTCCAGTACGATATGCCTCTCACAGTGGTCGGATATGACGAGCTGTACGGCTGGACCATGGACCAAGTTGTCGAGACGATCGGCAAGAAGGGTAACTGCACATATTGCGGCGTCTTCCGCCGGCAGGCACTCGATCGCGGTGCAAAGATGCTCGGCATCAAACACGTCGTGACGGGCCACAACGCCGACGACGTCGCCGAGACCGTCCTCATGAACCTCCTCCGAGGCGACCTGTCACGTCTCGCACGAAGCACCAGTATCGTGACGGGAGACGACAGGTCCGAGGTGAAGAGAAGCAAGCCCCTTAAGTACTCGTACGAAAAGGAAATCGTGCTATATGCTCATCACAAAAAGCTCGACTATTTCAGCACAGAGTGCATATACAGCCCTGAGGCGTTTCGTGGGAGCGCCAGGAGTCTCATCAAGCAGTTGGAGAGGGTGCGTCCGACAGCCATTCTCGACATTGTTCGAAGTGGAGAGGACATGGCACGGCTGGTCCCGGGAGAGTCGCCGTCGTCCTGCGCTTGCAAGGGGCAAAAGCCATTGGCTATGGTGCCTGCAGAGGACGACATCGGTGGGTGCGGCTCACAGAACGGGCGTACATCAGGGAACGAGATGGCTGCCATGGACAAGCAGCTAAGGGAGAATGAAGCGCACGACGGGCTCGAGGTGGATGTTGCGATGGTCATGTCCGAGAGCAAGAAGAACGGTATTAACAAACACAAGGAGCTTCCAATAAGGAGCGGCAACGGAACCTCGAAGGGTGCGCCTCGGCAGGTCCGTGGAAACTGCAAACGCTGTGGCTACATGTCGAGTCAGGATATATGCCAGGCGTGCATGCTCCTCGAAGGGTTGAATAAGAACCGGGCACAGATCCAAATATAGCGGTCTGTACAAGGGAGATGTTGAATGAATGGTACGAAATTGACGGCTGTGATGTCTATGTATGAGTGCGCTCAGCTTTCTCCTGGGTAATCCCTGATTTGTCTGCCGCGGGCGTCTGGGCTTCGTTGTTTTATGACATTCTCCTCTCGACCTGCGATGTGTGAGCTTCTAGATTGCCTAGATTGCTGCCCTAAATGACTTACTCTCCAGGGGTTGTTGAACTCGAACCCAGGGGGCGCTATGGGGTTGTCTGTTTGCCCTCGCAAGTATCCAGTGAGCCTCCTATCGCGGTCCATCACTAAAAATAGCTGTCAGCACACTGAATGGCGGTATTCGCCTCGGATTTGGGGATTTAGTACTTTGCTATCACAGGGTTAGCAATTCGTTCTTTCAGCGACTCCCTCGGCCAGGATATCGGCCTACCTTATCCCACTGGTCAAGCGACCATCTGTGCCTTTTGCCACCGCTCTGCATGTTCTTGATCTTGTTCAACCCCGCACCGGACACGCCAAACATCTATCATCCGTCAGCGACCGGAGTCTACTCGCACAGGAGCTTGTCGGGAGCTTACGGCGATGATGATCCCATAGGGGAGTAGCGTCTCGAAGGGAATCATTGTAGCGGTATTGTCGGCCTATTGAATTGTGTTAGCTTCGAAATACCATAGGAAACAAGAATTGAGGACATACACGAAGCCTTTGTTCCCTAGTTGAGTGGAATACAGCTCCGAAGCTTGGTGCTCGCAAGTGTCTCGAATGTCATCTAGATTGGCGAATCGCTGGGTGGTTGAAAGTAGCTGCCTCAGGCATGTATGGAGCACCCCTCTGTTTAGGCTCATTAGGCCAAGGGAATGCGTGCACGGGCACATGTTGAATGCAGGCATCATTTTGATGACTAAGTTCTTCTTCCATCTCAGCTGCAACCAAGCGCATTCACGGTCAGCGGACTGGCAACTGCGACCCGGCGGACGAACATCGCAAAACAATCCATTTCTAGCAATTTCGCACCTCCAATTAAGGCCAACACCAAAGCACCGGAAAATTTACGTGTCTTTATCCTCATTCCTCTCAAACCTTCATTCAAATCGATAATCCACCCCCTCTCAGTCCGTGATCGGCGCGTCGCGCACCCCTTTCGTCTTCTGCGCACCACCGAGCGCACGCAACACTTACCCTCCGACCCTCCAAATTTTCCAAACCACGAGCTATTTTTAAGGCTATGCTTTAGGCATGAGCCGTTTCGTCCCGACTGCTTACGCCCACTTGCTATGAGCGGCGTCAGCTGCCGCGACGCTTGACGAGGCGCGCCAAACGTCGTGGCCGGCGCCT
This sequence comes from Chaetomium cochliodes, assembly GCA_023383405.1. NCBI lineage: Eukaryota > Fungi > Ascomycota > Sordariomycetes > Sordariales > Chaetomiaceae > Chaetomium > Chaetomium cochliodes. Next base: position 1,352,902 of record JAKWJL010000022.1, on the reverse strand, counting down.
CGCTGTCCCAGAGACCAAGCTGGGAAACAACAATACCAAGATGGCGGACGCGCAGCTCATGGAGGAAGAGCTGCAGCAAAGCGCCATGCAGTCAGAGCGGGAAACTGGGCTGGCGCAGGGGGGTGACGAGGACGGGGACGTGGAGATGGGCGACGACTACACGGTCGCTTCTCAAAGTCACATCGACGTCGGCTCCGGCTCCATGGATGGCGACGGAGACGAAGATATGGAGGAGGACGACAACAAGGAGGAATACGACGACGAAGACGAGGACGGACATGGAGAGCACGACGATGACCACAGCGGCAGTGGCCAGTCGGAAGAGGAAGACGGCGATGGCTTCGACGAGGATGCCGAGGGAGAAGAGGACGATGAGCTAGTGACCCGAAATCACCGCCCACAACGAAGGTCCGCCAGCATGGTAAACGGACACCATGACGACGAAGACGACGAAGATGAGGGCGTCGGCGCTGTCAAGATCAGACCCGGCGAAACCGATGAGGACGAGGACAGCGGCGATGAATCAGCGAGTTTAGCTAGCGCCAGCGATGCTGAATCCGAGGAGGAGGCGGAATGGGACGGTGCCGATAACGATGACGTCGAAGACGACGAGTTTGAGAACACCGCTGGTCATTGCGTATTCTGTAAGCAGGATGAGGAGCATGACCCGGGCGAGGAGTTTGAGGTCTTTCTTGCTTGTGCCAAGTGTGGAGACAATGGTTAGTTACCCGCCCCCTTCCCCACGGCCGCTTTCTTTGGACTAACCTAACATGGTCCAGCCCATCAACAATGCGCGCGAGAACATGAGGCTCTGGACAGCGAAGATGGTAGGTTTTTCTTCTCAAGGGTTGCGTGATTTATCTTGCTCACACCAACAGGCCCCGACACCTGGCGATGCCCTAGATGTGCAAATGACCCTGATTCAGATACCCCGGCAGATGTGGACGAAGAAGTCGACATGGGTGGGATGGTTGATGGAGCTGGTTTCTCGACACCCGGGCGAGCTACCGCCCCAAAGGTCGCTCGGGATTTACTTCCTTCGCAGAAAGGGGTCACTAAGCCTGACTCCCACTCTGTCTTCAACCAGTTGGTTCTCGACGAGGACCCCATGGATGGATCCCGCGTGCTTAGGAAACGCAAAACATCTTCGGTCGAAGCGGACGAGAACATCGTAACCCTACGCAGGCGGCGTAGGAACACGGGCGACGACGAAAGCAACGACGATGCAGCAACCGGTCAGGACGACTCGTCTCGGCCAGTTTCGAGATCTCTTCGGCTTAAGATTCCGAACCAGGCCGCATCTATCGTTAAGCGGACGCGCAATAGCATTTTGCTGAAGCTGCGGGTAAATCCGACCGAGCTCTCTCAGATTTTGTCCCAGCAGCCGAAGGGACCGAAGAAGCGCCCAGGCCGGTCGCGGCGCCGAGCCTCGAGAAGCGAGTCGACGCGCGCAGCGCCTCTACCTCTGGCCGCAATTGCCACACCATTTACACCCAGCGCGTACTCGCAACCATTCTACTCGTTTTATGACAAGGAAACAGACGAGCTAAAAGGTAAACCTTACGGCGGAATCCTCACGGAAGCCGAGGCGGACACTTCCAAAACGATGCCCACAACCGATGACCGCCGGCGCTTCGACGAAGCCAAACAAAAGGCGGAAGAGGAATGGCGACAGCGGCTGCTCAAGAAGCAGGCCGAGGTGGAAGTCCCCGCCAAAAGGTCGAGGAAAGCATCAGGTCCTGCAAGTCAGATCGAGTGCATCGAGTTTGGCGGCTGGGAAATCGATACTTGGTATGCGGCACCCTACCCGGAAGAGTATAGCAGGAATCGCGTTCTCTACATCTGCGAGTTCTGCCTCAAATACATGAACTCGGACTATGTGGCTTGGCGCCATAAACTCAAATGCCCGGCCAAACACCCCCCGGGCGATGAGATCTACCGGCACGGCTCAGTGTCAGTCTTTGAGGTGGACGGCCGCAAGAATCCGGTCTACTGCCAGAATCTGTGTCTCTTGGCGAAGCTTTTCCTCGGGTCCAAGACCCTCTACTACGACGTGGAGCCGTTCCTCTTCTACGTTCTCTGCGAGTACGACGACATGGGCTATCACTTTGTCGGATACTTCTCAAAGGAAAAACGTGCCAGCAGTCAGAACAATGTTTCTTGTATTCTTACACTACCCATCCATCAACGAAAAGGGTACGGAAATCTCCTGATCGATTTCTCCTACCTCCTGACCAGGGTGGAAAACAAGACTGGCTCCCCGGAGAAGCCCCTCTCCGACATGGGCTTGGTTTCGTACAGGAACTATTGGCGGTTGATAATGTGCCGCTACCTCTTGGCCCGTTTCTCCGAGGATAAATCTGGGAAGATAGGCCTCGGTATCAAGCAGATCTCAGACGACACCGGGCTGACGCCAGACGACGTCATCTCAGCTTTGGAAGGGCTGAGGTGCTTAGTCCGGGACCCACAGACGCAGCTCTACGCCTTTCGCGTGGACTTGCAATATTATCGGGAGTACGTTGCGAAATGGGAGGCGAAGAAGTACGTTCAGCTCAATGAAAAGGCGTTGACATGGACGCCATATGTCATGGGCAGAAGCAATGCGACAAACTTTGAGTTGGGTCCGGCTCTGAACGCCATCGCCCCAAGAGAAGAGGAAGAGGAGGTGAAGCCGGTAGTCCCGCCAGAGGAGCCGCTGGTTAACGGTACGGACCCCTCTAATCACGCAGATACTCCTGCAGACGAAACCAAACCTGCCCTCGAACCCGTCGTCCTTCAGTCGACCGAGCCAGGCGAGCCTGCCGAAGCCACAGAATCCGTTGAGCGACCCGAGACGGGCGCAGGCAGCATTGTCAATGGCGACATCAAACCAGACGGCGTCGTTACCGACCGGGATTCTGCGGAACAAAAAGCGCAGACTGAGGCTCAACCAGAGCCAGTCAAAATCACGGCAGAGAACTGGATTGACCAATACAAAGACGTCCCTCCAAGTCGGTTCGAAGTGGTTCCGCCCATTAACGGCCGGCGATCCGACCGCACTCGCTCAATCATCCCCCGACCGCCAGCTGTGCGAACGGGCAGCAGCGGCGCCCCCCGGCCAAAGCCCAGACGCCCGACCACGTCTCGCCGGTCCACGTCGTCACGGCCCAGGAATAGCACCAGCAACAGCAAGCGGAAGCCGGGTGGCACGGGTCGTGGACCGGGCCGTTGGCCGAAAGGAACTAAGAAGAGCGATTACGGCAACGCCGCTAGTGGGCCAGGTCTTCCGCCGGCGTGGCTGGCTGAACGCGCCAAGATGGCGGTGATGGCAGCCGCGTCCAAGAAGGGGGCCGGCGAGGGCGTCGAGGATTCGGTGCAAGTGCAGTCACCCACCCCGGAAGAAGGCGGTGGGCAGATGCAGAAAGGGAAGGGGAAGGGGAAGGGGAAAGGGAAGGAGAAAGACTCGGGGAAGGAGAACGCGGATGTAGAGATGCAGGACGCTGAGGGCGAGGTGGAGGTGTGAGTTCGGGTTTGGAACTGAGCTAGTTATCGGGAGGCGGGATACCACGGCGTTGTTCTTCGGTGGCCTGGGGCGTTGCGTTTTCCGGGAGGGCATTTTGGGCTTCTTTGTTCTTTTCCCCGTGGCATGTACCTTAAGCTACTGAACAACGGTTCTTGTGGTTTGGTGCCGGATTAAGTATTGTTTGTACGAGTGTAGTATTCTGTATTCCAGATAGGGACAGCTTAGGGAGGGTTAGGTAGAAGGCGTTGTTGGCCCTGAACTCTGGACTCTAGTTATACATTGTGTTGGCTTGTAGTGCACGAGTGTTTAGGATTACGGAGGTACGGTGCAGAGCTTTGAAGATTTGAAATTTCCATCCGGGTGGAAGATCTACGTCATGGCACTTCCACTTCTGCATGCAGTACCTCAGATTCCCTTGTGCCAGCTCAGCCAGGCTGGGCGCCAGCTCTGTTCCACGAAGTCGCCCCTGTAGGCCTGGGGGGTTGCCTCCCGAAAAAGGCTTAGAGCTGCGGTGGCCACTTTCTGGAAGGCTTGGCGATACTGCCCTTGGGTTACGCGGTTACGCAAGTTACGAAGTATCGTCATCGTCAGCGCCCTCCCCGGGCCACTGTTTCTCAACCATTCCATACTCGGAACAGAGTTTTCGGATGCGATTTCGATAGAGCGAGCAGATCATGAATCTAATTTTGGTTGGCTCCGGATCGGACAAATAAAACTCTAATCATCCCTCGTCGATTGTTCTTTCGCCCCTTTCCTTCCGCATACAGATTACCTCCACAAGAACCAAATCTGCTAGCCGTAATTCGGACCGTGTCGATCCACGTAATACTTAATACGCGAGTCCCATTGCGCGGCGGTTCCAGGACATTTCGAGGGACGGCCGAGCTTTCCCCCTCCTCGCATGTCCGATCACTTCCAGCCTGCATCGCATCCAAACCGAATCTGCAGTAGAAGGAGCCTCCGATATCATCATCGTACACGCTTCGCATCGCCGTACCCAATTCCGTCCCTGGCGTCTTTTGTCCGAGCCCTTTGACAAGGCGCATTGCGCTCTCGCCAACTGCGAAACCCGCTCAGTGGCGCGCGGCCTTTCCACTTAGCAAAGTCACGGTCGCCAAGCTCGAAACGGCACGCCGCCCCGACCGCCGCCGACACGCAACACACCTCTCCATCTTGGTCTTGCGACATAACCGATCCGCTCTCTTTTAAGACGCAACACCACACATCGCAACCATCACACCGTTCCTATCCGCCCTCCTACTGGCGCCAAGATGTCGAAGGTTATTCGGAGCGTCAAAAATGTCACAAAGGGCTACTCTAATGTCCAAATCAAAGTGCGCGAAGGTGGGTCAGCTTTCACAGAGACGGCTGCGCCGTGCCGCGGCTCGATCTCGTAGTCGGAAGGGATGGCTTGTACTGACGCCGCCGGATGATAGCGACCAGCAATGACCCATGGGGTCCGACAGGGACGCAGATGAGCGAGATCGCTCAGATGACGTTTAACTCGTAAGTGGGACGCAAAAGGGTGTTGTGCGGGGCGCTGCCCCATCGCTGGGTCGATGACACTGACTCTCTTCGCCTCGTTTGCGTCTAGATCAACCGAGTTCTACGAAATCATGGATATGATCGATAAGCGGCTCAATGACAAGGGCAAGAACTGGCGGCACGTGCTAAAGGCGCTCAAGGTCACGGATTACTGCCTGCACGAAGGGGCAGAGCTGGTCGTCACCTGGGCCAAACAAAACATATTTATTATCAAGACCCTGCGCGAGTTTCAGTACATTGATGAAGACGGCAGAGACGTTGGCCAGAACGGTGGGTGCACCCATTGTCAGGGGATTGGAAGTGGCGAGCTAACTTGTTCACCCAGTTCGCGTTGCGGCCAAGGAGCTCACCTCGCTAGTCTTGGACGATGAAAGATTACGGGCAGAGCGGAGTGACAGGAAGACCTGGAAGTCCCGTGTCAATGGCGTCGAGGAGTACGCCCCCCAGTATAACCAAGGCAGCCGTCCGGATCCCCCGCGCCAGCGGAACCGCCCGTTCAACGAAGAAGAGGACGCAGAGTACCGGTTAGCGATTGAGGCCAGCAAACACCAGGAGGAGGAAGACAGGAGAAAGCGCGAGAGCCGAAATGTCGAGGACGACGACGATGACCTTGCAAAGGCTATCAAGCTCAGCAAAGAGGAGGAGGAGAGGCGTCGCCGGGAACTAGAGGAGACTAACGCGAATGCTCTGTTTGACACCGAAACCCCGACGGCATCGACAAGCCAGCCGCAATTCACCGGCTTCAACCAGGGGTACCAGCAAGGGAGCGCGGTCGATTTCTTCGCAAACCCGATCGATCAGAGCCAGATGCAGGCCCAGCCTACGGGGTACGTGAACAACGCATACACGGGATTCCAGCCGCAGTCGACGGGGTACCCGAACGGATACAGCAACGGATTTGCCCAGCAGCAGACAGCTTTTGACCCATTCGGTCAGCAGCAGCAGCAGCAGATCCCGCCGATGCCCCAGATCCCGCAGCAGTTCCAGCCCCAACCTACCGGGTACAACCCTTACCTGCAGCAGCAGCAGCAACAACAGCAGCAACAGCCGCAGCAACAGCAGTTCCTCCAGCCACAGCCCCAAGACCCTGGTCTCCAACCTGGCAGCAACAACCCCTGGGCCGGGAACAGCAGCCCACAATCCATTAAGCCCACTCCAACCGGCTCGAACAACCCCTTTGCCCAACGGCCATCAACAGGATACAAACCCCAGACCTCCCTCAACAGCCTCCCAGAGCAGAAGACCCTCTCCACCTTCCAACCCCAACAACAGCAATCGTCTTCCCCCTTCGGCGCCATGCAACAGACCCAGCCGCAATTCCAACAGCAGCCACAGCAACAGCAGCAGCAGCAGCAACCACAAAGAGAACTCACTGAGCACGAGACGCGGCTCAACGCACTACTGGCCGGCAGCGAGGGCCAAGACACGTTCGGCAACACGGGCAACCTACGCATTCCCGCGCAGCACACCGCCCCCGGCGTGTTTGTTAACAGCGCCGGTGCCGGGCTGAACCGCATCAACGCGGACGCTACGGGGAACAACCCCTTCTTGAAGCAGCAATTCACCGGCATGCCCGCTGTCTCGTACCCCCAGCAGCAGCATCAACAAATGCCGGCTGCGACTGGCCCGGCTGGGATGGGTATGGGTATGGGTATGGGCATGGGAATGGGTGGCGGCGGCGGTGGGGCGACGAACAACCCGTTTGCGGCTAGGGGTGGGCAGCAGGGGCAGCAGGGCGGGGATCTGATCCAGTTTTAGGCGCTGAGATGGCGTAGTTGAGATGGAGATGGGCGAGGGGGGAGAGATACAGTGCAGTGTTGGCGGTGGGTGTTGGAGGTGGTGGGCGACGATGGTAAACTGCCCAGGGGGTTGAGGCCGGCTCAGAAACTTGGCCGGGGCATGGATAGGTGCGAGGCACACATGTGCGTGGTGTGGCTGGGGGGCGCTTGCTAAAGGCAGGCTGTATGTTTCTTCTTTTTTGACCCCTTTTTGGTGTTGGTGGATTGGACCTGAGAACCCTTCTTCTTTACCGTTTACTCTTTACAACCTAAGTTACCTACTTTTCTGAATCGTTTACTTTGTGGACTTTGAGGCTGGGTCCGTTGAAAATAGACCCGTGGAAGGGAGGAAAATGGGAAGCTTGATTTGAAACTTGGGTGTGGCTGATGAAACTGTCTACAACCCGTTCAGTGTTTCCCGGGAGTGCTGCAAGTGATTGAGATACTGACTGTCCGAGTCTGGATTTGGAACCGCATTCACTGTGTACCTCGACTTTGTGGTTCTAACTATCAGATTACCGGTCCTTTTCTCTACATGCGCAACAAAGGGAACTCCAAATGTAAGTGAGCCTCAAGCTTCTCAGTCAAGACGGGTTGCTGCATTCTGTGGGTCAGAACGGCAAAATGGGGATTTCTGCAGTCAAGTCGGCAGCCGGCAATTGGAAACCAGCAACTGATGTCCGTTTCAACCCTCGAATGAGTCGGTAGAAAGAGGAACGGTGAAGGACAGTCCATCAACACGACTGGGGGATTTATACGGCTGGCTCAGATAGGTGCCACAAGGGGCATTTTGTCATCGCTCTAGGCAACATACCCCCAGCCTGTGACTAATACCTCTTCAAAACCAATCGGACGCTTTACTTTTCGCCTTTCCCTTTCCTCATTTTTCAGGTTTGATATTCATGTCTGGGCTCGCCGCACATTGTCGCTCGCAAAGGGATCTGATTTGTGCCTTTGTCGCAAGGCAGACTCAACATTTTAGTCAGCGGTCGAGAGTCACCAAATGCTGCGCCAATGACAAGACTGAGTTGAACCTCAGGCAGCAACCGCGACACCACGTGAGACTTGGGCCGCTGGTTAATATGTCAGCATTGTTCCGTTAGGAGATCCTGTTTGTATGGTTAAATAGGTACACTGTCTCTCGCACAGATATGGCTTCCACACTCTGTCCCTCAGCCAACTTGAACTTGTGTGCTGGTGAATCTCTGAAAACCTGTGCTGTGTTGAGCCCACTCGGTCCGTGCTTTGAAGCTTCGCACCCCCGGCCACTGCTTTTTTCGCGGTCACGCACCGCTCTGGGGGTACGCGTAATTTGATTGGCTACCAATAAGAAGCTTGGACCGACTGTTAGGCAAGGGCAGAGGAGCGAGCAAGTCAACTTTCGCGAGCTGCCAACTTCGCCTCATCGCGCCCTCAATCTTTTTGAAGGGAAAGAACGCGGTGCTGTCCAGCGCAAGCACCCTTGTTGCGCAACCAGTGCAGCAATCTTGGGCTTCCTTTCCATTTTGCTTCCCATTTCCAATTCCAGGAACTATTCAACTGCGACGCGGGTTTTAACTCGACAGGCGAGATCGCCTTCGCGCCTTTTTTCTATTCTCGACAAATCCTCCACATCGCGACACCAAACCATCGCCATCGACATCGCCATACCATGTCATTTTTTGGTGGCGGCGGTGGCTTCGGCCAGAATACTCAGAATCAATCGTCCACTTTTGGTGGATTCGGAGCCAATAACACAAGCACAACCTCAGGTATGTCACCGCTTCATTTCCTTCGCCTCCTCTCTCCTCTCCTCCGCCATGAACATGGACTTCAAAACAATTGTTCTATGGCATTGACGAACTAACTTCTTTAGGTTTCGGTGGCACGTCAGCAACCCCTGGCTTCGGCGCCGGAGCCAATACAGGGACCACTGGCACCGGCATGTTTGGCGGCGGCGCCACGGGCGGAACCGGGGGCGCGTTTGGCGCGAGCACCACCAGCGGGTTCGGCGGTACCGGTGGGTTTGGGAGCAAACCGGCTTTCGGCACACCGGCTACAACCAGCGCGAGTGGAGGACTGTTCGGCGGTGGCGCGACCACAACAACAGCAGGCGGGACGGGGTTCGGCGGTACCGGCTTTGGGGGCGCAAATACTACCACCAGCACACCCTTCGGCGGCGGCGGCGGCACGTCACTCTTTGGCGGTGCTAAGCCTGCGACGACTGGTTTTGGCGCGGGAACTTCGACTTTCGGCACGGGCGGCGCCACTGGCGGTGGCGGTCTTTTCGGCACCGGCGCGACAGCCGGCACCACAGGCTTCGGCGCCACAACAAACCCCGGGATCGGGACTAACATCGGTGACCCTCCCGGCACAGCTGTTGTCGCTTTCTCTCCCACCGTGGAGAAAGAACCGAACAACCCGTCTCAAAGCAACTCATTTCAGAATCTCCTCTTTATGGATGCGTACAAGAAGTGGTCTGCTGACGAACTAAGGCTGACCGACTACAACCAAGGTAGAAAGACAGGCGGTACCGGTGGTACTGGGGCATTTGGCGGCTCTAACTTCGGTGGCGGCACGACCGGTTTTGGTACCAATACAGGCGGTACTGGGTTCGGAGCCAACACTGGAACAGGCATGTTTGGAAACACTCAGCCAGCAGCCACCGGTTTCGGTGCGACCAACACCACGACGACTGGCGCGTTCGGCACCGGCGGCGGTGGTCTTTTCGGCAGCAAGCCGGCAACCGGGGGAGGCATGTTCGGAAACACCGCCACCACTCAGCCGGCACAGACTGGTGGGATCTTTGGCGGAGGTGGTACCGGCGCGTTCGGGGGTGGCGCTGCCACGACGAACACGGGCTTCGGGGCGAATACGGGCAATACCGGGGGCGGTTTGTTCGGAACCGCCAACACAGCGGCAGCCAAACCTGCCGGGTTCAGCTTCGGCACCACCGCTACCAACACTGGCGGCGGTGCATTCGGCGGAGGGACAGCAACAACCGGCTTTGGGCAAAACACCACTACCGCCAACACGGGGGGTGGCGGCTTGTTTGGGAATACAGCCCAAGCCAACACCGGCGGCGGCGGCCTTTTCGGTCAACAACAGCAACAGCAGCAACCTGCCAACACAGGTTTTGGTGGCGGCACCGGCTTCGGAGCGCAGCCTCAAAACGCGGGAGGTGGCCTGTTTGGCAACCAACAGCAACAGCAGCAGAAGCCAGGTGGTCTGTTCGGCAGCTCAACAGCAAACACTGGGACCACTGGTGGGCTCTTCGGTAATGCAAACACGGGGGCGACGTCTGCATTTGGCGGCGCCACGGCAGCGCAACCTGCGGCGGGCGGCCTATTTGGCAACAAGCCTGCAGGCACCGGGGGAGGTTTGTTCGGTAACACGACCGCTCAAACAGGTGCTGCCGGCGGCGGTCTCTTCGGCAATCTTGGAGGCAATACACAAACCCAGCAGCCGGCACAAAACAGCCTGTTCGGCGGGCTAGGCCAGAGCACACAAGCCAAACCCTCCCTCTTCGGCAACACCGCGCCGGCAGGAGGCGGCCTTTTCGGCAACCAGCCCGCCCAGCAGCAGGGTGGTATGTTTGGCGCCAGCAGCAACCAGCAGCAGCCACAGCAGGGCATGCTGGGCAACTCCCTCCTCGGCAATTCCCAGGGCCAACAGATGCCCCAACAGGCTTTCAATGCGAGCATCCACGACATGTCTGCATACGGGGCTGCGACGCTCTTCTCCGGGCTACCGGAGGACAAGATCCAAAATCCCGGCCCACTTGCCACTCCCCTCTCTGGCGCGTCCAAGGTGAAGAGCAGGTCGATTTTGCCCATGTACAAGCTCAGCCCGGCAAACGCCTCGCGCCTTGCCACCCCCCAGAAGAGGGGCTATGGCTTTTCATACAGCGCCTATGGCTCCCCTGCCAGCCCGTCGAGCGTTTCCAGCACCCCCGGTGGCTTCTCACAGAGCCTCCTTGCCGGTAACATCAACCGCAACCTGAGCAAGAGCATCTCGGCTAGCAACCTGCGGCGCAGCTTCAACGTGGAGGACAGCATTCTCCAGCCCGGTGCTTTCTCCGCCAACTCTAGCATGCGTCTGCTCGGCAGCGCCGGCAACCACAAGAAGCTGGTTATCAACAAGGAGATGCGGAGCGATTTGTTCACCTCACCTAACAAGGAAAAGCAGGTTCCGGAAGATGCCAACAGCTCGCGGAAGCTAGCAAAGCGTGTCAGCTTCGACACGAGCACGGTTGAGACGACTCCGGAAACCCGCCCGGCCGCTCTGGAGAATGGCTCCAGCGCTGACGATCAGGGCCACCCCAAGCCGAGCACCAGCGCTCGTCCCAGCACCAACGGCGTGAATGGCGCCAAGTCGTCTCCCACCACCGCCGCTCCCGAAATGGAGCAGGCCAAGGGCAACGAACTCGCCATCGTTCCTGAAGAGGAGTCGCCTGCGGCCGTGCGGACCGAGAAGAAGCTCGGTTCCACGATCGAACCAGGCGGCTACTGGATGTCGCCAACCATCGAGGAGATCCGTGCTATGAACAGGGTGCAGCGCCAGCGGATTCCCGACTTCACCGTCGGCCGCGAGAACGTTGGCAGCGTCAGCTTCAAGATCCCCGTTGATCTCAGCAACATCAACCTCGATGAGCTATTTGACGGCATCGTCATCCTGGTTCCCCGCTCTGCCACTGTTTACCCTGTCGCGGCGAAGAAGCCTCCTGTCGGCAAGGGGCTGAACGTACCTGCAGTCATCTCTCTCGAACACTCGTATCCTCGTGGTGGCCCTGCGACCACCGGCCGTCGCCTCGAGCGTCACATCGAGAGGCTCAAGACCGCCATTCCCGACACGACCTTTGAGAGCTACGATAAGGAAACCGGTGTTTGGACGTTCTCGGTGGAACATTTTACAACCTACGGTCTAGGTGACGATGACGACGAAGATGAGGAAACTGAGGTCGAGACTATCCCGGCTCGCCGTGTCATCCAGAGCCCGTCAATTGTTAAGGACTCGACTTCCCCTTCCGATCCTGACGACACCTTCGAATTCAGGCGCAGCCGGCGCGCTTTTCCGGGCGCTTTCGATGATGCCGCATTGTCGGACAATGAGGAGGCCGCTGATGCCGCTCACCGTCAGGGTACGCTGTCTCCTGAACCCCAGGAGGCTGATGCCCCCTTGCCGTCACGCGAATGGCCTGAAGATGAAAGCATGGCTGACGGACCCGATGATTACCAGCTCGAAGCCTTTGAACAGTCGTCTCAGCAGGGATCCGTCGACGGCCAGGACGATCTCTACTCCCGCTACGCCGACAACGAGGCGCAGGTCCCTGCTGGCATCATGAGGGCGCGCCTGCGGGCCTTCAAGAAGTCGACGGCGCCCACGAGGATTGAGGTGGCGGGTGGGGATGACTGGACGCAGATTTTGCAGGCGAGCGTGCGGGCGCCGAGGACGGTGGATCGGGCGACGTTGCGCGCTCTTAATGAATCGGGGGCGGTTTGGGATATTAAGGATCGGGGCAGCCCTGCCCCTCAGCGGAACGCGCCTGCCCCCGATGGGGCAGGTTTTGCAACGAGTATCGATTTGATGAAGTCGCTTTTTGAGCAGGCAAAGGGTCCGGCGCAGCCGGCGCAGGCGTCGCCAACGAAGGGTTTCGTGAAGGTTGGTGTCCCGCTCGCCTCCTAGCTCATCGGCTTCATTGCCACTTGGCGTTTTTAGCGTTGCCTCTTGTACCTATTTATTGTGAATACAGACTAAGATTGTTTTTCTGCTTTTAGTGGCCTTATCAACAACGCCCCAAGGTCGACCAAGAGGAGGGCCCGTCGGTTCCGCGAACCAACTGGGGCCCCAACGAACTGTTGGTCACTACTCACCATGGAGAGCCCAGCCTGCAGCCAGTTGATGGGGGTCTGCCTGCCGCCGACTCTTCGGCAGGATCACCTGAGACCCTCGCTCGACTTCAGCACTATATCGACAATATCTCCGGCAAGGAGGGGCAACCAATTGCTAGCCCTGAATTCCGGGACCTTGCTATGGGTGATTCTTCGTGGGAGCTGGCGTCCCTTCTTTTTGACGACAATGGATACAGCTTGCCTGTTTTTTGGAGGCAGTTGGTGTCGGACGCCACCGACCGCGCACTTGCTCGGGAGTCTGGACTTGAGGAGAAGGCCATCATCTGCCTGGCGGGCAACCGCGTCGCCGATGCTTGCGGCCACCTCCTTGCTGCTGGAAACTACCGGCTGGCCACTCTTGTTTCTAGCATCGGCATGCAGAACAAGGACATGAAGGCTCAGCTCAAGGACTGGCGGGAGTCTAATGTCCTGGCCGAGTTCTCCAAGCCTATCCGGGCTATCTATGAGCTCTTGGCCGGCAACGCTTGTGTCTGCTCGGGCGTTAAGAATGCTCCTATTGAGAACCGCGTTGACTCATTCACCATTTCTCAGCGTTTTGGCTTGGACTGGATGCGGTCGTTTGGTCTTCGTCTCTTCTACACCACAGGGACAGCTCCCAACGTTGCGGAGGCGGTGCGTTCCTTCCAGGCCGACATCGAGCAGGACAAGGAGCCGGAGCCGGACAGCGCACTGTGGTCACTCCTCAAGGCGTTTGCGAACCAGGACTTCGACTGGTCGGACACTCGCCTTGGCTGGCTCATGACCAAGGCCATCTACGCCACCGGCAAGGTCTCGTTCGGACAAGACGCGGCCGAGAAGCTCGACATGGCGTCTTTGTCTTTTGCCTCAAGCTTGACGGTGCAGTCCCACTGGGTGCCGGCCACCTTCGTCCTGCTCCAGCTGTCCGACGCCGCCTCCCGGGAAGCCGCCGTGCGCGACCACCTCGGCCGCCACGCCCACCGCATCGGCGCCCCGCGCAACCTCGCCGGCGCCTTCTCCGCCCTGCGCAAGTTCGGCGTGCCCGAGGCCTGGATCTGGGAGGCCAAGGCGCTCGACTTCCGCACCCGCGGCGACTCGCAGCAAGAGTTCGTCGCCCTCGTCTGGGCCCAGAACTACGCCGAGGCTAACCAGGCCTTTGTCCACCGCGTCGGACCCGACCTGGTCATCGCGCGCGACTTCCACCGCCTGTTCCGCTTCGCCCAGCTGCTGTTCAAGGTGAAGGGGAAGCTGCAGGACTGGGACCGCGCGGCGGCCGTGTATTTGTTGTATCCGATGGCGCGCCAGCAGAACAGGCAGCACAAGATTGATAAGTTCGATCATCAGCTGTTTGATGGGCTGGTGGCGCTGCGCGGGCAGACCCATGGGGATATCCGCCAGGAGGCGGCCATTGGTGATATGGCGGAGGAGTTGATCCGGTGCAGGGGGGGGGATCCGAGACTGTTTGGGTTGTTGTCGGGGGATATTAGGGGGAAGTATATGCGCACGCAGGCGCTGGAGAATATTTGCTGAGGGGTGATGGGGGATAAATTGTACTGTACTTGGTGGGTGGGTCGAGACAAGAGAGGGTGGAGGTAATTACGAGGTGGAAAGGAAGGGTGGCCGGACTTGGCAGAATGGTCTAGGGATGGGATGAGGGGGGAATGAATGGTGGGATGGATGTGCTTTGCATGGGATGTTTATTGGGTGCTGGCCAGCCGCGATGCGAGCTGGAGCGTACGGGTCTTGTCAGTATGTAGCTTGCAATCACACGGTTGTCAACATGTTTGGTCCTTAATATGAATGTGAATATGTTAATTCCCCTCGAGAGAGCCGGTTGTTCCTGATATCTTGAACTAGATATCCCAGATTTAAACCTGCCCCCTTATCCTATCATCCTGCCTTCTACCCGATCCTCCCGGCATTGCCAATCCCTCAGACAACTAAAAAACAAACGCCCCTTCCCCGTCAACAACCAACAACACGACATACACGCCCTGTCTCACTTACTCAGAAAAAAACTATATCATGAAAAGAAAAGAGACAACGAAACAACGAACACGCACCAACAATTACGCCACAACCTCCACCCTCTGCCTATCCCCCCTAACCCCCACCCTCACCTTCACCACCCCCCTCGGCTCGAGCACATGCACAGGCAACACCCCGTCCTCCTTCCCCGGCACCGTGATCGTCCCCCTCCCCCCCTCCTTTCCCTTGCCCCTACCCTTACCCTTACCCCCCTCCACAACAGCACCAGCACCAGCAGAAGCGTCATCGTCATCGTCAGAAGCAGCCGAGATGTCGAACTGTGTCACGAGCAGCGCCACAAAGGCCTGGATCGACGTGCTGGCGAAGTGGCGGCCGGGACAGAGGGTTTTGCCGCCGCCGAAGGCGCGGAAGGCCGCGGGGTGGTGTGTTATGGGAGTTGGAGAGCGGGGGGTGGTGGTGGTGGTGGTGTCGCTATCTGTGGGAGTGGATTTGAGATGGGGGCGAGTGCTGCTGTTTTGCTGCTGTTCCGGGCCATGCTTCTTCTTTTGTTGAGCAGCAGCAGCAGTAGCAGTAGGGAGGAAGCGGAAGGGCCGGAACTCGCCCACGTCCGGGCCCCAGATGCGTGGGTCCAAGTGCATCGTGCCGCCTGAGATCTGGACCACCGAGTCTGCGGCCAGGTGGTACGGCCCTGCCTGGCCGGGGAGGGTGGTGGCTGATTTGACGAGCCGGGTCGAGTAGGTGTCGGAGTTCTGGCGGAGGCACTCGCGGAAGAGGGATTGGAGGGTCGGGGCGGTGGTTTTGAGCTTGTCGAGGGAAAGGGTTAATGTGTCGGCCTCGGTGGAGGGCGTGATGGAGGAGGATAGCTCCGAGCGGATGGTGGAGAGCAAAGTATCCGTGCCGGATGAGGCCGAGGCGAAGAGGTGGAGGACTATCCAGAACGTGGTCGTTGCGGTGTTGACGATGCCGGCGAAGAGAAAGGAGAGCTCGGAGCGGGCTACCGCGCGGAGAGTCCAGCCATGCTGGAGGGCGATAGCGATCCTTTGTTGGACAATATTGGAGGCACCTTTGTGGCCATCACTAGGGAGGTGCCGGCTCTGTAAGAGATAGTCCTCAAGAGCGGCCACTAACGCCTCGCGTCCTCGGTAAGCCTTCGGAGCTATAATGGAAGGGAGGATACCCATAAGCAGCGAGCCCAGGCCATGATCAAAATCCCAAAACGCAGACTCCAGCTCCGGATGTAGCGCAAGCGGGTTCTGGTCCCCATAGAGCAGGTTGGCGGTCGCAATAGCAACAAAATGGCGAATCCACTGAAGGAGGTCGACCGTCTCCTCCCCGCCTTTGCTGTTCCGCAGTGCCCTGGCATACCCATCCACCTCCTTCGACAACTCCCTCACCGCCTCAAGACTCAGCCCATTCAACATCTCCCCCGGCCCAAAGAAGGAGTACACCAAATCATGCATATCCTCAATAAACCCTTTCACCTCCCCCGGCTCAGCATCGATACGCTGCCTAACAATAGCAACCGTGTCATCGTCCAGCCCGAGCACCCGCTGCGTGATATCCGGCACCAGCGGCGCAAAAGATAGCGTCTTGGAAGCGCGCTGGACGGCTGCCGCCAAAGACGGGTCAGTCACGATATACATACGGGAGCGGGGCACGGGCAGCGTGAAGATGGGTTTGTCAGGGTGGCGGAGGCTGGTTTTTTGTGTCAGTGAATGTTATCTATTATCACCTCAAGGCTAAATGTCTCTCACCCGAGGTTTTTCAGGTATTTTCCACCCAGCAACGCCATGCCCAGGAGATGTCCCACGAAGGGTACCGCCGAGGGGATGACGGGTGGCTCGTCCGGGTGAGTTTTGACGAGCTGCCATCGGTAGACTAGTAGGTAAGTTGTGACCAGGAGAGCAATCGTGGTGACAGCGATGTTCTCCGCCGCTACGTCTATCATGAAGCCAAGGAGTGTCGCCATTGTCGTTGAAGATGCCGCCCACCGAACACCGTAATTGAGTTTTCTAACCTACGCATTCCTTCAGGGCGTTTTGGGTCAATTAACCAAAACGGACAAGGTCACCCCCCGACCCAGGCTCCAGCCCGGGCCGGGACACAATTCCTACCTTGCAATATATTGTTGCATTGGCGAATCATATTTGAGTTCCAGGCCGAGTGTCAACCGCATTACCGACTTATCGGGAAGGAGGGGGAATCTGCAAAACCGGGATGGGTCCGAAAGGGGAACTCCCAGGTCCGGCCTTGTTCAGAAAAAGGGGTGGGTGGGTGTTAAAGTTCCCACAATGGCGGCGACTCAGTCAGATGAGACGAGACGGTCTGGTTCAATGTTGTTATTCATCAAAAGTTTTCCACTCGCTAGCTAAGAAAATCGCTCTGGTCTATTCGACACACTCCATCATTCGAAAAAAACACGTCATTTCCCTGTCTCACCTCCCTTCCCTCCTATGTCACCCACCGCCCGCCGAGGAACCCCAATCAGGCCTCTCCTCCGAGACTTCACTTTGGCAACGGCGACCCCTTCCCTGGCGTAAACACATTCACGACCCCGAACGGTGTGCCCCCGGAACTGATCCCGCGCCCAACCGGCTTACGGGAGGGCGTACACGGGTCAGCTGCGCTGCCACTACTCCCCTCAATGACTGTGACAGGCGGCGTATCGGTCCGCTGGATGACCTGATCGTCCTTACGCGGCGGCTTGAAGTTGGTAGCCCTACCCGCCTTGTAGATGTCGTCAAGCATGGCCTCCAGGATACCCGCGTCTTCAAATTCAAGGTATTTGCGGTACAGCTTCAGAGCCGTGCGCGCATCCTCGATGGAGTCGTGCGTCTCGAGCTGGATGTCCTCCTTGAGAAGAAACCAGGCCAGGAAGGCGAGCGACAGCTTGCGCAGTCGCGCCTTGACGTAGAAGACCTGGATGGTGTCGATCACCTGCGCGCGGGGCACCTGGATGTTGATGACGCGGAAATCTTGCCGGAGGCCGTGGCCTAGGAATTTGCAGCCGAGGTTGAGAAGCACCCAGAGTTTCTTGTACGCCACCTTGAGGGACACGAGGTTGTGCTTGGTGGTGCGCGGATCGAGATCGCCTGGTGTGATACCGGAATATAGCGTCAGGTAGTCCACGACCGGCTCCCGAATAGCGATGTAATCGTCGATGAAGGCGTCCCCTTCGTGCTCGCCTTGGCCCCGCACGACCGACACTCTTGCCAGAGCGTGCGACATGGGCCTAATCGTTTCTCTCTCGCCGTCCGAGTTCATTTGGATCTCAGGCTGCTTCAGCGACACAAATTCCGTGTCCAGCCCCACGATGGTGTCCGGACCTGGCCGCTCCACTTCCAGGTCGAGCACCCGGTACGTCTTTTCGTCCGAGTGTGGTGTCAGATCCTTGTACAGGATCGATGTGTCGAGCTTTGTTTTCCAATCCATGTTGGTTTTGTTGTTCGCGGCCTTGACTTGAAACAGCAACACAGCAGGCAGCTTCCATGCCGCGTTGAATGTTAACGCCTCTGCGGTTGAGATTGGCCGTACTGAGAAGTCATTGAACAGATGCCATTTGCTCTCCGCCGACGGTGCTGCATCCGCGTGTGCAACTATCAATCGTCAGTACATCAAGTCCTCACCACCAGAAGAAATCCGACCCACCATTGATCACGCTCACGAGATGTGTCTTCTGAGGTGAGCTGCTCTCAATGTTGACCACCATGCCGATTAACGAGTAAACCGTGATATTGTGCATTCCTCGCTGAAGATGCAGCTTCAGGTCCTCGCCCTCGAAGCAGAAGAACTGCCCCTGGTCCACAATGATGCCAATCTCTTCCGGTAGCCATCCCGGTGTCGCCCAGAGCCTCCGATTTTCCTGGCTGGAAATAGCCGTGTTGATAGCGAGCACTGCGGGGACGCTGTGTATTGTTTTGCGCATCTGTAGGTTTTGGTATCGCTGACAGCGACTACACCACCCCTTGGACGCAGTCTCTCTCTCGACTCCCGTCTTGAGAACCTGAGAGAATGTCGTCTTGTGCATTCTACCGCCTCTGGCTGAGCCCTTCGGTGGTGGGTACATCAAATCATTGACTTGTGCGGTGCCAGGGCGCGTAGTCTCGCTTCGGCAATTCATGCACTTGATGGTGACCACCGCGGATGTCGCAAGGATCCTCGACACCAACTCGTCCGGAGCGGGAGGCTGCGGGAGATTGAAGAGGGTTTGTTCTAATGTGGTTGAGATTGGAGTAATGCTCCGGTAGTCGTGGTTGATTCTGTCAAACAGGAATCTACTCAGCCCCTGAGACATGGTTGACAGTGACGGCACGTGTGTTTCCTCTTCAAGGAGGCCCAAAGGCGCAGCTTGAGGGGTGGCGCCCAATGCTTTGAACATGTTTGTCGCCTGGCATGTAGAGCCTTCTGCCTTCTGTAACATGTCGAAAACGAAACCCAACTCGCACAACAAACACAGGTCAGTCACACACGCGGTGGCGGCATGTTGAAGGGCCATGTTCCGCAAAAGGGGGGTATAGTGGATAAGCTGCAAAAGCGAATTCGCATATGAGTTCGGAATGTGGTTCTCTAGACCGGCGTACTGTGTCTTATTGTAGTACCTTTAAGCAGCATGTCAGCTCTCACCATCCCAAAGAAACGGAGGGGGTCTCGCTTACCCGAAGTCAAAGTCGTCCACACCAAACTTGCTGTATTTGATTTCCAGGTTCCGGTATATCGGCGGCGCCTCGGGTTTCAGGCTCTCGAGTTCATTCGTCGACGACTCAGGTACCGGCTCCGTCTTAGGGTCGGGTACAGTGGCGCTATAAGACATGGCTGATTCGCGGGCCTTCTCGCTCAAGAACTTGGGTGGCTGCATGGATGGCTTCATGCATGCTCGCGTATCTTCGACCTGGTTGCGCCGTAGGCCTCGCGTGTTCCTCCCATACAAGCCCCACTCAGTCTGCTTGAGGGTGGCCAGAAACGGCGGGTCTAACTGCACCGGCGGAGCGCCAACGTCGGATATGATATCGGAAGGCCAGGCGGAGAATAGTTGTTCACGGTAGTATGGCATCCCTATCGAACTCAGGGGGCTGCTGATGTCAGTCGGGGAAGGTGAAGGTGGAATTAGCTCAGGAGTTATGCCTACGTATCTGGAGACCAGTCAAGCATGGGAGCGGGCTCCTCCGCCTTGGGCATGTCGATTGGGAGGGCCATGTCGGTAAAATGGATTTTGGAGGGCGAACCCCAGAGATGAATGTTGCACTCGGTATCGACCATGGCGAGAGCCTCTCCAGACGGTGCGATTTCGAAGAGGTTGATAAACGACATTACATTTGCGTACCGCACGTTGCTCGTGTTGGGGTTCATGATGTCCACCACATGCATCTGTCCGTGTTGGGAGGTCACGATGCTGGTGGTGAGCATTCTCGGGTGCAACCTAACGTGGGCTGCCAGGGGCGGAAACGGCATAGGTTTCATCGAGGTCATGTTCTTTAGGTCAAAGACATTGACGTATGGGTCTAGCATGTAGGTCTGAGCGGCCTGCTGCTTAACAGAACCTCCACAGGTAACGATAAAGTCATTCTGGGCGTCCATGTCGTTGATATACGACGCATGCGCTTGCCAACTTCGAACGGTTTTGAACGTGATGGGGTCGAGGAGGTCAACGCAGCCGGTCCGGGTAGCGGCGCAAATATACTTGCTTTTCTTCATGACGGTGTAGTGATGTTCTGTAGCGACCTTTGGTCTGATGTAAGCTCGGGCCTAGACGGCAAAGGGGGCTTCCGAGCAAGGACAACCAAACCTACCTGCTTGACAATCTCTCCCTTGACGACATCGATAACAAACATGGTGTCTTGAAACCCGGCGACGATAATCTCGGAGGCGCCCTTCGAGGTGAAACTCATGCATTGCAGGTTTTCCATTCCATCGTGTCTACCTCACAGGTCAGCGACTCGGTTGTTTCCGCTTCTATGGCACCCAGACACCCAGACACCCAGACACCCAGACACCCAGTGTGATCGTACCGGATATTCCAGAGCGCGGGCCCCCTTCGCATCGCCATATGCACGCTCCGAGTGCCGAGCGCAATGACGCCTTTGTCATGAAAAAGGAATTGTCGTATGGGGCCTTCGGACGGGGGGTGGATCTTGAAGGCCGTGTACCGCTGGAGGTCGCGGCCGTAGAAAGAGACCACACGGCCCTGTTATGGTCAGAAACATGATCGCGAGCAGAATTAAAGGAGAAAGCTGCTAGCTTCTGTGTATAGAGACATACTCGGTCGTTGCCCGCCCATAATAACTCGGCGATGGTGTCGAAAGCTAGAGCGGTGGCCGGCCGGGGGTAGTCATTGGAGCCGGGCGCCGGGAAGGCGATGCGGGTGACCTACTCGGCACGCATTGCGCGGTTAGTTGGGCTGTACATGTGCACCATGTGGAGTGTAGTTTCGGCCGGCAATGGGTGAACGGAGCCATGGGGTAGCGGGGGAAGAGTCGAGCTCCAAGCACACTCCAAGTACACCATATCGCGGGGTCGTGCGCAGGCGCGAGCACCCTCCCTCACGCGAACGCACACAACGAAACTTGACGTTCGATGCCATTGTCCCCTCTTCCCTACTCCCCCTAGAAATAAAATAAAAGAAACTCACCTCGTCCCAGTCCGCATCCATGGCCAGCCCCCAATCACATTTTCAATAAACAAGGGAAAAGGGGGGATTGTCCAAAACTGCTGGTTTCAATGTGGTCGGGGTCCAAAATCGGAGTGGGAGGCTTGGAGTCTCCACAATTGTTTCGGTTTCTGGTCATTGGTCTTTCAGCCTTGCAGTTGCGGGCCTCTGTGTTGTTGTGGGGTTGCGGGGCATTTCTCAAAGGCTGGGAGGCACGGGCCAGGTCAGTGCGTGGGCGGAAGAATAATCAACCGAAAGATCGACGAGCACCAATCAAATGCAAGGCGCCCAATCGATTCCTCGATTGTCTTTCTGTGATGCCTCTGCCCCAAAACGAAAACGAGGGAATAGTAATGCGTAATGAGGAATACATCTCTCCGAACAACCAGCCCTGCTAGACTATATACTGTCTCGTCTCGCAAGGGCCCGTGGTATACTAACAGCCAAACCGCCCAAGGGAAATCATACTCATCAATCAAGCATACCCAAACACCAAAACAGAAAAGAGAAGAACACTTTCGGTAATGCAGCACCAAAACCGACCAAATCATGGAAAACTCATCCAAGGGTCGATAGCCTACCGAGTGAGGAACCCAAGATAATCCGCGACAATCAATGTCACCATCCTACACGCAGAGAGCGAACTGTCAGCAACAAATCCCCAGAGATGCAACAACGACGAAGGGAACCACTCACGCATGCGGCGCAATGCGCACGTAGTATGTTCCAAACCCGCGATAGAACCGCAAAATACCCTCCTGCTTCGTCACCTTGGCAAAGCAATCGGCCATCCCGTTGTACGGCAGCTTCCCATCAGGGCCCCTGGACTGTTTCTGCAAGCGCGTCTTGACAAAGTCGAACGGCAGCGAGAAGAAGCTCGCAAAGAACCCCGCAATGGCGCTCGCGCTCAGGGTGACGCCGTTGGCGGACCAGTCGGTGCGGGTCTTGAGCTGGGCTTTGGCCTCGCTGAAGAAGGCGAGCTGGCCGAAGTTGAGCGCCATGGCGCGCACGACCGTTGGCGCGGCGCCCGCCCACAGGGCCCCTACGCCCTCGCTCTTCGCGATGGACCCCAGCGCGTCGATGACCGACTTGTAGTTCTTGCGCTCGGCCAGCGGCTTGAGCCCGTCGCTTTGCATGCGGATCAGCGCCAGGTCCGCAGGGTTGCCGATCATGGCCGCCAGCCCGCCTGCCGTGAGCCCTGCTGTCGCGCGTTCGGCGAAGCCTATGCTTTGGCCTTTGGCCTTGGCGCGCGATGTGAGCCGGGCCATGAAGGTGTCGAAGAAGCCGAGCCGGGCGGTGGTGTATACGGCTTGTCGGAGCAGGCCCGCCGAGAGGCCCGTGTATAAGTCGAGGGCCTTGCCGCTGGCGAGGATCTCGCGGGTAACGGAGAGCGGTGTTGCCTTCGGCCCGCTGGCCTTGCCCTCGCCCGCTAGCTGGATGCGGACCTTGATCATGTCCACGGGCTGGATCACCGTAGTGGCGACCATGCCGCTGAGACCGCCATTGATAAAGGGCAGGGCGGCCCGCATGAACGGCGTGTGCAGAAAGTCATTGGCAACGGCGACGCTGTCGTTTTTGACGTGCTTGGCTGTGCCCATCATTTCGTTTCCCCTCGATCGTGCTGCTTCAGCGGCCTGTTTGATCGAATTGGACATGGCACCGAGGGTGTTTAGAGCTAGAAGGCGTCTGTTTAGGTGACGAGGACGGGACTGCTGACCGCTGTGGTCCGTTCACAAGCCCAACCCCCCCAACGGTTTTATAGCTTTGTTGACTTGGTGATCCTCAACACGCCCGGGTCTCGCACCCTACAAAATCGCGATTACACTGTTAGCCCGCTGTTCGCTATTATCGTCGGGCTTCGGAGGGTGGGTTCTAATCCACCAGCTAAGACCAATGAAACCGGACCATCTCCAGCTCTCAGTCCGGGGGGAGGCCAGCCGACATTGATGCCGTCAGAGACCCCAGGAGCGTCGACATGCCAGGGTCCCTCCCTCCACTGAACGTTCGCCAAGCTGATCTCCCGGTAACCGTCGGCAAGCGGGACGGGTGGTTAACACGGACGACTGGAGCCGGCGACCCTGGCGCGGTCCTGGGGAACCAATTCGGGACGAAATATCGGAAAATGCAGGAGGCCCGGCTGCACGCGGCGGGGTGTAAGCTCGTGATTTGGCGCCCTATTGTGTTCTGGAAAGCCGCTTCGGCAATCGGGCGTCCGCATGTGGGGTCCCCCGGGTTCTCCAGCTGGGAATGCGGGAATGGGGAACGGGAGCCTTCTAAGCCAAATCTTGGGATCACATCCCTCTCATTCCTCCCCAAGTTGGGATCAAAATTAGAAATGGAGTATTAGAAACCTACTCTTGTAAAAAGAAGCTCAACCGTCAAGTACCCGGTCGTTTTGTCTCAAAAAACGTTGTGCGTATGTGCACGCGAATGCTTCGAGCGGCCGGGGGGCAATAGCTCGGGCCTGTGGCAGCTCTCGGGTGTTTGCGGGGTCGCGTGCCCAAATCGGTTGTCGGCCAGACGGTAGCAGTAGATGACGGCGGTAGGGAGTATGGGATTCTTTTTAGTCAATTCTATTGTTTTCTTGGAAGATGCGATAAGGCTGGATAGAAGGAGCTCAATTGTAGGAGAGGTGTGTGTTGGAGGAAAGAAAGAGATGATCCAAACAAAGGATGGAGTGGCCGAGGTCAAGCAAGTGCAAATCAGTCGTCACAGCAGACGTCAAGCGAGTCCCTGCTTGGATATTTATGGCAAGTGACCTGACCTATTACTCGATTGCCATCCCGGAACAATTACAGCAGGTTCGTCTCATGTGCAACGTGAGGGGTCGTACTCCTCACATCCAAGGCACTCACTCTGCCAGTACTGCACATGCTTTTCTCTGGTAACCGTCCCAACCAGGCGTGTCCATCCACGCAATGCAATGGGAAGGATACGCGGGGTGCAGCGTCTACGCAATGGGATGCAGCTCACGTCCCGTCCGTTTTTGCCAGTTGGCGAGCCACACAGTCCCTAGATGTCCTTCGATGTACCTTCTCTCCCGCGCCGTATCACTTCCATGTCCCTCGACGGCTGGATGAATGCACACGCAGACACGTCGAGAGCGGGGTTATTGATATTGCTCGGTAGGCAATTCTGAGTCGAATACTGAAGCAGATACCGATACCCATCCTGGCACGCTTGTTGATGCCATCAACGTGCTTCGTGGCTTTCTATCTTCAAGTCCGACACGGATCTTACTCGGTTTGGTCAACGTCCATTTTAGTCCATTTTAGTCGTCCTTCATCAAAGAAACACACGAAAGAAGACGAATCAACCCCAACGAGTTCATATCCGGAGCGGGATGGCTCGCGAGTGGGTAGGACAGCGTCGAACGTGAGGGGAACTTGGAGGGTAGCTGAGGGAGGGGACAGGAAGGGAGGGAGCCTGGGAGCTTCAGTTCCTGTTCTTGCCGACCTACCCCTCTCTTCTAATGGATATTGGCCAACCCAGAGTTGCCGGATCGCGACAATCCGCCAAATCTGAGTTGGGGAGTGCCTGCATGGCCGCACACACAGAGGGATTTCCCCTGGTTTGTCGGCCAGCATTGTCGCCTGGGCTTCCCGTAAATTAGGATGGTGTTGTGATGCCTCTACCCCGCCATCGCGTGTGTTGATCAGATCCCATTGCACTGTGCAGCCGATCATCCTTATCTCTATTTCTGCACGAAGGGTTTGTGTCGGAGGGTGGTTGTCGTCGCGAAAACATCTGATACTAAACCACCGGGTTCCATCTCGAAGTACCCTTCTGGCGATGGCCTCGACTTACACGCCGTCGGACAGAGTGGGTCTGACTCCATTCCCATGCTCCCATGCCACTGAACACACACTGCCGACCCCGGGCAGCTGCACCATTGCGGGGTCGATGCTTCGCTGTTTCACGCTATCGATAAGCTGTTGCTCCGTCCACATCAGCTTTTTCATAACATCGCGACAGCTAAAGCAGAAATATCCATGAAGCTCCCGGATTCAACAATATGGAATTGTGGGTTGAATTCCATCCTCAACACAACAGGCCAAGTGTCAGTGGAGAGGGAGAGTCAACACATGCGTAAGTGACGTCATGTGATCGCATAAAGCAACAATCGTCGATGGTGCCCTGTCAGCCCCACATCGCTCAAGTTGGCAGGGGAGCAACAGGGGGCACCGCCAAGACGTAACAACCTCACCACTTGCTTGAACGACGGCGAGTCGAAACAGCTTGCACCAAGGCCTAGATTGTCACATTGTGGTAATTATTTGAGTATTTGCACGCACATATTGGGCTACTTCGATAGGTAAGTTTACGTCGGAATGTAGGCTTGGGATTTCGAAAAGCCGAGCTTAAACCACGCCACGACTTTCTTGACAACTTTAATTAGTTACCTAAAAAAAGACTAGAAACAAAATGGTTGCCATCGAGTGTGAGGAATTGACATTCTCGTACCCTAAAAAGGTGGCAAGGGGCGGTCAGCACGTAGCTCAATTTGAAGTTATTCCTCTGAATCGAAATTAGATGTCTTCGCATAAACCGACCTCAACAATCCAATACATCACTCAGGCAACCGCCAACCAACTACAATAGTACTAATTCACCTTCTACTCAGCAGTCGTCTCAGTCACACCCTCATCGTTACACTAGATCATGGGGAATTAAATACGGCAAAGGGAAAAAAGGGGCCTAATCTCGACAGTTGTAAACATCTAGACATGTATATGTTCTATTGCGGGACTGATCTACCCACACAGGTTTCCATAACCATATGGATACAACAACGCCCCATACGAAGGCTTGCCCTACACCACCTCTATGTCACAATCACGACAATCTTCCGTCCTCAGTATCCCGTGCTGGGGAACGTACCCAACCGGCCACCATCAACCACGATGGTGTTTCCGTTAAGGTATGCGCCCGCCCGTGAGGCAAGGTACAGAATTTGGCCAGCCATGTCGGTGTCATCGCCCATGCGGCCAAGGGGAACCATAGACTTGTCCAGGCGGATAGTGCTATTATCGCCTGACATGGAACCCCCCGACGCCTGGACAATCGGGGCCGCCATCTCGCTCGGGAACACTGAGCGTCGTTAGCCACAAACACACCTCGCTGGGTTACACTGGGATGGATACTTACAACCAGGACAAATACAGTTCGCCCTATTTGTGCCAGTGTCGTCAGCAACAAGCCTCCCACGCCACAAAACAGTGAACCAGGAAGAAACAACAAAAGAAATCACTCACCGAATCCCCCAAGTCGGCAACACCACACTCAACGACTTCGCAATATGCGTCGCGGCCGCCTTGCTCGGTCCATACGCCCAGCCGCCCGGCGCGCTCTTATTAAACCCGGCGATGCTGCTCGTGACCACGACCTGACTACTCACGCCCTCCCCCCTGCCACCCCACCCCTCCCTCTTATTCCCCTCGTCCAACAGCTTCAAAAACGCCATCGCCGTAAACCACACGCTGGTACTATTCACCGCGAACGTGGCATTAAAGTCCTCGCAGCGCACGGCCATCTGCTCGTCGCGCCACTCCTCCAGGCTGGTCAGCCCGGGGACGGGGGGCCGCACCTGGGGCCCGCCCACGCCGGCATTGCACACCAGCAGGTGCAGGTGGCCGACGTCGGTCTCGACCACGGACACGACGCTCTCCAGGCTGACGCGCGACGTCACGTCGCAGTACAGCGGCACTATCACTGACGGCCGGTTGATCGAGCTCGCCGCCGCCTGGAGCACGTCGACGCGCCGCCCCACGATGTACACGCGCTTGGCGCCGGCCGCGGCCAGGGCGCGCGCCATCATGAAGCCGATGCCTGGGGTTGGGGCGGAGGGGGTTGGTTAGTTGAGGGGTTCTCTTCTTATTTTTTTCTTTTTTTTTTTTTAAAAAAAAAAAAAACCTTTTTATGTATTTTTTTCCGTTTTTATCGAGTATGGCACATGGCTAAGGGGAGGGGGGGAGATAATTGCTCACCTGTGCCACCTCCAGTGACAAGAGCCACTATGCCCTTGACAGAAAAGAGATCTTCCACAGTCTTGGGCTTGGGGGGGGCGGAGTTTGAGACTCCGGGTTCCATCTTGATAGGTGGGGATTCCATCGTAAGAGTCTCGCCAAGTATCAAAGCGGAGGTGTTGTGTTATGGTGGGTGTAAGACAAGACCAGGTCGTGAACCGGGGTGAAACTCTCAATGGGATGACAGAAAGGCAGTTGGCGGTTTGATCTGAACACGTTCAGTGAGCGCGGGGTTCTTTGAGTCATGAGACGTTCTCCAAAATATCGTTCCGTCCTGAAGACTAGGGAGTCATGGCCGCACACAGGCATAATAATTGATTACTCACCTTTATTTTTGGAGGCACAATTCCAGGTCGATATCAAGAACCCAGCCACACAAGCTAGCTGTGTCGTCGTTGTCACGATCGAGGTTAAGCTTCCTTAATTGCCCCGCCTTGGCCCCGCTTGACATTCGTTCCGGAATGGCCCCTCCCAGTTTGGAGCCTGATGCTGGATGGATGTTCGTCCTTGCAAGGTGGGTAATTTTTGCAATAGTTTCTTCTGGAAGGAACTTGGTTTGAAGGACCCGTCGGAGCGGAAACCACGGAATGTTCCCTCTTACAACAAGTCACAGGAAGGTACAAAGTAAGTCGATTTCTTTGCTAGGGCGGTTGATATCGATTCCGAAGTTAAGATAAAACAATTTTCCGGAAGCACTACAGGGAATCACTTGGAGGAAGGAATAAAATGAGATAAAATAAAAAACACCGGGCACGAATCAACACCTGGTACATCTGTAACAAACTTCAGATCGCCTCATGCTAGATGCTATTCCAACCCGACCATCCCTTAAGCAGCATCGGTGATGAGCCTGATGATCTTGCCAATAGCAATGGTTTGACCCTACACAAAACGTCAGCAGTGTTTGTGCCTGACATACTCGAAAGAATTGACTTACCTGGTCACGCAGGGTGAAACGACCCATCTGGGGGTAGTCCTCAAACCTCTCCACACACACGGACCCGGCACCACCTGTCACCTGCAAAATAGCAATAATACTATCACCCTTCTTGGCGTGCGATGGGGGGAGCTTGCTCTTCCTGTTGGTGCCCTTCTGAAGCTTATGGAGCAGGGCCGCAAACGTGACCTCCTCGATGGCGGCGTGGACGTGCAAGACGCAGTTAAATCCAGCACTGAGAATGCTCTTCAGGTCGAGAATCCGAATTTGCGCCTCAAATTGGGACACGTTGTGGACCAGACGCTTAGGCGAACAGAGGACGAAACCAGGGATGATCTCTTCTTCCTCGATGCCGCGGAGACGGAGACGCACTTGGTCACCGCATTGGGCAATGGCCACTTCGTCTTCGGTCTCACCATAAGCAGCAGCAATATCAACTGTCTGCTTGTTGGGCATCATGATCACGCTCATGCCCTTCTTGACCACGCCGGCCTCGATCTTGCCTTCGACCATGGTGCCCATATCGCGGTACTTGCTGGCAACCGCCATCATGAAAGGCGCGTTGACCTTACGCTCCAGGGCTTGCATGCCGTCGAGGTACTCGAGAAGTGATGGGCCATCATACCACGGGCACTTGTCCTTGGGCACGCGGTCCTTGATGCCGAGGGTCTGCTGCGCCGCGATGGGCATGAAAAAGACGTCCGTCTTGACGTTGTACCCTGTCCCCTTCAAGAATTGTTGTAGCTTGCTGGTGCACTCCGTGTAGCGCTCCTTAGACCAGTTGACCGTCGGGTCGTCCATCTTGTTGATAACTACCACCAGCTTGTTCACACCCTGAGTCTTGGCCAGCATCGCGTGCTCGCGGGTCTGGCCGCCCTTCTCGAATCCTGTCTCGTACTCGCCCTTCCGCGCACTAATGACCAGGATACCGACATCGGCTTGCGAGGCACCACCAATCATATGGGGAACGTAGGTTTTGTGACCAGGAGCGTCAAGAATACTGTACTTCCGCTTCTCCGTCTCGAAGAAGCCACGGCCGACCTCGACCGTCTTGCCCTTGGCGCGCTCCTCGTTGGTCGAATCCAGCGCCCACGACAAATACCACGTCTCACGGCCCATCTCCTTGGCTTCCCTCTTGTACTTATCCAGCGTCCGCTGGTCCACCATGCCTGTGGCGTACAGGATGGAGCCGCCGAGCGTGCTCTTGCCGGCGTCGACGTGGCCAATGAAAATGATGTTGACGTGCTCCTTGCCGTAGATTTCCTTGAGCGTATCCTCGTCCACGTCGGCGGTCTGCTCCTTCTCGACGGCGTCGGCATCACGGACGGCCTTGACGGCCCCGCCACGAGACGGGCTGGATCGTCCGGAAGATGGTGTGGGCGAAGTCTTGCCGCTGGTTGCCTTGGAATCCGCCTTGTCGATCGCTTTAGCCGCTGTGACTTTGGCAGCGGCCTCCACCGTGCCCTCCTTCTTAGCTCCCTCCTTTTTGCTCTCGTCCTTCTTGGGCTCCTCCTTGGCCGGGGCGACTGCGCCGATGGACAGGACCTTAGCCTTGGGCTTCGGTGCGTCGCCGCCAATGCTTAGAACCTTCGCGCCTCCCTCCTTCGCAACGGTCGGCTTTGGCGCATCCCCCGCGGCGGGCGTATCAGTCGGCCGCTTCACAATCGTGGGTGTCGGCTTCGGGGCCTGCTGTTGCGCCTGGCTTTGCTGGGGCTGCTGCTGGTAGCCCTGCCACTGACCTGTCGCCAGTATGAGCCTTCGTACCGAGACTTGGGGGTGGGGAACGCAGCCTTACCGTATTGCTGCTGCTGCTGGTTGTATCCACCCTGCTGGCCCTGTCCATAGACACCGCCGTAACCCTGTTGCGGCTGTTGTTGACCATACTGTCCGAAGGCCTGCTGGCCGCCGTATTGCGGGTAGTACCCCTGGCCGCCGTAGTACTGTTGCTGCTGGTACTGCCCATAGCCACCACCCCCGCCAAACCCTTGGGCTTGGCCCGGCTGAAAGGTCTGAGCCGTGGGTTGGAAAGAAGCGGCACCGACCCGGAAGCCTCCCTGAGCCTGCTGGGCGCCGATGTTCATCTGCTGTGCCTGGCGGGCCAGGTTCTCATCCTGAGCAGCCGGGTCGTCCTCCCATGAATCCTGGACGTTGTTGGACATCTTGTCGGAGCAATGTATATAATTCGTTCTGGCGATTCGTGTTTTCGGGCGTCTGGAATTTCGAGAGGAGTGTCAGTGGAAGGGCGGACAATGACGAGCCGAATAGACAAGCCACATAGACAAAACCGGAGATGTCTGAGGTCGAGGATGACGAACCGGCCTGACTGTTTTGCAAACCAGATATTAGCTTAATTGCCACCTGTTTCGGACCAGGATATATTGTCCTTACCAGTTGATACACAGCTCAGTGACTCGATGGCACCTCTTTCAGCGACTTTTAGCGATGGCAGAATCAAGGAAGATTTGTTGTTGCCCCACCATGAATGGTGGCGGGGAAAGAGGGTTTTGGTCGTACGGTGGGGGAGCCAAGTGCCACACGGTCTGCCCCGCCTCATCCTTGTTAGTTTCAGCGGCCAAGACAGGTGGGCTAAGGCATTTTAAACAGCCCTATGCACAGTGCGCAGTTGCACGGCAGCCAGCGCATCCACCAGAAGGGTGCCTAATAATCAAGCCTATCTCAGACGAGAGAGAGAGCCCAGGCAAGGGAGAGTGGCTTTCATCAGGTTGGGTGCCCACGAACAAGGCACTGGAACTGGCGGTCTCCTGATCGGTCAACAAAGTCACCGCCTTAATATTGTTTGCACCCATTCAGCATTTGCATCCTGCCCAAATACCAGAATGGACGTGCTGAGTGAACATGGATGCACTCTTGCAGACACTCGGAGTTCAGACCTTCAACTTCGCTGTCAGATCTGGGATCGCCCTCACATCCCGCTATGCGATACAACAATGCTCAAGGCTTCTTGAATCGATCAATGACAAGGTCGTCCGCTCTGAGTTTAAGGCACTGCAGAAACTCTTGGACAACAAAATCAAGGTCCGTTTGCTGGCCCGATCCTACCTACTTCCCGAGGTTTCTGTTCGATGTCGGCTAAACCAGTTTTCAATAACCCTAGATCCTCTCTCCCGCTCTCGACCTGATCGAGTTCAAGTATGGTAACCCAAAATGAGTCAGTCAGTAGGCAGCAAGACTGACACATTTGCAGATCCAGCCGAGGGAATGTATTTCTAGAATCGGCGGTGCCACTCGCCAAATCCCTCCACCGAGAAATCGTCCGCCTTGGGAAGCGTCTGCACAATGCGGCCACGGCAGAGGAAGAAGCTCATGGTGTAAATCCGAGGGCCCGTGGTGGCCGTGTATCGGAAGAGCACCATGCCGAGCTCCTACTCATCACCAAGGACATCAAAGACCTCCTCGCTCGAATCGACCGAGATATACCGCTTCTTCAGTTCGCCATCACCGTCTCGGGTGAGAAGATGTCCACGGCCATGACACCCGGGATCTCGCCTTCCAGGATGATGCAGGCTAGTGCCCTACTCTCCTTTGCGGATGCGCACTTCGTCGCGGAGCCCAACCGCCCCATGCAGGTTGGGCCTTCCTTTACACTCTCCCTCTACATGTTGTTCGTTGGTCACTCTCAGGTTGAGCCAGGTGGTCCAGAGGATCATGCTCCTCGAGAAGTCCCTTACGGCATCGGAGAAGGCGAGCGAAAGCCCATCTGGCAAGAGGTTATGCATAAAGCTCGAGTGCGGCTTTGCCGGATCCCTGCCACTTGGGTTTTTGACTCTGCTCAGGGATACCAACCAGACAATCTTTATAATTCGCAAGTTGCTGGGACCGTCTTGCGGAAAACAGCAATTCCGCTGCCTGGGCCTTCCGATGGGTATTCATACCACCTGGAAGTCATCGAGGATTGGGATGATGGGAGGCTTCACGAATCAAGGACTCAGCCCTATGACGACATGCCAATGGCTGGCATCCGGGAGTCTATTCCGATCCATCAAATCTCTAAGATCTTTTACACAGATACTGGAAGAATCCTCAACATCGGAAACAATGACGCAGGGGACAATAACCCGATCCTCCTCTTAAAGAGGGACGTCAATGCCAAGTGTCCGATTAGGATGCGGCAAGAGTGGTTCGACGACCCAGACTCGAAAGGACACGATGAGTCACAGTTCAACTCCGCAGATGAATCATCTGAGTCCGATGACCAGGACTATGTAGATCGGCAGCTATGGGAAGAGACTGAGCATTCCGCCAAGTCACCAGCAAGCCAGGAGAGCGCTCGAGCAACCTCCTTGCCTCCTCACTTGGACTCCGAATGGCTGGCGCTGGAGGTATATACAGACGAAGATGACGACGAAGAAGAGGATGAAGACGAAAGCTTAGGGGAGGATGCCGACAGTGATTGCGAGAATCCGAACCAGACATCACTTGGCAAGTCTCGGGCGCCGCGCGAAGGGCTCTCGGTGGACTCAAACCTTACTTCTCAAATTCAGCACATCTCGATCCGGTCCGACTCACCTTCCCAGGACCTCCACCGCCACGCTCCAGCCGACCTCAACAGAGCCCGTGAGAACCTAGCGGACACTTACGTGTCAAGGTCCCCCTTTGGATCCATTATATCGTCACTCTCGCTGCTGGAGATGCTGGTCCGGCTCACCAGCCTACAGGAATTTCAGCAGACATCCCATTTGGCAATCCCAGACCATATTCTCACATTCTTCTTGGAGGAGACCTCAACAACTGGGTTGCACGGCGAGGCACATTGGCGGATGAGGGCCGAGGCGAAACGTCGCATGGGTTTTGACCCTTACACCGACACTCTTCCGAGGGAGGCTGAGGAGTAGAGTAGATGGGCGGACTCTGGGAAATATACCAACATCAAACCTCAAATATCATGAAACTATCATACTCATCCCAGTCTTCCGTTCTCTTGGCATACACGGTTATCGTCGGCAACGAAAAACACAGCCATCACCTTTTTCTTTCGATTTGCTTCGCTCAGTAAAGGGACGTCATAATCAAGGGGGCGAGCTTGCTAAACCTAGGGTATATTGAGTAAAAATTAGGTTTCGAACGGCTGACATCACAAGGTTCTCAACCCCCACGCCCTATCCCGGGCGGGATGGCCATTAGTGTATGCGATACCGGAGCATCGCGAACAAATATTTTTCAGCTCAACGACGAGGCGTAATTTACGTCGACAGTGAGCCAAAAAGCTACCACCTCTGTAGCTGCTTGTTCAATTAATGCCATGGCTACCGAGAAGAGCAACCCGACCATGAACCGGGACCTTGAAGCGGCACCACCCGCACCAAGCGGCGAAGAAAAAAATGAGAGAAACGGAACCGCCAAGGATGAAGCAATCGCCATGGTCGGCGAGCAGGGCCACACCGTTGACCCTGCCGTAGTTGCGCGAGCAGTCCGCAAGATAGACTGGTTCCTGATCCCCGCCATGATCTTCGGCTGTAAGACCTCCATTTCACATGTACACACCCTCCACAACCCTCCCACTAACCGCCCTTCCGCAGACGGCATAGTCTACTACGACAAAGCCATCCTCGGCTCGGCCGTGCTCTTCGGCATGACCGCCGACCTCTCCCTCACCGTCGTCACCGACGCCACCACCACCCCTCCCACCGTCGACACCTCGCGTCTCTCGTGGGCCACCTCGCTCTTCTACTTCGGCATGCTGGCCGGCCTGTACCCCATGTCATTCGCTCTGCAGCGCTTTGACATCGGCCGCGTCCTGGGGGGTATTGTCATCCTCTGGGCGGCTATCTGTATGTTGACGGCGGCGGTGACGTCGTACCAAGGGTTGTATGCGCAGCGCTTCTTTTTGGGCTTCGTGGAGAGTATTGTGCCGACGGGGTTCATGTGTATTGTGGCGGGGTTTTATACGCAGAAGGAGCAGAGTTTGAGGCAGAGCTGGTGGTTTAGTAGTACAGGACTGTTTACCATTATTGGGGGGGCGCTGAACTATGGGTTTGCGCAGATCGAGGCGGGTGGGTTGAGGAGCTGGCAGTATATTTATCTGTTGGCGGGGGTGTTGACGGTGTTGTTTGGTTTGTTTTGCTTTGCCATGCCGAACTCACCTGTTACGGCCTGGTTCTTGACCGAGGAGGAACGGTTTGCGGCCGTAGAGAGGCTGCGGTATAGCCAGACGGGGGTGCGGTGCACGAGTATTAAGATGGGGCAGGTGAGGGAGTCGTTGTTGGATGTCAAGACGTATTTGATCTTTGTCATGATGGCGTCGGCGTAAGTTTACACACTCCAGGGTTTCTGTTCATAATGTCTTGATAGCATACTAACATGGGACCGACAGGTATACTATGAACGGTGCGGTTAGCGGGTTTGGCCCTCTCATCGTGTCGACCTTTGGCTGGAACACCCTGCATTCGATCGTGTTCCAGTTCCCGCTCGGGGCACTCTGTTTTATCGTCATTCTTGTGACGGGGTACCTGGGATCTAAGATCCCCAATATCCGCCTCATCATGCTCATCCTGACATGCCTGCCCGTCATCGCAGGCTGTGCCATCATCTGGAAGAGCGAGTGGTCGTACCGGGCTGCAGCACCGGTCGTCGGCTACTCCATTACTGGCTTCTTCGGCGGGACAGTCAGCCTCATCATCACGGTTGGGATGTCCAACGTGGCGGGTCACACGAAAAAGAGCTTCATGGCAGCCACCATCTTCGCTGCCTACTGCGTGGGAAACATCGTCGGGCCGCAGCTCGTCAAGTCGCAGACAAGGCCGCAGCATTACCCTGAGCTGTGGTTAGGGCTGATCATTTGGTATGTATTTATCATTGCCTCTTTTCCGTTCTCTTCTCCGGTTCCTCCATCTTCCTTCTCTACTAACACGGGACTTAGCTACATAATATGCATTGCCGCATCGGCTACTCTCTACATCGTATTAATGACAGCAAACAAGAAGAAGGCGGCTATGCCCGAGGACGAGGCGGAGCGGGCGAAATTGGCATTCCAGGACTTGACGGACATGGAGAACCCTTATTTCAGATATGTCCTATGAGGGTTATCAGAAACTGTGTCCTGGTTGTATGGTATAAACGGATCTCAGTGGCGCAAGTTGTGTGCTAAAACAAAAATTAATAGTTAAGGTACTTTGACATGACTATAAACGGTGCGAAGCTCCAGCACTAAGTAGTTCAGTCGTTTATCGAGGCGCCTTCAAATACATCTCCATGTAGGTTGGCCACACCTTTATAGGTTCTTTTCAGATTTGGTTTAAAGGCAGATTAGTCTGATCTCCTCTTCGTTTGTCCAGTGAAGGAAGTAAAGATATTTAAGGGTCGAACAATCTTTCGATCGGTTCCTTTCTGCCGTTAGTTGCTCATTCCATATCTCATCGAGACAAACCTCGAGCTGTTGTTTCCTGCCTTCCAAGCCTACCTGTTTGGTCCCTACGAACACATTTTCGGTGTTAATCCCACCCAGAGGTGCAGGGTAGACCAGCTAGGGTGCAGGGTAGGCGAGCCGGGAGGTGGTGGGAGGCAATCCTCCAAACGGGCCACAGCTTAGAGCGATTCTGCTTTAAAAGACACTCTTGTGACCCTGACTACCACATACGACCATATCCACGAGAAAGTACGGGATCCCGTCCGCTCTCCCCTAGTCAAACTCGTGAGAGCCGAACTAGTACTCAGGTCGGTGACGACTGGGGAATCCTCGGTGTTGTATGTTTGTGTTCCTTTTTCCTTCTCCTTTTTCCTCGCCATTACTCTAGCCATACACTTTCTCTTTTCCTTCGATATTCCCGTACCATGACTTGCTAAATGTTGTCAAAAAGTAACATTGGCCTCCGGAGACGGATTGTTTAGATATGCTGTCAAAGGCCGCTCTACAAGGTGGTATATTTTCCTTCTTATCCAAGAGCTCGACGGCGGCCTAGAGAGCGTTGCCTCTGGGCGAGCGCAGTTGGGGTGGCTGGGCCGGGGCACCCGGTGCAGAAGTCCGAGTCAGCTCTGGGTTCTCGACTGGACTGGGGAGAGGGCGAGGCAGATAGTTGCAGGATTCTCGTCAAGACTGAATTTAGACGTCATCGTATGAGATTTGCCCAGACTCCAGACTCCAGGCTTGTTTAGGAAGTTGAAGGTTCGCATCCCTCTCACACGGACTCATGTTTGGGTTTCTCTGACTCCTGCTCGGCCGCCTTCATCTTTCCCCACGGCTGGCCAGCCCACCCAGACCACGCCTTGAACTTCCCGAGGGAATCATTGTGGGCAGGCCACATCCACCCGAGCACCACGCTAACAATGGTGGCTGGAATAGCCGCGGCCCAGTAAATCCACAGCTGGTCCGACACCTGCAAGCTTCCGTCGTCGCCGAAGTTGAAGAAGGTTGTGCTAAGAAAAACCTATTTCTTGATCAGAAGAGCAATGTACTTGGTAGACAAGGAGGCCTGGACACATACCGAGATGAAGATGGGTGGCAGGAAGATCATACAGAAGAACGCGATTGACTTTATGAATCTGTTGTCCTGGAAAGCTAGGTTGTTGAAGGCCTGCCCCATGTGAGTCCGTATCAGTGATGACCATAGATTCAGGGGTAAGCTGCTATTTGCGATATGTACGCACCAAGCCAATCACATTTTTCAGCCGTTCTTGGTTAGAATCAGACCTTAGCTTGAGGTTCTTGAGGAGTGAGATCTGAAACTGTGCATAGTCCCGGGAATGCTCCTTGTACGCCTCACCCAAGTCGTTGCAAAGTATTTCGTGTATCTCAGTTTGGCGCTGCTGTATCTCTCTAACCGTATCGATAGTAGCTTCGAGGGTCTCGGTAACGTGGACAGCGTGGCAAGATATCTTATAGCTGGCACTAAATATAGTACCTATACGTATACGATGCTAGACGTGGGATCGAGGTTGAGAAGGGGGTACCTGGTTATAGGGAACGTAGGTAGTAGCTCACCTTCTCGAGAAGCCTCACAGGATCTCGTATCCTCCATACTGAGGTATTTGCATGGACTATGATCTGGTCTACCAGATTCACGTGCATGGCAAAAGGATCCCGAAGGTTGACAGGCTGAGCCCGCTTATCGAGGAGCTTTTGTAACTCGGCGGGAAAGTCTGGCGGGGTGTCGATGCACAAGACTTGGGACGTGCCCGAAGAGTCCCAACGAGTGAAGAAGGACATCTCGAACCACCTGTAGTCCTTTCCCGTCACATATTCCAGGTCGTCATCATGGGGATTGCCATCCACTTCTTTAACCATCTTGAGCAAGCAGCGGAACCAGGTTGCTATAGTTGTTAGTCTAACTGGCTGGTGGTTTCATGGCGATGCCGTCAAGTCCCAGCAGCGGAAGTCAGGTGCTTACTGGAGCTGGCTAAATGTTTTGGGGAGCTTTCGCGGTCGTAGGTTGCCTTGCCGCCAAAGTAGCCACTCAACTCAGAGCATGTTTGATTTGCCAAAAGCTCGGGCGCGTTGAAATGAGCGAGGAGTCTCTCGCGGCGGCCGTCTGCGGGCGGGTAGTTGACTTTGTCGAGGAAGCTAGTCGTGGGGTTAGTGCCTTAGCTCAGCGGGATAGACATTGGGATCCTCTTATGCGGAGTCTGACTTACACATAGCAACATCTGGGCAGATCACCTAGCTGAACGGCAGTTAGGCACTCTCCCATCAGGATCTCCGCCCCTTTTTCGGTCGATTCCACTCACGGCGTCAAGAACGAAAAGTCTCTTGCTCAGCTGCCACTGGTTTTCATTTTGGGCTGCTCTCGGTTAACCTGGGTTACTAGGTACCTATCTAGAAATTCCTCGAACATAAAGAGAGGCAATGGAGAATGACTCACATGGCTCGAGAATGAGGATGTGCGGCTTTGGGTTGATGGAAATCCCGTGATAGTCTGCGGGTACCAGGCCTCCGCGGATCGCGCGAGAACCTGCTCGCGTTCCGCTCCCAGCCCTATCCACGGGCTTTGCTTTGGTTGTGTCTACCGGGATAAGACCAGGTTCCGTCCTGGCGTGCCGCGATACACCAAGGGGGATTTGGCGGATGGAAATCCCATCATCGTCCGCGGGTACCGAGCTGCTGAGGATCGCCTGAAAATCGGCTTGCGTTCCGCTCCAGCCCTCGGCCACCATCAAGTCGTATGCTTCTTTCAACCTGTGAAACGCCATGGCCTCGTCGGTCATGGGATCCGCTACCCCGGGCATTTCCGATTCGGTCAGCCCATGCGTGAGCTTGTCGGCGAGTCCGTTGCCAGACGTGCGTAGCAGGGCTTTCAACCCAGGCTCATACCGTGGAAACAAGGCAAACATGGTCGTGGCTTTCGCCAGAGCCAGAGCAACGCGGCTCATGCGCTGGTCTGCGTCCCACGACGAGGCGACCAGGACGTCGCGTGTCAGGGCCTTGGCGGCGAACGAATTAGAGACGTCATCAGGGAGGGACTGGTCGCCGGCCAGCTCAATATAGCACCGCACCGGCGACGGCAGCCCGACGGGGCCAGGAAAGTGGGATCGCATCTGCCAAATAAGGTTGTGGGCGGGAATGATATAGGCATCTCCTCCCGACATGGCCGTCACGGTGCCCAGCCAATGTCCTTGGTCGTCGACAGCCCATGACCCCGAGTCGCCTTTCTGGAGGGCCATGTCGTTATTCAGCACGATGGTCCAGACCGTGGTCGGCGTGGCACCACGGATGGAGAGAAAGGCCGGACTGGAGAGCAACGTCCCTTGGCAGAGCCCGCTGAAGCCGGCAAGTATCGAAACGTGCCTCCGTGAGGGGCTAGTGCTCAGCGGTTCTCTGATGTATGTTGGTTTTG
Organism: Chaetomium cochliodes; assembly: GCA_023383405.1. NCBI lineage: Eukaryota > Fungi > Ascomycota > Sordariomycetes > Sordariales > Chaetomiaceae > Chaetomium > Chaetomium cochliodes. Next base: position 1,313,849 of record JAKWJL010000022.1, on the reverse strand, counting down.
CGGTGCTTGAGTGATCTGACGGTCGTGGTACCGAGTTTGGGAAACAGTGGCTTGCCGCAAGCGGAATCAGCCGCCAGTCGCCGTTTTGATGCTCCCGCGCCGACCCGGTTACGCTAAGAGTCGGCCAGAAATGGCTCGGAGTTTCTGCGGCATCTTCCCCGCGAACCGGATTTGTTGGGAGAGGGAGATCGAGAATCAGAGCAGGCTCGAAATCGTCATCGTAGTTAGCTTCAGCCAGGGTGGAAGAGTTAGACCCGTCCACCAGGGACGCGATTCCCGACGCAGCCTCCTCCTCTTCGTCCTCCGGGGCGTGCGAGGAGGTCATGGCGTACAGCTTGCCGCCGACTTCGATGATGCCGCCAATCGTCGAACTCCGTTCGCGGTGCCCTGCTATCCGCGTGACTAGCCGTGCGCCGCACAGCGTCTCGCCGAGGGAGCTCGGAAGGTGGTCGTATTCTCCCTCGGCCTCCCTCGCCGGCCTCTTGATCAGCGTCCGGTCGTATGAGAGCCACAGCCCCGAGTAGAACCAGCGGATGACACTCTGGGACATGACCTCGTGGAATTTTTTGATGTCGTCTCCCGAACGCAGTCCTCGGACACAGATGCTGGTCTGGGTACTTCCTCCTAAGACGGACCCTGCGCCGTCGCTACTCAGCGCAACGAGCTCGAAGATGATTGACGGCATCCGCTTGCCGCGGAACCAGATAGTGCGGTTTGCATCGTAGGCGATTTGGAACTGGCGCAGCTTTTCGTTCTCTTGTTCGGTGAAGTCGGCCATGCGGTCCGCCCTGAGGCCGAGCGCAGAGGCAAGCACCTGTATCTGCAGCTTCTCCCGCGTGGTGAGGCGCACCTCGACGTTGAGAAGACCGGCGCCGGCGCTGGGAGCCTGAGCGGGGGCTTGGGGAGGAGCCCGCACGGGCGCTGCCGGTACTAGTGCTGGAGACGGTGCGGGTGTTGTCGCTGGTGCGGGTGTTGTCGCTGGTGCGGGTGGTGTCGCTGGTGCGGGTGCTGTTGCTGGCGCGGACGTTGTTGCTGGTGCGTGTAGTGTTGCCGCTGCCGCTGCCGCTGCCTGTGCTGCTCGATGGGTCTCGTGCGAAGTGGTGGCAGAGACGGTGGCCGGCGCCGACACCAAGCTGGAAACGCCCGAATCAGCGCCTCTCGTGCGGACGGTCGACCCGGATGGGCGCGGGCGGGCAACTGCCGGAATTTGAAGCTCACGCCGTGCCGGTAGCTGTGGTTGGGGTTGTGGCCGAGGAGTCCAACGCGACCGTCGACGCAGATCGCGGACCATTTGCCGCCAGGCCGGGAGCTCCTCGCCATCCGGCGCCCCGTTAATGAAGATGGCGCCCTGTCTGTCGGCAGCCGTCTCGGTCATCATCGTTGTCTGCATCTCGATGGCCACCGTGGCCATCGCCGTGGCCATTATCGTGTCTCGTCTCGTCTTTCGTCAAGCCATAGCCTGGTGACGTGCAGAGAGGAGTCCTAGAGCAGTCAATGCTCAGCGAATGCTGCAGCTTATCAGCTCTTGAAAAGGCAGCTGCGGGGTCGTCTGGGGGGCGGCGTGGGCTGCGCGACACGATTGGGCGACACCGCTGAGAACGGAGGCTTGAGATGCATGGCGACAGCTTGTGCTTGTTGATCACCCTATACCCGGTGCTTCTCCCCCAGCCTTCCCTCATGCGGGATAAATAGAGAAGACACCAGACCCCGCCCGGCTCGCAGTCTCTTACAACTCCGCCTACCCTACCTATAAATATGGGAGGGTCAACAAAGTAATGTACCTGTCAGGATGGATCTCCTCGCTTACTTCGCCCGCGACCTCGACGATAACACAAAAAAGGCCCTCCTGAAGGGCCTGGGGGCAGAGGGCTTGGTGACCCTCGACTCAATGGCGCCCTACTTTGAATACTACCGCCAGGAGGTCAAGTCGTCTGTCATCTTCAGCCGCCCGCCCATCTACACCCACGAGGAAGCCCTGCAGATCTTTGAGCTGCTCAAAGCCAACGTCACCCAGCCCAAGTCGGCCATCCTGGCTCCCAACGGCGCTGCTGGCGCCCTTGACCTCGGTGTGCGCACCATGTTGGTGACGGCGTGTAGGACACCGGGAACCTTCGGCGGCGACGTATTCAACCCCGTGTGGAAGCCCGAGGAGACTCTGCTCACCTTCATTGACCGCGTGTACCCTCGGTGGCAAGCGCCCAACGATGACCGCCGCAACAACGTCATCGCCGTCACCAGCATGACCGCCCACGCGATGGCGACCAACGCCCGCATCCGCATTGAGTGGGCCGACCGGCTGACGGACCACTTGGAACTGCTCGTGGGCGCCGATTGGAAGACCGTCTACGTCTTCAGCTACCCCTGCTACCTCAAGATGTGTCTCAAGGCCCTGCAGGCCAGCAAGCCAGAGCTGGACCACGATACGGCCGAGGCCCTGGCCGTGTAAGAGACGTCGCCTTGTTCCTCTAACCTCTTCCACGCTGACCAGCCCAGGGGTTCTCTCCCGCCGGAATTGGTAATTGAAACGCTCAACACTTACAACCTGCTTTTCCCGGCCATAGACGGGGCCTCGGATGTCCTCCAGGACGCCGCGAAGAGAGATGCCGTTTTTTCTGAGGGTTTCGCAATCTTCTCCCAGAGGCACGAGGGCCCCCGTGACGCCCGGAAACCCGAAAACATCGCCGACTTGTACGAGAAATTCCCCCACTGGGGAGAGCGATTAGAGCTCCTGTGGAAGGAGATCGAAAACCCAACGGCAGTCACGCGCATCGAGCGCTGGTCCGATAGGCGCAAGAGCGCGCGGTGGAACACCTGGTGGGTTGTCGTGGGACTATTTTTTGCCGTGTTCTTCGGCCTCACGACAACAGTCCTCGGCGCGTTGCAGGTCTGGATATCGTACTGCTCCTGGCTGGACGATCCCATGGTGGCTGGCTGCTCTGCCAAGTCGGCGGCGTCAAACGAGGAACCCTCAAGTCCAGTAATGCCAGGTCCGCCTTGATCTATAAATTCACTACCACGCCCTGGAAATGTTTCCAAGCATTAATCATGTCGGTGAGCTTACGCAAGGAAAACCCAAATACATACCAGAGCTCAGGGGTAAACACGACCCAGACCCCTAACCACTCCTATCATACCTCCCCTTGACCTTCGCCGTCGCAGTAACCGTGGACCCCAATCCCCACGGCACCGTCCCAGTACTCCGCGTCAACACAGTCGCCGTCTGCCCAGCATACGGTATAGGGGTCGCCCCAACCGCCACAGTCCAGCATTATTTTGGAGTTACAGGGATAGGGTTAACTGGGAATCTCGTCCGCTCTTCTATAGATGCTAGTGAGGCCCGGCTTAGTACATAGTTGGGTCGGTGACGGGCCGCGAATCCCCGGTGTTGTATGATAACATTACCTTGGTCTATAGATAGATAGCTATAGGAATGGATTATGGATGGCGATATGAAAGTTGTACTGAGCTTTTAGAAAGAGGCGGCCTCTTCGGACTGCCATTGTGGTCCCGCCGGACTGGACCACGTGACCCTCCACATACATAACCCCAACCCTCGCGCGCGCGCCTCAATCAGATCCATCAATTCAATTGAATTCAATCAAGATAGTCAAAATCTATCGCATTCGCATCGCTCAATTCTTTCGAAAACGCTGTCAAACACGCGGGAGGCCCCGCGGGAGCCGGGCGGGCAGGGGGGCACGCGCCGGGGAGGGCACAGTGGAGGGCGCATAGGAGGGAGAGTCAAGTCACATAACTGATAAAAAACATGATTCTATATATTTCGATTTTATTTCGTTTTTGAGCGATTCAGCCGCTTCTAGATTGATAGATTTGACTGCATTCTTGATTGAATTCAATTGAATTGATGGATCTGATTGAGGAAAGGGGGGGCGCGCGCGCGAGGGTTGGGGTTATGTATGTGGGGGGTCACGTGGTACAGTCCGGCGGGACCGCAATGGCAGTCCGAAGAGGCCGCCTCTTTATTCTTGCCCCTGCTACATCCTTGAGCTTTTTTTTATTCCCCTCCCTCACTTCAACGGCGGGGTGTTGTATTATCTTCTCTTCGTCTGTGGTTGTCTATCACCTAGAACACGTCCTTTGAGGTGCCGAGTCTTGTTGTTTACCCCTGTACCTATATTGACCTCAGACATATCTTTCTGTAATTATCGAGACGCTAGAATCGCGGGGTTCTAAAAACCGAAGATGCGCACTCTAATGCTGCCTGCCTTCCTCTGGCCAAAATAACCGATACACCAAAAACCGACTTTTAGTAGGCCCACCTGCAAGTCCCGTTCACAAACGCAGCACCTCCAAACAAGCTGTGTACAAACTACTCAACAAAATAAATAACTAAATGAGACTTTGAAAAAAAGAAGACAAAAAGTCAAGAACTTTAGTTATCCCACTTCGTTTCAAATTCGAGTTTGATTTGACCGAGAAATATCCCATCAAGATAGCTCTGTGCTTGAAGTATATCGGTGTTTTTGCCCAGGGGGAGGCTGGGCATTCAAACGAGGAACAGGCTTACGATCTTTTCCCCTATGCATCGAAACTAGATGCATAGTTAGAGGTGTTGTACATGTAACCATTGGGTCGAAATCATGCCACAAGGCTCACCAGCCATTCACACAGCCTAGGTACAGTACCCGCTACGTGGTGCAGATACTACCCAGCAGCCGACCGGCAACCAACTGGCCACCCCATGTGTTCCACAGTCCTGCGGTACAGCCTTTTATACCGTTTTCTCCCACGGAGCACACTAACATCGGCTAAGTGGCACCCGTTTTTGGATTCCCCTCTCCCTCACACCACGCCTACATTTCCGACGACACCCTGGGACAGGCCGGGTTGAATGGAGAACAAAGAAACCACGTGGTCACGTAGGTCTTCCATACCGTTTGCCAACAATCCCTACCACTACAATCATCTCGCCCGCTCTTCCATATTTCCTGGCGCTGCAATGACTTACGAGCACTCGCTGCTAGATGCCGCAAGCCCCGCTCTCGATGCCAAAAGTGCGGATCTCGATGAACCTGCCGAGCAAGCGATGGACCTCTTTCGATGGGTGGGACTACAACGGCATAAGAGAGCGCTTGCAAACTGCACTGGACAACATCGACAGGCCTGCGCTTCTGCGCCATGCTGAGCGTATCAAGGGGCAAAAGTTCATCATGAGCGAGCCATTCTTGGCCGGCCAGTATTGGATCTGTTTCGAGATGATTGCCGAGGATGGCAGCCTGGTCATTGCCCGGGTCCGCTTGCCCCGCCATCCCGATGTGCCGGCTACCGTCAAAGAGGAGGATGAAGCATATGGCATCACGTGCGAGATCGCTACAATGGAGTTCCTGAGGCAGAAGCTGTCTGCGATTTCTGTCCCTTGCCTATACGCATACGAGGGCCCCGGGTCTCAGCTCGCTGCTGATGTCGGGGTTGCATACATGCTTCTGGAGGTCTTCTATGGAAATACCTTGCAAGATGTTGAGTTCGATATTTGTAATTTGCCAGTAAGTCTCATACTATCTCAAGGGTCGATCTCACTCTTATTGCATCTTCTGATTTGTATTGTTCCGCGGCTGCAACTTGAATGGAATCCACTGACCTAATTCAGGTTGCAACACAAGAACACATCATGATGCAGTGGACAAGGGTTCAATCAGAACTGGCCACTCTTACCTCCCCTCAAATAGGCTCCGTCTCCTCGATTTCCCCGTCGGGAGAACCAGTTATAGGCCATCTAGCTACTTCTTCCAGTGTAGAGCTCAGGGATACGGGTCCATTCTCCAGAGCAGTTACATACTTCACTGCCGTTGCAAACCCCGCGGCCGGTGGGCTGGATTCATCGGTCAGGCTGGGTGCCCTAGTCTTTCGCGATATTCTGGACAAGACTACTCTGTTCGGAGACATGAGCACCGTTGAGCAATTCCCCCTCAACCACATGGATCTCGGCACTCAGAACATCCTCGTCGATGATACGTTCAATTTTGTTGCCATTATCGACTGGGAGTTCGCACAGACTGCTCCATGGCAAGTCAACCATTACCCTATGCCGTTTCCATTGCTGGGATTAGACACCGAGGATATTCTCAGAGATCCTAGTCATCTCGCCTACCGGAATGTGTTACGCCAAGACGTTTCTCGACGAATCTACCGTCAGAAGTTCCAAGAGGCTGAGAGGAAGTTTGAGGAGGAGGGCCGGCGTCTTCGAGGGTCCTTTGCAGACACGCTAAACAGTCCAGCATCAAGGATATATGCTTACTTCACTAGCCTGGGTCGTTTACCGCAGGCCGATAGGGGCCTACTCCGTGAGATGGTGCACTTTGCCTTCGGGTGGGGTGCAGACAAAGTGGAGCAGTATCTCTGGGAGCTAGAGCAGAGTGGCTACCTAGAGGTAGATAAGTTGGGGGGGACTGCATAACGATTGATACGAATGGGTTTATTATTTGAGCGAACGTGCGTCTCCTGTCTGCTTCTGTTAAACTTAGCTACCTCGAATGTGCATGCAAACAATCCTCCCACCTTCCTTGATCCACCAAGTCGGAGTGATAGCGACGCCGATGAGCCACGCAGGGGTGTTCGTATGGGCTACATACCTGGAGCTGAAAATCCTGCCCAAACGAATTCTTAGCACGCCCGTCCACGGGTGTTTCCATCCGCTTTTCCGGCTCGCGTCGCATCGGCCTTGGGCGGGAGCAGATCCGCAGATACGCAGCGGAAGTGTCAGGAACACCGGCAGGCAAGAGACCCAGAGCGGTGGCTGACTTCATAATGCAAGTGGTGCGCAGGATGTAACCATCGAATGGTTGCATTGTTGGTCTTTTGGGCTGTTGGCCGAGGTGGAACTACGCATACCTCTAACAGGAAGCTGGAACTGACAACCTAGGGAGCGGGAAGGGGGCTGGAACCGCATACCGTACTCCAAACCCGCCGTAGCAGGGCGATCCGCGTACAATATTGTCACGTAGAAGAATTAGACTCGGCAACCCTCTTGCCAGCTAGGCGCGCCTCGTAATGACCCCCTGACCTGATGCTTCACCGCAGCAGGTTTGGCGCACTAGCACCCGACCGCCTGGTGCTGCGACGAACACCATTGCGTTAATCCATTGCCCCATTGACTTTTGTAGGCTTGTTATCTTCGGCTCTTTTGGACAGGTGTATCGGTTGCTCGGCGAAGTTCAGCAACGTCAAGGCTTGGTCAGTAGCCCAGCTTCGACAGCGCCTCACAGGTCCCTCCCCGAAAGGCGGGCCGAACGGCATAAAAACTGCCGATGTGACGTTTATGGACGGACTGCGCCGTGCGTGCGGCACCGGGGCTGCATTCGATGAGTGGAAGAGCTAGCATTTTGGGTCTTTCCTGCGGCGGCGACTCTTACCCGAGTCCCCGAGGTGGGTCATCGATGATGAATGATTACGACCATCGCTCCAAGTACTACCGCACCACGGAAAGAAATCCTAGAATTGCTGAGGCGGGTCATCGATGATGAATAATTACGAACATCGCTCCACGTACTAGTCTACGTCGCGTACTACCGCACAACCGAGAGAAATCCTCCCAAGACCCCGCCCGGGCAACCCTCAATTCTCCCCACCGATGGCCCCATCCGCTCTGAAGCTTTCTGGGCCCTGGGAGGGGATGGAGGGGGGGGGGGGTTCCATGCTTCTTTTAGCGTACAGTGCACACTCGGTTAGCTCATGAGCCTTCCAACTGTACATAGCTGATTAAAATGATTGCGGTTGTGGTACACGAGCTCGCTACCTTGTAGCCTTACAAATATCCACCGAGAGGTGAGCTGGGGGCCAGGTGTAAAATAATTATATACTATAACTACCGTGGGGTGTCAAAAGTCTCCTTAATTTCTTCTCGAGCAATACTAGGGTTTTAGCCCAGTGAATGAAGTAATGTCCCTCTCCTCCTCCAACTAGCACTTTATTACTCTCAGTTGCTCAGCGCGCCCCCCGCAACAACACCAAACAATAATTACTGTTGAGACTTTTAAGAATATTTTCAGTCGCATCCCGCGCTTCCCACAAAATGGAATACCGTGCTTCCCACAAAATGACACCACAGGCTGAGAAGTGAAACAATATCGAGCCGTGAACTAAGCAGCGCCAGAAGCCACAGGCCCACAAGTGCGCAATAATTAGCAGCTGAATAACCCACTAGCAGACAAGAGCGCCAAGACTCGAGCGGACAACACGCTCGGATAGCGCGATTGGAGAATACATACATCTACATACATATGCATCGTGCCATTTATGACAGTCTCCATATCGATCCATCAGACGGCGAATTATAGTAGGATGCCACCCAATCTTGTTACGTCAAAATATCAGTTACATACAACCGCATTCATTATGACGAGGAAAGAGCTGAGCGATTGGTACATCTCGTACCATCTTCGCAAGCCTCACTTTGTAATGGTGACTCTCCTGATACTGTGGTTGGTCCATGTATACCTACCCAACCACCACGGACCATGCGTCGCGATGCCGCGGGCCGAGTTGGTCGGCCCGGGAATTGAATCTGTGTAACTTGGGGGGACCGGGGGGTAAATGAGGAGAATGAATTGAGAGGAAGAGAAACGACTGCTCTCGGTGCTCTGTGCCTTGTGTGTATAAATATCCCCTTCCTCCTCCCCTGAGTCGAACCATTCTTATCTCTCTACACAACAACAACCTTCATCAGCATACGGTGCTCACTCGACTATCGATAATTCCGCCCACTTTCTCCAAAATGGCCCCGATCCTCAACCGTAGCAACCTAGCCGCCATCAGCTTCGCCGACGGCAACGGCGACCACATCCGTATCTACTACCAAGATGCCGAGGGCTACATCAGGGAGACCTTTTACGACAACGGCCGCGGCTGGGCTCGGAGAGACGAGGACGTTATCGGCAAGGGCAAGCTCAACACGGGCATCGCCGCCATCACCTGGGACAAGGGCACGCAGGTATGAGGTACCCTCCCATTCCATTGACCGACAAGACGGACGAACGGACGGGTCCAAGCTCGTCTCCGTGCTGTTTGTGTTGACGAGCATTTCGTACGCTGACCGCTTTTATCTCCGGTTGCCCATAGGTCCGCGTCTACTACCTCTCGGAGGACAGCCACCTTGTCGAGGTAATCATCGAATCCCTATCCTTACTCTCTGTATCCTATCCCGTCACCAACCTTTCAACCGCTGATATACCATCCTCATTAGCGCTGTTACACCGGCGGCGGCGCTGGCGAGTGGTCCGACGGCTCCCTGACGAGAGCGAAGTTTCAGGCGGCCCCCTACTCACAGGTCGGCGCTGTGCCGTTCAGCCTCGGCAGTTACGATGTCCGTGTCTACTACCAGGACACTGAGAACAAAGTGAGGGAGGCGGTGCTCAACCCGGGCGCCGAGAGCTGGGCCAACGGCAACGCCAACCTGCCGACCGCCATCCCCGGCACGAGCATCTCAGCTGTGTCGTCCGACAACCGCCCGAACCAGCGAGTCTGGGTGTACTACCAGCAGGCCAACACAAGGCCCATCGAGTACCAGCTGAAGTCGGACGGCGGCTGGGTGGTTGGTAAGTCAAATGTGGAGAGGGTGTCGTGGCTCGCAGTGCCGCCATGAAACCATCGTCGTCTGCTGTTATTCTTCCCCCCTTTCTTTCCCCAATTCCTAACCCTGACGGCCTCGATATTCTGACGGCTTTACGTTTCTCAGGCGGTTACAACCCCACCGGCACCTTCGCCCCGGGCGCCTACATCTCGGCCGTCCACTGGGGCGACTACAACATCAACGTCTTTGCCGTCGACGACCGAAACACCCTCGTCAAGACGCCCTGGACCAAGGCCGCCTCGTGGCAAAGCACGGTCGCGCTCCAGACCGTCATCACTAGCGCACCTATCGCCTCGATCAAGGTCACGACACAGGCGACCTGGATCCGCGTCTACACCCAACCGTCTGGCCAGCTCATTAGCGAGCTGGGTTCCAACGACGACGGTGCATCGTTTATTACGATGCAATCCACAATCCCTGTTGACCGTTGACGGAGTAGCTAGGTACCGTAGGAAAAATGGGATTCACACTTCTGGAAATGCAAAAGCTGATGTCAACGTGACCGCGGCGGCTAACATGGTAAAACCCCTGGGTCCTGACTTCCAATTGGCCGGGCGAAGCCTAGCCCTTTATATGCAGACCCAGACCCTTGCGAAGAGTATTCTTGACAGTGAGGGTGATGGTGGCCAAGCTACCTAGTGATTGCGCGCGGATACCGCGGACAGGCAACCCGCGGCCAACCATCCATAAAACGGAAGCCTCGGCGGTAATATACCGTAGCGGGAAAATGCAGGAGGCAACTACGGTAGTTAGTTAGGTAGTGCCAAGTACCGTAGCACCCTCTGGTCAAAAAAAGCCGAACACTAAGGGAAGATAAGTCCGCGCAAACAAAAAAAGTAGAAAAACAACAAAAGAAGAAGAGATGGAGAAAAGTGATAAGAAGAATGGAAATAGAATAAAAGAGACGTAATAGAGTAAAAAGAGCTTCTTCATATTTTCGGATAACTTTTCTCTCCTTTCTGCAACTCGAGCTTCAACACTTGGAGTCCAGCTTTTTTTGCCCATGAGGTGCGTAGGTACCTAAGGTAGGTAGGTAGTTTTAACAAAGTACGGTTGCTTCATCGCCCTACAAATTTACCGTTTTAATTGGCCAAATCCGTAGCAAACTCCCGAGAGCATCGTTGCGGCAGTTATGGATTACAGAATATAACTCACCTCTAGTACCTAATACTCGGACGACTCTGTACCTACAACACTATCTTAGAGCAACCTGATTTATATATATCACCTGACATTCACAGTAGTTATGGGTCGAGTGCCTGGAGCGCTGGAAAACCTAGCAGTACGCCTAGGAGCGGACGACTCACAGGAATGCTACTAGAGTTTGGTTAGCGCCTGGAGGGACCGGACGAGCGGTTACTGTGTAGATTAGTAGCCCGGATGCATAATCTTCGTCGCGGTCGGAACAACTAATCATTGCAGATTGATTGGTCAAGTACCATCGCATCTCTCTCTTTTTTGGGAGGCTCGAGGTTCGTTCGACACATCCAGGGTTAGGGCTTCTTCACTGCGGGGTAATATTACACAGTATTGCTTGGTTGCCTTGGAGCCCGCTCAAGATTCGTCAGTTTGTAAACAGAGCGAGGCCCATCGAGCGCTATCGGAAGTGCCCCGCGGCCGCGCCTTGTGACAATCGACAAGATCTAGCAGCTGGCGATAGCCCCACAAACGACAGCATACTACTTACCTTTCTGCGAATTTGGAGTCATCGATGCGGTATGCGGTTTTCCCTGCTAACAGCCTGGACCTCACAAGAGGTAAACACTGACGGAATCAACAAACGTAGAAAACCGGGCTCCAGCTTCGCAATCCAACCCCAAAACAGTCTCGCCTCCGACGACAAACCAATATTCTCCCGGACGAACAAACCAAGTGACGGAAAAGCGAGCAATAGCAGACCACGGAAGTCTCGGGCAGAGTTGAGGCAGAGCTTCTACGATCTCATCCAGTCGACGACCATCACGTACTCGCCTTCGTCCACCCCGAAATCCTCAAACACTTCCTTTGTCGGCTTCGAGTCAGACAACATGGCGCGATTGCGGAAAGAATCGTTCAGCGATGACGACCTCGAGTACCTCAGCTCGCAGGCAACCAACATGTCGCTGGACCCTGCAGCTCAAACACCGCCGAAGCAGACCAGCAGACCGAGCCACAGTGTCGTTGACCTGACGGACAGCCCGATACCAACCATCCGTACCCCCGCCGCTGCAACGCCAACGCCGAGCTTTGGTCACCCTACGAAACTGGCCTCGCGGTTCGGCCAGCAAAAGGACAAGCCCAATCCCATGTTTATTCAGCGAAAGACCCGGCCCGAGTTTCATACCGACATGTATAGGAGTTCAGGTCCCTTGAAACCGAAGAACGAGGCCAAAAAGGCGCCAGCACTCCAAATGTTCAGCTCCCTGAGCGAAGATGCCCAGCCCGCGTACCAGTACACCCAGCCTGCTGGGTCATTTGGTGACAAGGTTTTCTACACGGACCCCACCAAGGCTGCGGCAGACCTAAAGGCTATGCTTGAGGGCAGCATGGAAGATGAAGACGAGGACGGCGAAGGAGCCAAGCCCGAGGGTGGCAAGCCTGGGGGTGACAAGCCAAAGAAAGAGACGATAGAGGATGGTACACATGAGGGCATCAAAGTCAAGCTCCTCCCTCACCAAGTAGAGGGAGTGCGATGGATGCGTGGGAGGGAGGTTGGAGCACAAAAGAAAGGAAAGGTGACGAATGGGGGGATCCTGGCCGATGATATGGGTCTCGGAAAAACGCTGCAGAGTATTTCCCTGATCGTCAGCAACACGATGCCTGGGCCCGACGAGAAAGGGTGGAAGAAACACTTTGATCAAGTGAAGAAGGCAACACTTGTGGTTGCGCCACTTGCCCTCATCCGCCAGTGGGAGGCCGAGATTAAAGAGAAAGTGACCAAGGACCACGAACTCCGGGTCTGCGTCCACCACGGGCCCCAGCGGACAAAAGACCCCAAGGTGTTGGGGAAGTACGACGTGGTCATCACCACTTATCAGATCTTGGTGTCTGAACACGGTAACAGCCATCCAGATCCCACAAAGTCGCCTCAGGCGGGGTGTTTTGGCATCCACTGGTTCCGGGTCATCCTGGACGAGGCCCATAGCATCAAGAACCGCAACGCCAAGGCGACCAAGGCATGCTGCGCTCTCCGCGCCGAGTACCGCTGGTGTCTTACCGGCACGCCGATGCAGAACAACCTCGACGAGCTCCAGTCACTCGTCCACTTCCTCCGGATATCACCGTACGACGACCTAGCTGAGTGGAGAGATAAAATTGATGGCCCACTGAAGAGCGGCAAAGGCCACATTGCCATTCAGCGGCTGCATTCCCTCCTCCAATGCTTCATGAAGCGGCGAACCAAGGATATCTTAAAGGAAGAAGGTGCCCTCGTGGCAGGCGGGAAGAAAGCGCTCGACGCGGCTGTGGCCAAGGCCAAAGAGGAAGGCCGGGATGAAACAGACGTACCGAAGCCCGCGTTCAAGGTCACGCAGCGCAAGGTGGTCACGGTCGAGACTGAGTTCTCGGAAGCCGAGCGCGAGTTCTACGACAAGCTGGAGGCGCGTGCCGACAAGAGTCTCGAGAAAATGATGAAGGGCAAGGTCAACTACGCCAACGCCCTCGTGCTGCTGCTGCGCCTGCGCCAGGCATGCAACCACCCGCGGCTGTCTGAGACGAAAGTCGAGAAGGACAGCGAGGCGCTGAATGGCGATGTCGCGCCGCCGCCGAAACCGAGCGCTGCAGACGATCTTGATGATTTGGCGGATGCCTTTGGCGGCATGGGCATCCAGACGAAGCAGTGCGATGTCTGCCTGACTGATCTCAGCAAGAAAGAGGTGACGGCCGGTTTTGTGCGCTGCACAGAGTGTGTCGAGAGCTTGCAGAAGGTCAACAATGAGAGTCCGAGCCGCAAGAAGCCGAAAAAGGAGAACAGGAGAGTCAGCGTGGTGGAGGAGGAGATTAAGATTGAGAAGATGGCTAAGCGGAAGCCCAAGGGCCGTAAGATCATCACCGATAGTGACGATGAAGAGGAAGAGATGGAAGGGAGTTGGCTGGTCGGTGAGGATGAGCGTGGCTCCTTACGCTTGGGTAAGGCCGGCGGCGAGGAAGATGAGAACGCAGAAGGTGGTGGCGAGGATATCGCCTCTGAGGATTCCGACCACTCCTCGGAGGAGGATGATGAGAGCCAACTTGATAGCTTCATTGTCAAGGATGAAGGGGGGCCAGAGGATGGCCTCTCCGGGTCAGGCTCCGAGACCGATTCAGACGACGAGACCTTTGTGTCGGTGTCTAAGCTGCGCTCACAGGTCGTCTCCGAGCCCGCCTCCTCCCAGGACATCGAGGCGGACTACTCGGGTATCTCCGAATCCGAACTCCTATCCGGCTCCGACTCCGATGACGATCTTCCCGTCAAACGCCGCAGCAGCTACCGCAACCAACGCAACGGCCCCAACCCCCCTCGACAAAACCTCGGCAGCAGCAGCAGCAGCAGCAACAGCGTCATGACCTCGGCCAAAATCCGCGAGCTCCTCTCCCTCCTCCGCAAAGAAGCCCCCTCCCACAAATTCATCGTCTTCTCCCAATTCACCTCCATGCTCGACCTCGTTGAGCCCTTCCTCCGCGCCCAGCCGGGCCTCAAAGCCGTGCGGTACGACGGCAAGATGGCCAACGACGCGCGCGAGGCCGCCCTCCGCGCCCTGCGCACCGACCCCCACACCCGCATCCTGCTGTGCTCCCTGAAATGCGGCTCCCTCGGGCTCAACCTCACCGCCGCCACGCGCGTCGTCATCGTCGAGCCCTTCTGGAACCCCTTCGTCGAGGAGCAGGCCATCGACCGCGTCCACCGCCTCACCCAGACGGTCGACGTCGTCGTCTACAAGCTCACCGTCGCCGACACCGTCGAGGCGCGCATCCTGGCCCTGCAGGAGAAGAAGCGCCTGCTGGCGCAGGCCACGATCGAGGGCGGCTCGCGCAAGGGCAAGGGCCAGCTGAAGCTGGGGCTGCAGGAGATCCTGGCGCTGTTCAAGCATGATGCGAGGGAGTCGTCGCTGGGGGAGGCGGCGGATGATCCGCATGGGCTGGGGAGGGAGAGGGTGGTGGTGGGGGATGTGGCGGGGATGGTGAGGCGGGGGAAGGGGCCGAGGAAGGAGCATGAGGTTTATGGGAGGCGGTGGTAGTGGGCTTAGTGGGTAGGTTTGGGGGTGTTTGTTGGTTTGGGATAGATAAGACAGAGGATTGGGATATATGGGTTGGGGAAAAGGGGTTGGATTGGGTGTTCTGGATGGGCTTATTGGCGGGTTTGGGGCCAGCCCGATGGGATATCAGCTGGTGTTTTCTTGTGTGCGTATTTTGTTTGGATGATGGCTTTCTCTATGATGGGGTGGCAGCGGCCACATGGGCACTGGACAGGGCGCTTTCTCGTGTGTATCCTACGCTTTCGTAGTTGATTGATCTTTACTCACTATTTCTGCATCATAATATGCTGGGGTCTGGGTTCACTTGCGTGAGGGACAACTTATGAGATATGTATGCCTTATGATTAAGAAATACCTAATAACCTATCCGCGCTACTGCGCAGGCGAATTTGTACAGTGTAAACGCCAATTCGTCCTAATATCCCAATAGCCCAAGAAACCCCGATCCACCGACCATCCATCAAATATCCCAAAATCTGTACCCTCCAGAAAAACGCCAAACAATGCGATGTGGTATCATAACGCCAATCTAAAGCTCACCGCCCCGTAACAACCCCCCATTTTAGGCCTCAGCCCATGAATAATGCCATCCCGGACGAGCAAGATCACTCAGTTTCAATACCGCCCGGAATCCTTCATATCCTGAGCCCGCGTCTGCCCCTTCACATAACCACTCAACCGCATCTCGTTATCACCGCCGTGGCCCGACATGCGCCGGTTGCCCGGGTGGTAGGGCGGCAGCGTGTGGTCGCCCGGCCGCATGCCGTCGGACACGAGGGCGTGGTCGGCGGACTGGTCCTCCTCGGAGAGCATGGGCATTCGTGGGAATGGCGCGGGGGGTTGGGGGTGGTCTCGGGAGGGGCTGCGTTGATGAGAGGCTTGCGGTTGGTGGCGCATGCCGTCCGATACGAGCGCTGCTTCGGCGCTGTCGTCGTCGTCGTCTAGGGGGACGGGGACGAAGCCTGGCCCCGGGTTGGCTGAGCGGGAGGAGGTGGGCGACGTGGGGGGCATGGGCCGTCTGGGGAGGGGCGGGGTTTGGCCGATGGGGCGGCGGGGGATCGGAGGGCGTCCGGGAGCGTCGGCGTGCGAGGCGGCTACCGAAGTCGCGGCTGTGAAGTTGCTCCGGAGAGATGTGTTACGCGTGAGGATGCCTTCGCTAGGGGGCGGCGGCAGGTTCAGGCGAGGCGACTCGTTTTGTAGAGATGGCGAGTCCATAAGCTTCAGATTGATGTCCTCGGCCCGCTCCAGCGATTCGAGCAGCTCGGTGACCTTGGTATTCCTTGTGTAGTACTTCAGTTCCAAGACGCGAATGATGGTTGCAGTGACGGTAAACATGTAAGTAAAGCTAAATCGTGGTCAGCAGGGCTTTGGCTCGGGAGGTCGGATGAGAACGGACACGAGAATATTCGCAATGGCAAAGTACGGATGTTCGAAGGCGCAGAGCTTGTCGAGCTCACCCAATTGCTCGAGGGTTCCATCGCTGAAGCCAATGGTATCGAACGGGGGCTCAGGGCGTATAGTCCAGGCGTCTTTCCGGGTCAGGCCACCGCAGTGGATCGGCAGCCCGCCCCGGCCGAGGACGCTTATGATGCCGAGCAGCACGGCAACTAATACGACGTCGCAAACGACAGAGGCGATGAGCCAGCGTGTCTTTTTGGATCGCCGGCCAGTTTGCTGAACGACGAGGGCTAGGATGGAGTAGCCGAGGAGGAGGCAGGCCTAGGATGGAGTCAGTTCGCTGGTGTGACGACGGATTGTCGAGGAATTGTAAGAATATACCATCATCTCAAGAACCATGATCTCCTTTGTCAGCCCGTGTGTAGAACCCTTGACGCGGACGGTCAGATAACCGTGTGAACCGACCGCGACCAACGAGCCCACAATCTGCGCGGAACGGGCGAAGGCCACCCATTGTGTCAAGTCCCAACCCATTGCTGAGTATGGACTGCTGCCAGCTTCCACTGGGAAGAGGCGCGAAGGAGTTTTAGGGTTAAAACTATTATTATCAATGGAGGATTGATACTAGCAGTCAATGAGCCCGCGGTGGAAGAAACATAAAAAAAAAAAAGGATCAAGGGGAAGATGACAGGACAGCGGCTGAGTGAGCAAACATGCAAACCCGTCGGGCCTCTTCGTCGGGGTATTTTCCCCTTCTGCAGGTGCAGAGCTGATAAGATGGGCGGGAGGCTGGGGCTGTGTCCCTGTGCCTCCCGACACGGGCGAGATCGCTTCCAAGCCGTTTCCCGTTTGGAGCGCACTGAGCGGTCTCCCACCAAAACGGGGGGCCAGCACGCCAGCCGGAGCACGGGGATAAGTGGGGATTGAACGGCGGCATCACGGCTTTTGGTTGGGTGTCAGATCCCCGGAGTTAGAGGAAGCCGTTACATAGAGAATAGAGAAAGAGAGGAGTTACACGGTGTGCCTGGCTCGGCGCCAAACTCATTTTGAATGGTCGCGAGAAGAGGAACTCCAAAACAGGGAAGAAACCGTGTTTCATGACATTTGCTCGAGATGGATTTCTTTTTCAGGGCAGAAATGGCAAAAATGGCACCTTCGAGGCACCCAGTTCTGCCCCACCTTCCGAACAAAGGACACGAGAGGAGAGAGGACGCGTCATCGGCACTTCCCGGGCAAATTGGCGTGACTTTTGGCGGCTGCCAGGGGGCACAGCCCCCGCCCCTGCCTAAAGACCGCCAGTGACCACTCACTGTCAACGACACAAATCGCGCAGTGATTGGCTGCCCGATCCAGGCCAGAGTGTCGGCCAAGCAGGAGCGGCTGAGAGAAGAGACTCTGGTGACTCTTAACACTGGCCAATCTGCCAATCTGCCAATCTGCTGAGTTCTCGGCCTGAGGCGCTGTATTTCCATCCACCCACCGAGCCACCCACCCAAGCACTGATTCGATTCTAGCCTCCACAGTGATTCGAGTTTCCGTGCTTTGAGGTTGGCTTTGGTGTTTGTCGCGCCACCCGCGCCGGCGTCCAAGATGCCCAGATCCAGATCCAGATCCAGATCCAGATGTACCCTCTTCTCCAGGCTTCGCCTCAGGTCTATCCAGGGCGACGACGACGAGGTTGCCGATGGCGCCAACGTTAATGAGAAATGCAGCCGGCGACCTCGGGACTGGCTTGCCCTCTTCTTGACGGTGCTCCGGTTTCTCCAGTTTGCCTATTTCGCCTTTGCATATTTCTCGCTCCACGGCTTCCAGAGATCGAGTTACTTCCGCGAGGATGGACCGTGGCAGCACTCGCCGCAGGAAATACGTCATGCGCAACGGATGATGCGCTGGGCTCGGATGCAGGTACGGTCGGACAACAGACAGGCGGTGTATTACAAGGCAGTACATGTCTGACTCGCCCCTCTAGGCTTCTATAAGCTTGATCTACCACGCCGGTGTCCTCATCGTCCCCTGGCTGCTCCGTCTCCTGAGGGCGACGAAGCGGCCCTTCACCGGTTTAGGTGCCGTCTTCGGCGACGGATGCGCCATGGTCGCCCTGCTCAACACGTTGTGCACCTTGGACACCGCCCACGAGGGCTATTGTCACAGCCCTCCCCCAGGAGGTGGTACGTTGTGCCGACCGCGTCTTGTCGGCGCTGCGCTGTTCCACTAACACCACTGCAGACTTCGACTTGCGCGATGTGATGAATCTTAGCTACGGTGGCCTTCATCACCACATGAGCCACCGTACAATCTGCCAATCTCTCGATGTGATTTTTGGGGTGGGAGGCCTCATCGTGTGCGTATCCCAACATCCTGCCTTTTAGTCTTATTGACTCATGTTTTGGTAGTCTTTCGCATCTTGTCACGGCTCTTGCCACCGCCTGGCGTGCAAAGCGATCGTTCCAAACCGTGATCTCCAAAGTCTTGCCGGCGGGTGACATGGAGCAGGGGGTGATTCAGGGTCCCGTGCGTGAAGGGCCTGTTAGCGGGTCAACGACGCCCCAACGACGACATTCGCCGCCGCCCTCCTATCACTCAGTCATCCCTGACCCAGCCCAGGATGGCCAAGACTACGCCGGCCGTGCGACACCGTCGCAAGAGCTGCGAAGCCGGGCCTCTGTGGAGACGACGTCGTCTCTTGGACTCGAGAGGTACGGATACCTCGTGTCGGATGGATGGCGTGCCCCGGAGCAGCCGCCCATGTACTCGAGCAGGCCACCAAGTCTACGTCAGGTTGTGAACTGAAATATGTCGTCGCCGGAGTTGGACTGTGCTAATTTTGGTGGTCGTTGTTGGAGAGGTCATTGGAAACCCCGCGTGATACCCGAGCTATATAGCTGTAATGATAATTTCTTTGTTGTCTTTGTGTCGGTGGTATGCAGCGCAGGGTCATGGAAGAAGGTAGGCTTGGAATGAAGCCAGATTAGTGTTGTCTGTATGTTGAACAAGAGTTATTCAAACACTGTGCTTTATGTACATGTATGTACATACATACATACATGGTGCGCACGTGATGTGGGCTGCGATACTTTGGCTACCATCGCTCGTGTCTTCATGACCCGTCGCCTCCCTCCAGAGCCTCCTCGGGCCATCGCAACTCCCACCCGGTCACCGTCTTGAGGATCTCCTCATCCCCCGGGTCCTCCTCAAACAGCGGCCGGTCCATCTTCTTCTCCAGCACCTTCTCCACCACCCACCCCTCCTCCCGCGCCACATCGAAGAAGGCCAGGTCCTTGTGCTGCAGCCACGGCCTGTAGCTCGTAAACACCACAAACGCCTTGCTCTCTCTGCTCTTCTTAAGCGTCTGCCGCACCGTGCGCAGCATATTCCTGTGCTCCGTGTGCCGGAACAACAGATCCGCCAGAATCAACACATCAAACCCCTCTTCCTCCCCCCTTCCCGCCTCCCCAAGATACCCCAACACCTTCCCCGGATCCGCCCCCCAAACCAACCCCTCCACCACAATCGGCAGCTCCTTTTCCTTCCCCTCCCCCTCCTCCTCCTCCTCCTCCCCCTCCCCAACATCCCCCCCTCCCGTTCTTGATCACCCACCCCCGGAATGAGCTCGCACCCCCTCACATTCCGCCACATCGTCTCGAGCAGCTCCGGGTCCGGGTAGTCGGTCACGACCACGCGGCGCGCGCCCAGCGCCGCCGCCACGATGGACGGCAGGCCCGCGCCCGCGCCCAGCTCGAGCACCGTGCGCCCCTGCACGAGCGACGGGTGCGTCTCGAAGTGCTGTGCCATGACGCGCGAGCCGTTCCAGAGGTGGTGGGCTTCGGTTGGTGATTCTTTGGGTGGGGAGGGGAGAAAGGGGGGGTTAGTGGGTGGTTTTTTGGTTTGGTTTGGGTTGGTTTGTTGGTGGGGGGTGGTGGTGGTGATGGTGGTGGTTGAGGGGAGGGGGAGAGGTGGTGATAGTGGCTGGTGGTAGGTAATAAGGGGGTTCGGGGGGTTGTTGTGAAGGGGAAGTCGGGAAAGGGATGGGGTTTAGGGGGTAACTGTTTATTTGGGCTATTTGGATTCACTTACGGCCGACTAGGTGCAGGGTGATGATGTCGCCCTTGGTGGTGGTGTAGGTTTGGGTGGTGGGGGGCGGGGTCGGGGGGTAATAATCTTCTGGGTCTTGGAAGAGGTTTATGTCGACGCTGTAGGCGTCTACGTCGGCTGCGGCCATTTTGGGGTGACTTTGGGCGGAATAGTATTGTTGATGAAAGGTATTATGTTGGTGTACAGATTAGGTGAATTGCGTGTGAGTGAGGAAAGGTATGAGAAGTGAGATGTGGGTTGAGGTGGAGCGGCTAAAATTTGTGGAGGGATTTTCACTGCACTGTAACACACTTAAACTTGACCTCTATACTTAGCTTCACTAGCACAAGGGTGGCATGATGAGATAAAAACACCAATCAAGGCTATCTAGCATGAAATGATAAACATATAGTTTTATCTAGAATATCAACCAACTGAAAATAAAGGGCATTCCCTAATGGTAACCGCCCAGCTCCGTCCTCCAACCCGCATACTTCTTCTGCACTCCCCTAACTAATTCACAATCTCCTCCCCCTATTACGCACCCTCTCCGGTATCTTACCCTCCACCACAACACTTTCCCCACCACCTTACCCACCACCACCGGCACCACCACCCTCACCCCCCCCAACCGCCCCCCCAAACCTCGCCCTCGCCAACGCCCTCAACCCCTCCACAACCCTCTCCTCCCTCTCCCTATACTCCCTCACCCTCTCCTCCCTCTCCACCCGCCTAGCCCGTTCCTCCTCCTCCCGTCTCGACACCCTCTCCCTCTTCCTCTCCGCCTGCCGAGTCACCATCTTCTTATACTCCTCCACCCCACCCCCGTCCCCCTCACCCATCAACTCCCCCTCCGCCATCCCCTCCCCGATACCCCCGTCGGCGTCCCTCTCGCGGAACCCCCGCATCTTGTCGTTCAGCGCGCGCTTGTTTTCCAGGCGCCGCTCGCGCGTGCCGGCGTCGGCGCGCGGCGCCACTTCGTCGAGGAGCGCTTTCTGTTCGCGGGTGTGCGCGCGCCGCGCCAGGCGGTGGGTGGTTAGCGCGGCGGCGCGGTCGGCGGCGCGGTCGAGGGCCAGGCGTTCGTCGCGGAGGGTGAGGTCGGTTAGGGTGGGGATGGAGGGGCCGGGGGGTTTTGTTGTGGATGAGCTGGTGGTGGTGGTGGTGGAGGAGGGGTGGTGGGAAGGGGGTGGTGGTGGTGGTGGTGGTTTTGTCCTGGGAGGGGCGGTGGGGGCGGGCCGTAGGTGTCGTCGTCGTCGTTGTCGTCTTCTTCTTCTTCTTCTTGATGATTGTCTTGGTGTCGAGGCCCGCTCTCCGGGTTAGCGGGAGAAAGGGAGCGGGTGAGGGTTTCCGGGGGGCCTGGTTGCTGCCCCATATCCTGGTACTCGCTGGCGGCGCGCTGAAAAACCTCGGGATCGTACCACCCCTCTGCAAGCTCCCCTCGGTTCCACTTCCCCAGGAAACTCTTCCAGCGGCCGCGGAGCTCGGTATCATCCAGCGAGCTGATGTCGATCTGCTTCTGCAGGTCGAGATAGTCGGCAAATAGCGGTTTGAAGGCGGCCAGGTCGCTGCGCGAGAGCTGGCGCGCATCGAAGGGCAGTTCCTTGCGGGAGGCTGCCGGCTCTGCCCACTCTCGCCTTGGTGAATGACCCCCCCGGCGGCGATGTGGATGTTCGTCTCGGTGACGGTGGCGGTGGCGGTGAGGTTGCGATGGCCTGTCGCTCTCTCGGTCCTTGCTGGGCAAATAGGGACGGCCCGCCTCCCGCTCCCTAGAATGATCGACCCGAGGCCGCTTTGAACTTCTCCCAAATTCCCTCGAGCCATCCTCTCCTTCCCTCCCCCGTTCCGGGTTCCCGCCACGGTCTCGCCAGCGATACTTCTCCTCGTCCGGGCCACTGGCGGATATGTTGCGGTCAAAACGCGGAGACCGCGACCGGGAAAGCGTCATCTCGTGATTTGACCTTGACCGGCTCCTCGACCGAGCTATGTACCGGGATCCGAGTCTGGAGGGTGATGCTGGCATGCCTCTGGTTGTGGGTGATTAACCACCCAATTGTGTTATGGTGTCGTTGTTTTTGTATGTGAATTGGTGATTCTCGGTTGAGTTTCCAAATAACGAAACAAGCCTCTTGAATGAGATCTTTTACTCAAAACGAAGAAATTTCTGAACGTGGCCTGGTGCACCCCAAACTCATATGTAGCTTGTATTTGTATCGAATCCCGTTTCTGATGTTGAGCCTTGTTAAGCTTGCACTGGCCAACGGAGAAGCAGCTGCCAATGTGGGGTGGGTCGTTGTTAGCGCAAGACACTGAGCGAACCTCCGTTAGTTACGCTCCGTTTTGATCGCGCGAACGGCCCAAGGCGAGCCAGGATTGCAAGGGTTTCGGATAACAGAGGGTTCATGGTTGAGTCCCAACGCAACAACATAAAGCACAGCATTCGCCTTTCATTAGGAATTGTACAAAGCACAAGAATTGTATTTTAGAGGCACCAAGTAGTGAGAGAAGATGATCATTCTTGAAGCGGCGTACTACCGCCGTATGGGTATCTCATATTCGCAATATAATAAACAAAGTGCCCGTAGGCAACCCCCGGGTAAGCTTGACAGAGAGGAAATAAGAATACATCTGTCTTCAACTCCGGATACAACACCATATGGATTCGGACATATAATCCACCCTTTCCGGCTTTTTTTTTTTTTCAACAGTCTTTCCACACTTCCGGCCGACATTACCCCTGGTTCAGCGGAATGTTATGAACCAGGCACCCCGGGCAATCACAGCTGTCGCCGCATGGACAAGACTCCAGGTGTCCGCCGCAGAGCCCAGAAATGGGCAAGTTGACAAAAAAGTAATCCATCGTCGACAGCGACTGTTCTTCCCGGGCAGGAGACCCCTCACTTGCCGCCGGCGTGGGTGCTTCCGTCGGAGATTCCTGGCCGGCCGTCACCGCGCCTCGTGTCTGACCCCCTGCTGGTTGATCCGCTCCGCCGGGGCTGCTGCCGTTGCTCCCGTTGTATGCGTTGTTGACGTATTGAAACATCTGGGGGTTGAAGGGGTGGGCTAGACACCCGACGCATTGGCAGCCCTCGCCGCAGTTGCATTGGTGGCTGGTGCCGTTATCAACCGCATCCCCTTTCGTAGTGGGCGACATGGGCGTGCCCAGCGGCACGCCCGTCTGCGAGACAACCTGCTGCCAGATGACAGGATCGATCGGGTGCTGCCATGAACCGTAGTCACCCGGGTATCGAAAGACGGTAGGATATGGAAAATGAGCCATGTATGGTTGGCTGTAGACCGGAACCGGCGCGGGAGGATTGTTTGGGGCTGGTGCTGGGGCTGACTTTTGTGTATTGCGGCCACAACAGCTGCCACCACCAGAGGTGGAACCGTTGGTCTTTGGGATCGGGATCACGGGTTGCGCCGGGCTGCCGAGTGGCGGCGGCGCGTGGTTGCCGTTCGTATAAGGAGAGGGTGGGACGCTGCCATTGGGAGACATGTAGAGCCCATTTTCCAATTTGATTCCATGTTGAAGTTGGGTAGGTTGGGGATACGGAAATCCCATCCCGTAGGGCATCGGCGATACGAAGTTAGGGTTCGGAGGAGATGGAAACGCGTTATCCGGCCCGGCCGGTCCTGCTCTCATCCCCGGCCTGAATCCAGTCAAGTCGGCGGGCGTACCGGGGAGGACTGGGCTGCCCGCGACAGCGATTCCGTTAGGAGCCCCATTCGTAGTCCCGTTGGTGACCCCGTTGCTACCCGCAGCCGCCATGAGATTGATTGATCTCGGATCCATCCTCTCCAGATTGGCGGGGTCGAAGGACTGCTTCCGGCCGTTGGCCTTGGTTCCGCCGTTCGGTTTCCCCACCCGAAATGCCGGTCGAGACGGGGACATAGGCGGTTCAACAGGCGAGTGATCCCTTTCGTGCTCCTCGGATTCCTTGTCGCCGTCAGGAGGACACCCGCACTTCTGCTTCTTCGGAATGGCCACCCGTACACCACCACAGGCACAAGGCCGCCCGGGCGGGCAGGGACAGGTGCTCAGCGGCCGGCCTGGTTTCCGCACAGGAACCATGACCCGCTCGTAGAAGTGATTGCATTTTGTCGAACGGTGGCCACGTATGCATGGCGCGCTGTAATGGCCAGGGAGTTAGCAAGCGTTGGGCCGTGACTTTGGTGTGTTTGCTCCGGCCCCTCCGGGGGAGATAATGGCACAACGCCACAATGGTGTGACATGAGAAACAACAGGAAAGAAACAAAGTAGAAATAAACTAGGACGGCCAAGGTAAACGAGGGGACACGTACCAGGCCATCTTCTGACCGTTTATCATAGGCATCTTGAGCGATGTAAAAGGCAACGCCTCAATTCCGTACCCGCTGGTGACGAATGGGGCGTTCCTGGTTTGTGACCCGGGACAGCCCGGTGGCCGGACCGAGCGCCGCGCAGCGCGTGGGAGCAGGGAAGACCGTAGACTGCGCTGATCTTCCCGCGGCGAAGAATAGCGAGTGTGCTGGATGCGCTGGATTGAGGCGAATCAGCACAGGCCCCGTTGCTGGGTGGGCGGTGTCGTTGTTCGAGATGGCCGGGCCGAGGCCGGATCAGTGAGCAAGTTGAGCAAGTTTCCAGGGAAGACCGTGCATGTGGCCCCGCGCGGACTTCAGGAGTCATGAACCCACGCGAGTGATGAGACGCGCTACAAAACAGACTCCCTGAGACCTTTGTTGGTAACGACCAGGAGCTTGTTGATCGCGGGCGAAGCCACTTTGCAGGACAGGGAGCCGATCTTCAGAGGAGAGACAGCCCGGCGGGCTCAAGCTACGCGCCGGCAACTCTGGGATAGGTGGATCGTTGGCTCGATCGAACCAGCCGTCCGCAAGTCGTAGGGAATGAGGATTTGATGAAAGAGCCCGTGAGTACCGATGGACGACGGCAGGTTTTGCTCGAGCTCGGTCAAGGTTCAATTCCTCGTCCGAAGTCAAGTAGCATCCGGCTAACATGCAAGAGAAGGCGAAGGTAGCCGGAGATCGGCCATTCCAAACCGGAGCCGTATTTTGCGGGAAGCGAGTCGGGACGGCGCAGAGGCTGAGAGGGCAAGATGCAGGACGCAAGCCGTCAACAACAACAATAGCCGGACCTGGCCGAGGTTTCACTCGATACCGAGATAAGATAGAAGCTGAGGTGAAAGCAATGGATCGGCTGGCAAGCCTCAATGGCGATGTGATGATGGGTGTGCCGCAACAATGTTGGCTCTCAGTTTTTCAGGGAGAGGCACGGGTGGAGAAGGGGGTTTGGTCACAACTGGAACAGAGATGTGCAGGCTGACGGCAGCAGCAGCCTGTTTGTGTGTGTTCCGTGTTCCTTCCCCGGCCGCCGCGGGGTTAGGTTGAGATTTGGAAGAGTGCGTGAGAATGAACCTTGCAGCACCTGCCTCGCAAGTGAGAGTGTGGTATGCGATGGGATGCGATGGGATGGCACCGCACCGACTGATGCTTCAAGGCCAGGGTCAAGGGTGCCTTCTTTCACTCTTTCCTGGTTCGTCCTCGAGATCAAATGCCCAGGCGTGCATGCAGGAGTGGGCAGGTGGGGCACTCGCGTTTGGCAGTCGGAGAAACTGAGCAAGTTTCTATTGGCTGGAAGAGACCGCTACAAGAAAATCGACCGAGTTCCCGGACTCATACCATGCTTGCCGCGCGGGATGTTGGCCGCTCTCAACCCGTGGCTGAAATGGGGGGTTAATCAGCAGCCAATTCTCATGTCATGTCACAAAGGGAGAACTCCATCAAGGTCTTCCTCAATCCCAGCTGAACAAATCAGAATCGTGCAGTATCCGGTACCTGTATGACACACCTCGGGAGGGACTCCATCCCGCTTTGCAATGCGCCACCCCATCACTGGTAGTAAGCTAGGGCGAGAGCTAGGACGTGACCGAGAGCACCTTGGGGGCCGGGATGTCTAGACAGGGCTGGAGCGTGGGAACAAAGGGCCTGGAGAGGCTAGAAAATGAGCTGGGCAGGACCTTCTCAAGACGGGGGGCTACAACGCCCCGTGTAATCCATGTATTTAGGTGTGTCATTGGAACGTCAACAACCTTCGAGCCGAGCCAGGTGAGTGCTTGCTTTGATTCCCAGGCCGACAGTGCCGACTCCCACTCCCAAAAGTCCCTGACAAGGTAGTATCCCCCGCCCCGGGCCCGTGGATTCCTGCAGCCGGACCAGTCCCTGGGAACTGTGCAGGACTCGGCATGGCCTTCGAGACCGAGGGGTGGGTGACATCGCCGACGCCAACGTCTTTGCCTCAACAGTCGCTTCTCAATCCGGGAAGATGGGCGTTCTGACAGGCGGAATCTTGGCAATTCAAATCTTAACTCCGCGGCTCGTCCTATGTGCCACCGTCTGAGTCGGAATCGGCAAACATGTCCATGGCACGCATCCGCTTCCTCCCGGGCGCCGGCTTCGTGCCCGACATTTGGAAGCCGCCAATCGGCTTGCCCTCCGGTCTGCTCGGGGTCGATTTTGCTGGTTCCGTCGAATCCTCCATTGTCACATCACCGCCCGCCGCCCCCACCTCAAAGCCGTCGTCTGGCTCGCCGTCGAGGTCGAGGTCGGAGAACGCATCGTCTAGGTCTGCTAGGTATTGCAGGCGAACGGGGTCCAGCTCTCCATCACCATCCTCCATATGCAGGATGTTCTCGACGTAATCCTCCGCCGCGTCCTGGTCAACAGCCGGCTTCGTCGATACCGGCAGGAAGCCGCTACCGTTGCCCCCTTCGGCGGGCGCTGCTTCCACCGTCTTCCACCGCCCGGCTTTGCGTTCTGTTTCGAGCGCGTCGGCCTGCTTTTTGAGGACGGGCGGGTTCTCGAAACTGCTGACAAAGGCCTCGTGGGTTTCGACGGGGAACACGCACCAGCCTTCCCACAGGCTTAAAACGAGCCCGACGCTGCGCTTCCACTTGTCGGCACGCAAACGGCCCCAGTTCAGCCTGTCCGCCATCAGTCCCAGCATCTCGAACGTCTTGCGACTCCGGAGTGCCGCCTCGAACAATTGTCGATAGCGCCAGGCATGGCGGATTCCGCTGGTGGATGAAGAGGACAGTATGTCGCTGACCACGTAGAGCCCTAGAAGCCGCGCTGCGCTCATGTCAGGTGCATCAGACGTAGCCTTGTCCTCCGGTGCTGGTGAGGCGTCGCCGGAGTCGTCTTCTCTACCCTCCCTTTCCTTCGCCCCTTGTTTGTAATCTGGGTTTGCCGATGTGTATGCAAAAGGGTGCTCAATATTAGAAATGATCATGTCGACGATCTCGTCGGCGCCGCGGCTGGCGTGGGTGATGG
Organism: Chaetomium cochliodes; assembly: GCA_023383405.1. Classification (NCBI taxonomy): domain Eukaryota; kingdom Fungi; phylum Ascomycota; class Sordariomycetes; order Sordariales; family Chaetomiaceae; genus Chaetomium; species Chaetomium cochliodes. The sequence continues at coordinate 1,286,255 of JAKWJL010000022.1, read as the reverse complement.
CAAATGCTGCGACTCTCGCAATATCCCCCTTCCGGATTTTAGATAGTGTTGTCGGGAGCCGGCCCAGCAGATGCGCCAGCTTCGTCTTCTCAATTGGATTCAGAAATGTGTCTTCTTGATCCGCGCCATCGCCTTGTCGAGCCTGTTCATCCTCAAACTCATCGTCTTCTGAAGAGTCGTAATCCGAGTCGGAGATGAACTCGTCGACGTCTGTCGTGTATTCGTATGCCAACCGACGTGCAGGCTTCTTCCACGCATGACTGTCCTCGAAAAGCGGAATGTATTCCAGTTTGCCCTTGGCGGATTGCGCACCTGTTACAACTTCCCACAACCGCCAGCGGTACCAAATCCCGCCCTCGCTGCGGGCATCCCATACCCACGCCCACTTTTCATCTCGCTGGACGTCCGGGCGGGACATGAGAAGAGCCTCAAACTCTGGGCCGTGTTCCAAGACGGACTCGACGACCTTGTGGATCATGCGGAGCTGTTTAATGTCTCGTGGCGCGCGGACCGGAACATGAAGAATGCCGGACCTGTTGAGCGGACCGCCCATGGGAGGGCCATATGACGAGGGTGGCGCATATGCCCGGCCGTGGCCCATCGGTTGGTGAGCGGGCCGGACCGGGGCCTCCTCAACCTTCCTCGCGCCAAATGGGTACGAGACTGTCGCGGATGAAGGCAGAGCGGCCAACCCAGACGAGATGGCGGCCGAGGAGAGATGTCGATGTAGGGTTAGGAAGAAGCCAAAGCCGAGGTAGCGGTTCTGTAGAGCGCTCACGGCATTGTCGATCTCTGTCGCTGGCGTCTCTTTGGACAAGGTGACGATGGCAGCAATGGATTTGCGTTCGGTACCGATAGGACCTGAAGGCGGCACGACCTTGACGTTCTCCACTGTTAAGTTGGCCGGAATGAGCGCCTTGATGACAGCGGGGGATGTACCAGGCGGCAAGTTTGCCAAACGTAGGGTCGGTTTTGATGTCGCCTTCTCCTCCGCCCGGTCACCAGCCGCGCCGTCCGTCTCGTCGTCACTGGCTTCGAATGCCTTGGAGACGGGCACAGTGGCCGAGTCCCTGTCCCTATCGTCGAACCCCAGCCTTCCGCGACCCTCGTCCGTGTCTCGCTGAAACCCTTCGTACGGCCTCTTCTTGGCAAAGGATGATGGCGGTGGTCCTAAGCTCCCCGGGCCGCTCTTCAGCGAACCACCGGAGGGGATGCCAAAGTGTCTCCTGCCAGTGCCTCCTCCAAACGGGGACCCGGCTCCAAACTGTGGCCTCTCGGGCGGGCCATGACCGAACCTCGAGGAAGGATGCCTAGATCCGCGGCCGGAGTCGTCCTCCTCGTCATGCGCAAAGCTCTTGACGAAATCCTCGTAGACGGCGGCGGTTTCTGCGGCCTCTCTTCGACGCTTCGCCTCGGCTTCAGCCTTTTGCTTTTCGAATGCCGATTGCTTGCTCGGTTTTTGCAGCTTCGCCTCGACGTTAGGGAATTCGGCAATCTTGTTCGACGACATGGTTAGCAGCACGAGTGTGTCGGCTACGCATGTTGGGGTGTGGTGACTTGCAGTGGGTGGGCTTGTTTGCTACCCCATGTTGCACGTTCGCGCTGTTGTTGAGGATCTGGGCTTGGGCAAACTGGTCTGTGCACCACGAACAGCGCTGACACCTTGACGGCCAGGGGCATATCTCAACAACTATTAAACTACTCCCGTTGTGATTTTTACTGCTCAACTTAAGTTGGAGGCTATTACATGTAAAAATACATGAATTTAGTAATCTGATGTGTTTACTTTTTACTTGATCCCTGCGTCTAAGAATTACGAAACAGAAAAGAGAGCGATTTCGGGACACCTACCACTGCCAGCTGTCGTCGGCCGAAAGCCACCCGCAAACTTCTGACGGCCCACTGTGCTGCAGTTGGAGATGATCTGTGTCACGCATGGTTGGTGGGGGGTTTTCGTTCATCACCGGACTCCGAACAGCGCCTCAAAAGAAGAGCGCGCCCTTTTCATGCTGGGAAATGGGTCCGTCTTTCTCTGAAACTTCCATCTTCTTTCATCATTACCGTCGGAGCCTGCAGCGGACAAATCAGTGTTTGCCGGGGAAGGCCGTTGCCAACGTGACATTCCGACATTCCGACATTCCCTTTGTTCAACAGCGCGACCCGACTGATCTGCCCATGGCTCCATTTCTCCATTTCGTGCTCCCCATCCTCCATTGACCATTCCCCAGTCTTGGAGCCATCGAGGCCCTTCCCCGCCTTGGGTTGTTTCCAGAAGCCGAGCCCCGAGATGTTTCCTCTGGGTTCTCTCCCTCGAAGCCGATGGGTTCCCCACAATGTTCGACCTCCTTATTTAAATGCCTAGACTCCTCCCTTCGGGGGTTGGGCATGTTCCGTACTGTCGAACCTGAGTAAGCGCCTGACAGAACCCCCCGAGTTGGAAGCAGAACGAATACGCAGTCGCACAAGTGAGCACACGGCACACACTTTCTCAGACATACGGGGCCATTTGCTACGGCCAGAGACCCAAACCCTTGGCCTGACCCAGTTGGATCGGCCTTTGCCGCTTCGCGTCTGAAACCTTGTTTAATTACGGAACTCAAATTGCCGTTCCGTTTCTCAAATGGCTACCGCGTCTTCTTCTTCCTCTCTTCCCTCCTCACAACCCTTCTCACCTCCGTCTTCCATTCTCATCATCGGTTCTGGCGTCTTTGGGCTCAGCACCGCCCTGGCCCTCGCTCGTCGCGATGTCTTCTCCCACTGCTCGATAACCGTCGTCGACAGGTCGGACCCTTCCCAGCCGGGGACATTTCCTTCCCCAGACGCCGCCAGCATCGACACCAGCCGGATTATTAGGGCCGACTATGCTGATCCAGCGTACACGGCGCTGTGTGACGAGGCCCAGGTGCAATGGCGCAAGCAGGACACGCCCGCTGACTTGGGAGCCCAAGGGCGCTACCACGAGACTGGGCTGCTGCTGGTTGGTGACGCTTCGCCGCCTGCGCCAGCAGCCGCCCCGGCGAGCGGGGGTCTGAAACCCAAGCTTACGGGCATGGACTATGCTCGTATGAGCTGGGCCAACGTCCTGTCTCTGGCGTCTAAAGACCCAGCTCTTGCCGCCCGAGTTCGGGAGCTGCCCAACCCCGACGCCATCCGCAAGGCGTTGGGAACGGGTGGCACTTCTGGATCATGGGGTTACATCAACAACAACAGCGGTTGGGGGAACGCCGCAACGTCGATGGCGTGGTTCTTCAACCAGGTTCAACAGACGGGTCGCGTGAACTTTGTTCCCGGAACGGTCGTCTCCCTGGAAAGGGTTGAAGATACCGTCACAGGCGCCAAGCTCTCCGACGGCCGCGTCCTGTCCGCCGATCTTGTTGTCGTCGCCGCGGGCGCATGGACCAGCGGCCTGGTTGACTTGGCCGGACAGACAGTCGCCACAGGCCAAGTACTCGCCTACATGGACATCACCGAGGAAGAACAAGAGAAACTGTCCAAGATGCCCGTTATCCTCAACCTCTCCACCGGCCTCTTCATCATCCCGCCCACCGACCGCGTCCTCAAGATCGCCCAGCACGCCTACGGCTACCTCAACCTGGTCACGCCCGCCAACCCACCCCTCCCTCTCTCCCCATCCCTCACCGCCCAAACCTCAACAACCCCCACCACAATCTCCCTCCCTCGAACAACCCTCACCTCCCCTCCCCTAACCACCATCCCCCCACCGCCGCCACCACCCTCCGCTCTGCCCTGCGAGAGATGATACCCTGGCCAGCCCTGCACGACCGGCCCTTCAGCAAGACACGCCTGTGCTGGTACGCCGACACGGCCGACGCCGATTTCCTGGTCGACTACCACCCTTCCTGGAAGGGGTTATTCGTGGCGACGGGGATAGCGGGCACGCGTTCAAGTTCCTGCCGGTGATTGGGGAGAAGGTGGTGGATTGTATTGTGGGGGAGAGGCCGGTGCAGTTTCGGGGGAAGTGGGATTGGAAGGCTACTACTGGCGCCGAGTCTGGTGTGGCTGCTGCTTTTACGGAGGATGGGACGCGGGGTGGTACGCCGGGGTTGGTGCTGGCGGAGGCGTTGGGTGAGGTGGTGGTACCTTCACTGTGAGGAGAGGAGAGGGGAGGGGACTACTGGAGATGGGCAGAAGGAGACACGGACTGAAGGCATCAGGTAAGCCATCACATCGCAGTTCCCATAACGCAAGCCAGGTTTTAATCAACTAGATGATGGTATTCGATGGCAGCAAAAACCACGACTGAAGAACGCCACGAGTCTCAACCCTGCCGCTAGGCCCAGCCATAAAGCCAAGCCTGGCGGCGATGAAGGAACGAAACTGTGCGATAGAGCAGTTAAGGCCTACGCCATCATCCGTCTCTGCCTGGGGATCGCGAAAGCTTTCCCCGCCTATGGCAGTTACCTCTGCTTGGGTTGTTCTTAATCCAGACAATACTTCGTGCCAAAACACCTGCTGCTGCCACTTATTGGTGCCGATGTCGAGCTTCAGGTAAGCTGAAATTGTGCCAACATCCCCCAATCTCGCGGCAAACGCGAGCAGTCGTGAGTGGCACGGCTGCTCACAAACGAGCATCATGCTTCTCTGGAGTAAACTCCCTCTCTCCCTCTGCCTCTCCATCCTTTCCTCAGAAACCTCTCTTTTTGGCTGCGGGACCCTAGATGGCGTCGACCGCAAACTCATTAGGGGACAGGCAGGGTGCAACGCCTGCCCGTCGTGCGCAATCTTTCTATGGGTAATGTACCCCGCGAGGGAGGGCGCCAGCTCCAAAACAACTCGGGGGTTCCGCGGTCATGACGAAAAGCGCGAAAACCCTGCTTTAATGGTCCGCCCCATTCCGTGAACGCCGATGCAATGCTGTGATGCGGAAAAAAAGAGTCGCAAAAAATTGATACAAATGACTGGCGCATCAGCCTCGTGGACTTCAGCACAGTCGAGCTTTTTGGTATGATTTTTGTCGTGAAATCATGGTCGATGGTGGCCGTTTTTAGTGTACAAGTCGTTGGCAGGCGGCGAAATAATTGTGATGCTGCCGGAAAACGAGATTTGCCAAGAGGATTGATCCCCTCATGCCGACCGAGTTGTTGCGCAGGGTTAAACCTTGCGGAAATCTGGCCATGTTTGTCAGCATCAAGATTAAAAGATTGAAAGGATCCGCAGATGATGTGGCAACGTACCTTGCAGCACAGGGTAGATCATCTCAAACGCCTGGTAGATCTCCTCGCGCACCTTGGCGCCGGTGAGGACGATCTTGCCGCTCACGAAGATGAGAAGAACGATCTTCGGTTTAATCATGCGGTAGATAAGGCCGGGGAACAGCTCGGGCTCGTAAGAGCTGAAGTTGTGATGCTTGGAAGCGAGACCTTCGAGACGGATCGGGAACTTGATGTCGCAAGAGCCGACAATGTTCTGGATCTTGAAGTCGGTGAACTTGGCGTTGAAGCCAAGCTTCTGGATGATGCGAGCGTACTTGCGCGACGCAAGCTTTGAGTCATCCTCCGACTTTGCGCCGGTCACGACCATCTTACCGCTGGCGAAGATAAGCGCAGTGGTCTTGGGCTCGCGAATGCGCATGATAACGGCAGCAAAACGCTTCGGGTTGTACTGTTTCTGGTCAGAACTGCTTGGCAAAAGACGGTTGAAGACAAAAACCGCGAGCGACGCTGTTTCTCACTCGAGAACAACGCGCCGGGTTCCTGACTCAACACGTACCTCCGCATTGCGGGCATGCAGCGCAATCGTCTTCAGGTCCAGACGGCAGTCCAAGTTCACCGTGGCAACGATGTTTCTGCGTGCGTTAGCCTGGAGTCTTGCGATGCAAACTACGAGAGGGTTTCCTACTGGAGCGTGGGAGTGATGCCACTCGGGCCCGCAGGACCAGCACCCGGCGTCGCAGCGGGGGTCGCGGGAGTCACCCCAGTACCGTTCGTGGCTTGAACGCCCTGCTGCTGAACACCGTTGGTCGCCACACCATTAGGTTGCGCCGCCGGGTTTGCGAACTCATTCGCGCCGCCGGGGAACGAAAGCGAGCCAGGCGCAGTGAACGCCTTGGCCTGCGCAGCGTTCGAAGGATGAGTCTGAATGGCCTCCATCTTGTGCGATGTAAACCAGGCGACTTGATTCGTATTTTTTTTGCTTGCTTGAGCGAACAAATCTACAGGGAAATAACGGGTTAGATGAGGCTTCAGAAATGACGCGCCAAATCGCAAGCTGTTAAATAGTTGCGAAAGAGGCGGCGCAATTTCCCGATTCTCGATGGGCAGTTGGTAGGATGGGGAGAGAACGGTAAACAAAGATTTATGGCCATTCTTCATGGTCCGTGCACCCATTGCAGCAATCACTGATTGCCCAAGGTGGTGAATGTGTGAATCGTGTGAAGATGTGTGATGTTTTCAAATGTGGAGTGGTGTTTAGGTACAGATGGGATGAGTCGGAGAAGGAGGGCCATACCAGAATGTGGGAGATGAACAAGTTAATGTGTCCCCCTAAACTGCTGTCCGTCGGCAAACACCCTCGAGGATGGTCGAGATGTCTCAATCAACGACCTCAGAAAGAATCTTCGCCGATGCGATGCTGCGCTTGAGTGCGACGGGCGATGGCTCGGAGCCAGAAGAAGCCTCGACGATGACGGGATGGAAGCGGGTTTCGGCACACGGTGCAGAGGCTGGCTTGCCCTCACTTCTTCAACTCACGGCAGGACGGTCTTCCTCTGGGAGAGGATAGCAAGGTGCACTGTGGCTTGTGCAAACGGATCTTCTTCTATTACCCTCGACGATTAAAGGGTCGATCGTGACAGACGGCGGTTTCCTTGGAGGTCAGAGGGCGTCACGAATGACGAAGTGACGGCAGGCCCTAGTCCAGAAACGAGGGAACGGTCGTCTGTCTCTGTATCGACAGATTAATCCTCGACTCTAAATGAATGAGAGGTTGCGCCCACACAGCGCAGGTAGCGGGAAAAAACCGTTGGATGTCTTGAAAATGACAAGCAACGGCCGACGTTAAGGTCGTTTTGTGGAAAGTGGAGTTTTTGTTGACGGTAGGGGGTGTGGGTCAAAAATGTGTGGCCGGAGGCAGGTAGCAACGGCCGGTTGGGGACTTCCGGGCGCGGGCGGAAAACAAATCGGGGGAGCTGCACCTACTTATAATTTTCGCGGGAATGACCAGTGGCGCCTCAGGCAACAACGCTAGCCTGGTGGCGGTGGATCCCTTGCTCTTTCATGTTCTGCGATTCTAGATGCGCCCAATCAGAGGCCGGCCGTGCAGGATTTTTTCTTTCCCTTGGCCAATAAGAACCCCGCATCTGCGCCTGCCTCCTGAACCCACCCCTGCGCACAGTGCCAATGTACTGGTACTTCGGCGCGGAGCAAACTGCCAGCTCGCCCTTTCGCATTCAGGCCGCTGGGATCTCCGACAACACCACCCAACCATGCGACTATTCGCCATCTCAACCAGAAACCCGTCACACACCGTTGCGACCTCCTGAAACGCACGGCTTTCTCCCCCCTATTTTCGTTTTATGCGCTGCTGTTTCTGCGACGCTTCCAAGAACCAAACGAAAACTCATCGTTTTTTTTTTTATTCTCGACAGTACGATCCTCACAAACACAACGAAACACGATTACCGACCGACCGTGCTTCATGCTGGCTTGCCGCTGTCTACATCATCGCCCTCTGTTGGTTCCTGCGCTCCAGGCTCGCTGTATTATGATCGCCACCTCTCGTCAAACACAACAAACTCGAATCCGAGACGTCCGGCGGCTTTCCCGAAGGTTCACTCGACATGAAGACGACGATAACAAAAAAAGAGACCTCGTTGTCTACCACTTTCAAAGGATGCAGCTGAATGTCGCAGCTGAAGCCTGCTAGGCTACGCCTTGTCGCGCGCCCTAAATCAACAGGCGAAACCAGTGTTGGCGCACACTCGCCTTTTTGCCGAGCAACGTTGGCGTTGCTGAGCAGTACTATGAACGACGACCTGTTTTCTCACCAAAACCACACAGGCTTCATGCTGTTATCCTGTCGCGACAGTGCTGTCCCGCTTGCGCCAGAGTGACGCGCGGCCTAGTTGCGGCGCGTCTGGCGGGCTCAGACAGCTAGCTGGTCGCCACACTGCATTCCGACGCCGCAACATCAAACCAACACCAAATACCGTTTTCGGAATACGACTATACTAAGGTATGGATGACATGCTTGCGGCAAATCTGCCGCGAATGAGTCGAAATTTCACGGCTTGGCTCTCGGTTTGAGTGCTGGCGCATATCGGCCGGCGCGTTGGGAAGGCCTGCCTTGGCTTCAACTCGTCTGAATGCCCAACCGCCATCAAACTGCTGTTGTACGCAGTAACACCCTGCAAAAGCAAGCAGCCAAGGATTGCCTTCACCCGATTCTGGCACTTCCGACATCACAAGGTAAGGTGTTCTCAGTCTTTCTAACGGCGCAAAGGAAAGCGTCCACTGCATTTGCGCACCCTCAACTCCCTCGTTGCCTCACGCCTTGGCACGAAAACAGAAATACCGAGCGCATTTCTGAGCCTTGGGTCTCTGGCATGTTGCGCCGTCTCAGTAACCGGGCACATGGCGACCGTGCCCGTGTTTAGGGGGTGGAAGGGCCTCGAGCGCCGCCCCCATGACGGAAGTATCTGTACTTGGGACGGGGCGGGAATGGGATGTGCCCCGTGCAGCTCTGTGGCCCGTGTGGCTTCAGGTTCGTCCAACCCGATGCATAACACTTCCCGTCCAACACCCAGCCTTGTCTCTATGAGTCATCTTCGACCCTCACACACAAATTCTTGTTTTGGGCAATGAAAGCATAAAGATGCCTCGCCGCCGGTAACCGCAAGGGCTTCGTGGAAGGCGAAGGTTGACATACCGCTCTCCTCCGTCGCAGGTTGCCGCGGCGCGGAGGGGAAAAGCGGGCACATGCGATTGCGCGATTGCCACCAGCGCCCGCCTGGGCTGGCTCGGCTGGGTTTGACGGTCGGCCGCTCCCTCCTGCCCACCTGCCCAACCGTGCCAACCCGCGCGCAACTCTGACGCCGAAGTTCGGTTGCGGCCGTGCCTCCTCCCGGAGGTGAGGAGGTTGCCGACCCAACCATGCACTCACGCGGCGGGGGTCCAACCAGTCTGGAACGAAAGCCGGAGAGATGCATAAAGTGCTGAAGTGCCGCGGCCCATGAGGCGCGGGGCATCCTAGCGCTTAAAACCTGCGGCTATGAATATCGCTTCCTGTCTGCGAAGGGAGAAAAAAACCGTGCAGAGTATCTATAACTGGAGATAAAGCAATCATATCTCAACAGAAAGGTTGAGTAGCCTTGATAAGGAACGACAGGAGGAAGTAAGCTCTTTCATCCCGCCCTCTCTCTCGGTGACCCCTCAGTCCTTCTCTGTCGCGAAGAGGGGAGATGACCGCGTTGGCGCATGGCGTGGCCTGATTGGTTCATGTGGCCTTTCTTTCATTTCCGCCCATCGGCGCGTCACTTGGACGCGCTCCTCTCGTGGCGATATCGCGATGGTCCAGCTGTTGCTCATATAATGATATTCAGGACTACAAAGTACTCTTCATCTCGTCGATAGGTGAATGGGTATCCCTCATTTTACGTCGCCCTCCTCCATCACAAACTACCCATCTCCCCACACCCCGCCGACAGCAAGTTGCTGCGCCGCGCTCTCCTTCCCCTCCATGGCTCAGCCCCATATCTGTGTCACCCCCTCGATGCATGTCGCAGGACAGCTTGCAACTTCACCCGTCCCTCTCTTATTCGGCGGAACATATCCGACAGCCTTGCTCAACAAACTTCGAACTTCTCTGTATTCAAATGCCATGTGCGTGGTGTGTGGGTGTGCCACATAACAATGCCCGCCAAAAAAGAATAACCCAACTGAACCCAACCCGAACGCAAACACATGCGCCCCAGTCAGTCCCGTCTAGCGCTACAACAAAACAACTGAGGATGCACCAAAACACCACACCACCGCACCCTCTCCTGCCTATCCATCGATGTATGCATGCATGGGGTTGGTACATGTAGAAAGATAAGAACAGCATCACATGGGATCATCACAACGCCCGGTTCAGGCTCGGGCTCACACTTAAGCAAGCCCAGGCTCAGACTCGAGCTCAAGCCCAGACTTAGGTCATGTAGTATTTGGGACCCTCGCCCCCCTGGGGAACCTGCCAGTTGATGTCCTGGTTGGGAGCCTTGATGTCGCACGTCTTGCAGTGGATGCAGCTAGGGAGGGTTCTGTTAGTGACCTATCCCCACCTGGCATCCATCAAAGGAACGGAGAGAGTGGGAAGAGAAAAGGGGGGAGAGTGAGCAAAACGGGCGGGCGGGCAAGGACAAAAACTCACTTCTGCGCGTTGATCTGGAACCGCACGCCCTCGGGCTTGGACGCATCCTCCACGTACTCGTACACCCCCGCCGGGCAGAACCGGTTCTCGACCCCCTTGAACGCGGGCCAGGTCTCGGCGGTGTGCTTGTCCCAGTCCTTGACCTGCAGATGCACGGGCTGGTCCTCCTCATGGTTGGTGCCCGTGCGCGAGACGCTGGTGAGGATGTCAAAGGTGACCTTGCCGTCGGGTTTGGGGTACTCGATCTTGAGGCAGGCGTCGGCCTTCTTGGTGGCGGCGTGGTCGGGCGCGCCGTGGCGCAGGGTCCAGGGGACACGGCCCTTGAGCACGAACGCCTCGAGCCCGGAGTACAGCATGCCGCCGTACAGGCCGAGCGGGGTGTGGAAGGAAGGGCGCATGTTGCGCACCTCCTTGAGCTCCTTCCAGATGGACGACTTGCGGAGGGACTCCTCGTACTCGTACAGGAAGACGGCGCCTGCGTCGGAGCTCTCCCGCAGCGCGTTCCAGGCGGCTTCCGCCGCGAGCATCCCCGACTTCATGGCGCTGTGCGTGCCCTTGATCTTGGGCACGTTGATCAGCCCGGCCGAGTCGCCGATCAGCGCGCCGCCGGGGAAGGCGACCTTGGGGATCGACTGGAAGCCGCCCTCGACGAGGGCCCGCGCGCCGTACGAGATGCACTTGCCGCCTTCGAGCACCTCGCGGTACAGTGGGTGCTGTTTCAGCTTTTGGAACTCGCCGTAGGGGGATAGCCACGGGTTGGGGTAGTCAAGCGCAACGACATGACCGATGCTGACGAGGTTGTCGCCGAAGTGGTACATCCATGCGCCGCCGTATGTGTCGTAGGGGAGGGGGAAACCCATCGAGTGGGTGACCTCGCCCTTCCGGAACTTCTCCGGCTGCACCTCCCACACCTCCTTGACGCCGAGCGCATACGTCTGGTGCTGGCTCTCGCGGCGCAGCTCAAACTTCTTGATGACCTGCTTGCTCAGACTCCCGTGGCAACCCTCGCCGAAGAGGGTGACGCGCGCGTGAAACTCCATGCCCCGTTCAAACGTATCCTTGGGCTTCCCGTTGCGCCCAATGCCCAGGTCGTTCGTCGCCACGCCCTTGACACTCCCATCCGACCCGAACAGCACCTCGCTAGCAGCAAACCCCGGGTATACCTCCACACCGACCTCCTCCGCGCGCTCGCCAAGCCATTTTGTGAATTCGTTCAAACTGAGGATGTAGTTCCCGTGGTTACTCATCTGCGGCGGTTTCGGCACGGGGATCGATGCCTTCTCGGTGAGGAAGCGCATGCGGTCCTTGGTCGCGGGGGTCGCGCCGGTGAAACGGTTCTCGTTCGCCTCGTCGAGCCAGTCCGGGATGAGCTCGTTGATCGCCGTCGGCTGGACCACGGCGCCAGACAGGACATGCGCGCCGAGCTCGCCGGCCTTCTCAAGCAGCAGCACCCTGAAGTCCTCATTGCCCGCCTCGTTGGCCAGCTGTTTCAGGCGGATGGCGGCCGAGAGGCCGGCGGGGCCGCCGCCGATGATGCAGACATCGACCTGGTCGCTCTCGCGGTCGATGGTGGCTGGGTCGAACGAGTCGTCGGCTTCGGCGTAGAGACGGGCCGGGGTGGTCGACAAACACCTCCTGGTCGTTTGCGCAGCAAGGGAGCTACCGCCGTACGTCGCGCGGACGCCAGGGCGCCGTAACCGGCCGGCAGTGGTTGAAGATAAGCTCCTAATTCCGCGTGTTTGTCGAAGCCAAGTTGTTGGCAGTGGCGAGGGGGCTGCCGCGGCCCTCCGGCAGAGGCTCGTTGTGAGGCGTGCAGAGGCCGACATCGTTGCTGCACGCCGAAAATGGAGGTGACTCGTAAAAAAAAGAGCAAGGGAATTGGCCGCCCCGCGATGGAGGGGGGTTGGAGTGTATGTCCCGTACGAATACACACAGCAATTTAGCAATCGGACTCACAGCCCTGACTGACTCACATAAATCCAATGGCGGGCTGAACAAACCCCATATGGAAACCTTCCTATTCTGCGCCAATTCCTCGGGTCTCTCTTTCAATGCTGTATGTAAATGACGTTTCCAAAGACAAGCGGCCAATTGACTTTTTGGCATTTGAAGATGTGTCTGTGCGCTCTCCGAAGCGGAGCTTTGAGCGCGAAACTTGGCCCCCGCTTACCCGAGGAAAGCCGAGCCAATTCGTGCGGTCTCTTGATTCCACCATGCTTTCCCGTCTTGTGACATCGCGGGCCGCCTGTCACCCATCTTGAGCCGAGCGGGTGAATAAGGGGCTGGTTTCGGCTATCCAATAGGACAATAGGGCAGCCGGCGGTACGAGGTCAAGGGCAGCGGGTGCGAGGTGCGAGGAGGAACAGCATGGAAAAGGAAACTTGTGAGAAAAGGCTCGCTTTCCTCATCCATTAGTTAATCCGTCACTCCACCTAGGACTTGGCTTGTCACCCCCCTATCCCAGCTCGAACTGGGCCAGTAACTGCTTGCTGTGCCGCCCCAGCTCATGGCCGCTTTTTGTTCTTCGATACATCCACAGACGTCGAGCCGGTGACGTTCTGCTCTGGGATCTGGTACTGCACATCTCTCTGCTGTCTCTTGACCATAGCCCAAAAGTCGTAGCTCTGGTCGTCCAACGCCATCTTCGCCTCCTTATGTCGCCTCTTCTTTTCCTCCCTCCTTATTCTCTTGGCCTCTTTCCTTGACGCCGGTTCCAGCCGTTCAGAATAGACGTTCTTAATCATCTTCCACGACGTCTTGATGCCCTTGTACGTCGCCTTGAAGGTGCCCTGCACGCGCCAACTGAAGGCCGCCACCAACGACACGACGATCAGCAGTATGGACGCCGGGAGGGAGATGGCGCCAATTTCTTTTAAGCTCGGGATATCCTCTTCTTGCCACTCGATTGTGTTCATACCAAACAACCCAGTGAAAAAGGTCAAGGGAAGGAAAATGACGGTAAACGTTGTGAAGATCATGACCGAGAGGTTCTGGCTCGATGCCAACTCGGCTTGTAGACGCGACCAGCGGACCTCGTCGACTTGGGCCTGACGCTGTACCATCTCTAGCATCTTCTCGTACTAAACAAATCCGTTAGTTCATGCCTCGCCGATGTCAACGCCTTTCAAGGGTCGACCTACGTCGTTTCTTGTGGTGTCTACCCTCTTCAGCATCTCAACAGTCTGCTGCTTGTAGTCGTCGAGGTATTCGAGCGCCTCCTCTAGATAGTCCTGCCCGTTTTTGGTGGTATCCTTGAAGTCCTTGCTCAGATAGATCTCCTTCATTTGGCGAATTGTCGAGTCTTGCATGTCGAACAGCTTTTGGAGCGTCGACAACTCATCTTCTAGGTCGCGCAGCTCCAGCAGGGCCGACGTGTTTTCCCTATTTTCACGCTCAGACCGTTCCAGTTCGCGCCTGTGTCGCTTCTTGATCGCGGTCGGACTCTCCCCTTCGGCGTCTGATTCATCCGACTCGTCATCGTCCGGTTCCATGTCTAGGGCATTGATCCGGAATTGCTTCATGTTGAGCGTCATCCGCTCAGCCTGTTGTATTCGTTAGCATCTACGTTCAAGTTTGGCACCGGGTAGTTCCAACATACCAGCATACCGATGGCCTCGTCAAAGACACGGAATATCTCAAGATCAGGGTGTGAGGATCGGTCAAGGAGAACAGTAACGGCGTGCCATACTATCAACGCCGCAAGGTCAAGGGTGTTCTCTGTCCTTCCTGTGAGATCGCCGTTGAGCTCGTTGTAGACGCTGCTCCGCAAGTCCGCCTGCTGGAAAAGGGTTCCTTCCGTGGGGTTAGACTCTCGCCTGGAGAAGAAAGTCACTAGAGTAGCTACCATAGGTCAGCATTGTGAGTTGCAGGTTCCAGGGAGCCGGACTTACTCATATCAATGGACCAGAGCCACAGCTGATCAACCATCAGAACATGGCCATCTTTGAGTTCGGTCCCTGGTTCCACGCCAAAATCGGCGTCCGTATCGTCGTATAGACTTGAAGAAGACTCCTTGCCCGAGGGCATAGAGCGCCCAGCCGATGACCGCGCAGAGCCCATGTTTGGCATATGTCTCCATGGCGCCGGTGTGTCCTTTTTGGTGAGTTTATACAGCATCTGATCATCATCTCGCGAATTGGTATCCCGGAGAGAGTGGTGGCCAAATTGGTCCAGGGTTCGACGGCAGTTCAGTGGCGGGTCGAAGCCGATGTACTCCCAAATAACCTTGAGTTCCAGAGACTCCTGCTCGACCCACCGAGGGACTGGCTTGGCTCGTCCATGCCACCGGCGCTTCGTGACCAACTTTCGGCGTCGGATCATGCTCTGGTATGTGTCGAAGTGGAGATAAGGGAGGTAGAGATAAAGACAGTTGGGCGTGATGCCCATGTTGACGGGGCCGAATAAAGGCGACGGGATCCGCGGCGAATTTAGGCGGTCCGCGGCAGAGAGATATTTGCATATCGCCTTGAGGTACGCTGGCTGAGTGTCTGAATTGCGGTTTTGAATCTGCTTGGACACCCAATTGTCATAGTCAAAAAGCCGCGAGAAATCCAGGCCTTGGGTTTTGCCTAGAGTTGCGAAGATTTCCTGCCCAGGATGGTTAGCATTTGGGCTGCATAGAACACTCTCGAAACCGAGTTATCATACCTTGACCCAGACTGGGTTGTTGAACGGCAGATGAACCCACACAAACTTCTTCAATGACGGGCTGGGCCGCGGGAAGCCGCCCGTAGCGGTAAGGCCATGGTGGTGCTTCATCAACGACTTTGCTTGCTGTTGAGCGAGCAAGTCGATGGTATGGGCGTCTTCCCCTGCAAAGTCGCCGCTAAAGGGCAGCGTCAGTGTTGGCTCCGACATGGTGGTGCTGACACTGGCGATGCTGTCCGGGCTCGGGGGGCGAAAAGATGGCTCTGACTGGACTGGCACCCTCAGCAGTGGTGGCCTCTCCGTCGGAGTTGTTATGACGATATTTGGCGACAAGGACGCTGTAGTGCTTTGCGATGCGTCGGTCGTCTGGCTGCGAAGGCCAAGGCCGGCCCCCTCTCTCTTCGGCTCGCTAGTCGATGGCTCTGCTTCAGAACGACCACTGACGCTGCGTTTGCTAGACCGTCTTTTGGGTCCTTTATGCAGCCGTTCTGCTAAGCAGCGGTCTGGCCCCTTTTTGATGAAATCCTTATAGGGATGCTTTGTAGAATACAGGCGGATCATGGAGCCAGTCTCCCCGCCCTGTAGTTGCCGAGGTGATGCCATCATGGCCTCCGGGTCCTCGTAGAACCCGATGACCTCGACCTTGACGAGTGACTTCAAATGCAGCGGCCTGTGGCGGTGGGCGAGGTTGAGCTGCGCTGCCTTTTTGATGGCCTGAGCAAAATCCGCAAGGTATGAATCCATGATGCGGGCATTGCTCGGCCCAAACGAAGCGAGGTGGGCGTGGTCACTGTCGACAGCGTATACGTCTTCCTGCCATACTTCAAGGAGTGCCGACTTGACCGATACCAGAGGGGCGCCGAACTGAACATCACTGGGAAAGCCAGCAGCAGAACCAGACAACGTGGACTCCTGGGTCTCGTAAAAGGACCAAAGACGAAACTCACTCGCCATGTCTACAAACTCGTCGTGTAATGCGACGAGGTCCAGGTTACGGACGTTGATTTCATCGGTTAGGGATCGCGGAAGAGTTCCTTGGAGATGAAGGAGGTCCTGGATGCTCTCCTTGAGGTTGGTCATGGACATGTAGCTAGATCCCTGATGCGGTGTGCCTTTTGCAGTCAGTCGATGCCCTCTCGCCTTTTGTGGTAGACTAGCTTACCAAAAAAGGTAACCCCGTGGCAGTTGTCTACTATCGCCTGGTACTGGTGGCTGTGGTTTGCTTTAACCAGCGCATATTTGACAACTAAGCCGCCAATGCTATGGCCGATGAAGAAAAGGGGGCGCGCAACCTAGCGAAATCAACATAATAATCCAACGGAACAGGAAAGCAAGGAAACCCACCGCCCCATCACGTATCCGTTCCACTTGGTCCAGCAAGTCTTTCGCCAAGGATTTCAGGGTCATACCGTCCTCCAACGCGCGATGTCGGTAGAGAGAAACCCGGGCGATGCTGGCAGCCATACGCAAATTCTTTGTTACCCAAGGGCCAGGTCTACGCGATGAGCTACGTGATCCCATCTCACCAGGGGCGCTGGCATCGCCGGACGTTTCATGGCCAAAAGTCCAAGTATTAATCGGATCAGCACCTGGACAGGGCACTGCGATGACATCGACCACCGTTTCATTATGACCAGAGCCACCCACATCGCCGTTGACATCCACGAACCCGGGGCCCGAGTCGGCGGGCAACGGATCAGGGGCAGGCTCACCACCTAGGCTCTCCCAAGCCTTGCCTTTCTGTTTCTCTGCCACAGCATCATCCCGAGGAGGCGTTGATGAGAAGTCTTTGACTTGGATGTGTGCAGCGGCGGCGGCACCAGATATGACTTCCGTAGTCTGGGGGTTGTCCGTTGGAACGAGGTCAGCCTCGTCGGTTGAGTTTTTGGAGTTGCCGTCTCTCTCCATCGATCCCGTTGGCCGCCTGAGCAGAAGTGACGCTGTTCAAGGCCGGCCGCCGTCGAAGGGCGAGTAGGTCTGGTTGCAGCCAAAAAAAAACTAAAAATCTTGGAGAGGAGGGAAGAAGAAAAGCGCTCAACCTGGACCCCGTGCCCTGAGCATTCCCGTGTTGCCAAGGTCACGCCCAAGAAGCGGGACGCGGCGAGACGCACGCGATTGATCCCATGCTGCGAGGGCCGAACCATCGTCCCGCAAGGCTCCTTTTTCCGCCCCCAGATTTGGAGATTATTCATGGGTCTTGGAGGCTGGGGTTGAGTTAGGGGGTTCTCAATTGGTTGCTGTGCGGGCCCTGAGGACAAGGATGGGGTGCGCTAAGATCAAACAAGCAGCAGTTGGATGCGAGCCTGCAGGCTGATCCAACACCATTCTCGGCGAAAGGCATCCAGCAATGTCGACCAGCCTAGTGTGTGCCTGGGATGAATTACGGGTCTTCCATGCGCTCGAGGCAAGCTTTTCTTGGATGTGGAGGGGGGGTTGATCGACCAGCTGACATGCTGTGACTTGCTTGGTTGTGTCAACAAAGTCGGGAAACAAAGAAAAAGGAGACAATACAGATTCTATTTGAGCTAAACCCCTGGTAACCGGTTGGTGAATCAACTTGAAAAAGGAGTAAGCAAGGCTGTTACGATACGTTGTAAATTTGGCAGCACTGACAAGTGCTCATTGACTTGTCCCATGATTTGGTGTGATGATTCAAGAAGTTTTAACCACTTTCAAAAAGGAAGGTCTTCAGAGGTGGTCATTGCTCGACAATGTGCACATTGGATGCACAAAAAGTTCAGACCGGGGTGACGAGCCAACCTTTCCAGATTGAAATCCCATCGATTGAGAGAATGCAGAACCTCCCTGAGAACCTCCACCATCAATAGGAAACTGCCTGATGGAAGTCACGAGTTGACTCAGCCAAGAATATGGATGGTCCGTGCGCATTCTCTCTCATGCCCCTCCCCTCACGCAAAGAGCGAACTCGACAAAATGGCACTGAAACTCAGCATTCACGCCTCGCACGGACCACAGCCCACCGAGCGGGCCAGCCTGGCGAGGAAGCTCCAGCGACCCATTTCTTTCCATCGACCTCAGACGGCGAAAAAAGCACTTCCTCACAGCCAAACCCAGACCACCAATTCATCAAAACCAGTGACTTCTCGACTGCTGCCGTCGAATACGGACTGACCGACAGCAACTGCCAGTCCATGTCGCATGTGCAACCCGCCGTCCCGATCAAGCGCACCGAAGTCGTCTCCCTCCCTCGCGACCAACCAAGTCGATCCGTCTCCCAGGCCTCGTCCACATTCCCGACCCATTAAAGAAAGAGGAAAGTGGCTCTGTCCGCCAGGGGATAGCAGTGTCACCCTTCCCTCCTTTGCCTCGCCCCCATAATCCATGGTCGCCCAACCCAGACCGGGAACCTTCTCGCCGAGCCCAGCAGCGCAGCCCATCTACACTGGCATCGCCAACTCCCCACATCATTCTCACGCCGCTGCGCTGAGTGCGGCTGCCAGCCCCAGTACCAGCAGCCCCACCGGCTCCAACTCCTTGACCAAGATCGCAGTCGCCCAGGTCTACCTGCTTCTGAGCACCATCAAGGAGGACAAGGAAGATCCTCACAAGTGGGAGTCGCAACTAGAGTCTCTGCGGAAGGTAATGCAAATTGTGGCATATGTCATGTGTCATGCGGCATCTGCCCTCATGTACCATTATCGGGTAGCCCCCGCCCGCCCGCCATATCTCAACTCGCTAACGTCATCCTTCTCCCATACTAGCTGCTCGATGAACACGGCATGGATGTGTTTACAAAATACTTCGCGCGACTGGTGGCCGCAAATGCCTCCCAGATATTCCCGAGCACCAGCAGGTCGGGGCAAGTAAACATGCAGGGGTCGAACCCGGGGAACCATCACATTCTGAAAGCCGAGATGCGAAAACTGTCGCGGGAATTTCCCCAGGCCAGGAAGATCGCAGAGTCTATCGAGACCGGCAGCGAGGATATATTCCGCGATTTCGACCTCTCCGGCTTCATGGAACATTTCCAACTAGATGCTTTGGGAAAGACAGTGCTGGCTCTCGCCTTCAAGCTCGGGCCTAGGTCCGATCTGAAGACCAAAGGTAAGCGGTCTCCAACCCTCCATTCGTGACGTGACCTCTTTGCGACCGTTCCTGACAAGTGGCCCTCTTCTTCCTCAGCCGATGCCATCCTATCGACGAACTTCCCGACCTTTGTTAATATTCTGAGCCGACCAACCGGTGACCCCGCTACTGACCTAGACCCCGATTTCGTCGCCGAGCTCGTCGACCGCTTCATCCAAGTCCACCCCCCGAACTTCAATGCCGCTGCGAAGCGGGAACTGGAACACAAGGTGCAACATAGATATGCCCAGTCTTCCGACGCGAAGCCCCCGCCGTCACAAGTGCTCGCCGCACTCGACCTCGTGCGCATGCTCGCCGACAAGCCGGTCAATGCTCTTGCCCTCTATATCCATCGCTCCGGCCTAGTATTCACCCTTGACGAAGAGACTTGCACGGGCTATCTCCAGAACCGGCCGACGAATGTCCATCTCAGCGAGGAACAGGTGTCCGTGTCGTTGATGTACACAACCATCAGCCAGACCCCGCGCCACAACCCTTCGGTCCTCGTCGCTTCCCTCAGGCGCATTCTACCCGACAGCTTTAGGTGGCAAGAGGTCGTGTCGTACTTCGACCATAGCGGGGCTCGGGTCACGTCGGCCCAATTCCTACGCCTGTACGACGCCCTGCTACCCATAGCACGGGAGGACAGCGATCGGTTCAACATCCAGCAACTGTGGGGTGGGGAATGGGAGAACCCTGAAACACAGCTCTCCTTCATTTGCGCTTTCGCATCCCTCAAACCGGAGCAGCTAGATGCAACGACCATCCCGGGGTTGAAGCCGACGTTCACCGTGCAAGAGTACGCACAGTCCCCTCTTCCGATACAAGAAACGGCAGCATACGCAGTCAAGCACCCGCTGGTCTCTGAGGCAGCCCTTTCCGCCGTGTTCAATGTTGCGCTCCACTCGATGCACGCTTCTCAGAGCATCGAAGCGAAGCGCCTCTTTCAAGACGTCGTTGTGCCGAATTTAGCCATCTTTGTTGTTTCGGCGTTCGGGGTGCCGAAGCCCTGGCCAAGCATGGCTGAAGATACGCTTGTTTCTCTCTTCGATAACTTCCTGACGAGATCGCCCGAAGCCGACTTTGTCATGGACAGCCTCTGGAGGAGAGACAAGGAATGGGTCAAGCAGCGGTTAATCGATGCGCACGCCTTGAAGCCCATCAGCCTCCCCCTCATATTTGAGCATGCGGTCCGTCAAAACTGGCTAGATGAGCTCGTCTATCTACCCATCGGTTTCGGGCTTGACTTGACTGCCTTGGCCCATGCTGAAGGGTACCTCGATCTACAACAGTGGGCGCGGAGGAACGCCGACAGGAGTCCCGAGATGGCCAGAGCTCTTCTCCAGTTTTTGGTGATCAAGGCAAACTTCGAGCTGCAATACCAGCGGCCCCCGGAAGGCCAACCGCCGGTCAAGGCGAGCACAACGTTGCAAGTCCGGACGGTCCATGCACTACTCCAGATCTTGGAGGAGTTCTTACCCAAGTCGCCGATGCAAGAGCTGATCGTGGTTCAACGGACCTGCATCACTGTGTATCCGCGGCTGATCAACTACGGGGAAGGCTTCGACGACATCATCGACGCCAACGGACGTGATGGGAACGCACTGCCGCTAGCCGCCAATGCCAAAATGGAAGAACATTACAAGAAGATGTACGGCGATGAGATTCAGGTCCGCAACGTCGTCGACATTTTAGAGCGGTACAAGCGGTCTCGCGACCCCTGGACCAGGACATATTCGCGTGCATGATACACGGCCTGTTCGACGAGTACGCGCATTATGTCGACTACCCGCTCGAAGCTCTTGCTACAACCGCAGTCCTGTTTGGCGGCATCATATCTCACAAGCTAATCTCGGATCTCCCGCTCCAGATTGGGTTAGGTATGATCCTCGAAGCGGTCCGAGACCACCACCCCGACGAGTCGATGTACAAGTTTGGCTTGCAGGCGCTCATGCAACTATTTGGCCGCCTGCGTGAGTGGCCGGGCTTTTGTGCGCAGCTTCTCCAAATCCCCGGCCTACAGGGGACTGAGGCGTGGAAGAAGGCAGAAGAAGTGGCCCAAGAGCATGACGAGGAGCTGGCCCGGACTCGCAACGGTACAAACCTGGCTAATTCAGGGGTCCTCCACCATGACAGCTTAACAAACGGCAACCTAGAGGACAGCATAGGGTCGGAACAGCACCCGCCACCTTTCGCCTCGGTCAACGTGGACCCGCCTCCGCTCGGTGTTGTCTACGAGGAGCCCAGTGAGGACGAGCAAGGGAAGATCCAGTTCGTGCTCAACAACTTGACCGATACCACTTTGCAGTCTATGTTCAAGGATATCCGCGAGATGCTGGAGGCAAGGCACCAGCAGTGGTTCGCCAGCCACTTGGTCGAAGAGCGGGCGAAGATGCAGCCAAACTACCATCACGTCTACCTAGAACTCGTCAAACAGTTCGAGGACAAGGCACTATGGGCAGAGGTCCAGCGAGAGACGTACATTAGCGTGTCGCGCATGTTGAACTCGGAGCTCACCATGCAGAATTCCACCGAACGGACGCACCTAAAGAACCTCGGAGGCTGGCTCGGGCTCTTGACTCTGGCGCGCGACAAACCAATCAAGCACAGGCATATAGCGTTCAAGCAGCTTCTCATTGAGGCGCATGATACCAAGCGCCTCATCGTCGTCATCCCTTTCGTGTGCAAGGTCCTGCTCCAGGGTGCCTCATCAAACGTCTTCAGACCACCCAATCCTTGGCTGATGGATATTATCCATCTCCTGATTGAGCTCTACCACAACGCCGAGCTAAAACTGAACCTCAAGTTCGAGATCGAGGTTCTTTGCAAGGGTCTCAACCTAGATCACAAAGCCATCGAGCCCTCCGGCGAGATCCTTAATAGGGCTCCCATTGAAGAGCTGGGCGAGATCCTCGGGCCGGAGGCCCTCGAGAACTTTGAAAGCCTCTCTCTCAATGGCATGCCCGGCGTCAACAGCTCCCTCTCGTCGCATCCCGCCTTCACCATACCCGATCTTGGCCCGAACCTGTCGATTCCTCAGACAGAGGTTGTCAGCGCTGCCAAGCTGCACGAAATCGTGCGACAGGCCTTGACGCGCGCGTTGCAGGATATTATCCAGCCCGTCGTCGATCGCTCAGTCACGATTGCGGCTATCTCGACGCATCAAATGGTCCGCAAGGACTTTGCCACTGAACCCGATGAGAACAAGGTACGGACATCGGCGATTAATATGGTCAAGTCGACCGCCGGTAGCCTGGCGCTCGTCACGTCCAAGGAGCCGTTGCGCGCAAACCTCGCCAATTACTTGCGTAACCTCTCCGCCGATCTACCCCAAGGGCTGCCCGAGGGCATCATCATGCTGTGTGTTAACTCCAACCTTGACCTGGCCTCGAGCATCATCGAGAAGTGCGCCGAGGAGCGTGCTATCCCGGAGATCGAAGACTTGATGGAAGGTGAACTTGAAGCGCGACGCCGCCACCGGCTTCAACGGCCCTCTGAGCCCTACGTCGACCACGGGTTGAGCCGCTGGGCAATGACTATCCCTCACCCCTTCAAACTACAGCCCAACCTCACTGGCCTCAATGCCGAGCAGATGGCCATCTACGACGATTTCGCCCGCCAGTCGAGGGCCATTCCTGCGGCGACGGGCCCCTCCCATGGGCCATCTACGTCAGATACCCGGTCTCTGGCGAACGAGGCCCTCGGTGATCAGTACAACGCCGTCAGCAATATGCCAACGCCCGCTGAGACACCATCTATGCCCCTTTTGGGAGTGCAGCTGCAACACTACCCCCAGACCCACGCTGGGCTCGCCAATGGTCGGCAAGCAGGAGGAATCAACCAGGTTGACTCTCGGAGCATTGCCGAAAGGGTCAACAAGCTACTAGAACAGCTGACAGCGGCCGCGACGAACACGACAGAAGATCATTTCGACGAACTTCCCCGGTCGCACCCAGTCCTGGACATCGTCGACGCCCTTGTTCAGCTCATCATCAAGACCCAGCAAACATCCGAGGAGTTTGCCGCCTATGCCGCGAATCAGATCTCTCAGCTCCTCTTCCGTCAACCCGAGGGTGACCTGCTCCTGGAGAGCTTAGTCCATGTTCTAGAAACCCTCCGAAAGATTGCCGGGCCCGTTATTAGCGAACAAATTCGCCAGTTATTCCATCAACAACCCGGGCAGTTTTTTCTCAACCTACCCCTAATTAACGCGTTGCTCCGGACCGACCTTATCGATTGGAGGAGCATCGACGCGGCGACAGCAAAGCTCCTGCAGCAGCGGAAGGAAGGGTCGTTGACGTTCCTAGAGCATATCCTAAACCTTACGCTCCTAACCGACACTCCGCTCGCTCTGTATGCTGACTTTGTGCGAAGTTTGGAGGAGGCATGGTCATGGATCACGGAGGAGCCAGAAGTTCCGGGCGGGGCACGTTTCAAGGCCAACGTGCTAGCACCACCGCCGGATCTCCCCGCCGACTTGAGTCAAGAGGAACTTGACACGATCAAGTTGGATCAGATGGACTACGTCTTTGAAGAATGGACTCATCTCTGCAACAACCGCTTTGCGACCGAGAAGTCCGCTTCTATATTCATCCAGCAAATGCGGTCGCGGGCTATTGTTAGCAAGACCGATGACTTCTTCCTCTTCACCCGCCAAGCCCTCGACAAGTCAGTTGAGCGGTTCGAGCAAGCCCTTTTGTCCGGAGGTGGCTTGACGGAAGGCTACCAGGCTATTGAGGCGCTGGTCAAGATGGTCATGATCTTCGTCAAGTCTCACCAGGACGACGGACAGTCGACGGGTGTGGCGTTCTTGGACTCGGTCTTGTCTCTCAGTGTGTTGGTGCTGAACAACCATCACGTCAAGCGGGGGGAGAACTTCAACCAACGGGTTTTCTTCCGGTTCTTCTCGCTCATTCTGCACGAGCTGGCGGATTTGGCCGGTCACTTCCCCGAGAACGACTACCACCAAACCATCCAAAAGTTTGCGGCGCGCCTGTACGATCTCCAACCAAACGTGTACCCGGGATTCGTCTTTGGGTGGACGGATCTGCTGACCCACCGCAACTTCATGCCCGTGATCCTACGTCTGCCTGATGGATCGGGCTGGGCACCATTCACAAAGTTGCTTACCCAGTTCTTTGTGTATGTGGGTAACCTGCTAAAGCCGCTCGCCGTTTCACCTCTGGCCAAAGGCATGTACCAAGGGGTGCTGAGGTTGCTGGGCATCCTCCATCACGATTTCCCCGAGTACCTGGCTGCCAACCACGTGGAGTTGTGTGAGAGCTTACCACCGCACACGACACAAATCGCCAACTTCATCCTTGCCGCCACCCCGGCCACGGTCAGCAAGCTGCCTGACCCCCTTCAACCGGGGCTCAAGGCGGACAGGCTTCCCGAGATGAGGGAGCCGTGTTTGACCTTGTTTGACTCGGCCGGCGTACTCCGCGACATTGGGCTGCTCAACATCCTGGAGCAGGCGTTGCAAAATGGCCCGTCGGAAGATGCGATTGCGCAGATCAGCCACGCCATCAACAAGGTCGAAAGGGAGGACTCGACGTTTGGTTTCGTCCCGATCCCAGTGAACCGGCGGGTGATCGACGCGGTGGTTGCGCAATTCGCTCAGTTTGCCGTCACCCGCGCGGGCACCAAGAGCGAGTCAACCGTCTTCGTGTCCGGTGCGTCCGACATCAAAACGCTGCACATGCTCATTAGTGAGGTGTCCCCTGAGACCAGATACTATCTTCTCAGCAGCATGGTGAACGAGCTGAGGTTCCCGAACGCGTCGACCAACTACTTCAGTCAAGCGCTACTCGAAATATTTGGGCAGGATATGTCAGACCCCGAGGAGACGGAAATCCGCGAGCAGATTGTGCGCATCCTGCTCGAGAGGATCGTTGGGTTCTGGCCCCATCCGTGGGGGTGATGGTCACCACGCTCGAACTGCTCAAGAATGAAAAGTACAACTTCTTTGAGCTGCAATTTATCAAATCAGAGCCAGAGGTATGTTCTTGTGTCTTGCTTTTCGTTGACTTGATGGCTAACCATAACGGAATAGGTTGCTCAGCGGTTCGCCGAGATCCTCCGCCCCGCATAGGCGGGAGCCGCAGTCAAAACATCACGACTGAGCGTCGGGATGGGTGTTCAAGATGAGCACGAAAATGTCCGGATATATGTTACTTCCAAGCCGGCGAGCATATGGGGAAGTACACAACAGTGGCTTGGCTGGGCAAAAGCACCCCCAAGTCCCCGAATGGCCCAAGGGGCGAAAGGGCCGTGGATATGAAACCGAATCCAACGACGGTCTATGTATTTATAGGAAGCCGCCTTGTTTTTAACGCGCGCCGCTTAGATGACGTATAGCATGGGAAGGCGTTACGGTGGTAGAAGGAAATGTGTACTCTTCGTTCTATGGATGTGTTTATGAAACAGGCTCAACTTCCAGATGATATGAACAAGTATTTTCTCCATAACAGACTTTACTTGTGGAGCGTGTTGTATGTGTAAGTGAAATAGTATGCTCGTTAGATTTCTGTATGCCGGTGTACGTATCATAATAACTACGAGTAAACCAGCAGTCGACGTTGGTTGGTCTGGTTGATACGCCATGTCCCCTCAGCTGAAACCTCTTCCCCGTTCCCAAGCCAGCCTCCTCTTTCTTTTTCTCCCCAGAAGCTGGCGCGCTAGTCACCCTGTCACCGTCTGTGCTTCTCCAAGCGGGGGACCAAGAAGCGATCCCCATCCCAGACGCCGATCACGCGTTCGCAGGATTTGGGGAGAGGGGAAGAGACGGCAATGACGTCGACAATTGATGAGACTTGGCTTGGGGACACACGGACGCAATAATTTGGTCGATTTCGAGGGAGGGGCATGAACGCTGTCGATCTTGTGTATCCTTGTTTGAGGGCACGGGTGGCTGGGGATTCTACTTGGGAGGGGGCGGGTTTGTTGTGCTTATTTATGTACGAGATGGGAGTTTCGAAACGATGTTTGGGCGTCTAAGTGGTGTGGTGTGAGGCATTATGTTGTTTGAATTTTACGTCGGGATACTAGCTTCAGCTGTGGTGACACAACATGGCCCAAAGTGCTGTGATTTAAAATTGAAATGTGATTGGGGTTTGTTTTTCTGCCGGGGCTGGTCAAGGGGTCAAGTTGGCATTCGTGAAGTTCAACATCATGCAGTCGTTCACCCACGTAGTATAGGAATGACAACTGACAGCCAGTTACAGACAGACGTATGTTGATCTGTAAAATATAGGTTTCATTACACATAGTTACGATACGATGCCTAAACATTGGGCACCAACCACCCGGATTTGTGAAAGTACATACAGTAACATACATATGCATTCTATAGTTGTCCGAGTTAATAATTTAATAATATGCGGGAGAATGTGGTCGAGGCAAGGGAGATGCCAGAGAGACAAAAAGGACGGGCTGCATGTAACAATGCCGTGGTGCTGTACGTAGTGTATGTATTCAAGCCCAACAAGGTCACACAGTCCCGATATTGATCGCTGACGGGGCAAACGAAAGATCGACGATTTGCTGCAGCCACCCGGTGAGACAAAACACGCCTCGTGTACCCCATGTCTAGGCTGGAATGATAGAGGGGTTTCGAGAGGGAGGCCCGGGAGAGACAAACATGCTGTTGCCCGCGACGAGGCACTTATTTGTTGCCGACTTTCAACCTGCGTTCCAGAGGAAGGAATGTGAGCGGGCGGTGAGTTCCAGGCAAAGTGCCGGCGGGATTTCGCTCTTTCTGCCTCTGCCTGCCGGGCCAACGGCGGGACAGAATGAAGGGTCCTGCGCCCAGAAAGGCACCCCAGAAAGGTCCGAGCGGGGACCTTCCCTGGGGAGTCGGCCGAAAGAAGCAATCGAACGCAATCGATCCCTCATGATTGGCTAACGGTAATCGACAGGATGAGGTAACTGCATCCGAACTAGTGCGGCGGGGAAGGGTGAACGCTGTCAGCATGGTGCAGCACACAGCAGTGGGGCCGTGGCAGTGGGTGGGCCGTGGCAGTGGGCCGTGGCAACGGCTCGACGGGAACCCCAAAACGACTGAGATGAGAGCGCGGCTAGGACAACAAAAAAGTTTATTTGCCTGGTCCGTTCGTTGGGTTGCCGACCGAGGTAACCTCGAATGCCCTCGCCGATATGCGGTAATTAGGACGCAAACTCTTCTGCTAAACACTTGATTCTTATTTCAGACTATGTTAGCGTATTCTATTTACTAGCAAGCGATGCGGGCTGCGAAGTGACGTGGAAATCCAACCGTTTTCTTTGTCGCGTGGTGTTTCTGGTGGTCAGGGAAACCAATCCGCTGCCGTTCTTGCTGGGGGAACCTGGGCGGTGAGAGGTTGGTGGGGAAGCTGCCTCGGGAAGGCGTTCGAGGGGCGAACGGGATGTCGAGGACGAATCCCGAAATCCACTTACTCTTCTCTCGGCTCGGAACTTGATTATGCGAGCCTCCTTGACTTCGAGAAGAGAGACCGAGGGCAGGAATGGCTGCAGCGATGCACCCCGGTGTTGCCTGTTTGATGTGATCTCTTACAAGTACATGGACTCATGGAGGGGTTTTTTTTTTGGAGGCGGGCATCGGTCATTGCGGGGGATGGCTGATGTCACCGACTGGCCACAGCGCCGCGCAGGAAAAAGCCAATCTGGCAAAAAAGACCATGGCGATGACGGCAAGCGGGAAACGCGTTCTTGCCGCCCATGTCTCGCTCTGACCCTTCTTGCAACGGAGTCGATTGGTTCTACTAACTCGTTATGGGACCAGAATCAGAACCTGTCGTGTGTCAACGGGAAAGTTATTGTGGGCCTGTGCGTGTGGGATGTCTCCGCTCAGCTGAGAGCCTCTCTTGCGACTCTTGCGACTCTCTTGCATGCAGTTGCAAGGTTTCTTCGCATGCCTGCTCCTCGCCTGCTGGTCAGTCAATCTCTGCATGGGGGTATCCAAGCTGTTGCAGCCACACACATCGGGAGGTTTACTCCAAAAAGTGGATTCATACCGCTTTTTCGGATGGTGAGCCCCTGCCATCCCTGCATGAAAAACGAGTTTTGAGTGGTTCCCGCCGCACCCGTCTGCAAGGCTTGGCAGCCTGGGCTCGGTTCATCGAAGTCGTCGCCCCTTCCATCATTCAAACAGTTCTGTGCCAACCAGGTGCCAACCCACCACCCCAAACGGTAAGCGTAAAAAAAAGTTACGGCTTTTCCCTGGCTCCTCCCTCCGTCCCTCCCCCATTTCCGAACCCTCCGTCCGTCTCGCTGTTGTTTTTTTTGATCTTGCCATCTTCCTTGCTTGGGCATTCTCTCTCAACACCTTCGATTGACTTTCGCTTTCCGTCTCGGGTCCTCCTGCGGAAAAAGGGTTGTGTTCTGCCGGACTGTTGGTGGTTTCACACGCGCGCCAGACGTGCATTGGTACTTTTTGTTCCCTGCTTAGACGTGCTCCTGGCGATCCAACAATCCGTCCGAGACCAGCCGCCGTGTATTGCATAGAGGGGAAATTCCGTGCTTCGTCGCAAGCCGCAAATCCGTCGCATCTTGTCTTGTTCTCTATTGCTTTTGCATCTTTGAGCAATCATGCGGCCGTATAATACACGCCACAAGACGCTGTCGCTGCATTCGCTGGGCATCCACGTTCCTGGGTCCCATGCTAGCCGCGCACCCGCAAACCGAGCGTCCTCGATGGCCTCGCCCGCCTCCCCCTCCAAAAACAGCCAGCCGCCAACAAAACGGCTAAAGCGCGCATACAGCGAGTCCTCGGATGACACGCCGCCCGTTCGCCGGTTGTCCAAGAAGCGCGACGATGCAGTCAAGTTCGATAACACACCGCCGCCATCACCGCCCACCAAACGCCGCCCCTCCATCGAGATGAGCGAAGACGAGGGCACGGGCCCAAAAACAATTGACATGGAGGGGATCAACGACGAAATTGTCGAGGCAGTCATTGTCCTGCTGCAAAATTCGGGCAACCGACCGCACTTGGTAAAAGAACTCGCCGCTGTCTTGATGCTGCAGCTCAAGATTGTCCAACAGTAAGTCTTACAGCTAGATTGGTTTTTTTTTTGGTGCATTGACGGCTAACACAACTCTCTGTAGATCTGCGAACCCATGCGCCATTGTCTCATCGCGACTAGCCTCCTACCTCAAGCGCTCGACTTGGTCGGCCCACTCCCCTTGCCCGCTAGCCAAAGAACTCGAGTCGGTTCATCCGCGCCGCACCTACTTTTACCTCACAACCTGCCCACATCTCCCGCTGCCAGACCCGTCTCAGGCGTCGTCGACGATGAGCTTTATCGCACACACTCGCAGCATCATCTCGCCGAGTCCGTCGAGTGCGCCGTCCATGACGGCCGACGAGTCCGACATGGAAAGGCGGCGCGAGCTTAGCCCAAGTCCTGAGGTCGACCTGTCAAGTCCAGAGTTCGATGACATGGACGACGACTCTGCCATGCCTGGCACACCCGTCGGATCTTTCTCCATGCGCGGCTTCTACATGCCGTCGCGCCCGGTACACAGCGCCTCCGCCCGCCACGGGCGCGCCGGGTCGCCGCCATTGGAGAAGGACGAGAAGGAGTTCACGCAGACGGCCGACGGTCTGCAAAAGAGGAAACTCAATGGCGACCTGTCGTCGTCGAGCAACGCGACGCCCGCTGACCAGACAGCGAGCATAATGGATCTCGAAAGGGACGAGAGCCCGCTGTTTGGGGTCATCGGCGGGTTTGCCGCGTCGCTTGTGTCCAGCCCGGCGATCCGGCCGTCGACCATGTCGCTTACTTTCGGGAGAAAGGATGGCGACGTCGACGGCTGGGCCAAGTTCGAGGGCATGCTGGAGTGGGACCGCAGCCCCGAGAACATTGAGCTCGAGGAGCTCGATGGGCTGCTGCTTGATTACTAAGCCGGGATCCAGTAAGGTGCCTATCTTGTCAGGACCCCTGGCGAGGTATGTGTCTGCTTCGCTTGGCTTTTGGGCCGACGAGGCGACCGACCCTTGTACGATCAAGAAGCTGGGCGGGTGGTTCCGCCAGCTTGTGATGCTGTTTTGCTGTTATGATTTTTTCTTGTTATTGTCTCTACTATTATTGTCGTGCGGGGTTATCTGCTTTCTGCTTGGTTTTCTGTTTTTTTTTTTTTTGTTTGGAGTTCATCGAGGCCAGGTCTTCCCATAGAAGAGGCTAGGTGCACGGCGTTTATGGCTGGCTTAGCTGATGTGGGTTGCGAATTGGCGTTCTGGAGGCCGGAGAGTCGGCAAAAGGGGTGGGCGGTGACTGCGTTGCTATTTTTTACGTTGCGATTTTTCTTGGTTCCTATCTCTCTTCCGATTTTTCTTTTACTCTCCTCGGTCGATGTTTTGGTAGAAAAAACAGGGGCTTGGGTGCGATGGGGTGGACCCCCGGGCTGGGAGAGGACGACAAAAATTCGGAGAAATGAAGATGAAAGAACGGACAAGAATGATGAAGGGCTCAGG
The DNA here is from genome assembly GCA_023383405.1 of Chaetomium cochliodes. NCBI lineage: Eukaryota > Fungi > Ascomycota > Sordariomycetes > Sordariales > Chaetomiaceae > Chaetomium > Chaetomium cochliodes. The sequence continues at coordinate 1,255,678 of JAKWJL010000022.1, read as the reverse complement.
GAGGCGGTGCCACGACCGGCCCGGGTCAAGGGGGGATTTGCCCTGTATCTGGATTGTCACCACGCCTAAACCCGTTCTGCGGTACGCACTCGGTACGGTTGGCTAGGGGTGATAACCTACACACCTAGAGAGACGGAGTGTCTTGGGTTTCTTTAAAGCTAGGAATGGCGCCAAGATGGACGGGATAGACAGAGCCTAGTTTGTTTGGACATGTCCGTGGGTGGAGCGTCGACTACAGGAGCCCCGAGGATGGGCAAGGTGGTGGTGTCGGAAGACAAAATACAATCAATCTCCCATTAATCGTCAAGATGGTTATTATTATCATGTCATCTTCAAAACTTCGGTGAATCCGTGTTACTCAACAGCGAGACTTGGCCAGGTATTGCATCGATTTATGTGGTATCGTACACCAAACGAGCCCAATTCATACAATGAGTAGTACACACCACCAGCCACGATACTTTACATTCAACCACTGCCCGGCGGCTTCCGATCAATATAACTCCAAGCCTGGGTATTAACCTTCAACTCGATCAGCAGGGTAGTACCAGCCTGGAACCACAACGGCCGCTCCAACCGGACCACCTCCAGGCCCGGAATCTCGTCGACCGCGTCCAGCACGAGCTTCTCGATGTCCCTGTTCCACCAGCACCCAAACTTGCGGAAGTGCTTGCCCGCCGACTTGTCCAGCCGCCCATTCATCCAGTCCGAGGTCCCCCGCCCGTGCTCCACCAGCAGGATCTGGCCCGTGTCCGGCCGCACCATGCCCGCCATGTTGGCTAGCAGTTTGGCCGGGTCGGCCACGCTGCACAACCCAAACGTCTGGATGATCGTGTCGTACTTGGTCGGCGTTTCCACCACTGTCCTCCCCCCTTCCCCTACCTCTGAACCTGCCGGCGCAGGCGGCGTGGGAGGCGCTGGCAGTCCCCTCAGCGCGTCCCCCAGCACCAGCCGCACGCGCCCGTCCAGCACATCCACCACGGGCAGGCCCTCGTCCGAGACCTCATCAACACGCAGCCGCGGCATATCCTCAACCCGGCGCCGGCGCATCAGCCGATCCAGCCCCGGCACCGCCCCACGGATGCGGTCGCGCGCAACACCCATCATGTCCGCGCTCACGTCCACGCCGGTGAAACTCAGCACCTCCCCGGGCAGGGCGCCGACGGCGGCGGCGGTGTCCCCGCCGCCCGGGCGCTGCTGTTGGTCGCGGATGGTGGGCCCGCCCAGGCGGTGCTGGTCGAGCAGGCGGGCGAGGCGTTCGCGGTCGCGGGCCGCGCGCGCCTCGCCCTCGTCCTGCGACCGCGCCACCACCTCGTCCCAGCCGTAGTAGGCCAGGTTGCGGCCCGTGCCGACGGCGATCTCGAGCACGTGCCCGCGCGCTTGCTGCGCGAGTTCCTTGCGCAGCCCGGTGATGCCCATCAGCCACTCGGGGGTGTTGAGGGATTTGTCGAAGGCTTGCGCCGTGATGTGGCCGGTGGTGGGCGTGCTGGTGTCGAGGTTGGCGGGCAGGCCGGTTGGGGGCGGTTGGGAGCTGTTGTTGTTGATGCCATGGGCGTTGGATTGGCAGGGGGAGCAGGGGGATAGGTTGTCTTCTTCGGATTTGTCTTTGAGGGTGGTGGTGATGACGAGGGAGACGTAGAGGCCTATTGCGAGGGCGGCGATGCCGGCGCCGAAGAGGGGCCACTTCTTTTCTTTAATGAGGACATCAAGGGTTTGAGGCTCGTTGGAGGCTCGGGGGGTGGAAGATGATCGAGGTGGAGGTGGGGGTGGTTCCTGTTTGGAAGTTTTTAGGGCCGGGGCGGGCCGCCTTGAGGGTTTTGGGGCGGCGAGTCTGGTTGAGAGAGTGAAGTTTCGGGAATATGAGTTAGAGTATGAGTTGATATGGGCCAGCAAAGCTGTGTGAGCTGTGCCCGCGGTGGTAATCGAAGGCGGGAGGCCATAGTGGCCGTTCCGTGGTATTGTTGTCTTGCAAAGATCGTCTACATATGTCACCTCCTCATCATGGCGCCAATTCGTGAGGTTGGATGAGTTTTGTTGCCGTGATATGGAACTTGTTTCTGTGTGAGTCGGCGTTGAAGTTCAAGCTTCAGTTTGAGCAAAGACCTGTTGGGCCAATCCTGGTCTCTTATTAGGATTACATAAGCCAATTTCAACTCCTTTCTAAGACGAGCAAGGATGCCATGGTTCGTCCCTAACTTGCCGGGTTGAACCTTCAACCTTCATCAACCTTCATCAACCTTCAATGACACAGGTTCAACTTCCGATCAAACTGGCCCTCGTATACATTGATCATCAAGGATGGCGACACAACAAGACTTGCAGGAGCTTCTGCGGCTCATTACGGTCGGACGGAAAACACCGATGATGCAGGCCATGGCCCAGATCAAAGCTCTCCAGGCTGCCGACCTGAGAAGGTAAGCAAATAATTCATGCTTCACATTCAGTGCATATCGGCCCAAAGGACGGGCCAGAGGTGGTAAAGCCGGTCTGCGCCTGCCTGCTCGTGCCTATGGATGTTCCCCGGCTCATGCTGCCCGCAGCATCAAGCAGATCGCCGAAGCTCCCCTCGAAACAGTGCAGTCGGCGATCAAGGACGAGAAGGGCGGCAGAGCACTGCAAAATGCTTGCAAGGCGGTACTCAAGCGTGGGCCATCCGTTGCGAACAAACGTGGAGCTCCGGACTCAGTCACACCGCAAACAAAACGGACCAAGACCAATCCATTCATGGCCGAGGCCGCGGATCTAACACCACAAGAGCTGGAGAAGTCGCTCGTGTTGCCATTGTGCTTGGACGAGGAACGCATCTCAAATTCAGTAATCGAGACGAATAGGGCACCGCTGGTCCTTGCGTTTGCCGTCGAGGTCCTGCGACATACCATGCCCGAACAACCACTATCCAGCCGGCTCAGCCTAGGCCAAGCAGTTGTCAGTGCAAATTCAAGATCAAAGGCCGTTAGTCTGGGTATGAATAAGGGGCCGAGTGCGGACGAGGAGGGATGGGGTGAGGGGCAGCCTCGGGTGAAGGTAATGGGAAGAGAAATTGCCGTGCTCAAGAGGGGGGGCTACGAATGGAAGGGGGAGGAGGTGGTGGGCGAACAAGATGGCAAGGCGGACACCAGCAAACTCAACAACGCAAGCAGTTCCGTCTCAGGGACACAGACTAAAACGGAAGAAACCACGCCTACCCAACCAGCCTCTAACAAACCACCCCCCAAACCAACATGGACCACCAGCCAGCCCATCACCCTCAAAGACTCCACCTTTGTCGCGCGCGCCATACACATGAGCGACCCCGCCCAGCGCAAGTCCCTCATCCAGGCCCTCCTCGCGGACGTCCCCCACCTCCAGACGGCTTCCCACAACGCGTGGGCCTACCGGCTTCGACCACCACGCGACGCCTTCTCGGCCATCAGCCGCGTGCACGAGGAGAGCTTCGACGACGGCGAGACGGGCTGCGGCGACCTGATGCTACGCGTCATGCGCGAGTCCGGGACTGCCGACACCCTCGTCGTCCTGACCCGCTGGTTCGGCGGCACCATGCTGGGGCCGGACCGCTGGCGGCTGATGCGCACCTGCGTCTCGGCTGCCCTGGGCGAGCGGCTGCGGAAGACCGGCGCGGAGGTCTCGCTGGGCGGGGAGGCGCTGTGGGGGTTGGATTTGGAGGCTACGCGGGCCGGGAAGACGGCTGTGGTCGGGGGATATGGCAGTGGCGTGAAGATGCATGCCGCTACGGGGGTCGTGGGCATGCAGATTTACCGGCCGGAGCAGGCGAGGGGGTATTTGCTGAAGAGTTTTGGGAGCGCCGCCGCCGTCGCTGCCCCGCAGCCACAGGGAGATGCTACGGGGAAGAGCCCGAAGAAGACCAAGACGCTGAAGGCGCTGGAGGCGGAGAAGGAGGAGAATCTGGGGCTTTTGCTTGGCGCGCTGAGGATTGTGTTCGACAGCTGGGCTAGCCACCTCGGCGCGGCTGAGCTGGACAGGCGGGCGTGGGGCTGGTGAGTTCAATTTCTAGGTTCTGGTTGTGGCGGCAGCCGTCGTGCTCGAACCTGTTGACTTCTACTGCCGAATTACACCCGACAGGTTCCAATTGGACATGAGCTGGCTAACGCTGTTGGACAGGTACATTGCGGTGAGGCCCGATGTGGAGAGCGGGACGGCGGGCTGGGGTGCGAAAGGGAAGATCAAGTTGAGCGACGTGTTGAAGTTAAAGAGGCCAGAGGCTAATTGAGTGAGTGAGCAACCTATCTTTCTTCCATCCACCCTCGCTTCCATAATAGGAATTGGGAATTAGTTGAGGGTTACAAAATGCAAATCCAGCAAAGCCAAAAGGCATTTAATGGATGTGGACTCGGAATCGTGATTCATTCCATCCTCCGAGCTCCCATCTTGGCTAAGGTGGATGACAACGCACTTGTGTCTTTTTCCATCCAAAACAGCGCTCATCCGATTCCCAGACACATGCAATTGGATTGGAATTGACTGGGAAAGAACCGGACCCGACTGGAAGTTGCATTGGCTTGTGGGTCTCAGATTTCGGCGCCAATGCAGCAGCGTCTCAGGCGTGCAGCGGTGCAGTGGTGCAGCGCCAATGCGGTTCCAGCTGCAGGCTGGCGGCAAGGCGTGTTGCCCCTAGCAACCGATCGCCCTATCCTCAGCAGGAGGAAGGTCAACAACCTGTTCGCTGCCCTGCATGTCCAGCTCGCTGTGCCACGTCGAAACTTTCCACAATTCACCCCGGAATTGCTGAATTGCTTTTCTTTACCTACACTCTTTAGCCGCATTTCTTGGTTGCCGGCGATTGCGATATTCCCAGACAATATCAGGACGCCTTTTTCGCCTTTTTTGCGCTTATGAGAGAGGCGGGTTTCTGTGTTTGACACCAGTACCTCTGTATTTCGCATTTCCATTTGGTCTGTGCCGTGGGAAGCAAACAATTTAGTCAATTCCCGGCTCCGCTCCTCAACTGCTCCGTAAGGCGTAATGCCGGCCACAATCTCCGACGCACCGGCCGTCGCCCTTTCCTGTACGTATGGAGGAGTTCGACATGGACGAAGTCATAACTTGTTCGATTAAATAGGTAACTAACACCTTGCCACAGTCGCCAACAACTTCTGGGGAAAGGACGATGCCGGTGTAACGCCCCTCCTGGAGCGCATGCACAATGCGAAACAGACATGTGACGAACTTCGCAACTTCTACGGCGGTGAGCTTTGTCTTGATTTTGCGCTTACCTTCAGAGTACTTGGAGGCGCATTCCCTGGGGTACATCGCTGACCATAGCCCCGGAACAGCACGCGCATCCATCGAGGACGAATATGCCCGGAAGCTCATGTCGCTGTCGCGCAAGGCGCTGGGGTCGCAGGAGACAGGCACCCTGAAGACGTCGCTTGATGTCATGCGCGGCGAGGTTGAGTTGATGGCCAAGCAGCACCAGCAGGTGGCTGCGCAGATGAAGAGCGAGCTGGAAGAACCGCTGGCCGCCTTCGCCGGCGCCATGAAGGAGCGGCGCAAGATCGTGCAGAACACGGTGGAGAAGCTGCTCAAGACTAAGGTGCAGCAGACGCAGCAAGTCAACAAGGTGCGTGAGAGTGAATGGTTAGATGACGTGCACCGGATGTGTTACTGACAGCCCTAGACACGCGACCGCTATGAGCAGGAATGTCTCAAAATCAAGGGCTATCTCGCTCAGGGTCACATGGTCATGGGCCAGGAAGAGAGGAAGAACAAGGCCAAGCTCGAGAAAACGCAGATCAGCTTGGCGACATCCAACACGGAGTACGAGGCCGCTGTCAAGGCCCTGGAAGAGACGACCGCCCGCTGGAATAGGGAATGGAAGGCGGCCGCCGACAAGTTCCAGGACCTGGAGGAGGAGCGTCTCGATTTCTCCAAGAGCAGTCTGTGGACCTTTGCCAACATCGCCTCGACCGTCTGTGTGAGCGATGATTCGTCGTGCGAGAAGATCCGGTTGTCGCTCGAGAAGATGGAGGTGGAGAAGGACATTTACACCTTCATCAAGGACAGGGGGACCGGCCAGGAGATCCCCGACCCGCCCAAGTACATCAACTTCTGCCGCGGGGACGTTGACGCGCAGTCGGAGGTGTCCGACGACGATAACTACTCGGTCGCGCAGTTCCCAAGGAGCATCAACCCGGCTTTCCGCTCATCATCGCCCCAGCCGTCCATGTTTGAGTCTCACCACGACCCTAACTCGGCGTTGGCTCGAGATCTTGGGCACGGCGATGCTCCGGTCCAACAGAGCCGAGAGGTTGCTGTGACACCCCAGAAGGTGCCGACAATTCCCCAACAACAAAACACCCAGCGGTCGAACGCCCAGGCGCCCAAGGGATACCAGCCGCCACAGGCCAGCAACGTGGACTATGACCCCAACGAGTTTGCGCCCGTCCCTCACGACCCGTATCCGATGGACGGCATGACCATGCTCTGCCGGCCAACCGCATCGGACTTGAGCACGGCACCGTCGACGTCATCTCCGCGCCCCTCTAGCAGAGGTTCGCACAGCGAGACGTCATTTTCTAGTCAAGAACCGCCAGCGCCCGCATCTCCTGTCAAGCAAGAGCAGCCCGCCGCCCCTGCTCCGGCATCTCCCGATAAGAAGGTTCTTAAGAAGAAGAGCGGCTTTTTCCAGAACCACAGCCCTTTCCGACGGAAGAGTACCAAGGAGGTGGCGCCGACGAGCCGGAACACGTGGAACCCGCCTGCTGCCAACAACAATCGGCCTCAACTTGCTGCTCCTCCCTCCAGAGAGAGCCAGAACCAGATTATCGGGCCGGAGCGGAGCGTCAGCCCGGATCCGATTGCCGCGAACGCGAGCCTTGCCCTCAATGTCGGACAGAACGTCTTTCCTGTGGAGACACCGGACCGTCGCAAGCAGGATGCCGCACCAGCCACTCCGGAAGATGATCCCATTGCCTTGGCCTTGGCCGAGCTGAAGGGCGTCACGGGCGGGAAGAACGGAGGGTCAAGGATGTCGGCAGACCATTACCATGGCATCGCGACACCCGCCCCTGGCGCTAACCCGTCGCGTTCTATGGTTCCAGGGAACAACAACAGCGTGGTAGCCGCCGGCATGCGCGGAACCCCACCGCCATCTTACGACCAGCAAACCCAAATCCAGCGCCTCGGCGTGCCTCCCCCAGCAGTGACCTCCAGGGCAATGAAGGAATCCTCCCAGAAATTCCAGCAACAAACCCGCAGCCTCTTCACCGCGTCCGACCGCCCCAGCTCCGGCGGCGGCAACGGCGGATACGGTAGCCGGCCCGGCACCGGCCGCAACAGCAGCAGCGACATCCCGCGCGCCGTGTCCCCTACACCGCAGCGCAGCGTCTCCCCGCGGCCCAGCTCTCGCGCGAGCCGGCACTACCCCGCCTCCCCCTCCCATCGCTCCGTCTCCCCAGCGCCCTACGCGGGCAGCCAGCGCGGCTCTGTCAGCCAGACGAGCATGTCGGCGAACAAGCGTGGGTCCGACGCCGCTTACTACGGCGGCAACAGCGGCAACAGTGGCAACAGCCACAACAACAGCTACAACAGCAACTCCTACAGCCACCGCGGCTCCGCAGCGAGCGCCGCCTCGCCCAACGAGATGGCCCGCGCCGCCAGCCCGGCCCCCTATTCCCCGCGCGCCTCCGCCGCCAGCCCCTCGCCCTACGGCAGCAGCGCCCGCCGCACGGCCACGAGCCCCGCCCCCACGGGCGCCTACAGCCCGCGCGGCTCCATGCAGGACCACAGCGCCAGCGGCGGGCACGGCTCTGCCCGTCCCGGCAGCAGCATGAGCATGGGCAGCCGGAGGGGGATGGACATGGCGGTGCAGCTCGCGCAGGTTCCGTCCGGCGGTGGTGGTGGCGGTGGGGGTGGTGGTGGGCAGGGGTATGGCCAGCAGCAGCGACAGGAGCAACAGAGACAGCAGCAGGAGCAGGATGATGGGTATGGCGGGTCGGTGCGCGGGCGGCATAACCGGTCCAACACGAGCATGAGCATGCGCGGGATGAGTCTGTATGAGGGCGCGGGGCCGGTCCAGCCGGCGGGCAGCTCGAGGGTCAGGAGTAAGAGTGTGGCGGCAGACCCGAATCGCTTTACGAGGGATGGGAGACCTATTTTGCATTTTGGTACGTCTTCTTCTTTTCTCTCGTCCTTTCATTTTCTTTTCTCCTTTTTCCGTCTCCCCGTTCCTTCCCTCCTTTCATCCCCCACCCCATCCCGCTCATTACAACCATCGGAAGAGAGAACGCAACATATAACTAACATTCAATACCAGCACGCGCACTGTACATGTACCAACCCGCGATACCCGAGGAGCTGGGGTTTGCCAAGGGCGACATGCTGGCCATCCTGCGGCACCAGGACGATGGCTGGTGGGAGGCCACCGTGCACGGCGGTGCCGGGCAGGTTGGGCTGGTCCCGAGCAACTATTTGCAGCCTTGCTAGGCCTTCCCTCCTCTAAGTTTTGTGGAGTGGAGGTGACGGTTCGGTGAGAGCAGCCAACGATACGTTATGTTGGACGGGCCGGGAGAGAGTTTGGTGATGTTTGGTGTTTTGAGCTGCTTTCAGGTTTGAGGGGAGAGCGAGAGTGCGAGAACATGTCTAGAGCATTCAGCGGGGAGTTTGGGGAGCGGTTGTTGAGTTGTGACCCAGGGGGTGCATTTAATCTTCTTCTGATGAGATGCCTTGTATGGATTTGATGTGGTTTCGGATATGAGTTTGGCTGTTAGCGTGTCATGTTAGCCTGTGTATTTATGAAGAAATTGAATGATTCCCGTGTTACAAAATACCTAAGGTACCTCTTTGAATCCTTGTTTCCGGACCGTGACAACCAACTTATTATTTACGGGAGATAGAGTGCTGCCGGTAGTTCTATAAAATGCCAAGACATGACATCAGGACGGACTGCGTGGCATGCCGGAGAGAGCTGAGAGGCATGTGCTGCAAGAGCTCCCCACTTTAACTTTCATCCCATCTTCATTCCAACCCCAAACAAAACGCATCGCATGGCTTCAATGCCTCATCCCTCGATTCCCAAAACTAGACATTCGTTCTTACGAGGCGAGGTTACTGCCATACATGAGGAGGGGCGTTGTTGATGAATGAAATGGTAAGCGGGTCATTTGCTCGACCCTAACCAAGACCCTTCACTTTAGCTAACCCAACATAATCTTAGGCACGGGCCCTGAGTGAAGCCAAGCAAGCAGTTGCAGATATCTCTTGGGGAGTGATAGCAATAGGGAAAAATGCCGTCCACGGAGTTGGCCGTCGCGTTCATGCTGTGGTTTCCTCTCCGTGGCTGCACAGGTTGGTGATAGGGACGACGCTGTTCGCCATCGCGGGCGTCCTGCTCTACGTCCCAGCAGCCCTCGGGTATTTCTTCTTGTACTACAAGTACCTTCCGACACTGGAAACATCCGTCCCGGTGCATTTGCAGTATGGGTACGTATACCTCTCGTCCTCATGGACTCCTCATAGGCCGTCGTTACTATGGGTGGTGCAGGCACTGACAGACAACAGCGTCGGCCCTAACCCCTTCGGCATCGCCTCCTTCAAGGCCATAGCCAACCGCCAGGCCTACGATATTACGGTCTCACTTACTCTCCCTCGCTCCCCGGCCAACCTCGACCGCGGCAACTTCATGCTCGCGCTACATCTCCTTTCCCCGGGCCCCACCGCCTCCGACACCGTCCCAATAATCACCACCTCCAAATCCGTCCCATACCTACTGCCCGCCCGGCCGCTCTCCGACGACCCCGCAACCGAACCACCCCCATCATCATCATCCTCCTCCTCCTCCTCCTCCTCCTCCTCCTCCTGGCACTCTCTCGACGCGCTCCTCCAACCCACCCGCCTCGACCTCCCGTCCTTCCTCGCCTCCCACACCATCGTGCACACCACCGCGCGGCCCGCCCTGATCCCTTACGTCGACCCGCTCGCCTCCCTGGCCTCGCGCATCCTCTTCCTCGGCTACCACCTGCTCGCCCCGCGCGGCGCCGCCGCCCTGCGCCTGTCGGTGCCCATGGCCGAGGGCTGGCGTTCTCGGTCCCGCGCCGCGACGCCGCCCGCGTGCTGCCGGATAGCCTGCTGCTGGAGGTCCAGGCCGGCCAGGGGATCCAGGTGTATGACGCGCGGGTCACGCTGGTGGCGAGGCTGCGTGGTCTGCAGGGGTTTATGTACCGCTGGCGGGTTACTGCGTTTGTGTTGTTTACGGCGGCGTTTTGGGGGGTGGAGATGGTGGCGATGGTGGTGGTGTTGGTTGTGGTGGGGGTTACGCTTGGGGGTAGGGGGAAGGAGGAGGAGGAGGGGAGTGATGGGGAGGAGGAGGAGGGTGTAGGGGAGGAGGAGGAGGATGAGGAGGAGGAGGAGGAGGAGGAGGATGAGGAGGGTGGAGAGGAGATTGGGGGTAGTGGTGGTAGCGGGGGTAGCGAGGACGACGAAGGGGAAGACTGGGGTTCTGAAGGGAGGACGGCCCTGATGGAGAAGGGAAAGGACGTAGTCAAGGACGAGGAGGGCCCTTTCAAGACCGAGGTTTCGTCCTCTTCTGCTCTGGCGATCAAGACGGAAGAGGAAGACACGGGGGAAATGGCAAACGTGCCCTCGTTCGGGACTGGGTCGAGTACCGAAGCGGATGATGAACACGAGGTGAAGCCGGAGGGGGGGCCTGAGCCAAGGGATTTGGATACTGGGACTGGTTCAAGTAGTAGCCAGGTGAGGGAAGGGACTGTGAGAAGGAGGAATCTGTTGTCGAGTGAGGACATTTCAGCACACGGGGATGGGGATTGATGGTGTTTAGGTGTTGTGTTCTATTAGGGGATGAGTGCCGGATCGAGTACCCAGATAATCAGCTAATAATAACATTCAAAGCAAGCCATGGCGAACTTTCTTTCTTTGGTCCTTTTACCCCGATTCCCAAGCCAACAATGCAAATGCTGAGTGCCATCAAACACCGGGTTTGTTGTCAACTACCTATCCGGCGGTGGCTTGCTGATGACGCCTGTCAGGCACCAGGAACGGGTGCTGCCAACTCATTCCAATGCCGCTGGGCACTGTGCTGGCTGGCGGCTTCTGCAAAACGCCCAAAGCGGGGCCATTTCAATGCCTCAACTCAACACTGCTCGGCAATCAAAAAAAGAAAGCTTCCAGCTTCCATCTCGAGGCTGCTGCCGGCCACCTGTGCTTGCCAGTGCCCGCCGCATGAAGGAGGCCCGTGCACACAGTGTCCACGCGTGCAGCAGCCAGCAGCAGCCAGCAGCAGCCCGGCCCCCGGCCCAGTGCAACCTCTCAGGTGCGTGTCAGGTCGCTCTGCTCCAATCGTCACCTCCACTCTCCGACTCACGGGCAGCACCATCATTTGCGACTTCAGCCTCAGATTCCGATTGACCTCCTCGCCAGTTTTCGCCAGTTCGACAGATACCCGAATGGCCAGCTGGGCAATTAGCTGGCTCATCTCGCCAACGCTACGGCGATCCAAATCAACTACCACAATCAGTTGGCCTTGACCGGCGTCAGGGCTGTTCCCCCCCCGGCCCGCCTGGCGGCGTTTGCACGGCCCAACCCCTCTAAATCCCCTACTGCCAACGCAGAAGCCCCAAGAACCCATCCAGCCCCTGCCCCATCTCGCCAGACCCATCTTCTGCCCACCCCGTGCAGCTTCCTACCACATTTTTGGGGACTTGGGACTCTGGGAGACGGCGAGCCACATTTTGCAACAAAACCGTTGTCAAGATACCCAAGTGCTCGGGTCGACCGGTGACTGGCGCAAAGGGCAAAGCAAAGCAAAGCTTCTGTTTTTGGTCGGCAACTCGTAAAGTCTCCTCTCTCGAAAACGGGTCGTCTGGACTTTGTCCACCTTCCCCCACCTCGGCACCTTTCTTTAGTTTTAGACCACCGGCCACATTCCTACCGACTTTTTACCCTCACCGCAAAGAGTAGCAACAACCTCCTCCTCCCAAAACACACCCCCGAAAAATACAAAACGATCCTTCCCCCGCCACCCGACAAAGCGCGGGGTAGTGCCTAGCCATCGCGCAGTTACCGACCGACAGTGGGGTTTGACCCTCCCGAGCAGCCAAACCCACCACCGCCCGTCATGCCCTGCTTCAAGGGCATCGCGGTGAGCATCCATGCCAATGGAATGCCGCTGCCGGAGCACGGCGTGCAGAAGCAATCTCGCGTCTCCCGGATCAACTCGTACATCCCCGTCCCGCAGCCGCAGCTCAGCGGCGACTCCAACAAGCCCGAACCCGCCAAGTTCGCTATATCTATTACTCTCCTGACTCCGGGCCTCACGATACCCTATTCGGCGTGCAAGGCAACGCCCGAAAACCCGAACCCGAAGCCCCAGCTCGTCGGCCCGCTGCCCTCGAGCACCGGAGAGCGCGGCAAGTTCCATGGCGTCGTCACGCCCTACATCCCCATGACCAACAGCGAGAACGAGACCATCGCTGCCTATATCTACTTCGATGGAAGAGGAAAGGAAGAGGTCGCTACCTTGCTGCGTCCTGGCGAGGAGACCTGGGTCAATAGTCGGTGGGTTCAAGTTCCCGACGCTGAGGGCGGTGGTCTCGCTGAGCGCGAGTTCCTTTTCCGCGAGGTCGGCCTGGAGCGGTGGCTCAATGGCCTCGACCTGAAGGGCCACGACGCCGCCGAGAAGTTGGAGCGCCGGAGACAAAAGTTCGAGAAGCGGAGGAGACGGCAAAAGCAGCAGTCCGAAGAGGGCATGGGCATGGACGTCGAGGGCTCCAGCAAACCGCGGGGCACTCTTCGGTATGGTGCCGACGAGCGCTCCCCCGTTGAAGCTGTCTTTGACGAGGATTCCATCTCGTCGTCTGACGATGACGAGCCGCCCGAGGCCACGGGCCAGATAAAGGTTGCCATGTTCCGCGTGATTGCTTCGGGCGAAATCAAGAAAGGGGAGTATTCACCCCAGTTCGACGCCCACGACGATTCATCCGAGGATGAGGGCAAAGGGGGTTCGAACGGGATCGACGCGGACGTCGAGCACACCACTAGCTTTGCGAAACCGAAGACGCTAGATCCCAAGACGATTAGCACTCAGACGGTGACGGGCATCGACGGGCCAGACAAGCCGTATGCGGTCTTTACTTTCTTTTACCGCGGTGAGCGTAAGTGTTTTCACCAAATAGAATTGTCAGTTTCCATTGTTTGCTGACATACACCCCAGGTCAGCTCCAAAAAATGGGTGTCATGGCGCCCCCGAAGCCGCAGACTACGTCCCCTGCTATGAAGCGGCGGTCCGGTCAGGTCGACTTCTCGAGCCTGGGGCCCCTCAAAACCAGCGGCACCGTGGGCTTCTCGGCGTTCCGAGATAGAGACAGTCAGCCGACGAGGAGTAGGAAGTCACGCAAGAGCAACGGGGCCGCCGAGAGCACGGCGATGGACGCCGATAGCGATGACGACGACGACGACGACAGCGCTGCGATCCTGAGCAAGATGGAGGACATTGACAGCAAGGATGACAAGTCCAAGCTCAGGCCCGACGATGCGCAGTTCTCTGGCGAGCTCGCTGACGGCGTGAATCGCATTCGGGTACGTCATTGATTTTCCACTGCCACTCATGTCCGTATGCAAAGCTAATATGTCTGTTGCTCCAGCTCAAGCGAGCCCACTCCGCCGACCCAGATAGCGCCTCGAGCCCTCGCAAATCTCCTAGTGCCGGCATTGCGACGCCGCCCGAAACGGTTGCTCCCGGCGGTCTCGCGCCTCTGGGCGGCGCGGCCGGTATCTTTGGCAAGAGCCTCACGGACGACAGCAACGTTGTCGGTAGTCCCCTCAAGAAGGCACGAGCTAGCCTGGGCGGTGCTGATGCGATTGGTGGAGGCGACTCGACAGGCGGAAGCTTCCCTCCCGCGCTCGGCGATATACTCGCCAAGGCTCAGGCTGCTCAGGCAAGCCAGGATCAAGAGCGGGCTGCGCCGCCGATGAAGATGGAGGAGGAGGAGCTGTAACACGGTTCCGGAAGCTTGGAGAAGTGTGAGCTAATACTTGCTTGTTTAACTGTTGGACTACCACGGCACGGACGCCACTCTGCGTCGGGATTCCGCAAGGGCAGCGCCTGGACATTCTGAACTAAATAAAGTTGTTCTTCTGCTTTTCTGCTGGAGAATTTTGGGGGTCGGTGAATGAGGGCTTGGGCAGGGGCAGGAGTCAAGGATGAAACCCCTCATCGGTTTTTATTACAAAGAAACATGTAGATCTCTGAGCTGCCTATCTACACGGGCTTGCCGTTTGTCCAAGGGCGATTGGGAGGAGCAGAGCGAAGGGGCATTACGGGGAGCATGATATGGTGGGCTCGGGAAAGTGGCGATTGCGATAGCAGCGTCTAGTGTAGTTCAGAAAAGAACCATCCCGGGGGTAGGGACTTTTTACGAAGTACTGTGTTGTTGATGCCGTTGAGGATGTGAACAGGTCTAAAAACACCGCCGAAGTCGGGGGATTGGGGTTTGGTTTTGTACACCGATTGCTTTTGGACACGATTGAAGATTACGACAAAGTTTTCCATTGGCTAAATCTAAGATATCTTGGAGGAAGCGAAGAAAAATAACGCTTGACTCGACTCCAGCCCAAGGCCTCGCGAGATACCTAGCCGGCCTTCACGGCCTGCCACACTCGCCGCCCAAGGTGGGACGAACCGACGCCCAATTCCACAGCCCAAGGCCAAAACCTGGTCACCTGTTCGATGGTTAGCCATCTGTGATACTCCAGATATCCGCTGAGTGGTTCAAAGAGTAGAATGCAAGGGTAAAAAGTCAGACTGTTGAGCTTGATATTTTGATTGATCAACATGGAAGATTCAGTTGGCCGTTCTTAATGGAAGATTGTGTCATCATTGCATGAGGGTGTTGAAGATGTGAAGAGAGGAGAGGAGATGTCTTACAGTTTGGTCAGTGAGGGAAAGGGATTGTTTGGAGCTGGCGTGGCCGGCACGAACCAGTCCTCGTAATCCCTTTTTGGGTAGGAAGAGAAAAAGAAGGATCGGTCGGATCCTGCAAACTTCAAATTTATTTGGTGTTCGCGTGCAGCCGAGAGGACCCACCCGAGCTTCCATGCCCAAGCACCAAGCACGCCAAGCATCTGCTGCCTGAGGCTGAAATTAACCCCACCATAACATTTTGAGGCCCCGCTCCCGTCATGGCGGACGAGGTCGGGTAGCCATCGCAAATACAAATTCAGGAACCATCCATCACCGACTTCGCAAGACCCAAGCACCACCACGCCGTTTTCCGTTCTACGAATCTCTTAGATTTCTTCGAAATACATTAGCAAAGATGGCCAACGGTTAGTGGCTCCTTTTTATTATTAGGAATATCCTTTTTTGGATACTGAGAGGGCTGCGCGCAAATCACGGCGGGCCAGGGGAGCGCTGCCTGTTTACCCCGCGATCCCGCCATCCCCCGTTTTTGTGCGCCTTGGGTGTTGTTGATAGAGGAGCCACTGGTGTTTTCGTACTGACATGAAGATAGCAAATTTCGAGGAGATTGCGAGTGAGTGCATGACCCGAGAATGCGATGATATGCCGTCTTAATCGGCAAGGAACCCGGCGGGGGAGAACCATCAGTTCTAACATGGGGCGTCTCAGCGCAGTTCGTTTCTCACTACTACACAACCTTCGACACCGACCGCAAAAGCCTGGCCAGCCTCTACGTACGCTCGCCCGTCCAGTCACACGAGAGGTTTTGGGGGTTTGGTAGTGGTGGGCAAGGACAAGGCTAACGGTGTATACTCGGGACTTTAGCGGGATCCGTCGATGTTCACCTTTGAGAGCGCCCAATCGCTCGGCGTTACCGCTATCGTCGAGAAGCTCACGGTAAGACACGGGCAGCAAGAAAATTGCCTTCAGGCGGGTCTAGAAAATCCGGCATCGCTGATTTTCGTTGCGCAGAACCTCCCCTTCCAGAAGGTCGTGCATCAGGTTACCACGCTCGACCCACAACCTTCCCCTAACGGCGGCATCATTATCCTCGTGACTGGCCAGCTCAAGGTATGTTAACCCCCCGTAGCTCGGCTGGCTGGGTCATAGATACGGGCAACTACTAATACGGCCGGCTTTTAGGTCGACGACGGGGAGCACCCTCTTCTGTACTCGCAGGCTTTCCAGCTCAGCCAGGACCCCAACGGCGCGTGGTTCGTTTACAACGACGTCTTCAAGCTGGTTTTCGCTTAAGCGGGTCAATCATCCTGCAACGGTCTCCTCACGGCGAGCCTGGGCTCATGATGGAGCTCCTACCTGATTAGAGAAGGTTACCGAGCCCGGGTTGGGTGGGTATGTCGGAAGACGGGAACTGCCGCGCTCTGTTTTTGCCCCTGTTGCGTTCGGAGTGAGAACGTGTTCTGGCGCGAGCAGGACCTGCGGCAACGGAGGTTCTTGGTGGCTTTAGCTTGGGTTAATACCAGATGGAGTTCTGAACCACACAGCGCGGTTTGGTCAGCCGGGTCGAGTATGGTCTACCCGTATGCGATGTGCTATTGACTCGTTGCGTTTGAGCGTTGCGGTACCGGACTGCTGCCGCGTCATTGTCGTCGTCAGCCAGCAGATCTCCCTCCGTCACTCACCCAATAGGCAATTCTACTCTGAGACAACAACGACAGTATGCTCTGGCTAGCCATTGCCGGCTTGGTATCTTGGGATCGTTATGGCGTGATGCCGCGTCACTCACTAGCAGGCATGAATGGCCGATCAACCACTTCACGTGAAACTTATATCGACAATACCCGATCAACTTGCCTCACTCACTTTCATTACTTCATATTACCAACACAACGCTACGTCGCAAATATAAACAAAAGAAAACAAGAGAGAAAATCATGACTCGTTACAAAACCACCCTTTCCAACATTAACCCTAGGACATCACCGCCCTGTTCAGAAACGCGCCCATCTTCGTGACCGCCGGCTTCTGCATCAAACTGAAGTGGTTCGCCCCCTGGACAATCTCAACCTCGATCTTGTCCTTCCCAACCAAGAACTCCCACCCATTCGTCTTCAAATCCTCACCCGCCCGCGTCCTCAACAACCACCTCATATTCCTCGGATCCCCCGGCCTAATCTCAATCGTCCCCTCCTCATCCACCCCATCTGCCGCCCACACCATCCACGTCGGCAACCCCCCCCTCCCCGCCCACGGCCTCAACACAAAAGTATCCAACATGTTCGAAAACCCCATAAAATGCCCCAGCAACCACGCCGGCGGCTTCCTCCCGGGCGCCGTCCCAAACACCCCCCTTCTATTGAACTCCTCATACAACCTCCCGGGCAGTTTCTTCTTCCCCATCGGCTCCGGGCTATCAATCAGCACCAAGCCCTCCACCACCTCACCCTCCTCCTCCACCAGCCTCTGCGCCGCCCTATACGCACAGATGCCCCCCGCCGACCACCCGCCCACCAGGTAGGGGCCGTGCGGCTGCCGCCGCCGCATCTCCACCATGTACGCGTTGACCAGCTGCTCGAAGCTGCACTGGCTGATGCTGTCGTCCGTCCGCTTGACGAAGGGGCTGTTGAGCCCGTACACCGCCACGTCGCCGGCCGCCGAGAGGTCCGGGAGCTGCAGGTAGGAGATCGCCAGCCCGGACCCATCCGGGAACAGCCAGAGTGTGCGCCGCGGCTTGTTGCTGGGGGTCGTGGCGGGGCCTTGGAGGAGGACGGAGGTCGCGGGGGGGCAGGTGAATGCGGGTTTTTGGTGTTGGTGTTGGTGTTGGTGTTGTTGGGGGCGAGGGGGTGGGGAAAAGGGGGTGATTGGGGAGGGGGGGGTGCTGGGGGTGGGTTCGTAGTAGCAGCCGCTGTCGGTGCTGAGGGCGGGGGAGAGGGGGCGCGAGGAGAGGGGCGTGTCAGTGCCGCTGTGGTGATGGTGGTGTTGCATGGCGGCGTTGTCGTCGTCGTCGTCGCGGATGCTCCGCGTGTCAGGGGAGGAGGGTGCCGAGGAGGCTGACGAGCCGGCGCCGTTGCCGGTCACGATCTGGATCAAGTCCTGCACCTTGAGCCCCGCGATGAACAACGTCGAGTCTACCTTAACGCCGAGCTCTTCGAGGAGCCGGTCGGCGATGGTGAGCGAGAGGAGGGAATCGACCCCCAAGTCGGCAATGTCGATGTCGTCGACTACTTCAGCGACGGGCGCACCGACCTCCTCCGCGATGATGGCACGGAGCTTGTCCGCCATAACGCTGTGTGATGCTGCGCTGGCGGCAGGCTGCGGCCGCGGCTGGGCGGGCTGTGCTAGCGGCGCTTGGACTGGTGCTTCCTCAACCGGAGCTGGGACAGGGGACTCGGTGACTTCATTTCCAACAACGATCTTCAGGAGTGCCTGGACCGTAAGGTTGGAGATGAACACGCTGGAGTCGACCTTGATACCTAGCTCCTCGAGGATCCGGTCCGCCATGGTCAAGGCGAGGAGGGAGTCAACGCCCAGATCGGCCAACTCGGCGCTATCCACTACTTCGGTAATAGGAGCGCCAACCTCCTCGGCAATGATGGCCCGAATCTTGTTCGAGGTCATGGCGGCAGGAGGCGCGGCTGGGGCTGGGGCTGGAGCCGGGGCCTTCGCGACAGGCGGTGGTGGCAACACGACCTTCTTGCTAGCCGGCGGCGGCTGAACAACAACGGGCGGCTTCACGACAACAGGACCCGTACGCTGGGGTGGGGCCGAAGCGGCCGTAACGGACGACTTCGGCGCACCCACCGCACTCGGACGGGGTAGGACCTTGTCGAGGATCTTCCTCGGGACGGCGGAGAAGGTGACACCCTCGTACGCGGCGATGATGGAGTCAGACACCGGGTTGAAGATGTAGACATCCCCGCTATACGAGCGGTCGCCGTTGTCCTGCATCTTGACATACGTCCGGTAGGTGACCTCCGGGGACAGCTTCTCCGACACGCGCATATTCTCCCACCCGTGGTTGATGTACACGTTGGTCTTGGAGTCGAGCGTCTCGTTAGCGTTCATGGTGAAGCCCGTGATCTGGCCCAGGCTGTCGAGCCAGTAGGGCGGGAACAGCCACTTCGCCGCCGTACCCTCGGGTGTGTTGAACTTGACCTTGGCCGTCGACTCGAAGTCCTCAGACCGCATGATGAGCTCGCGGCAGCCTCGGAACGACGGCTCGTAGTCGACCAGCGAGCTGAACAGCTTGTAGAACATGCCCGTCTTGATCTGACACACCCCGGAGTCGTCGTCGTCGACCGCCTGCCGCAGGTGCAACATCCTCGCCTTGATCAGGTAGGCCAGCCGCTTCCACTCTGTCTTCCAGGCCTTGGTCTGCGAGAAGGTGCCCGTGCACTTGGCGTGGTTGGCGGTGGGTTTCCCGGTGCCGGCATCGATGCTCGATAGGGAGAAGGTGGCCTCCCTCGTCGACCACTGGACATGGGCCTTCATCTCGACCAGCTGCACGGCCTCGTTGTCGAGAATCAAGGACTTGTCAGCAACCAAGTTCTGAACCTCAACACCGAAGCCGGCCTTGTCAAACGTAACGGGCGACTTCTCCAGCAGACGGCTAAACAGGGTAAGCGCCATGTCGGCGTAGACAGCCGACGAGCATACTGGCTGGCCGTTAACCCTATGTCCCTTGAGGACGGCCTCAAATTGGGGGTCATGCGTGTCGGACCGCGCGACGATCCAGGCCTGGTCGGCGGCGTAGCTCTCCTCCACCAAATCTTGCACCGAGGTCGTCAGGGGCTCCTTTTTGGGCGGCGGCGGCGCTTGGACCACGGGCGTTAGGTCGTGGTTGCACGCGACAGGTGGTGGGAGGCCCTTGGTAAGCAGCCAGTCGTGGGCGTAGGGGATCCAGTGGCTCTTGAGATCCCACCGGTATGCGGGGAGCCGCAGGACAGTTAGGTTCTGTTTGAAGCCGGCGTGGTAGTCATCCCAATTGATGGCGAGACCCGACTCGTACAGTGAAGTCAGGGTTGGGACCATAATCGACCAGTCGTCCTCGCCGCGCCGCAGGGTAGGGAAGGTTCTGGTAGATGAGGGCGCCAGTGTGGCCTGGATGCTGCGGGAACACGTCGGGTGGGGGCCGATCTCGACCCAGACCGTCTTGTCGGTGATGACGCCCGCGGACTTGGCCGACTGCAGGGACGCCTGGAAGTTGACCGTCTCGCGGCAGTGGCGGCTCAGGTAGACGGACGGTGTCCCAAACTCCGAGGCGGCCGTGACGACCCTGCCCAGGAGCGGCGAGAGCAGCGGGATGATAGGGTTCTTAAACGTGATGCTGCCACAGCTCTGGCGGAAGGCCTCGAGAATCGGCTCCACCTGCGCCGAGTGGAACGCGAACTGCACCTTGAGCTGCGTCGCCTTGATGGACAGCCCGCTAAGCGAAGCGGCAAAGGCCTCGATCTCGGCGTTGGGTCCCCCGATCGTGGTCTCCTCGGGGCCGTTGGCGCAGCAGATCTCGAGGTTCGGGCGGGACGCGATGAGGGAAGCTAGCCTGAGCGCCGGAGCCTTGACGGCCAGCATCGCGTGGGTCCCGACCTGGCAGTGCTCCTGCAGCAGCATGGCGCGGGTGCCGACGAGGTGGATGGTGTCGGCGTCGGACAAGATGCCGGCGACGTTCATGGCGGCGTATTCGCCGAGGCTGTGCCCGACGACGAGCTTGGGAGAGATACCGAGAGAGGTCCAGAGCTTGCCCAGCGCCATCTGCAGACAGGTCATGGCCAGCTGCACCGTGGCCGGCGGCAGCGTCTCCAGGGGCTCGGCACAGCTGCCGTCAATGATGGGGAGGATCGGCTCAAAGCCCTGCAGCTGTACTACCTCGTCGAGGTCGACGACGAAGGACCGGAACCGGGGAATCTCGAGCAGTTGCTTGCCCATTCCGAGGTACTGGGCGCCCTGGCCGGTGAAGCAGAACGCGACGGGGACTCCGCCGTTCTGCGAGTACTGGTCTTTGCTCTCGGCCAGCTGAAGCCCCTGGCGGATGTCCCGGATCGTTCTCCCGGTCACGGCCACGCGGAAGTTGTGGTGGACGCGGCGGGCGGTGGTGGTGTAGGACAGTGAGCCGAGGTGGGTACTCGGGTTGGCATCGAGATGGTCCACGAGCGCGCGGATGTTGCGCTTCAGGGCCGCCTGCGACTTGGCCGACATGGCAACGACATGCAGCGGCCGCGGGTCCGGTATCGCCGCTAGTTGTTGTCGCTGGGGGGCGTCTTCGAGGAGGACGGAAGAGTTGCCGCCCGCTGCACCGAAATTGTTGACGAACGCACGCCTTCCGAATGTCGTGTTGTTCGGCTTAGGCCACGGCGTTGTCTGCATAGCAATGTGGACGTTCCTCTGGTCAAGATCTTTAGGGAAGTTCCTGTTGATCTTGGTCTTTATGCCAACGTGGCGGGGGATCTGGCTCTTCTCCATCATCAGCAGAACCTTGATCAGAGACGTGATACCGGACGCCGATTCAGCGTGGCCGATGTTGGCCTTCGCCGAGCCGAGATGCAAGGACTGCTCCCGGCGGGCGCCCTCAGGGGCAAACACGTTCAGAACCGAGTCCATCTCGCAGGCGTCGCCGTGCTGGGTGCCGGTCCCGTGCATTTCGACATAGCTCACATCGGAGCTATCGACGTCGGCCGAGTCGAGGATGCGGCCAAAGATGGCGCGCTGGGCCCCGGAGTGTGGCCGGGTGATGGAGACTGCTTCGGCGGAGTGGTTCGTGAGAGCCCCGAGGATGACGCCCTGGATCGGATCGCCGTCGAGAAGCGCGTCGTCGAGCCTCTTGAGGAGCACAGTCGCCACGCTCTCGGCTCTGCAGTAACCATCGGCCCCGTCATCAAAGGTCTTGCAGTTCCCTGTCCGAGACAGGAAATGGGCGCGGTCCAAGCCCGCCCAGTTGTCTGGGTTGGTCAGGATATTGGTTCCTCCAGCAACGGCAACATCACAATCACCGGTCCAGAGGGAGTTACACGCAATGTGGACTGCGGCCAGGCCCGAAGAGCAAGCCGTATCGACGTCGAACGAAGGCCCGCTGAAGCGGAAATGGTAGTTAATGCGCGCAGGAAGAAAGGCGCGGCTACCTCCCGGGACGAAGTAAGTATCGATGTTTTGGCCCGCGTTAACCTCCCTGTAGTCGTCGGATGCAGTGCCGTAGAAGACGCCGACCCGGTTTCGTTGCGTAGAAGGTGTCGAATCCGGGACGAAGCCGGCCATCTCCATAGCCTCGTATGCCGTCATCAGGGCGAGGCGCTGGGCCGGGTCCGCCTGCTCTGCTTCTCTCGGGGACATGCCAAAGAAGCGAGAGTCGAACAGATCCGGGTTTTTGACGAAACACCCCTTTGTGACGCCGCTTGTGTTTCTTTTCTTACCAGTCGGGTCGCAGTACAGGGCAGGGTCGAAACGGTCCTTGGGGATTTCCTTGACGACATCAAGGCCGGCCAAGAACAGATCCCAGAACTCCTCGTTATTTTCCGCCTCCGGGAACCTGCCAGAGTATCCGATGATGGCGATCTTAGTCCTGTCTCTCTTGCTCCCTGGAACATCAATCCCCGCATGAATGTTCCCAGTGCTTTGGGGCCGCCGGGCCGTGTCGACGATGGTCGCCGCGTCTCCGTCCGGGGACTTTCGAATGGCGGCTGCGAGCCCCTGGACGCTACCGGCCGCGAAAGGAAGGATTACTGCGCCCC
Source organism: Chaetomium cochliodes (assembly GCA_023383405.1). Lineage (NCBI taxonomy): Eukaryota > Fungi > Ascomycota > Sordariomycetes > Sordariales > Chaetomiaceae > Chaetomium > Chaetomium cochliodes. The sequence goes on along the minus strand of JAKWJL010000022.1, from coordinate 1,233,067 downwards.
CCGCTGACTCAGGTGACGTCTTAAACAAGTCCGCTACCCGCTGCGTGACAAGATCCCACCGCATCTGCCGTGACAAGATCTCGGAAAGAATAGTCTGCAGGGCTTGGTCCGCAGGCCCGGGTGGTATTCTCGAGTCTCCCTCTTTCGAGTTTGAAACGATATCCAGCTTACCGACCCTAGAACGTAGCTTTGAGCTCACATTCTCCAACAAAGCCACAGCGGTGGACTGGTCGTAGAGCACAGCCGAGTGAAACAAGCCGGTCATAACAATCTTGGCCGACTTTAGATTTTGGTGTTGCGAGAAGAAGCCAAACAACTGCGCTGGGGGTCCTGATATGGTGACGTTGCCGTTACCGACAGCGCTGATATAGAGGCGAGCCGCTGGAGGGAGAGACCTTGACCAGCAGAAGTCATCGACGAGGCTAGTAGCGGTATCTAGGTTAATACCAGCCACGGCGTAGGACACGGAAGCGGTGCTCTCAAGGCCAGAAGCGACCGAGGCGGTCTTATTCTGAACAACTAGACCTAGCCGGAAGGCGAGGATGACGACTTCGGGGCCGAGTTCGACTAGATCGAGGATGTTCTCGGCGGAGCCGACGGCAAAGGCGGAGAGGAGGCCGATGCAGCTTCCTACCAAGCATGTCGATACCGGCTTCGGGTACTCCTTACCTGTCTCGTTGAAGTACCTGAGCAAAGTTGTTAGAAATCAAAGTCGTTTGTGTAATACTAAGAGGGGGAGGCAGGCTCTAGGATATAGCCACTCACGAAACAAAGGACGCTATTTGATGTAAACACGCCAGGGCGCTGTCCAGGGCGCAGTTTGGCTTCGTGGAGGAAGCGTGGGCGTTGAGAAGCTCCACCAGGGTGGAGGAAGCCGGGAACTGCGCCCTCTGGCTGTAGGGGAGACGTGCGATCTCGGCTCGAAGATCATGGTACGTCTGGGAAAGTAGGTTTGCTAGCGTATAATCTTCACGTTTGGCCACGAACCGCCGCAGCTCGGAAGCATAGGGGACGGCCTGGTCACCAAAGACCATAAACTGGGATGGTCCCGCCATGTTGAATGTTGGCGTCGCCGTTGATGTTGGAGCCACACAGGGGCGGGGTGGTAGCGACGGTGCCTGTGGTAGTGATGGTGCCAGTGGTAGTGGTAGTGGTAGTGGTGATACGACTAGAGGCTTGGGCCGGGTGAGCGTATTGGCTATGAACTGTATCAAACGAAGTAACAAGTAAAGTATTCGTGTGATAAAGTCTTTCAAGAGATCCATAGCATCGCTGGACGCTGCATGATCAACCGTGCCGTTCAAGATGGGCAGCAGGGCGGGTTTTATTCAAAGTGAGAAGCCGAATCTAAGACAGACGAGATCACACTAAGGATGCCACGCTCCCACACCGGTCGTCAAGATCCACCAATGCACATAGCTCAGGCAGCCTCGATGAGATCAGCCCGATCACTGCCCTGGCTTACTCTGGAGCCGAGATCGGGCGGAGCGACCGAGTTCGTCGAGGCCATGTACGGCGGCTGGCACCACCAGGAACCCACCAATATGTCAGGTTTGCAAGGCGGTACATCTGAGATGACGATGTCTCTGAAGAATGCGTCATAATTGGGTGTGATCCGACTGAATTGACACGCCGGGCCGAATCTGTCACGGGCTAGCAAAGCTTCGGACGTGGTAGGACTTTGTTGGTCGACATCTCAGGCCTCGTCTCAGTGAGATTCCTTGTAGGGTAAGCCAGAAAAGCAGAATCCGAATTCACTTCTTCTATGATTGGCCATAAAGTCTGTCCTGCCGATGTCTGGGGGCATTCTCCGTCCGGTTCTGGAGGTAGGCGTGCGCCCATTGCTCACAGCTCGCCTTTCAGCCATGTCGATCCGTGAGCCCGCGCCTTGGTCTCACCACATTTAGGATCCCCATCAGGGATTCCAGCCTAGCCGCCTTGGGGGAGGATGTGAAAATCGTTGCGGCAAGGGCGCTGGCAGTGGGGTTGACGCGGGAGACCAAAACAAGGGTTCGAGAGCATGACACTTACAAGCTAACGACAGATCCAGATAGACTCCCGTATCCGTGTGACGATTGCACGGTATCGCGGAGGTAAGCAAGGCCCTAAGCACAGGACCAACGGATATACCCGTGTCTCCCCACGGTAGGGATCCATCTATGGCACAGCGTTTGACAGTTTGAATTTGGCGTCCTCAGCCTCCCTATCAACTGAGTCATTTCTAGGCTAAGGAATCTGAACCTTACGAGAACGTGTGTGAGTCCCGGGGTAGCCAAAAAAGCCCACGTTGGCTTGGTCCACAGGGGCCAGAAAAGTATCTTGTCATCATTGCTCGCAGACATTGGCAGAGGCAACTGTGTTAGGTAATAGAGTTCACTGTCGGATGTCTACCCGAACCACGCACGATCATCTCCCAACTGGAGGGAATCAAGAATCCGCCAAGAAGGGCTTACACTCAAAGGAGTGGTTGCCCCCCTGCCTAGAGCCAACACATGAATCAAATCGAACATCAGTCGGTGGCAGTCGGCCTCTGAATCAAGAAGCGGGCCGATGAATACGCAGCCGCGAATCAGGGACGCAGTCTGGGAGTCTAAGGGTGATGAGATCCAAACTCCAGGAGCCGCAGTGGCAGGCCGAAGTTAAGTTAGTTAGCCCTATGCATTAGTTACCGCCGACATGCACTACATTCGCGCGCAGGCGGTCACCAAGCCACACTGGATGGGGTTGGCTGGATGCAGGGGCGGTGAGGAGTCCCGCGTGGGACGATCAATCACCACCCTGGAACCTTGGTGGTTCATCAGGGGTGTTTATGTAGTAATGGGGGTATAGTTCCCCGGTCCGTCAACGGTTGGCCTTGGGCCGAACGACAGCCGGAGATAGTATTCAAAAAGAGGTTTAACTACCGTATTCTAAGAATACAAAGTGCAGCTCGGATGGTTCACCTTTGAAAGTCAAAAGTCGAATGCTCATACTCTGCTTAGATTTGATTATACAACTAAACCCGCCGTACATGCCTCCCCTGAACGAAATAACATATTAATCGATGATGAGAATCCCACTCACTAAATAAATAGGCGTCAAACTAAATGTGTGTACTTCGTATAGACGAATTCCTGGAGTGCATTTGTAGGTCCATGTGCATACCTGTGAACCACAATGTATGTACTAACTGCTTATAGATCCTTGTGTCACTGCCGATCTCGTGTCACTGCCGATCGCCTACCCGCTGTGACTGCAGATCTCGTCACTCCAAAGATCCTGTAGACAGCATCCCATCTCCACCCAATCGTCCCAATGCCGCAGCTAGCGCAGACAAGCTATGCTCGGCGAGATAAGCATTTCCTTTCAGCTGGGTCCGGTTAGAGTTTACTAACTCAACTTGGAAGGTTCGCAGCATGATGCACGCCTGGATCAGCTTGGATGGGCGGGACGCTCCCACGTACCTCGGAACCGTTACCGCTTCTCCCCGAAGCCATTATTTCCCGGCAAAGCTTAGGATCGACCATATGGCTCTCTAGGATGAAATGCGTTGGCCGAGAGAGGCGGAGCGTCAGCTCCAGCTGACTGCGAGGGCCATCAGCGCTGGCACCGCCCCACGCTTCACGTTGCCGACCTATACGATGACGCCCTGTGTTGCAAGAGGTGCTCGGCGAGCATCCAGGAGTCCAGGATCCCGACCCGGCGACCAGGCCTTGACCCGGGGAGGCGGGCCCACTCGACGGGGTCAGCCGGCTGTACAGTGACTTTCTGTGTCTGAGTGAATCACATTACTCCCCCCTGGTGGGTTTGGGCAGCAGATATGTATCACCTCGAGGACCGAGACAAGGAGCCAGTTTACGAAGCGGAGTCTGGCCGGTTGGAATCAGTTCTACTTCTCTTTAATCGGATCCACGGTTGAACCGCTGCCTCGCCTCCCTCTTTCCCGCAATAGAACCCTCACCGATTCCCACGATGCCTTCCTCCGGCCTCTTTGCACGGTTTCTTGCGTTGTTCTCCAAAGCCTCTCCCAGTTCAACCGGCGCGAAGCAACAAACATTGGATATGGCGTCCGACAAGAGCCAAAAGCTACTCTGCCTCAACATCCTAGGCTACAAGAAAGAGGGGATCGACTCAGAGGAGTATCGCAACTACATGGTCAACGTGCATGCTCCCCTTGTTGCTGGTCTCATGCAGAAATATGGTTTCCTGCAATGGAGTATGGTAAGTACACCGTTCCCGCTGGCCCCCCTCATCCCCCCACGGAAGGAAAGCTAACGTCAAGTAGACACACACGATCCCCGAGTCCCCCGACCTCATGGGCCAGCTCTACGACCCGCAGTTTGCCAACACAGCGCCGTACGACTGCTGCGTGCAGATCGTGTTCCCCAGCATCGAGTGCTTCGTCAACATGAAGGCCGACCCCTACTTCAAGCAGACCATCGGCCCAGACCACGAAAAGTTTGCCGACACCCGCCGCTCTCAGATGATGATTGGGTGGTTTGCGCCGCTGATGAAGGATGGCCAGGTGGTTGTGCCTGCACCGGGGGGGATATAAGTAGGGTAGAAAGGGGGATTTCTTTGATAATGATAATCACTTGAGTTTGTGAGATGGATGGAATAATGGATGGTGGCAGGAAGCCAGGGGGACGTAAATCATGATGACTGAATCCATTATTTTCAAATAAAGGATTCTACGCTGATACATTCTGAGTTTGACGTGGCTCTTTTTCGTGTCCTGAACGGAGCCATCGAAAGAGAGATAGCCGCAATCATCTTTTCACAGACAGGTTATAGGTTCTCAACAAGGGTGACACATTATATTTGACTCTATCCAGCAGTCTCAGGCTTTGTAGCCCCCGCTCACGACATGGCACTGAGTCGTATGTCAAACATGGCGAAACACATTACGGAATATTTCCGATCATTCGATGACCCTCTTGATGAACACCAAGAACACCAAACATCCAAAACCAATAGAGGTGGCCAAAAGAGCTCGCCAAGCCGCTACCAAGACCAAGCCCGATGATGGTGGCCAAGTCATGACACTTGCACCAACCACATATCTAATTCTAAAGGCCGTCACCAGCGTCATGTATACCTAATTCGGAGGGGCAAGGCAGCTGGGCCTTGAGGGGTAGCTGCACGACCTAGCCAGTGAGACGGCGCCCGTATACTAACTAATGTCGCCATACCAAGGGGAACCGGCCCGAAATGGTCCGTCGTGAAAATGGTTCAGCTGTATGCAGGTGATCACTTTGTTTCTCAGATAAGGTTTTGTCAGCGAGAGACTCGGTATCTGTGGGAGACAGTGCAGAGACGGGGGTGGAGGACCTGCCATGGCCGCCGCCATGGGCCTCATTGTCTTAGATGTATGTACTGCATGTACCGTGGTACACGCATACATTGGGAATCGAGACAGCGAATGCATAGTGCCCTGATATGTGCCAATCGTCGAGCGTCAAGTTCAGCTGTTGATTGAAACGAAGATTCGACGATGAGTCTCTGAGATGTACAATATACATTGAGGAAGCGAAGAAGGAACGCTTCGGTTCATTCACTGGGCTAAGCCTCTAGAGTTTTCAGGAGCGATTGGATGTCACAGTATTGAGCGCATAATCGTGTATAATCATACATCTGTAGCGTTGTGGTTAACACAGCAGCTTCGCTTCAACCTTACTGTGTGGTATGCGAAGCAGCATGGCGCAGTCAGATACTTGTATATCTCCGAAACTGATCTAGTTGGGTCCGCCAATCAAGCTTCTTAGTTAGCGTCGAGCATGTCAACCATGGAATCTCTGTCTTGTAAGACGGAGTAATTTTGGGAGTTGCGATGGTTGGGAGTCCAAACACTCGAAGTTGCCACTCCAGGTAGGGGTCGTGTCTTCGGTTTACTTCGGCGAACGTCAAGAAAAAGGTGTGATAGCTCCATTTTCAAATCACACTGAACTACAAAAAAAGTGAGAAAAGTGCGTTAATTATGCGAAAGCCATAGTATATTAAAATCCCGCTTGTGCCTCTCAGCAAAGCAGAAACACATCCCATCGCCCCTTTTCATTTATCTGACCATGTACTGCCACGTTTGAAATACCACTCCCATATCCCCCTAAAATCTAATTCTCCGTCAACGCATACTCCCCTGGCACCTCCGGCCACGCATCCACACCATCCAAAATCGCAATCGCCATGCCCCCCATCAAATGCTGCTCAAAGTGACAATGAAACAACCACGCCCCCGGATCCGTCACATGATACCTATAAACCGCCCAGAACCCCTGCGCGGGCCTCTTAGCAAACACCGTCATCCACGTATCCCGCAAGCCCGGGTTAACCAGATTAAAGCTCTGCGGCTCTGCCACCATAGCCTCAGCCACGCTACTATAATTCCAGCGCCCGACACCCTCACCAATCCTGTACATCTTGCTGCCGTGCTTGTGCATGTCATGCGAGAAGGCGAGCTCATCCCCCGGCAGGGAGGCCACCTCGAGAATGAGGTCGACCCACGAGCCGTTGCGGGTGCGCACAAAGAGGTGGTCGTCCTCGGTGCCGAGCGTGCTGTTGGGGTAGAAGAGCATGGGGCGGTCGGCTTGGAAGTCGGGGGGGTACAGGTACTTGGTGTTCATGGTGTAGTTGATGGAGGCGTTGGCGCGGCCCATTACTAGGTGGAACTCCTCATCGGCAACAAGCGCAGGGGCGGCGGCCGGCCAGGGAATGAGGGTGTCGGTGGAGGGGTTGTTTGGGGTGTAGCTCTCGGTTTCGGTGCCCCCGAGAGGGTTTAGACCGCCGTACGTGACGTAGGGTTGTGACTCCCTGGTGCTGTTCTCGGCGCCCTTGTAGACTAGGTTGGCGAAGCCCGAGATGACTTGGGTTGCGCCCGCGTCGGGCAGGCGGATAGTGTAGCGAGCGGGGGGCTTGTCGAGCTTGACCATCACCGAGAAACGCTGGCCGGAGCTGATGACGGCGCCTACAAACTCCTGGGGTTCGACGTAGCCTCCATCGACCTCGTAGAGCCACATGGGATGCTCGTCGATAGAGAACAGAACCTGCTTGTTTGAGGCCGTCCCGATAAAGTTGAAGCTGGCCCAGCCGTCCGCCGGATCAACCTCAACTGTGTAGTTGCTCCCGCTGGACGGACGACATCCCCACTGGATATGCTCGGGAACCTTGCTGACGTCGCTCGTATTCACCCAATGCCCCTGAATTCCGGGCACAGTCAAAGGGAAGCAACTGTATTTCAATCTGGTTAGCGATGCCCTTCGCCTTTTATACTTCCACTGATTACTTACCCTTTGTCTGTGACGTCCTGGTCGGGAAAAGCGCCTGACTTGGGGCCAGGGTGTGTTTGATCGATGAGAAACTCATGGGGCGGGCAGTACGCCTCTCCGTGGCCGTTTAGAAGGATGCTATCAGTACAGCTAGGGGCGAGGTTTCTGGTGTTAGTCGTCGATGCATTCTCGCAACCCGAAAGTCTTTGACGCCGTGCTCAACTCACAAGATGGTTAATCGAGACTCTTTAATCACTTTCCAGTATTCCTCCGAAGTAAAGCTTGACCACTCTGACAAGACCATGAGCTCTGGCTTGCGTGCAGCCTTTTTCATGGCCTTAATATCTTCCGGGTCCTGACTGATTTGAGACCACAGCCCCGTCAAGTCTTTCTTAGGGCTAAGAGTACCGCAGTCAGCAGTGCTACCGCAGAGGGAACGTCCACAAAAGCTTACTGGATGAAGATGGCCCCGTAGAGGCCATCGTCGAGTGTCATCCGCTCATGAGAGTGGTACCAATGCGTACCAGGTGGTGAAGCCTTGAACCTGTAGACGAAAGAGTGGCCTGGAAGGATGGGCTGCTGCGATAGTCCAATCACCCCATCAGACCACGGGGTGCCCGTTTGACTGAGACGAGCTTGGGTGTCAGCAAATCAAGAACAAGATGAGTGGTACTGGAGTTGCCGGTCGCGGTGCCACTTACGCGATGCCGTGCCAGTGGACGGTGGCATTTCGGGGCATGTCATTGTGCACAGTGATCTGTAAGTTGGGGCAGTTAGTGAATAGATACTCCAAGAGATTTATCCTCTAATAGGTAGGTGGTGTTTGACAAATGTTTCCTTACCTCAACATCGTCATCTTCGTTGAATACAAGATTTGGCCCCGGATACTGCCCATTCGTGAAGATCATCTCCCTCGCTCGGCCATTAGGAGCACCTTCGGCCCAAGAGAGGCGCAAGGTCTCCCGTACCGTGGCGGCCGAGGCCAGCTGGGAGAAACAAGCGCATAGCAACGGCACCCAGAGACCCACGCGAGTCATCTCGACGTTTCTTACGGCGGCAGTGTCTAGGAAATGATGCAGTCCTCAAGACCAATCTTGCAGAGTAATTTTATTTCGAGTGGTCACTCGTTCTAGGTTAAGACTGCTATGCACATATACGAAATTACCCCCTTTGAGGCATGTTGATCTTCATGCCTTGTTGGAGATATTGATAACTAGCGCTAGAGGTGATGAGCCAACAACGGCAAGCAAAACCTTTGCCTGGGTCTTGCATCCAGCCACGCACGGCATGTGTTTGTCAATCTGCAGGAAAACAACTGATCGGCGAAGTATTGCGAGATAAAAAGCGGTCTGGAACACCACCGTGGATATGTCTCAGATGGCGTCCCAGCTAAGTACTGATACAAACACGTTGGCAGAACGGCGTACGAATAGCGCAGCCCTGCCCCGTCGATCACCGGCCCGTCGCCAAGTGCCGATCTTCGTCCTCAGCTCAGTGATTGAAGGTGGCTTACCCGAAACAAGGAAAGAAGAAGAGATATTCAATAGTCAAGGGGGGTGGGGGGAAGCGAGATAGGTAAAACGAAAAGGCTGGGAGAAAAACAAAATATGGGGGGTGAAAAGAGAAGCCCTGAAGGAGTAGGGGGGGATATCAAAATATGAAACAAACAAAAATCAAAAGGCAAGAGAAGAAGACTAGTAGAGGCACTTTTCCCTAAGTGGTGAGTCAGCCACGCTGGTCCAATGAAGAGAGCGCTCCTCTTCGTATGCATGAGACTCGAGGTAAGCGGCAACTGCATTCACACCCAAGTCCCCGGTTGGGCTCATGAAATGACCGTCTCCGTCAGCCACCTCGGCCTAGAATCGACCCAAAACATTACTTGACAACCTCGAGAGGGAAACTTGAGAAGTTAGCACGTTACATTCACCTCGGAAAACTTACCCAATCCCTTCCATCACAATGATCCATTCCACGACATTGCTCTCTGCGGAGAATATCAAAGTCCTATGTAGCGCTATCTCAAGCGAAACCGGACGCAAATATGATGTTACTGACGTCGAGGCCCCTTTCGGGGATCTTTCCCTGGACCCTCTGGCGATTATGAACGTGCTCGAAACAGTAGAGGAGCACACCGGGATCGAGCTCCCTGCTTCTCTCTTTCGAGACTGCTCTAGTGTCGCCGAGGTGGCAAGGAGGTTTGGAACGACGGCTGACGGTTCGTCCCCCTCTCCCAGAGTTGATTAGTCCGGAGGCTTCATAGATACTGAGAGTATTTTCTGCTGTAGCACTTGGTGTTTCATCTCGCGGGGGCTTGGTGCAAAGCGAGTTTGCGGGTATCCATAAGCTCCTTGAACGCTTCGAGGATGAAGCTGGAACTAGCAATTTCTGGACCCACGTCTACCCAGCCCAGAAGAGGCTTGTTCTCGCCTTTATCAATGAGTCGTTTGCACGGCTGGGGTCCCCATTGAGCAGGATGGCGCCCGGTACGCCGCTGCCGTATCCACAGAGCATCCAGACAAAACACCATCGGGTGCTTCGCGGGGCTATCTTTGATATTCTCAGGGATGGCGGGTTTGCGGACCACCAGGGTGGTGATCGCTACGTGCGCACGGCTACGCCAGTTGACCCAACGCCAGCGGAGTCCATCTACCAGCAACTCATCCAGGACTATCCCCTGCATGCCAATACGCACCGCCTGCTCCATGTCACAGGCTCGCAGTTTGCGGAATGTCTCACGGGCGCGGCGGACCCCATCAGGCTGCTCTTCGGCAAGAGCAAGGGGCTGTTGCAGGACTTCTACACCAACGCGCCCATGTCGGTGGCCGCTTCCAAGCTCCTTGTAACCCTCCTCCGGAGTGTCTTTTCCAAGATATCCCGCGAGCAGAACCGCAGCATCGAGATCCTCGAGGTGGGCGCCGGGTTGGGCGGTACCACCCAGTTCGTACTCGACATGCTCGTGGATTCGGGCATCCCGTTCAAGTACGTCTTCACCGACATCTCGGCGTCCTTCTTCGGCGCGGCCAAGAGCCGGTACAAGGACCTACCGGCGGGCTGCATCGAGTACCTTGTCCTCGACATCGAGAAGACGCCGCCGCAACACCTCCAGGACCGGTTCGACGCCGTCATCTCGACCAACTGTATCCACGCCACCAAGAACCTCGCCGTGTCCTGCACCAACTCGCGGCGTCTCTTGCGCGCCGGTGGCTTTTTCGCGCTGGTCGAGTTTACTACCCGGCTTTACTGGCTAGATCTTGTGTTCGGTTTGTTGGATGGCTGGTGGCTCTTTGAGGATGATAGGAAGCATTGCACGGTGAATGAAGCTGTGTGGAAGGCCAAGCTGGAGTCGTCGGGCTTCTCGAATGTTCTGTGGGTGCAGGGGCAAGGGGGTAACAGGCCGAATCCTCAGTTGATCGTTGGTTGTACGGAATAGGTGTCGTGACCCAGGAGTTGTTTGTCTAGGGTAGGTACCTGAGAATAAACATCATTTGAACTGCCAACCGATGTTAACTAGTCGGTGCACTCGTGCTCATGAAATAAGTATTGTTGAAAGGCTGGCAGTGAGCAACTGAGCCTATCGACAAGGAGGTTGTTGAAGGCTCCACTCGTCGTCATCTTTCATGACAAAAAGAAAAAAAAAACGGTCAGTCACTCATTCAAGATGACCCCAAGAAAAGTCAAGTGCTAGGGGCTGAGCAGCTTCCCCATGGCGCGTCCCTTCTTCCGAAGTTCCGACTTCCGTCTCCAACGCGCAAGACCGTTGAGTTGTGGGTTGAGGAAGCAACCAAGAACCAATCGCCAGCGCCGTTTCAGCACAGCCCCACTTGGCGAGATCCCCACCCAGCCGGCCTGCTCGGCCGCCAAAATGGACAACATGCTCCTGTGTCACTCGGCCGTGTTTCCGTTGTTGCCAGCCTGCGCAGGAGCTTACGTTACCTATCGACGACGAGCTGGGCGAATATTTTGGGCCAACGAACAAAACTGGCACTGGCAAGCGACTGTGTTGCTTTTACCAAACTTCAGCATCTATCTTCCTTTGACAGGACCCCTGCGAGACAAAGCCCGGAGCCCACCGTTATTCAGATCCCGATCGATCGATTCCATTGATCGTGTTCTTGCGGCAACCACGCCAGGCACTCGTGCATCGCAGCGCATCGCATCGCATCGCACCAACCAGGCATATCAACACCAACACCACCGGGCAGTCCCAGCACTCGCGCGACCGGAATCGCTTCGGGAGACTCGACTGTCGATCGCAGACTAGATTATCGCTGCCATATCTAAGAGACCGGGACTAAGCCGGTTTATCGCAAGCTCCCGATTTATTTGGTTGGAGGCCATCCTCCCTAGAGCGCCGGCAAGATGACGTTGAAGGAGGAGTTCGCGACGCGAAACTTCAGTATGTCCCTGCCGCATCTCCTTTCAGGTCCCTGAAGCTCGGCAGCACACCGAGCTGGGAGCTTCTGTTGTGGAATAGGTTGCTGACTCGCTTCGTTGTAGGTATCTACGGGCAATGGTGAGCATCCTTCTCGCTATCGCGCGCGACGCGAAGCACCCCCCGCGACAGGCTGGGGGGCACCATCCTCATACCCAGCCATAGGCTAGAAATAGAGCATTGGATGCCGTCGTGGACTAGGAGCTAACCATGCGCACCCGCAGGCTCGGTATCTTGTCCATGATTCTCTGCTTCGCCCTCGGCATTGCGAACCTCTTCACCTTCTACGTGCTGATCATCATCCTCAGCGCAATATGCCTGTACGTTTTAACCCCTCCCATCCACCCCTCCACCCCGCACAAGCCCAACCGCTAACCAAACCCCCCTCCCTTCAAAACAAAACAGAGCGTGCTCCTTCGTGATCCTCTTCATCGAAGTCCCTCTTCTCCTGCGCATCTGCCCGACATCGTCCAAGTTCGACGACGCCATCCGCAAGATTACCACCAACTACATGCGCGCTGCCGCCTACGCCATCATGGCCGTCGTGCAGTGGCTGACCCTCATCAGCCGCGCCACCTCGCTCATCGCCGCCGCCGTCTTCCTCTCCCTCACTAGCATCTGCTACCTGCTCGCGGGCATCAAGGGCCAGGCTTTTGTTGGAAGTAAGACTCTTGGCGGCGCCGGCGTCGCGCAGATGATTGTATGAGTAAGTGGGCGAGCTTGACTCGTGCATGAGGAAGGGGAAGAGGGAGTAGCACGGGATGAGTACGGAGGGAGGTGGATGGTAGGGGTGAGGCTGGAATGACTGGGGGAGAAAGCGAGGAGGCTGATGATGGAGGGGCCAGGTGCCTGTCCTCGCCTACTTCCCAAGGGGGGCTACGAGAGACGAGGGGCGAGGAAAGTGATGAGCCGCGCGCGAGTTGCGTAGGGACAACGAGAGGCAACGGGACGACAGCATGATTTGTGTGTCGGTTATCCATGTTTTGTATTTGTTAAAAAGGAAGGGGGTTCTATGGCGTCTATGGGCTTCCTTTAATGATACAAGGGGCTTTTCTCTCGTTGAGATGTCTGTTGGGGTTTGCCGTTGCTAGTTTGACTTCCTTTCTGTTTTTTCGAGCTACATACGGAGGTACCTTAGCTTACCGAGCTTACGTCCCCTACCCTGCCACGCCGAAGCTGATCAGACCCCGCCGTCTCGGATGCCCCACCATTGTTATGCAGAATGCTGAACTTGAAGCTCATTGCGACAGGCCTCGAAGAACCCAATCCCTTGGTTCGAGTTATTGAAGCCAATAGCTTCGTCATGACATTCTGGTCTCTCAACTAGCGGAGCAATTCTTGTTGCCAGTTGTCCAAGATCGAGAATGACACCTTGGCACCCGAAGCCAAAGTTGGCGGTGGAGATGGTGGGGTAAAAGACAGCACACAGTGTGTAATGACGCTTGCCTCTTCTCTCTAATTGTCGGGGAGGAGCTCGCCATTTTTGTCTGCTCTGTGTTGGGGTCAGATGAAACTATTGCATTCAAACAAGTCTCATACAGATCCGAGCTGAGGTTTGGACGATGCTGCAGAATAACTTCAAGCATCAATGTAACTACTTCGCAGATACACCTCATACATCAAAGCCCGGCTCAAACATACCTAACAGGCACAGTGTGATCCCCACCTTTCCCTGCTGCGTGCAGCTGCCACTGGATCACCTGCCAGTGTTCTGGACCCGAGATGGGGAGAACCCCTGTTAAGACGGGACGACAATGAGGTAGGTATTGGAGCAACGACCAGATGATGTTCGCAAGGGTCCATCAGAGCACAGTATGTACCTACAAACGCAGACATTCGTCTCTTCGCCCGATGACGAATAATCGGGTGTTGAGTGGTTATAATAAGCGATGAGCTCGGGCCCCTCTGTCTCCCTGACCGCAACCCAGTTTCATCATCAGCCTCAGGACTACAGGAAACCACCAACAACCCATGGTTTTACAGTTGGAACACTCAATTGCATTTCCTCGCCTTTGCTTTCTTATTGCCTGAATTTTGCCGTTTCTTCCACGCTGAACTCAGACTCCCCGCATTAACCAGTGCCACTCCATGAGCTACGCTGCAAACCCCTCTACCTGCTGGTAAGTGCGCCTACGGCCTGCTTGGTTATTTATCACCGTCTTTTTCCCCTGCGACCATATTTGTCCACGCCCAAGAAGGATAGACGGCAAGCGGTGACCTAAAGGAAATGGCTATCGCATATATTGGCGGTTCCCCCTCTATCGTGGTACCGGGCCCATATCTGGCGCACCTTGCCGGCCGCCCCAGCCTGGCGTTTTGCCGTTATCAGCTGCGCCTGATAAAACACACCGGAATCGACCTTGGGGTCACCGCCCAAGGGGCCCGGAGCTTCAAACGAGGCCTTATCTTGCATTACCGCCCGCACAGCCTTTCTCGTATCTGTTCGTTGACTGTTGTGCGGCAGCTAATCCGAGTTAAAACCTATCAATTTAGACATTCGAGCCCTACCCTCGCCCCTGCTTCCTGTGCCCCCCTCCCTACCTTCGACCGACATACCTACTACCCACCCACCTTATCATCAGTTAGCCACGGCAGCTGCATTCGTCCCCCCTATCTACATAATCGAATCGGCCGACTTCCAACATATTGCCCACCATGTCCGCAACAACAAAACCCCCCGCTATACCCCCGAGACCGTCCAAGGCTCAGGAACAGACATTGACCCCAATGATTCCTCCCCGCCCTACGAACCGGCGCCTGCGCTCCGTCAGCCCGAATCCCGACCGCTTTGCGCCGTCGCCGTTAAACGAGCCCGGCTTCCTCAGCAAGTCCCCCAAGCCTTCGCATCTCGGTCCTCTTGGCGGCCATGACGAAGACCCCGTCCACCGCCCCAACTCTGTTGAGCTGCCGTCAGTCGGCGAGGAGGGCAACGAATACGCTGCTCTAGGCGATGAGCCGGCCTCGACCGAGGATACAAGTGCCGATCCCGAGCAGACACGGACCGTGGCTCAAGACCTCAAACTTCACGCCCCAAAGCCGTCCCTGCCTGCGTCTAGCGCAAAGCAGCGGGTCCTGGCCGTTACCCGCACCGACAGCGAGCGGGCCGCCTCGTTCGGCATCGGGCGCGCGAGCAGCGCCGAGGACTCCACCCCCGCCCTGCCGTCAAGCCGCAGCCTCAAGAAGAAAGCCAGCACCGCCAGCCAACTGTCTGGGACCGAGAGAGATATCGACGATGAGCAGGGGATTCCCGAGATTGGCCAGCAGGTGCCTATGTACAGAAACGCCGGCGATGTTCAGGCCCCGTCACCCGCGCCCTCGTCATCCGAGGGTTCCAAGGGCAGGCATGTCCGGAAGACATCTGCACGTGGAAACCTCCCGCCTGGTAGTTACGGGTTACATGGCCATGGCGTGGCGCCTCAGGACAAGCTTGAAAAGGCATACTACGAGAAGCACCCCGATCTTCTGAAAAAGGAACACAAGCAGCACCATTATGATCGCCCCAATGACTTTTCTATGAGCCGCGAAGACCTCAACAAGATCGTCAAGGAGACGGCGAGCCGCGGTTCTGGTGTTAGTAAGTGTCGCTTATGAACCGGCCCTAGGTTGTTTTATCACGAGGGCTGACATGGTACTCTTTAGGTACGAACAAGAACTATGCCGGCACGCCTAGTGAACAGGTCGGCTGGCAGGCGCTCGAAGAGTCGGCATCCAGGATAGCGTCGCCGGAGCCCAAAGCGAGATCCATCTACATTGACGAGCCTCGGAGGCGGTCTGTGATGGCTAGTGACACCGAGTCGCTAACCGCTGACGATGCGGAGCACCCGTATACCGCTCCCATATTAGCTGACGACGACGACATGAAGAACCCCTTGCCACCTGGTATGCATGCCCCGGTGGAGTCTCCTGCCTCCGAAAAGGAAGGACATTCGTCTCGTCCGACAAGTCGGCCCACCAGTTGGTACAAGGAGACCTCGTTTGAGCTCCAGCACACGCCCTTGGAGGATGTGAAGGAATACGAACCGCTGTTTGAAGACGACGACAAGCAGGAAACGAAGAAGCCCGCAACAGAAGAGAAGAACCGGGCGACACATCCTCAGCGATTCCCCAGTGCCGATATTTGGGAAGATGCGCCCAGTAGTGTTCTCCAAACAGCCGAGGTTTCTACCCCCGAGTTTGTGGACGGACAAGAGAAGCCAACCCGGAGTGCCGTGCCGCCCCCGAGGGAGGGAGAAACCCCGGTCCAGGCTTTTGCTCGTTACCAGGAAGAGCTCGCCGAGAAGGAATCCCACGGACAGCGTGCCGCTCACAAACCTTTGTGGCCACAGAACCAGAAGCACCTTGCCCCCGAAAAGCCACCTACCCGCCCACCCATGCAGCAGCGTTTCCCCAGCCGCGACGTGTGGGAGGATGCGCCGGAGAGCCTGCACCTAGAGACCACAGTCTCGACACCACAACAGGACGAGGCCCCATCCCCCTCACCAGTCGACACCCACAAACCCAACATCCCCGAGCGGCCTGAGCCCAAGCTCAAGTCTCCGGACGCACCTTCCCCCGCCGAAAAGCCCGCCATCCCAAGCCGGCCCAAACCCAGACAAGCTTCAACCGACGACAAACCAGCAGTGCCAGGCCGCCCGAAACCACAAATTCCAGCCCGTCCCGCCAAAGCCAGCCCAACACCGAGCGGGAGCGGGGGTGGGAGCGGGCCTGAGCCCGCCGCCGAAGCTGCTGCTACCGTTCCACCCCGCCCGAAACCAGCCGCGAAACCGGCCGTGCCCGCTCGTCCGATGGGTTCCAAGATTGCCGCCCTGCAGGCCGGCTTCATGAGCGACTTGAACAAGCGTCTGAAGCTGGGTCCGCAGGCGCCGCCTTCTTCCAAGCAGCAGCAGGAAGGGTCCCCGGAGGAGGGGGAGGAGGAAGGGCAGGCGACGGCGGCGGCGCCGCCGAAGGAGAAGGTGCCGCTTAGTGATGCGCGCAAGGGGCGCGCCAGGGGACCGCAGCGGAGGGCGCCTGCTGCTGCTGCTGCTGCTGCTGCTGCTAAGGCGGTGGTGCCTTCTGAGGGGAAGGTGGCGGAGAAGGTGCAGGTTGTGTCTGGATTTGTGGCAGCTGTTACTTTCTTTGAGATTGACCCCGATGAGGGTGTGTTGAGTACGGGCGTGGTGGAAAAGACCAAGGCCCAGCCGGAGCCGGAGGTCAAGGCGGAACCTGAACCTGAGGTTGTGGTGGATGAGGCTAAGGTGGAGAAGCCTAGAACGGGGGAGGTCGAGACGGAAGAGCCGAAGGCGGAAGAAACCTCTGTCAAGGAGACAACAGACGCAGTTGCGGGTGGCCCCGTCCCTTCTGTTTCTCCCCCTTCTGGAGGGAAGGAAGAAAGGGAGGAGGAGCATGTCATTGCCGAGGCAGAAAAGGAGGAGGTTTCAGAGCCAAAAACCACACCGGAGTCCGAAGCCGCGGAAAAGCCCGAACCCGAGGCGGCGAAAGCTGACCCCGAAACAGAGCCGGAATCTGAGGTTAAGACGAAGGCTGAGCCTGGACCCGAGTCAGTGACGGAGCCGGAGCCGGAGAAGCAAGAGATCAAGTCCCTTGCCACTAACATGGCTGGCGAAACGCTGATTAAGGAAGAGGTCAAGACAGACGAGGAGCATGGAGAGGTGGAGCCTGTGAAGGTGGTGGAGAATTAGAGGAGAGAAGTTGAGCTGGCCTGGTGCGGACGGCCGAGAAAAGGACGGACGAAGCGAAGTGGGCCGTGTGGTGATCCGGTGGTTGTTTCTCTCTCTCTCTCTCTCTCTCTCTCTTTTCCTCTGTTTGCGTTGGATGCTACAGCAGCGAGACAAAAAAAAGCCATTCATTTGTGCTTCAGTCGTTATCATCGCCCACAGGAATATAGACAAATCGATTCGAGTATTACATAGAATTGGACGGAGTTATGTTCGAGTTGGTTGTTGCGCAACCCTGCCACGTCGCTGTGGTGAGCTTCGGTGACGACTACTAGACATGTGCTTACTGAAACATGAGTCTACACAGCAGATGATTCTCAAACTACATGTACCTATCAAAACTCCACGTACATCAACCACCCCATCCTCCCAACCACAATCCACCAGCCCCTACCCAACCAGCCAGCCACCCATGTCCTTCTCCCGCTACGACCCTCAAAATAAACAAACAAACCCTACCTACCCGACCGTCCCCCCTCCCGCAACTAACCTCGGAACCCACACCTCAAACCCCTCCTTGCCCCCCCTCACCCCCTCCCCAGCCGGTATCACTCTCAGCACCTTCTGGAAGTACTTATCACGCACCACCAGCCCAGGCCGGATCCACCACCCAGCAGCAGCCTCCTGCTGCTTTGCACCATCACTACCACCCCCCGCAACCCTAGCATCACCCCCATCACCACCCACACCCGCACCCGCACCACCCGCACCCGGGTTCGCAGCGGCAGCGGCAGCGGGGGCGGGGACAGGGGCAGCCACGTCGAACGGCAGCAGGCGGTACTGCACCGCCCGCCTGGACACAGGCAGCAAGCTGGCAGTAGTGAGCTTGGGGCCCGAGAAGGCAAAGGCCTCGCTGGGCTCCATGGCCAGGCCGAAAGTCAGGAAGTGGTTGGAGGCGTTCTCGATGGTGATGGTTAGCGTGATTAAGGGGAGGGTTGGGCTGCCGCCGGGCGTCGTGCCGCGGTGGCGGTGGGTGACGGATGCGAGGACGCGGGGCTCGGTGCCGAAGAGGGTGAAGCGGGGGATGGGGAGGGAGGTGGTGTTTGGTGTGGTGGTGGTGGTGGTGGTGGTGTTGTCGGGGCGGGTCCATTTGATGATGAGGGAGATGTCGAGTGGCGCGTGGCTGCGGTCGTCGACGGTGAGCTTTTGGGCGGAGAGGTCGAAGCTGGCTTCTTCGATCGTTTTGGGGTGGATGAGGCGTCCGGCGCCCGAGGGGGGGAGGTGGGTGTGTTTGGTGGTGGTCGTGCAGCGGGATGTGGCGGATGGTTGAATGGCTATGTCGACGTCTGTTACTCGGAGGGGCTCCGAAGCAAACGAGGCGTAGCGGGTGACGAGGGACCAGGCTTGAGAGATGCCAGCGGGGGGTTGGGGGATGGGTTCGTCGCTGTCGCCGATAATGGGGAGGACAATGCTGTCGGGGTCGAAGAGGCTTGGCCAGGGGTCGGGGTGGACCCGTGGAAGGAGGTCGTAGTTCGCTTCAAAGGGGTTGACCACATTGAGCTGAAAGATGGCAGTCTGTGATATGGGCGTGCCGGGGTTGGTTGGCAAGAAGTAAGTAACCTTGAGCGTCAAGTCGTATCGGCTTGAGCGCTCAATTGGTGGCAGCCGGGTGCGGACAGTGAGCGATTTGAGGCTCCCGATGGTGCCCATTGGAGCCCCTGAGAGCCTAGTCTCTTCGCTACGAATACTCGAAGAGGTCTGGCCCTCGTGCCCGGGGATAACCGTCGTGAATGCCGGTGGCTTCTCGCCAAATAGGACCACGTCTAATTTGGCCAGCGCCTCGACATCCTCGCCATTCTCAACTTCGAACTCGAGGTCGATAGGCTCATCTGTGTAGTACTGCTCCTTCCACACTGGGCACCTGACCTCCATCTTGGGAGGCCTTGGCAGGACTCGAACGATAAGAGGCTGAGGATGTGCGACGTATTTGGTAGCGGAGGGAGAGATATACCAGAGGTTGGTATTTCCCCTCTCCTGAAAGGTCAGAGACTGCCGCAAGTCGAAGGTGTCAGACCCAACATTAACAGTGAGCGAGTCCACACGGGTCTCGCCAGGTTCGCGCAAGGGTATCTCCATGTTGAAAACCAGAGTCTGGCCTGGGCGTAATGTTAAGTTGGTAGATCCAACCAGTGTGACGCCGCTACCAACTTCGGCCGGCGCGGTTGGTTGAGAATCGTCGTTGTCCGTCTGCTTGGCTAGGGGCACTGTGGCTATGGCCGCTTTCCCTTGACTCTGCGGCGCTGTTTCATGGTGCCGTAGGATAATGCCATCAAGACTGCCGTCGAAACTGAGGTAGACAGTGCTAAGAACAACGGGTGCGGATCCCAGATGTGCATTTGATTTGATCGATAGTTGACCGCGGACGCTTTGCCCGGCTTTCCCCTCCTCGCTTTGAAAGAGGAAAGAGGCGGATATGAAAGATACGAGTTGCCCATCCCTGATCGAAACACTGGGCTTGGAACTGAGCGACATGTCTTCCAGCGATCGCGTGATGTCGTAATGCCAGTTAGGGCGTTTCGAGAAGTCTACACAGAGTCAACAGGTCGGGCCCTAAATCAAGAACAACTCGTGGGAAAAGCATACCTCGGGAGAGTAGCTCCCAGTCGGCGAGGAGCACTAACTCGGCGTCATCGACCTCCGCCGCGGCGGTCCTCAGGGCCCAATTCATTTCCTCAGCTATGGCAATCCACCCCTCAGCTCTGAATGACAACTCTTTCCACATCGGGTGCAAAAGATCTATGATGCTCTGCCAGTCATCCGCCATGGCGAAATCTCTCGCGCATTCCAACGAAACTTCCGCGGCGTATCGTATCTGGTGTCGCTTCAGGAACTCTGTGCGCGCTCGCATCAAGCAGTCCGTGATCATCTTGCCATGGTTTACGCCCGGACGGCCCAACGGGTATTCTTCGTAAGGGTCAGGGCACATGTATGTGTCGTATGCGAAGGCAGACTTGGCGACGTGGGAGGCTGGTGAGTCGCCTGGCGATCTCCTGTCATCCTCTGGGATCGCATACGCGAAAGCCTTGCGCGCTTGCAAATGCTTCGCAGCAAGACGGTACCAGTATCCCGGATGATGAAGTAATTCCCATGGCTGGAGCCGCTCCCCCATTACGCTCTTCTCTGGCGGGAGGTAGAGTCTGAGCGTGGCAGGATAAAGCTCTGGTATATCAATCTTGTCGATGAGATCAGCCATGACAATAGCCCACCGGGCCTCCCAAGCTTCCCAACCGTAGTTGTTGGTACCCCTCCCCCTACGATCAACAAAATCGGCCATCCTTTCGCGGTGAGATAGCCACCGCCGGGCGGCTGCACTGTGTTGGCCGTTCCACAGCAAGCACCGCAAACAGCGCACAGCAATAACATCGGCTAGGAACCTGGCCTCGTTCCATCGTGGGCTCCAGCTCGGTATCAGCTCCATCAGCTCAGAGCTTAGCAAGTTCTCGTAGGCTTGCTCATAAGAGCGCAAGGCAACATCCATTTCCAGGCGGTATTCAGCAAAGATAGCCGACTTGAAATCATAACGAACGTTCCAGCCAGCTAGCGAGAGCGTTTGAGAAGTACCCGAGGTTGGGGGAATTGTCGGCTGAGGAACAATGCCCCTCCCCCTCTTTTTTCGAGAATGCCTCCCAAGATCTCGGTAATACTCGACGGAAACCACGTAGAGCGTCGTGAGCATGTTTTCTGCGACGCGCTCAAGCTCCTCTTGGGAATCGCTCCCGGGCACAAGGAATAGTGCCTTTGAATCTAAACCACAGCCCCTTCGGATGATCTCTAACCTGTCCTGAAGACCATCAATTGAAGACGACGACGACACATGGTCGCTCAGGAGCACGACCGCCAACCGCGTCTTATAACCGGACTGGCTTAAGAGAGCTCTGATATTGTTCACATCTGTCTTTATTTGGTTGTCACACAGTGTTGCAAGGCTCGGGTCGGATGTGAGGGTGTAGAAGCAGAGGAGGACAGCAGGGACGAGTTCTTGATGCTTGCGGATCCATTGCGTGTCGATGAGACCGTCGGGGTAGAGCGGGGAGACGGGACTTAGAGGGGAGTATGGCGAATGAAGCACAGCTGTGGGGGGCGGGGACTCGATGCCCTCGGGAAGGCGGGCACGGCGTGGTGGTAGAAGAAGTGACTAAAGGGTCCGAGTCAGAACGAGGCTACTACGAAGAAAACACAGCACCCGGCGGCTCGGCGAAGCACCCACCCTTTCAGCCGTCTTAACCCGAAACCGGTATTTCCTTTCCGAAGCATCCCTCCCGTTGCAGGGTATCTGTGAAGCATCGCGGTCCTGGATGTAACGCAGCAGCGCGTGCGCCTGGTCGGATTCGAGGGGAGGGAGTTCGGATCTGATGAGGACGGCCTGCTCCTTGAGTACGGCACTCAGCCCGGAATCATATGGCGTGTCCGTCCGTGTTCCCAGTGTAAGTAGAAACGGGATACTGTGATCCAAACTGCCGACAGGATACTCGTCCATGGCGCTGTTAGGTGGATAGATCCAACCTAGCTGTTTGTTGAATTCGAACCCGACCCCGCCAATTGCCCTCCTGTATGCGCCGAGCTGCGGATTCCGCTGGTGGTCTTTTCGCAGGGTATCGCTAGTTCTCCCGCCAATGACGCATTTCTACAAATTCGATTTTCTGTTCGCCCTTGAACGTTGGGCGTGGAATTCCGGATCTCCGAGTTCTCGATGTTCGGGGCTTCAATGCAGTATTGTGGAGCAAGTGGTGATGCAGCCCCAGGGCAGCTGCAGTATCAAGGGAGCTTGCGGCCCCCTGTCAGCCTGCCGGGTCCTTATCTTATCGGTCTGGGCTAGTTCCGGTGGTGGGGCGCGGTTAGTCGCGTTCCTCCCACTGAGGAACGCGCTACGCGTCTTCGGCGCTGAGGGGCCCTTGTCGATTGCTTAATGAACCAGGCAACCCCCCCCCCCGATGGCCCACTGGTTCCGCCTGCCCAGCTTTGTCCATTGATCACTTTCAATGCAGGGGCAGTCGAATGGCAACGTCTCGAACAACAGAACGGTCTTGTATTCTAATCGCCAGATTGCTGTGACCGGATGCCATCATCGTCAAATCCAGACGCGTTTGTACATCGTACATAGATGTACCATTTTGTAGCGCTGGGCGCAATCCAAACGAACAATGCCTCTTACAAAGTCCTTTTCTGAGCAGAACAAAGGTCCCAAGGTCAGAGAACCATGTTTTCGGATAGAATTGGCTGTTGATAGATGCTAATGTTAACATCAACAGCGTCCACAATGGCAGAGATCCAAGAGTAACCCCGCGCCACGTCCTCCACCTCCCTTCCCCGTCTCGACGAAAACGAAGTCGAAGCTGCAGGCCTTCCAGTTCGAGACGCTGCCCGATGCAGACCCGGAACCCGCGGCAACGAAGCATACCTCGCCGCCCGCGCCGGACAGAGTTATCAATGCTGTGACGCCGGCTGGTCGCACCGCGTGGCAGGACCTACTCAGCAAGCCCGAAGCGCCGAAAGACGACGAGAACCTTTCCCCCGGCGAGCGCATCCTCTGGCGCAACGACCAAGATGCTGGCCGTCCCGTGGCCATGTCCCCGCTGATACCGCGCAAGGGCCGGAAGCGTGCAAGAAGCTCGTCGCCCATGTCATCTCCAGCTTCCAAGCACGCCACGCCTGCCGTCGGCGCCAAAAAGCTTACCCAGATACTCAAAACGCCCCGTGCCGACCCGGCAATGGAATTGTGGGATCGCTTCTCTGTTCCCGGGGCAAATACTAGCCCGTCGGGCCTAACAAATCCGCTCCTTGCTCAACTCATGGTCTCATCATCCCCTCGCCCTAAGGATGGCAGCGCACTAGGCAACGAACGGCCTCTGAGAAAGGCCATCAGTTGTGGTGCTCACTGGCCCAAGCGCCGGAAAGCTGAGCGCATTGAATCGGACCTAGGAGATGCTGCGACAGCGAAAACCCAGCCGGACTCAAAGTCATCTATGGTGTCGGCTCTATTAGAAACTGTCAACGGAGAGATCAAGTCGAAGTCGACCCAGCCAAAATCCCCTTCACCACAAAAGCGGTCGTCTTTGAGGGAATCACCGACTGCGCAACGCCCCATCAGACAGTCACCTGGACGGCGCCAGCATGGAAGCTCCCCCTTAGCCAAGAAGTCGACAGGGGTGAGGACAGGCGAGTCCGATGCTGGGATCTCCTTCGGGGATAAGGCCTCTTCCGACTACGGGGATGATGACTTTGACGATGAAACGTTACTGGGGCTTGATGCGAGCATTCTGGTGCAGGAAGACGACTCTACTATGGTCGTGTCCTCAGAAGAACTGAACCATCACACCCCGCCCCCACCCCCGCTCAAGGTGGCTGACGACGACTTCGGTGATTTCGATGATGACTTTCTTGACGGGGCCGAAGAGTTGGTAGCCGAGGTAGAGGCGAAACATGCGTCTCAAGCCCCCTTCCACGGGCAACAGCATAAACCGGCCAATGCCTGGGTCGACGATAATGCGTACGGTGATGATTTTGACGATGCCGACTTCGATGCCGTTGAACTGGCAGCTACCCAGGCAACCGCCCAGCCCTTCTCGACCAATGTACGTACCGCAGGGTAGCCAGCATAAAAATAACGACGAAACGCTAAAGCATTGGACAGCCTAGTCAGAAACCCAAGGCGATCCAACGGTACTTGATCACAAATGTCCTCGAGAGCTTCTATTTGGATGAGCATGGGCGAGAATACGCCGAGAAGGTGAGAAGTACCCTAGTTTCTCCCAGGGCATCGTGCTGACTCGACTCAGATCCTCCTTGTACAAGCTGAGAGAACAAACGCTGTCAAGACGGTCCATCTCAGAGGTGACTGGTACGAGACGGAAGCCAGCCCCAAAGCCTACGTCCATATTATCGGCAGTTTCGAATCTTCCGGTCGATGTATCATTGACAACAATCACAATACTCTCATCTTACACCCCGATCAGCTCGTCTCTTCTACCGTCGTGGCCGATTCATTTACCTGCACGCGCCGCGCTGTTCTCCAAGACCGGGTCAAAGCCACCAGCGAGTCCACCCCCCCGTTGGTCTACGGCACCATTCTCCACGAAATTTTCCAGGAGGCTTTGATGGCAAACAACTGGGACTTGGGCTTTCTGGGGTCTGTTATCAGCAAGACTCTACAAAAGCACATCGAGGATCTCTACGTCATCAAGGTCACCTTGGAGGATGCCCATTCCCACGTACTCTCCAAGATGCCGGAGTTACGGGCTTGGGCACAAGCTTTCGTAGCTGCAACCCCAAAAGCCAGCGCGGTTGTCCAAGGGAAAAACAGCGAGCGAGTCAAGATGTGTGTGAGCAAGCTTCTCGACGTCGAGGAACACGTCTGGTCGCCCATGTACGGCCTGAAGGGCAACATCGATGCCACCGTGCAGGTCACGATGCGGGACGGGAAAAAGTCTCAGACCTTGACAGTCCCCTTCGAGGTCAAGACTGGAAAGAACGCCACATCAAATCACCAAGCTCAGACTATGCTGTACAATCTTCTCCTTTCGGACCGATACGACATCGAGATTGTCTATGGCATCCTGTACTACATGGAAACCTCGCAAACGCTAAGGATCCCCACGATTCGCAACGACCTGCGGCACATGATTATGAAGCGGAACCAGTTGGCCGGTTACATTCGAGAGCGGAGCGTTCAGCTGCCGCCTATGGAAAGAAATAAGAACATGTGCACCAGGTGCTATGCCCAAGCATCTTGCTTCACCTACCACAAGCTTGCCGACGGCGGCAACGGCGAGACAAGCGGGTTAGACGAGAAGTTTGACGAGGCGGTCAAACATCTGACCCCAACGCATCGGGAGTTCTTCTTGAAATGGGAGGACCTCCTTACCAAGGAAGAAAAGGAAAGCCAGAAGATGCGTCGAGAACTTTGGACTATGGTCAGCACAGAGCGTGAGAAGCTGGGTCGCTGTTTCGCCAATGTCATCATTGAAGAAGGTTCTGCATCCGAAGACAAGCAGCAGGCGAAGATTAACCGCTTTTCTTACACTTTCATCAAGGAGAACTCGGCACCTGGCTTCTCGTTCCTGGACTCACAGCTTTCTGTCGGAGAACCCATTGTGGTGTCGGACGAGCAGGGCCACTTCGCACTCGCGCTCGGTTTCGTGACAGCCGTCAAGAAGCAACGGATCAGCGTCGCTGTTGATCGACGGCTTCACAACGCGCGCATTCGGCAGCCGGGTTTCAACGATGTGGACAATCAAGTATTTGCAAGTATCATGGAGGTAGCTCCCGAGGGCGCCAATGCAGAGCAGAGCCAGGGCAAAATAAAGGAAGCACCGATTCGTTACCGCCTTGACAAGGACGAGTTTAGCAACGGGATGGCCACGGCGCGGAACAACCTCGTCCAGATCATGGCTGACGGCCCCTTCGGGTCCTCAGAGACTCGCCGGCTAGTCGTCGACCTTGTACTGCCGAGGTTCAAGACGACTCCGACCCAGTATACCGTCCCGGGTAAGGACAGCCTGAATGTTGACCAGAAGGCGGCGGTTGAAAAGGTCATGAGCGCTAGGGACTACGCCCTGGTTCTCGGAATGCCGGGTACGGGCAAGACAACGACCATTGCCCATATTATCCGGGCTCTGATCGGGCAGGGCAAGACGCTCTTATTGACGTCGTACACACACACCGCCGTCGATAATATTCTGCTCAAGCTTAAAGATGACAACATCCCAATCCTACGGCTGGGTGCCCCTGCTAAGGTTCATCCGGAAGTACAGGGCTTCGCAACGCTGGCCGGTGAGCGGAAGAACTCGTTTGAAGAGATACAACGCGCCTGGCACGACACCCCGGTCGTAGCGACAACCTGCCTGAGTATCAACCATTCGGTCTTCAACGAGCGCACCTTCGACTACTGCATCGTAGACGAGGCTTCGCAGATCACGCTCCCCATCTGCCTGGGCCCAATTCGGATGGCACGAACGTTCGTCCTGGTGGGCGACCACAACCAGCTTCCTCCGCTCGTGCAAAATGAAGAAGCCCGTCTCGGCGGTCTCGATGTTTCTCTTTTTAAGCTTTTATCCGACACGCACCCGCAATCTGTTGTCAATCTTGAGCACCAATACCGCATGTCTGAAGACATCATGACCCTCTCCAACACCCTCATCTACAACGGGCGCCTCAAATGCGGTACCGAATCCCTCCGCCACGCTGAACTGCACGTCCCCAACATGGACGCTCTCCGCGCGCGGCACTTCGACGCCGCCTCCTTCATCTCTCATTCGCAATCCCAATCCCAACAAAACCGCAGCCCCTCCAAACCCCGCCCAACCACATTCTGCCCTGCGTCGCGCCTCGGCGCCTGCTGGCTAGCCGACCTCGTCCACCCGTCCTCACGAGTCCGTCTCGTCAACACCGACGCCCTGCTACCCCACTCCCGCGAGCAGGCCAAGGGCAACCGCATCGTCAACCCATGCGAAGCCCGGGTCGTGGCCCAGCTCGTGGACGCCCTTATCGCCACTGGCGTCTCACCCTCCGAGATTGGCGTCGTAACGCACTACCGCTCGCAACTGGCACTGCTAAAATACACCCTCCGCGCCTCGTCGGCGGGCGGGGGCGCCGCGCGGGACGTGGAAATGCACACCGCGGACCGCTTCCAGGGTCGCGACAAGTCGGTCGTGATCCTGAGTCTCGTGCGCAGCAACGAATCGTGCTCCATCGGCGAGCTGCTCAAGGACTGGCGACGTATCAATGTCGCCTTCACCCGTGCCAAGACCAAGCTGCTCGTCGTCGGCAGCAGGTCCACGCTGGGTGGGTGTGGCGAGGGCGAGATGCTGGCGAGGTTCGTGCGGCTGATGGAGGACAGGGAGTGGGTTTATGATTTGGATGCGGGGGCGTTAGATGCGCATCTCTTTAGGGAAGATGGGGGGCCACGCAGGCTACGGTGGGTGGTATTACGCCGGCGAGGGGGGTTGGTGATGTTGTTCTTGGTGTTGGTGATGGGGAGGGGGAAGGGTTTAAGGGGCATGGTGCGAGGAAGAAGTTGTTTCCGTCCGCGTCTAGTGGAGGGGGTAGTTCGGCCAAGGGGAAGGAAAACAGGCCGTTGAGTCAGATGGGGCGGACGGTGGAACCGAAAAAGGCGGCGAGGATTGGGGAGCGCGCTATGCTCAGGGGCAAACCGGTGTTGCGGGATATTTTGAATGATATGATGGATGGCGGGTATTGATATGTGGTGTGGGTTGGTTTTGTTGTTGTTGGGCTTTTCTGTCTACGTCAGGGTTAGGCTATGGATATGTCTTAGGTTATGCCGGGTTGGTCTATGGTTATGTCGGTAGCGTTACTGGACATGGAATGCAGCGTGTACGCCGGTTTGGATGTATGGTTAGGTAGTTTGTGCGACGGTTGAGGGTTTATCGGATACTTGATCGGATATATACTGTTGCCGTTGTTGGTTCGAGCCATTTATTCTGGGTCGTCTTTTCCACAAACATGATCGAAGGTGTGTGTCTACTGGTCCAGGGTGGTGTTTGGTTACGAGCATTGTTGGATAAATTGTCACTACAAGGAACCTACATTGGCTCCTAGGAGATAAACACATTCCACGAGACGACCCAAAACGGAGGTGGAAAGGGGAAGCCTGTTGCACAAGAAGCACTTATTGATGGCACCAAAATACACCGGAAATTGTAGACTGGAGCGTTCATGCATCCATGCGTCGAATTCTATGCAAATAACGATAAATCCAAGCCGAACCCGGGCTGTATACAAACACACACAACGCCTGCCATGCATATCTTTCCAACCAGCAGCCATCTAAACCACCAACCAACCCAAGTCCGACCCATTCCCATCCCACCCAAAACGCGCCCTTCCATACAACCCACCCCTGAGTACATACATACGCCCAATCCACCCTTACCCTACTAATCAAAAAAAGAGCTCACTTCAGAATAATCAAGTCATCCTCATCATCATCATCCAACACGACCTGTCGCCGCGTCTTAAGCGCTGCCGACAGCGGCTCCCCCAGACTCTCCCGGCCGGCCTCGCGTATGCCCTTCTCGGTCACAAACCGCGTCTTTTTCCGCACTGGCGACTTATCCCCCCTCCGTGCCGCTGCACCACCGCCTCCGCTGAACGAGCTACTTAGAATCGGCGGGTTGTTGTTGTTGTTATTGTTATTGTGGTTGCTGCTGTTGTTGTTGCTCTCGGGAGGCGGCGCCTTCCGTCCATCTAGCCGCTCGCCCTCCTTCATCCTGCCCAGCTTGTGGTGCAGCGTCGAGCCCCAACCAAGCGGCGTTTTTCTGTTGGTGGTGGTGGTGGTGGTGGTGTTATTGATCGCCTGAGAGAAGCTGCCGCCGCCGACGGTGGACGAGCCGGACGACTCGGGCCGCTTGCGCTTGGTGGCGGGCGCCGGGCCGAGGTTGACCTTGGGCTGGTCTGCGCCGCGCCGGCCGACCAAACCTAGGGCGCGCGCGTCCCATCTGCGGGGTGGTTCGGGGGCAGTGGATGGCGAGGCGTCGGTGCCGAAGGAGGTGGCGGAGGTCGTGGCGGAGGTCGTGGCGGAGGAGACGGGTGCGGTAAAGGAGGAGGTTGCGGAGGAGAAGCTCGAGCCGGTGTGGGCTGAGCGGGTTGTTGTGGTGGTGGTGGCTGCAGCACGAGAAGCCGCGCGAGAAGCTGTGCGGGACATGTATTCTTTGCCGGCGCCGCCTCCCATCTCGCCGAGGCGGCGGGCCATTTCGCGTTCTTTTTCTTTGAGGGCGAGGCGTCGCCTGATCCCTTCTTCGCGCTCTTTGCGGTCGGCAATGCCGTTTATGCGCTCGTCATCCGGGTCAGTGGAACGGTATGCGGTGCTGATAAAGTACTGGCTTTGTGTTGCGCGGTGGTAATGGCCATGCTGGCGCTCTTCCTCAGTTTTTGCAAAGCCTTGCCGAGAGTTATTCCTCCCCCGCGCTCCGTCGCCGCCGCCGAAACCAGCGGTTGTGCTTAACTCGATGCGCGAGCTGCGGGCTTTGCGGACGGCCTCGTTTGTGTGGAACTCGCAGTACTCAGTGCGGCGTGCGTTGACCCAGTGCTGGCAGGGGGAACCGTCCTTTTTGATACTCTTGCAGTAGCCAACATCGCGCGCGTTGCCAATCTCAAGGATTGTGTCTTCGTCCGAGTTAATGACAAGCCCAAATTTGCCCGTTGCCTCACGCCCTGCTGGTGGAGGCAAGATGCCCGGGTTCAAAATAGCCACGACAGTGCCGGGGGTTAACTTCCAAAACCGCTGGAAGCCCGAGTTGAAGAGGAACAGCTCGACCTCGTATTGCAAGTCGACGAGCGTGAGCACCATGTACTTTCCACGGTCTGAATTACCATCATTTCCAGGTCCTGGGCGATGGCTTCGTGGCTCCGACTTGCTAGCGACGATGGCGAAGACGACAATGTCAATCTCGTCGTCTGGGAGGGACCACTCTGGCGCCTTGACTTGCCGAAGCAAGTCTTTCAAAAGGTATGGTTTCTTTCCTGAAACAGCGCGGGCCAACACGTTATGCGGCAGTATCCGCTTCGAAAGATGCAGCCCTGAGTAAGGTTCGATGGCTCCTTCTGATGCTTCGTTTGTGATGGTCGTTGTTGAGAAGGGATCTGAGGGAGTCCCGGATCGGACAGTTGGTACTGTGTTGCTGCGTTGTAATTGGCCTCCAGATGGCCTCCCGATAGAGGAGAGAATCTGCTCTCTCGAGAACTCTTGGGGCTTTGAAGGAAGGTCGGGAAGATCGAGCGCTTTTGTTTTATACTCCTCCATTTCTTGTTGCCCCACGGTGAAAGCGGTACTGCGCGCCTGTTGCGCTCTTTCTCTCCTCTCTTGGCGAGCAGTCTCATCAATCCGTGCCGAGGCAAGCCGTTCGTTGAAGCTCAAGGGCCGAGCTATCTCTTTCCCCAGTTCGCCGTTTGTTGGGGTTTTGGCGCGCTGCAGAAAGCCCAGCCGCGAATCAGTCCCTACTCCCCGACTGGGAGCTCTTTTGAGAGACACATCGGCCCCCCTTAGTCCTTTGTCGATCCCCAGTAAGACTCTTTGCGGCGAGGTTTGCAAGTCCGAGGTAGACTGCTTCTTGACTGGCGAAGCCGGAACCTGCACGACATCTCGTGAAGCCTGCTTATCCAGCCTGTCCCGCACCGCCGCAAGCTTTGATTGCAACGGGACCTCTCTCATACCCCCCCATCCCCAGCCCCAGCCCCAGTCCTTGTGTTGAGGTCGTCCTTTTTAGAGCCTTCGCTGCCTGTAGCTTCTTGAGCTTCAACCGAGCCTGGATTGCTTGGAGTTTGAGCTCCAACATTTCCTCGTCCTCTTCCTCGTCCAGGTCCATGCGGTCGCCCTCAAATGGGTCATCATCGCCCCCGCCTCGCCCCGCCCCCGCCCTTGAAGCCAACGCTGCGGCCGACCGTGATGTTCGTAGTCGCGACGGAGAGGGCGAGGGAGATGTGCGTTCTGCAATTCGCCGTAATTTCTCTCGCCCGCCTGGTGTGCTTAGCAGGACATCGTGGGGCGATCGCGGCGGCCATTGGGCGGCCATGACGGTCTAGTGGCTCTAGCCCGAGCAATACCCCTCAGTCCTCTAGAGAGATCCAAAACTCGAATTCGCTGCGACGTCGATAAACAAAGAATCGAGACTTCGGCCTGCAACGGTACTGTTTGTTTATTTGCGTTTGGTAACCGCCGGTTCAAACAGTAAGATCGCAGAAAACCGAGTCTTCGGGTATTGCTATTTCAGCCAATTAATGTGCGACAAGAGGACCATGATCGGGCGGCTACAGGTTGCATGGGGCAAGTTGTGGTGAGGCGATATTTGGGATGAAATTGTTCTCGATGGTTGCAGCTGTCGGTGATCGTCTCGGTCTAGGTCGATAAGCTTTGCGCTTCTCGATAAGGTGGTGTGGGAGGGAATTCGTGGCGCTGACCAAACGCGCTTCAAGATCGGACACGGAAGGAGCTGCAATGCAGGGGGAGCGCGTTAACGACGCGTCAAGTCGCGTCTCACTTACAGGGGTCTTGGCAACGAGCAGCCCCTGCGGCGCATCAACTCCAAAAAGAGTCGGGAGATTGAGCACTGCTAACGATCCATCCCAACTCCAACGGGACCAATGCGCCCTGAGAATCCATTATATCGCCAAACACTCCATAAGACACAAAATTATGGCGAGAACTCGGGCTAAAGGCGCCTCGGCGGCGGCCTCGAAAGACGACAAGAAGGGCGCAACATCAACTGCGAAAACCTCGAGTTCAGTCTACTCCTTGTCAGCCGAGTCCAACAATCCTCCGAAGCTCTTCATCCTCCCCAAGACGGCCTCCTCTGCCGCGCGCGTCGTGACTCTCCAACACCCGCGATACAGCAAACCCACACGCTTCCTCGTCTGCCCGGAAGCAGGCTTCTTCGAGTTCACCACAGTCTCCCCGCCCAAATCCACACCCCGAAGTTGGCTCATACAATCCACCACCCCCAACCAGGAGGACGAAAATGGCACCAACCAAACCACACAAATCACCCAATCCCCCGCCCTCCACCTCGCCACGCCCTACGACCCCCTCTTCCTCCTCCTCCCCGCCCTGTACAACACCACCACCAGCACCACCACAGACCCCGAAAACTCACCACCCCCACCCCCCAACCAACAACAAAAACGCATGTACCTCTCCCTCGAAGACCACCTCGACGCCACACCCGACCCGGCGCGCCACCTCGCCGAGCTTCTCGCCACCTGCCCCGCCACCCGAACCCTCGTGGAAGCCCGCCTGGCCGCGGTCTGCGACAGCGTGCAGGCGGGCGATGAGCGCATGTTCCGCGTCAGCGAGGCCAAGCTGCTGCGCGCGCTGCTCGCCAAGGCGCGCGCCGTGGTTGGGGACGAGGAGGGTTCTGGGGGTGGGCGGTTGCCGGAGAGTATGGAGGAGCGGTTTGTGAGGAAGGAGCTGGAGGCGCCTGTGTTGGGGGTGAGGGTTGCGAGGGGAAGTGGGGGTGCGGCGGTGGAGAAGGGGAAGAAGGAGGTAGTGGGAGTGAGACGCCGGTGGGGGCGGGGTCGGGAGAGGAGAGTGTTGAGTCCCAGGCGTCGGTGGAGACGGCGGGGAGTTCTGCGTCGGAAATGTCCGCGGCGAGCACGGCGGCTACGTCGGTTGGGGAGGAGGGGGATGCGGTTGCGAGCGCGATGGCTGCTTCCGAGGAGGTGGTCAAGCTGCAGCGGCTGCGGGTGGCGTTTAACTTTATTTGTTCGAGCTATGTTGCGCCGGCCATCGCTGTCCAGCTCAAGAAGGACCTTGCCCAGACGGCTGAGCTGGTTGACTTCAAGCCCCTGGATGAGTATCTCGAACGTCTTACGAAGCTGCGCCAGGAGGCTGCAGCGGTGAGGTCGAGCGATTTCTCCCGCAAGCGGGCGGCTGATGAGGAGCAAGACGAGCGCGCCGAGAAGAGAAGGCGGCAGGAGGCCGAGGAGAAGGCAAAGAAGGCAAATATGAGTCGGGGGGTGAAGAACCTGATGAAGGTCAACACGTCAGGGATGAAGAAGATGAGCGATTTCTTCAAGAAGAAATAAGCGCCTCCGGGTGATTTGTTTTACGCTAAGGGCATTTGTCCTTAACATCTATGGTATCTGTACAGGTCTGGGAATATGGTCAGGATCAGGCGTTCAGGCTTGGCATCGTGGTATGAGGGCATAATCAGGATAACATTTGCTCTCGC